>JAZGTH010000027.1:4790000-5990000 GCA_036877525.1 Chromobotia macracanthus | reverse complement strand
AATCAATCATGTCTTTTCTCACAATAAATTAATTACAATTATCTAACCACTCTCAATATACTGAAGTGGTCTTTATTTCCTTCTTTCTTTTTCTTTCATTTTTTGGAGCAGAGGTTAATAACAAAGATATATTTCTTCCCCTGTTGGCTTGTTTATTGGGAGACTGCTGATATTAGCAAGGTTAGGGCTTTGTAAACTTTGTTAATATCATTTTTAATATACTATTCCAACCGCAGACTTGACTGTTTCACTATTCCTTTTTTTAATTTTTGTAAATACTAATGTACACTGCATAGCATTATTGCAAATTCTACATGTCTATTATACCTCTCTTGTTTCCTCATCATTTACTTCTGTCTTTTCTATATTTGCATTCCCATTTGGTTTGCATCTAATCTTTCTGTGTATGTAAGTGTGTTCACACAAACTCATCCAAAATGACAGAATCTAATTCTTCAAATAGCCTGTGACTTACATAAGGTCCTATGCAACACATTTTGAAGCCTTGTCTCATTGGTTCAAATTCAGAGTCGTGATTGAATGCATTGTGCTCTTCTCCAAATCATCCTGTTGGTTAAAGGACCGGAGGGGATGTCAGGTAGTTCCAGAGGATGTTAAAAAATGAGTAAATGAACAGTCATAAGACCAGTGACATGCATTTTCCATCTCAGTTTGGTTTTTGGTCAGGTCATTGGGTATGAGCAGGGGTATGAAACACAATGAGACTGAAAGTGTACATTAATGAAAACAAGGTGTGTGAAAGAAAGCTGTCATTTTTATACATTTTTCAAACCACCAGGTGGGGACGCAACCTACACTTCTTGTCCAAAATAATTGTATTATTCCTCTTCTTGAGGCAACAGAATTTTCCCATTTTGAAGAGTAATTGATTTCTTACTTATTTTTGTGATTGACTCACATTGTAAATATCTGAGGTCTCTTTAACTTTCTTAAAGCTGTTTGTTTCTAGTTGGCTAAATAAAGTTCTGTAAAAGAATGAATCTGAGTTAAATCACAGATACAGTGTTTTTTCATCTTTTATAAGATTTTGGAGGGCATACCTTATATGTCATGCGTACATTTCTTGTTTCTCAGTACAGTATTTTACAGATACCTGGATACAGTTATTATCCAACCTGACTGTACATTACCTTTCTTCATTTAAATTCAATCAATTATGTCAGTCAAATATAAAATGTGCCCACAGGTGCTAAGGGTGAGAATCCATTTCATATTACATTAAATTTCATTTGACAAAATCTTTTGAAACTTATGAAGTGATTTCCCTATTGAATCAGTCTACTTCAGCTAAATGAAGCCCAATATCTTATTTGAATTGGATGAATGGTGTCGAAGGCGAAGGCTTCAAACTATTTTTTTATTCCTCCAATGTACGAACTGTGAAGAACTTTTTTCCACATACATATATATACACATGATCACACATTCACACACACAATAGAATTTGCATTTCTTTCTATTTCTTTCTATTTGCATATTTGCATTTCATTTTCATATATATATATATATATATATATATATATATATATGAACAAACAGGTAAACTGATATAAAGATCTGAGTTCTGTTTCATATTCTCTGAGGATGTGCCGGGCTCTGGAGACTTGGATGAAATGAGGGGGTAGAGACTTCCTCTCAACACTTCCACCAGTCAGAGAAGTCAGTTTGACAGGGCTATCCGTGATGACAAGGTTAAAAGAGTTCATTTACTGTCTAATGCAACATCTTCCTCAGCAGAGAGACCCTGGTATGTGCAGCCTAGGAGAATGAATTGGAAAACGTATTTGTTCTGTTTTTGTTTTGAATGAAGAAAAGTGACATTACAGACTTTCAGAAAAATATTACCCAGAGGTAATTTTTTACATGAATGTATTGTTGAAGTTACCACAAAATAAAAATATACTATTCTAATTTTTATGTGATATTGGCAGTGTTTTTTATAAATGATTCATCATTACACATCATACTTTTTTAAATTCATGTTAACATTAAACTCTCCTCCCTCTTGAAAGAACATCTCTTCTCCTGATGGCATATGTCTAAGTGCAAAGATGGGACTATATTGACTGACTAATGGCCTGGCAGTTTCTACCCCTTCCAACTTCCTGTCTTTATATAATTAAGAGTAACTGAAGCAATTAAGAATGATTCCCTGTTCTGTAGCTTTCATCCCCTCAGAAAAAAAGAGATGATGATGAAAATAATCAGTTCAAATCAGTCTGTCTATCCTGGTAAGCGTGTGAGTGCAAAATGTTTTGAGTCAATTATCAGTCATATGAAACTCATTTATGCAACATGTTCGTTTATATGAATATAAATATTTGTAAAATATAAATATTTATAAATATAACACTATCAACAATTCCAAAATGTCCCAAAATAATCCTACAGAAGCTGTACATGTAACTACAGTAGCAGATTCACAGGTCCAGCAGTAGGCCAGTAACAGACGATGCTGTTTGTCTCCACACAAGCACAAATTTAATGGAACACACTATCAAAGAGGCCGACATTCATATTCCAGCTCTCATTAGTCTCTGAATGCCCTCAGAGCCCAATAAAAGCATCTCTTTCACCCATAATGACTTCCTACTCCATTGCAAATGACAGTCACTCAAGCTAATTGTCCACATAGTAAAATACGAGTAGTACAATGACATCTCTCTAGAATGTCTGTGACATAATGATTGCTAAGCAAAACCTGAGATGGATCTATCATTGTCTTTGTATGTCAGAGGTGAACCAAACAATAACAAAAGATACTAAATGGACATAGTAGAAATAATCAATGCTAAATTAGAATAAATAATCTAACACACATAGTTCACTTGGACAATTGTAAATTCGTTGTGTTGTGCAATTTTGGTTTGATTTTTTTATTTTTAATCCTAACTGCTGTCAAGGGAGCTACCATGGCAACCCATACATCCACAGAACTGTCCCCAGAGATGTTACCTTTCTGCCCTTTTGCAAAACTTTGACAGAGATTAATGCATCAACAGTCAATCAATACCTGAGGTTATGTCACATTATCAAAGGAAATGAACAGACCTCAAAGTAATCTTTGAATTTGTTGGTTAGTGTTGGAGAGTCTCTAGATTTTTCTGAGAGTTAATTTTTCTTTTTTTCAAAGACTAATGAGTTATTTTTCTGGAATCCTCCAATTTCCCCTGTGCCCTGACAGGAGGATCATGGTGGCTCATCTGGCTCTTTGAATAACCTGAAATTCACAGGCCATCAATGACAACTTTCCTCTCCTCTTGCCTGTCTTTCTCATTCTTTCCCTTTTTCTTCTCAATTAAATATTGGCTTTTGGACTCTCTGGGTATTAGACTCATTTAGATAAATTGAAGTCGTTGATAAACAATTCAATAAATCTGTTCACTGTGTGTGATGTAGAAAGATTTTCTGTTTCTAAACTGAAACTATGAGATGCAGTTAAATTTTTTTGGAGTGTAATGATTTTTGAGGTGTTAATGAAATGATGTAAAATCAGGGTTACAATATCAGGGCACTCTTTAGCCCAGTTCAGTTTGATAGTAATAGTATTTGTTCTCAAATGTTTTTAAAACACAGAAACGAATGTGCCACAAAGGTTTTATGACTGTAATCACTTGTTTTTATCAAATGGATTCAGGCTTCAGAATGAATAAATCTGGTCCGTTCACACTATTTTTTAACATCACACCTGAACTGTAGTTAAATCACTATAAAACGGTTTGTTCTGGCCCTTGATTCTGGTTGGTTGAAGCCGTACCTACACCTGTGACATCATTGCTGTGCCACACCTGTGTGTGGCTGTTCCTGAGGAACTTTATTGCTTGGCGGAACAATATTTTCTTCAATATCATTCGATTTTTGTTACTGTGTATTTATTTTATAAAACCTTGCCAGATATATGGAATAACCATTTGATCAAAGCATAAAGCCTGTGCAGCCATGATTTACTGTGAAT
Organism: Chromobotia macracanthus; assembly: GCA_036877525.1. Lineage (NCBI taxonomy): Eukaryota > Metazoa > Chordata > Actinopteri > Cypriniformes > Botiidae > Chromobotia > Chromobotia macracanthus. The sequence continues at coordinate 5,986,024 of JAZGTH010000027.1, read as the reverse complement.
TTAGAACGACGCGGAGCACACGGCTTCTTGGGGCTTCTCTTAAAGCGTGAAGGTTTATGTTACGAGATAAAGCGGGTGTTTACTGTCGACTGTCGACATCTGGGGGTTGCAGGCAGCGTTCATTGAAGCGCGATGAACGGCAGCACTGCTGTTCTTCCGCCAAACCGACAGTTGGCGGTCGCGTCCATAGAGAGCCTTTAAAAAGAATCCCTCGCGCCGCGCGGCGGTTATGGGTAATATTCATGGCGGAATTCTGAATTTGCTTTGGGGAAACATATATTCCGTTTTTTCTTTTTACACATTTAAATAGAAGGATTTATATTACACTTAAGTTGCTGTGGAAGTGGATAAACATCAGTACGTCTGAAGGAATGGCTGAAACGGGCTCAGGTGAACGGTGTTTATAATATTCAATTAGGCTGATAAATACTGCAGCAGTTACTGGGCGCTCCGGAGAATGTAAACAGACGATTTTTTCACAGACCGACAGTTCTTTTCAGTTTACTTTATTTTATATTACTATGATGTCGGCTTTTGTTTACAGTAACGAGCTTCTGCTGCTAAATAGATAGCAGTTTTAATGAACTGGCTCTAAGTACTATTTATAAAGGCAGTCAATGTCAACCGTGATTGAATAATAAGAATATGTTTTAAATAACGCTTTTGCTGTAAGCTCGTTATGATTTGATTTTTTGATAGATTAGTTAGATTTTAAATTGGTCTTGGCTGTCTACATTGCAATAGTATTTCATATCGCAAGTTTACAGCTATTGGAAGTTGGTAGTCTTGTAATGGTGGTAAATGCCTTCATTACTGCATGAGTTGAGCCAAATATCACTTAATGGCATCTTTCCTCCTAAGAACAAGCAGGTGATATGAAACATGACAACTCTTCATCTCCTGGCATCTCGGATCAAGAAAAGGAGATGGCAACCAATGCTTATGAGGCCTTTAAGGTAGATAACTGTAATTCATATACATGTGTGTATGTATATAGAGATATATTTTATGAAATCAAAAGCAGGTGATCTGCATGCAGTGTTGTTTTCTGTGGACTTGTTGACAGGTTATTCTGTGATGTTCCTTTAGATTGAAAACTATGCTGAGTGTCTGAAACACCTTGACAACCTCCAAGAGCTGAACAAGGATGACTACAAAATTGCAGTGAATAAAGCGGTGACTGAATTTTATAGAAGCGGACAGACAACAACCAGCACGCTAAAACATGCCTTAGCGACCTTGAAGAATCAGGTTTGAAATTTCATTTCCTTCATCAGCTGGTAATTTGAAGGTGTTGAAGGTGTTAGATTAACCTAAATAAACTGACATGTTCCACATGCTCCTGGGTCGAAAACCCTGTTGGTCCTGAAACTACTTTTCTGTCAGCCAGAAGCACATCAGATTTTAGTGTTCAGTTTAGTGCTAATGTTAGGATTAGTCATAGGACTAGACTAGAGGTTTGAGAACTGGTTTGAGCAGAGTTTTGAGGTTTAATATCAACATATTGTTTCTCCCTAGTTTAAAAGCTGTGGTTATGGATAGAACTTTCTTTCTGTGAGGATTGTCATTCCAGGAAAACAGCACACTTGAGTACTGATGGTAATTTATCATTGTTTGCAGATACATACAGCTGCAGATGATATTGATGGTCTGGATGATGTTGAGAACAGTATCCTCTACTACAATCAAGCTGTAATTCATTACCACATGCGACAGTATTCAGAAGCCATATCCATCGGGGAGAAGCTCTACCAGTTTCTCGAACCTTTTGGTATGTTATAGAATACAGATGAAGATTGTTATCAGCACATTAGGTGCACATAAGGTGTCATGTGTTCTTTTAGGGCACTTAAAGTATTGCTTCAGGTAGTGTGTAGTGTGGCATGGCTTGATGGTGTTCTCTGTCCTAGAAGAAAAGTTTGCTCAGGCCGTTTGTTTCCTGTTGGTGGATCTTTACCTGCTCACCTTCCAGCCAGAGAAGGCACTGCATCTGCTGGCCATGCTGGAAAAACTGGCTGTTAAAGATGGAAACAACAAGAATGGCAAAGGAGAGGTGATAAGGATTCACTGCCCTTCCTTATGTTTTTGTAGGGATGTACTAACAGTTTGTTTGACTAATGCTGTTGATTAAATAAAATTACAACCAGTGAGTGCTAAAATAATTGATTTATCATACCTGCAAAATTATGAGGGTGGTGTAATGTATAAACAAAGATCTAGAAGCATCCCTTCATTTTATTCTTGTTTCAAGACAGCGAGTGTGATGCATGCCAATGTATAGAGCCTGAGTATTTAGGATCGTTGCAAACGACAAGTTGCCCATTATTTTGTTGAATAGTAATGACATTGGTGAATGAATGAATCTGAGAAGCTACTTAACAAGGGTCACAATCAACATTTGGGGCTTACTTGTTGGTTAATGCTTAATAACTGGTTAAAAACAGTGGGTGATTGGGTAAAAGAACATGCCAGGTTTTTATTCCCTTGTTGCTGGGGTTTTTTTGTCTTTCCATTCCCTTTTTATTTCTGTGCATGAAACTAATTTTTTATACTCATGCTTGTCAGGACTGTAATTGGCCCTTGTAAGTGGGGAACAGGTTCAAATTTCAGATTGTGTACAGTTGTTTATTTAAATGTTTCTGTTTACTCTGATCTGACCATGTGTCATAACTAACAGAGCACCAACAGCACAAATAAAGAATCTGCAGCACAGAAAGCAGAGTTCACAGCAATGATCGAGGCAGCTAAGTCAAAGATGCATCAGGTGAGAGAGCTGTGCGTAATGCCTGGAAACCAGTTCAATACATCTGCATGCAGATATAAGGCATAACCTGAAATATAAATGGCTGTAATGGCAGTTGCATTGTAATTTAGTACTAAGCTAAGTTGAAACTGTTCATCAAGATAACTTAAAATCTAGATAAGTTATAGATAAGTTAAATGTGTTACCATGTACTGGAAAATAAGTCTAAAGTCAAGCTGTTTTGTGATGTGTGTGTTCAGTATAAGGTCAGAGCCTACATTCAGATGAAGTCACTTAAGGCCTGCAAACGAGAAATTAAATCCGTGATGAACACATCTGGAAATGTGAGTAGATTGATTTTACAATCACTCATGCAAGCTTGTTAAGTGACCTTTAAATCAGACACTCTCAATACTTTCAGTTTCATACAAATCTTGATCAGGTATGCTTTAAAGTGTAATTTACACTGGCTGTGTTTGTGTTCTTTCTTTAGTCTGCCCCCTCCCTTTTCCTGAAGAGTAATTTTGAGTATTTGAGGGGAAATTATCGTAAAGCTGTGAAACTCCTCAACAGCTCAAACATTGCAGAGCATCCAGGACCCTTGAAGACAGGTAACACACACTCGGTTTAATTCACATAACAGTCAGTAACCACAATCAGCTTTAGAAGAAAAAGCAGTAATACAGAGGGAAGCAAGCAAACCAGTATCAGTTGTTTCATTGACAGTCTGTGCGATTCATTGGACAGCCAGTGTTACTAGCTGCTAACCTAAAACTAATGTTTTTCTTTCCTAGAATCTTTTTGATCAGCTTTTATTTTGTTTCCCCCAAAGGTGAATGTGTGAGGTGTATGTTCTGGAATAATCTGGGCTGTATCCATTTTGCCATGGGGAAACACAACCTAGGCCTGTTTTACTTCAAGAAGGCTCTTCAGGAGAATGACCACACATGTGCCCAGCTTGGGGATGGCAGTAATGGACAGGGTGAAAGAACTAAAAATGAAAATCAGAATCTCCAACAGTCTAGACCTTACTTCAGATCTTATACATAAACACTGTGATTAACCATAGCTGTTAATGTCATTAAAGGTTATATATTTTGAAACTGCAAGAAATTGTGATTGTTGTGGTTATGAATGCTTTACTGTGTTATAATAACAATGTTTTGGTTTCCCTCTACAGCAGCTAAAAAGTTCTCAGGCATCCCCATGTGTGCTCTATTAGCCAATAAACGCTATGAGCTGTTGTATAACTGTGGAATTCAGCTGCTTCATATTAGCCGGCCGCTGGCAGCTTTTGAGTGCCTAATGGAGGCAGTGCAGGTGTATCATTCGAACCCTCGACTGTGGCTCAGACTGGCTGAGTGCTGCATCATGGCCAACAAAGGGGTACAGACCTACACGTGTTTGTAATATTTAGAATGAATAACTTCCTGTTTTAAACAATATGACAAGACTTGATGTGCACTCAAAAGCTTTGTAAATTAGTACATTCTTCTTAGAGGGTTTTAATAGTTTTTACATTTTGTGTACAAGTTATTTTAGTGTATGAAAACATTTTCATTCCAAGCTCTTGTTTTTTTCAGAGCTCAGAGCAAGAAACAAAAGGTTTGCCCAGTAAAAAGGGGATTGTGCAAGCTGTGGTTGGGCAGGGCTACCACCGCAAGATTGTTCTAGCATCACAGTCCACACAAAACACCATCTATAGGTAAGGAACATTTTATTTCAGGCCTTTAATGGACCTGAAACCCCTTTACTTTGCTAGTAATTATAGATGTTAAATTAAGATGTTTTGTGTAAATGGAAGGAAAATAACCAGACTTTATATTGCTATATTGTAATGTCAGTGTTGCTCCAGTAGATGTCATCCTGTCACACTCCATAGATGTTACGCTTAAAACGCATTAAGTGGGGAATCTATGACGTAACACCTGTATATGTTTGTGTGTGGACAGTGAGGGTCAGTCAGCAGCAATCCCAGTCGCCAGTATGGAGTTTGCAGCGATCTGCCTGCGGAATGCTTTGCTCTTGCTTCCAGAACACCAACAGCTCGACAGTAAACCAGACAATGGCTCAAAAAGCTGCAGCCAGTCAGGGAGCACAGACAGCTGTGGTGAGACCAGCGATGCATGCAGGTATGTGCTCATGCATTCAGCATCACTCATTACAGGTTCCTTTATGCTCTAAACATAAATATTACCAACTACAAAATTAAATAGATATTTGCTGAGCCTTTTGGAAGGCTCTAGTCATATACTCTCTGTTTAGCCGTTGATGCTGTTTTGAGTCAACCTGCTGAACTTTTGTTTTGACAAACAGTGGAAAGACCCAAGAGGGAGACAAAATTATTACTGCTGCCCCTTCATCACCCTTGAAAAAGCAGGAGGTGGAGAATCTCAAGTAAGATTACAGTGGACTATTCTGGAATGAATGGGTCTCACTTCATAATGTGAAGGAAAAACAGCCTGGAGACTTTGTAAATGACTGGTTTCTGAGGTGTGAGTCAGCTTAGCCGACTGGATCACAAATAAGTTTCCTGTGAGACACCAAGGGGTCTTCCTCAAGAGGGCACTTGATAACTTCGAAAGCAAAACACTCCATTTGGCACACAGATGTCTCAAATAAGGCAATGTGAGAATTAAATGAGACTCACAGTGTAATAGTTTAAACCTATGAATTCTATTAGTGTACTATTGTACCTAAATACACAATACAAATGGAAATTCACCCTACAAACACTTTAGAATGTAACCACAAATCACTGTGATTGGCCAGTGCTAAGTAACAGGTACCACATGCTAATGCTAACTCAGCCTCAATCTCCTAAACTAATCTCAAACATTATTTTACTGATATTTGTTGACTTTCTTTGTAACAATATATTCAATAAATAGAGTACTTGTATATGCAAAATATTGACAAGGTCGCAGCTAACCTCTTTAACCATGAACAGCCCTATAAACCACTAATCTTTAGTCTGGAATAGCATAAAGCGCAACACTGATAATTACATTGGTAATCACTGTAAAACCAGTCAACTTCCATTATTTGAACAAATTCATTTTTATTGTGCGGCTCTTGCTTCAGGCCATTTCTGCCCTTTAATTGCGAATAACCCTCTCCCTGACTCATGACACACCTCTCGCTTATTTCCTGCCCCCACATAATTCACTCTCACGTTACTGTTTTTTTTTTTTTGCTTTGGGGATTGATTAGGTCGTCCACCCTGCACTCTCCCCCTCCCCCTCACTTTTGATCCATCTGGAGAGTTTGTTCCAGCAGGATGTGGTTTCTAGTGGAGGGAAGGGGCGTGGTTGGTGGATTGTGTTGACCCTTCACTAACACCCTGACACAGTGACACTTTTACGAGACTGACTGCCATTTACTCAAATGGCTCTTCCTGGAATCCTGCGGGCCATTGTGTCACTGGCATTTCCTCTATTCTTTAGCGCTCTCCCTCTCTTGCCCTGTAATGTGCTACATGATATAAAATAATACACAGAAGTGTGAGTTTTCACCTTCTCTGGAAATTGCTAATTCTTTACAAGTTAGCTCATGATATCTAGTTTGTTTAACAATAAACAATATTTATTTATTAATCTAGGCTAATGTTAATTTATAAATATTTTGTCCAAATGTTATCTAATAGTAATTATATATACAAAAAATGTAAAGAATATTTTGGTATGTTTGAAAATTAACATTAACCATAACCTAGAAAATATATGCTGTAAAAGTGTTATTGTTAATTGTTATTTTGTTAGCTGTTGCATTAACTATGATGTTAATGAATTTAACCTTTTAATGAATTAAACCCTAAAATTTACATTGTTTATTGTTAAGTGTTAATGCATGCAGGGCTTGCTTTTAGTTGAATACTCACTAGAACACTGTAGACTGTGTAATTTGTCTTTTGGTTAAAACCTTACTGTTATCTGTGTTTCTCTTTTCTTTGGTTCTGCCTCTTTTCCAGGTGCTCAGTTCTAGCCTGCAGTGCATATGTGGCTCTCGCTCTTGGGGACAACTTAATGGCTCTTAACCACGCAGAAAAGCTCCTACATCAGACAAAGCTGTCAGGATCACTTAAGTGAGTCTGTCTCGTTTTCTGTCTGAGTTACATCTTTTATGAGTCCTCTGTTTAAACTCAGTATGTTAGCATTCCGTAAATATTTGAGCTTCTCGAATGCCCCTTTGATTGACAGGTGTTCTAGCCAATCCTGAGTGACAGGATGCTTGGTACATAACATCTACTTTAAACATTTGTGTGTAGTTTGGTAGCTGTGTCTGGTTGGTTTGGTTTATTATGGATGGACTTCCCAGAAACAGAAGCTGAGACTAAGTGTTGAATCACCATTCACAGTATAAATCAGCCATTTTAGCTTTAGTCTTTGTGTTGGGAAGTGGCTTTAAATAATGGATCTAGAATCAATATTTGATGAGTTGTGTGGTGTGTTCTCAGGTTCCTGGGTCACCTATATGCAGCCGAAGCTCTAATCTCGTTGGACAGAATCTCTGATGCCATCACTCATCTCAACCCAGAGAATGTAACTGATGTCTCACTTGGTATGTCACCCAGCGAGCAAGACCAAGGTATGAAACCACATGATGGAACATACAGGCTTCACAGGACATGTATGTAGACTGATGTGTGTTTGTGCTGACTGACAGGTTCTGATAAAGGAGATCTGGATCCTGTTGAGTCCTGTAAGTAACTCCACATTTTACTGTCTCTTTGATATTAAAATTGACATTTTTAAACTGAGGAAGAAATAGTTCACCCAAAAATTCATGGTTATTTGTTTGGACAGACATGATCACTATGAATTCACTGTATTATTGAAAAGGGTGGGTAAATATTCCTCAATTCTCCTTAAGCTTGAAAAAAATAACAGCACAAAGGTTATCGAACGACATCTGGATGAGTGAATTTTCATGTTTGAGTAACTGTTACTTAATATTGGAGCACTTAGAGCATCGAGTGCATATATAATTGATGTTAGAATCTGTTGATGTGTGTGTGTGTTACAGCAGGGAAGCAGACCCCTTTATGTTACCCCAGCTCAGTGAGCTCTGCCCGTGCAACGATGCTTTTCAACCTGGGTAGTGCGTATTGCTTGAGAAGCGAGTATGATAAAGCCCGCAAGTGCCTCCATCAGGTAAGCACTCAAGTTACAGTGTGTTCTGTGTACATAAACACAGTTACAGTCATGCAGATGTCCATCGTGGTTCCAATTTGTCATACTCATTGAACTGCCTCTACATCATTTGGCATGTATTTCTGGTTTCTCTGTGTAGGCTGCCTCAATGGTTAACACTAAGGAGATTCCTCCAGAAGCCATTTTACTGGGCGTTTACTTAGAACTGCAAAACGGTGAGTCACAGCCTTCAGTAAGGACTGGATTTTGTGTACTGCTGGTTTACCAATTAAGATATGAAAGTTATATTGTAACTTCAATTTTAAGGCTTCATTTTGGCCAGAAACATTTACAGACTATCCAGTCCCAGAATGTATTGTAGTTGGCAGATGGAGTGAACTGTAAAATTAAAAATGTTACATACTGACATCGAGCTATAATATGAATCAAATGTGCATCATTTGAGTCTCACTCACTTTACACAAGGACCACTGTTTATGGTGTACATGAACGACCGTTCATGACCTTGTGTTTCAAATCCTTTAACGTTCCATTTGGGTTAGGTTGCTGCCTATGTAGAATGTAGATGGATTTTGCTTATTAGGGTTTTGAACAGCCTGTTTTTCACAAAACCTCTCTCCTGTGGGCTTCTTGCATATTTTTGCATCTGATAGATATATGTGTATGTATATGCAGTGTTTGTTTTTTATTATTGTTGGAGTTTCTTGGTGAAACATTAGCAAGGTCACCGGCCACATTATTTCCTGTGGTTAGACAGTCTGCATTCCAGTTTTCTCAGCCTAAATCTTCTATCAGGTGCTATGAGATAAATGTTTGAATGATTTGAAGCTTTGATTTTTGCTCCTACAGGAAACACGCAGCTGGCTCTACAGATCATCAAACGCAACCAGCTCATCCCCTCTGTCAAGACTGACTCCTCCCCTGACCTCCGCAAGAAACCGCCTCCTTTTCACTCGTCCCAGCCTGTACAGCCCATACAGACCCCAGCCCCCTTTACACAAGTACAGCGCAAGTGATTCTACTTGCACAATTCCGCTTTCCCCCCACCCCCCAAAAACATGCAGATGCAGAAACATCTTTTCAAATATTATTTATGAGGCTGTAGCAACCTGGCAGAACGATGGATGGATTGAAAAAAAATGCATGGAACTGGTGAAATGTGGACTGGTTGCCTGTTAAAGTCTGTTAGAAACATTGTTTTGGGGTTTATGAAATTATAAATAAATTTTATTTACACTTAGTGGTGTGACGTTTATGAGTGGTAATGAAACACCACAAATGAAGACCAAGTCTCCTAAGAGGAGAGATATATCATGTGACTGTATGACAACAATCAATGGATCAAAGGTCATTGCTAGGATCTTTTTAGCATAAAATCATGAGCGCTTGTTCGAGAACAAATATTCCTTAAAAAATTATGGTTTCTTTTTTAAAGTGTATAACTTCTACTAGTGCATAAAGATTAAAATAAATGTCCACTGATGACTGGTCTGGTCTATGGGTGGACAGATGTCGGCTTGCTTTCATGTGTGGTCTTTTATTTTTTCCTCAGGGTGGTCCATCACTTTTCTTATGCAAAATCCCCCTGCCCCCATGCCACACCCTGTGTTTCCACCCACATCTAACTTCATTGTTACCCTGATCTCTCCTCAGACAGGCTGTCAGTGACCTTAGAGAGGTTCTCTTTAGGTTGTGATGGAACAGATTTTGTTTTGCAGCCAACTGATGCTAATGCTTAAAGCAGTTATATTGTTCCTTAAAACTGATATAACCAAATTATAGCATCACGCTTGCATTAGCTGGTGTTATCTAAACCTAATACACTGTAATAAATGACCAAACTGTTTTAGTAGTATTTGAAAAGTAAAAACAATGTAAATCAGTCCCACCTCAGATTTGCCCATTTTCTATAATCAAACCTACACCCTCAATGTCATTAAGCAGAAAATCTTATCCAAATTAATCTTGTTAAATGGTGAACATAATGTAAAAAAAAAAACATTTTTTCCATATTACACATCAATTCATTGCCAAATTGCTTTAGAAAAAAATATTTTTCTTTCAAATATTTCTTGCCATGTTGGGTTAACCCTATACCCATCAACCCATTTTACCTGTTACTTAAAAACCTATTCTTCAAAGTATTTATCATTGTTTACACCCCAGTCAGTCCCATCTGCTGAACAACAAACAGACTGAAGCTGTATTTTTGCTGACCCTCTGGGCTACGCCCTGCTGACCTCTGACCTGCTGGTATGCAGGGACGCCCATTCCTCAAACTGCATTGGTGGCTTTCTGTCAAGTAATTTAAACAGAACAAAGACTCCTTGTGATAACACACTTTACAAAGACAATTTCACACAATGATTCAGGGAGCGCTGTTACTATAACATATTTAAGCACCATTTAAATATGTTTAAAAAAAGATCATTTTGAGGATTTTTTTAGAAGTAGATTTTTTTAGGAAGTAACTAAATTAAAGGTACACTCAGTGATGGACTTGACTAACTATAGTCACTGATTGTTCATATATAGCATATTGAGCCTTCTAACATCAATCATGAGCTGGAGAGGAATTCCTTTACTGTCAGTATAATGTTCTGCTGTCATTCAGATCACAAGCAGCTAGTTAGATTAAAGACAACTTTCTACACAAGAAAATTTATTATTTGCAGAAATTAGTGCAATGTTCAAAAACCAGTGGGCACCCTGATGTTTGCTGCCAAAATGGAAGTCATGTTTTGAGGCATGAACAAGTCTCTAGTTGCTAAGCTTGTTTAGGTGGTTGACAAATCAAACTGCCATTTTGGCAGGGACCTGGCTAAGTTGTATACCTTAAAGGGATAGTTCAACTAAAAAAACTAAACGTCCATCAATATTTACTCATGTCTGGTAGGATTTTGCAAAGACGTGTTCCTGGAACAACATTCCTGTCAAACAACAAGGTCCTAACCCTGTCTGTATCCCTACTACCCTTACACATTATCAGAATCGCAAGTTTGCTATAAGTTCCACATGAACGAGTCATAACTATGACTGGGAACTCTGACATCATTTAAATACTTGAGTTTTCAAGTTTTGAGAAGCTGTAAACTTTTAACACAGCAGAGTACGGTTTCTTCTGTAAATACAGGACTCTGCTGGATTTTTGTCTTTTGCTTTCAAATACCAGTATAGTTTTCTAACTTTAAATTAAATCAATATCTGGTCTCACCATGCACTGCCTTTTAAACAGCTTTTGTCATAATTGCAGTTTTTAAGGTTTGCAGATAGTTCATTCCTGCATCTTTGAGGTGTTACCACAGTTCTTATTGGTTGACTGATTGTAATGCATTCATTTACAACATTTCAGCATTAATGCAAAAGTTCTTTGGTGGAAAGGAAAATTACCAAACATTTATATGGTTATAAATTCCTATGAAATTATTTTTAGTAATTTTATTTTTGACAGACAGATAATTTTAGAATATAAATGTAATAAATGTAGAATATAGTAAAAACACTCAAAACAAACACAGGATCCAAGGGGTACAACTTTATTTGTAAAGAACCAAAAAAAAAAAAAAAAACCTGCATAGGAAATGTTTAAAGTCCACAAAAGACAAGAGAACAAGACTGTAGACCACCAAGAATTTTCTATAGTCTCATCAGCCTCATTCACAAAGTAAAATGACACTTCTGTTGCTTTGGTTGAGGGGGTGACAGATAGAGGAATGGGTGAGTGCTGACATTTAAAATAAAACAAAGACAGATAGAAAGACTCTCTTGGAGAGGCTTTCTTAACCATCATCCTCTCCACACCAGAGGACTGCTGACCTGAAATCAGTGTTGCAATTTTGATTCCACATTAATCGTTAAATTTTAAAAGGCAAAACTGATGCCAGGTCTGAGCTTTGGGGCAGAATCTCCATGCACCTCTTTGCTTAGCCTGTCTCACAGCCAAGCCTCTTAAAATAAAGGTGATATTGAGTAAAAAAAAATAAAAAAAAATTGATGTACGTCACATTTCAGTGCCAGGAACACGGGCTCTAAATGTCTATTATCACTGTAAATATAATTATGAAGTAGGCAACTGCCCTAAGAAAGTTATTGAAAACCAATTTCTTGAGCTTTAAGGCATTTCTGATTCATCTCAAGGCAATGAATTCTGTAGCAGCCATTAAATGTGAACAGATTTACTAGAGAACATGACGTAAATTCAATTAGAGGTAAACTGTTTCAGTTACCCTTAGAGTCCAGACTATAAAATCAAGTTAAGACTGTGTGAACAGTATAAGACGAGAGATGCTGGTATAATGCTGGTATGAGAGATGCTGGTATGTTATGAGATCACCCCCTCCCTGACTGTTAACTGACATGGTTGAAAAGGATTCTGTGAAGCTCCAAAACAGCATTTTTTCCCCTTATAACAATAAACACTTCATGAGTTAATAACAAAGGATTTACAATCAAACTGTAGGAAAAAAATATTGAATTTTAATAAAATCTCTACAAAGCTACCTGAGTTGTTTTAATGTGTGTATACACATTTTCCATAAGATAATACAATCATAAAAAGGGTCCATGACCATACAATTCTGAACTGTTTTATTTTCTGTTTTTCCCCAGTAAGGAAGAGGTCATAAGCTGGAATACACCAGAAAAGGTGACAAAACCCGTACAATTAAAGTACACAATGGTGTGAAATTCAAAGACACAGACTGAGTTTTCTAACAGCATCTTTCCATTGAGCTTTCAGAGCAAAATTATATTTTACAGACATCAACATTATCTGGATGTCAAATCAGTCCTGAAAAAGGTGATTTGACTGTAGAACCTACATTTCTATAGTCTGAAGGGTTTTACATAGTGGCTTTTCAAACACTGATCTAACCTGAGGTCTTTTCATTACAACTCACAAAATGACAATTTCTTTACCATGTCTAACACAACCACCACACAGTTTTTAGCGGCTACTGTGGTAACCGATTCAAACATTTTCTATCTTGGGCTTTGTAGGGCATCTGCTGAAACTGCTAGTTACAATCACACATAAAAGTCATCCAACACATTAAGATGTCTTCGGCAAAAAAGTCTACCTCTACATTTAAATATAACAGTGAGCTGAGATACAAGAACAATCTATGCGAAATTTATTCATCTTTGGGCAAATGTGAAAAATATATTATAAATACATCTACACACTGAGGCTTCAATTAAACAAGGTCTTTGGCAGTTTTCCAGTTCTGATTTGATTCCAAAAGCTAAAGGTAAGGAGATCTGCAGCCATGGGAAGGCATGTGAGCCAATCTTTAAAAGGTACCTTACTCTGTAAAGCTCTCCATTAAAGAGTACAATCATATAGTCAACCTCTCACCCAGCAAACAAGTTTTTTTTGGTATATGATAAAAATGTGTGTTTTCCTTTCCTCGACTTCCCAACGTCCATATTTTACATCCACCTGTCTACAAGGATTTTTACAGCATGCAAAAATATACATTTAAATGTTCCCTCTTAAAGAGAGCAGGGATTCAGAACTCCACAGCTGAATAAACACTGATCAAATGTGATATTAATATATATATAGTGATATATCTTTATTGCATAAGCTCCTTGTTTTTATCAATACAGCCCTTGTGACCTTTGCTGGTACTTTAACTCATTTATGATGGTCTAATGTGTGGAACAATTAGCTCCAAATGTTAACTTTGCCATCTAATTTCTATTTTTTCTGGCCCTATTAACAATGTTCACAAGCAAAATGATATATTTAACATCTCTACTTTAAAATGCAACATAAACCTGATCATCCACAAATCGAAACAAATCATGTTTTATCCATAACAAGGTAATATATTTAAGATGAAAGACTGATGAGTAGCCTTAATGGGTGATCAGCGTTATAAGGAAACACCACTGACTTTCAGAATATGTTTTTGGCACAGTTTTCCTAGAGTTACCCTTTGGCAAAGACATTCACATTGGAATTTTTAGCATCACAAAAGGCACAGCTAACTACATGCAAGCACATTAATACTTATGATTGGGTTTTGCCAACAGGAACAACGCCAGAATAAAATATCATGACTACTTGCCAAAAGGTCACCCAGATTTCCCATATAAATATTCAATCTTATAGTGTTAAACTGAAAGCATTAAGCAAATTAAACACAAAGATTAACACATGAACGTTAGAAGCATGTAAAGGGCAGCATTCCATAGGTCGCCATCACAAACATATGGACCAAACTTGAGGGCAATTAGGCAGTACCACACACAGAGAAAGTGGAAGCTCTAAAATCATCTGCTTCAAAACAACCAAAACAGACTTGCACATGGCAATTGTCGATGTCTTGAAAGGACAGGTGCACTCAAAATAACAAGGGGAAAGTTTAATGTTAATAACTCTAAATGCCACATTTAAAACTTCAGATCTCAACTGACTTGGAGTAATTTCCTGTCAGTTATAAATGGCTCCATTACATCACTTTGGGCAGACCAAAATGGGAGAGACTTTTGGTCTGTGCTGTTGTTCTGCTCCATATCAGTGCTATACATTTTTATTTTTTTTCCCCCAAATGCCTTGCTTCCTGTTTTTCCTTTGAATCAATTGAACACAAAATCAAACAACACCACAAACAACAATGGTTACTCACAAACTATCCAAATTTAAACTGGGCTCAATTGATTCTAAGTGTTTTCAAACTGTTACACTGACATTGAGTGGTCTCCTTGGAGATCTTGCTTTACGGTCCACACTGCTCCCTGTATCCACTTAATCAATACAGCAACAAAAAAACAAACTGTGATCCATTGCAGCTGTTCGTACTGAGACTAACAAAACTGGGGGAGTATATATTTATGTGTATATATTTCCAATATTGAGACGCTATTAATAAAGGACACAATTAATAACAAATCATCAGCATTATAGGAACTGGATTATATCCTTGTTTTCCAGCTGTACCAATTATGTGCCTATACTGTTTGTACTTCACCTATACCAAGCAATTGGAGAAAACACAATTAAACACACAGAAAAGGGTAAGGCTTTTTTACACTTAGATATTTTGTGTCTACATTCTGTCTGTATGTAACGACCAAAAAATAAAATAGATGATTTTCAATCTATCTTTTTCCCCCAACACATCAGAAATAATCACGTTTTTCCCCTCAGTTTTTTCCTCAGTTGCATTTGCCATAGCAAAAGTCTTGATTACATCACGAGAGACCCATCAAATGACTAAATTCTGATAATTAAAAAAATGTTAATTTTTGGTAATTGCTTCCACTTGCATAACTTTCAAATGGACATGACCGTAAAATTGAGGTAAATGTGTCATGAGGCCCATGGACCCAGAGGTATAATACGGTAAATGAGGTAAGAGGTTTAGATGAGGTACGAGATAAATGTCCAATTAAAATATATAAGAAAATTCAAAAGAACATAGCAGTAGACATACCAAAATGTTTTCCTTATGTTTCTGCCAAAATATGCTGCTCTTTTTTGTCGTTCATCATTATGAGAAACATTCAGGGATTTAACTTGCGTTCTGTGCACAGTAACAATCAGGAAAATTTTGTGCGAACTGTGCAAATAACCAAACATTGCTTCATTTCTATTTCAAATTTGTCATGTCCTCACATCCTGTGAAAAAAAACTGAGGTAGACATTTTTTATAAAACTTCACGGACTAGGTCTCTGCACAAATGCAAGTACATTCATACATAAGCTAGATGAGGTAGGTGTAATGCAGAGAACATTTTTCAAGAATGCAAGAAATTCCCTGAGAAACAAAAGAGAAATGAAAGATCTGAAGACACATACCAAGAGCAAAATTTGCTGCAGTCAAAACTCTTTGCTGTAACAGCAAGCGTTTGGTGTTCATCATCAGCGAGAATTGTAAAAAGTGATAACAAATGTAACAAGACAGTGTCACCAAGCCTCTTAAACTTGTCTCCTTATAAACATTAAACTCAATTTGCTCCTGATAAATGTGCAAAATCTTCCTTTCTATTTGTCCATATCTACAGTTTTGTCTTAAACCGTAATGGTCAGAACATGAGGATTCGATTATTTCCAAAGTCCACAGCAACAATCATTCCATCAGGGGTAACCGCTATACCCGAGGGACGGTCCATCTGCCCGAAGCCACTACCGTGAGTCCCAAACTTACATAAAAAGTTGCCATTGGGTTCGAAAACCTGAATGCGATGGTTGCGGGAGTCAGCAACGATAATCCGGTCTTCCTGGTCCACAGCTACACCTTGTGGGCGTAAGAACTGACCGTTACCTGTGCCTTCAGACCCAAGAAAGCGAGCTGATTGGCAGTCAGGCCTGATGACAAGCAGCCGATGATTGTTGAAATCAGTTACCACAAGGTGGCCTTCCTGATTGAAGGCCACACCACGAGGTGAATCAAAATGTTTCCAGAGGGCACCCTCGAATCCGTATTTGTTGAGAAATGTCCCATCAGGTCCAAAGAGTTGCACGCGGTGGTTGCGTGTATCTGAAACCAGGATCTTCCCCTCAGAGTTGACAGCTACATCCCATGGGTAGTTAAACTGCCCGTTTTTAGTTCCCTTCTCACCAAACTTGAGAAGAAACTGACCATCGAAAGTGAATATCTGGATGCGGTGATTGTCCTTATCAGCCACAATGATTCTTCTCTGGCTGTCACAGGCGACCCCGGCAGGCCGGTCAAACTGGCCCGGTCGCGAGCCCAAAGTGCCAAACTTATGGTGGAATGTGCCACAGGGCTTGAAGATCTGCACACGGTTGTTGCTTCTATCAGCAACCACCACATAGCCTTCTTTATCCACGCAGATGCCCCAAGGTCTACACAGTTGTCCATCCCCGTCACCCTCTCCTCCAAATGTAGTAATGGGCAAACCAACACCTCCATAACTGCGACCAGACTTGACCATCACTTTGAAAGGACTTCCCTCAATGTGCTGATTACATATAAGCACTGAGAGCAAATGCTCACCTTCACTCTTCGGAAGATAGCTGACTGTGTAAGTTCCATCTTGGTGGTCAGAAACATCTGCACTAAAAAGATTACCATCTGGACTCATAAGCACAACAGACACGCTGTCACCACCAGACAACCGAGGCTCTCCGTCGTGATCATTCCCTACCACAGTAAAGGACGCTAGCTTTCCTTGCAGGGCTCTCTTGAGGCCTTCACCGTGAGCTTTGGAAGCTGTGGCGAAGGCCCCGCTGCTGATAAGGCCCATGGATTTAATGGCAATCAGAAGAGCCTGGTCTGGAGGAGTGAACATGATGCGGTCATCTTCCTGAGGCTGTAGGATGCAGCGAAGGGATTTCAGCTCCTGTAGCTGATTTAACATGTGCTCGCGTGCTAGCAGGATGTCTATGCTGCGGCCCTCTTCTAATACCTGTGTCACTGTTGCGATCGTATTGTCCAGCTTGGTGAGATTCTGGTGTAGTTTCTCAACCTGCAGGTAAAGTGACTTTGCCTTTACCTGTCTGATCTTTTCCACCTGTGCAGAAAACAAAAAAGCTTTTTGAATTTGCCAAAGTCAAACAGGTTTCAAATGGTTTTCACAGTTTCCACTTCTTAAAGAAGACCTCCTTCTAGTGTGTAGTGTCTGAATATCATACTCATTGCATAAGTGACAAAGCAGGGCTACCACTAAATCACAGGTTATCTTGTGTCACCTGATTGCATCATACTACAGGTAGGCACCATGTCTCAAGTGTGCAAGGCACAATGATGAGACCAGCCAGTGTGTAACCCAATACAACTACAATTAAATTGAAACATTCACCTCACTAAAAGGTGAGCATTATAATAAAGGTGAGAGCCTTTAATACCACAGGGAATAGTTTGTGTGTTTCTGCCCTGCAATCAGTCTAATATTAAAAACACCTCTGCATGGTAAAGTGTTACTAATCGTAACACATAAAAGTCAGACACATTTTTAGCATGTAGCATTCAGCAGCTTTATTGTGCTCATGCACTTGTTTACCTTCCAGAGCAGCTCACACTCGCGCTCTTCTAGTGCTTTCTTATGATGGAGAGTGATGGTTTTCACCTCAGACTGCACAACTTTGGCCTTCAGCTCCACCTGCTCAGCAATGGCCTGGGCTTTTTCAATGCTCATCTGAAAAAAGATTAAGAATCTGAGTTTAGACAAACACATGCAGACTGAAAGCACACTCTTCCATAGGTCTGCCAATACTTTACACTTTTACTTAAATCATGCTATTCATAAAGTACTATTCTAATAGAGAATAAAAAAACGTCAGTAAAAACAGCTAAAATGGCTCCATTTGAAGGATCCAGGAAAGCCTGAGGGCTTCCTTTGTGAGGTCACACAAAGAAGGGATAAAGGTCAATCTCGGGTGCCATGACCTCTAACATCTGCTTAAACAGCAGATTGGATCTGTACACAACCCTATACATGTCAGCTAGCATCAAAATTGCCCACCAACCCAATTTTAAATGCTTCATATAAACCCAAATCTGCCTTTATCATCCAGGGTTTTTATCTAGATAAATCATTGTGAAACCATGAAAATCAGCTGTGCCCTTTTCCTTCGAAACCAAATTCCTCCTCTGTCACATTTCCAATATTACGGATGACTGATCATACAAAATCAAATCTGTAATGGCACCTGAAGCTCCCTCACAATGAGAAGAAATGCGAGAGGACTTGGTCACATGACCCAGGGTCAAAGAGTTTAGCCATTTCGAAAAAAAAGGTGTGGGAAAGAGTTATGTTTAATGTGAAACAAAACACATATTAGCTAATCAGTACCAAATCTAAGATTCAAAGAAGGTCTAGGGGTCTACCAGCAGCACAAACATGACCACTATAAACAAGAGCATTTAAAATGTTTTCAAAATGCTTTTCCAATAACAAGCTACTTTTTACATCTGGACAATTTACATTTTTTGTGTAGGAAAACAATTAGTCAGAAATGTAATGACGAACAACAGTATTTAACTCTAGTTGTATTCACTGTTAATTTATTACAATATACAACAAGTTACAAACAAAATATGAAAGAATGAATCTCATTGTTGATCAAAATCATGAAGACTAAAACAACCATGTAGATTGCTTAAAATCTCATATAATAAAATGATTGAGCTGTCCATCACAGAAAGTAAACCAATCAATAACGCAAAATGGGAGCTGGACGAACAGAAAGAGCAGCTGCAAAATGACTGACGTAAATGCAGTAAATGAGATTATATAGAGTTAAGAAAACCAAAGCTGTCAGGGGGTCGGTTATGGAGTGGGCCCTTCACAGAGAGGGTGCTTCCAGAATAGATATTGTGGCCCTAGGCCTTGAGCATTGTTAAACGCTGCATGTGCTTTCAACCCCATAAATGTTTAGAGGGCTCCTGTTTAACACCATCCAGTGACAGGATTAGAGACATATTAGGACAAGCAGCCAATCAAGAGCATAAAAACACAGGTCAGGCTCATCCAGCTGATTTTACGGGGCTGAGCCCGATAAAGCTTTAGGAGAGATTTAGACAACTGATGAGTAAACACATGGGCTGTGTTCAAAATGGAATACTAGCCTACAAGTGGGCAGTAGAAGTGTGTTTTTCCATTTTTAAACAATAGTATGCCATATTATTGTCACATGCCCTTATTACATTTCAGTGGTTTCTGGCTGTTATGGAAATAATATCTGTCATTTGGCACTTTAATTTTACAGAAAAAAATGCAGAAATTCCTCCGGTGGTATGCCATTTTGAACATAGACATGGCCACTGAACATGGAATAGTTTGCAAAAAAAAAATGCTTTCCATTTCCTTTAAACAAGCAAAATACAATATTTAGTGTAATTTAGTGTAATAACAATTGTGCAATCTTGTAAAAAAAAGGCAAAACCTGAACGATGGCAATGACTGGTGTGGGAAGCAGGATGAGGGCGTATTCATATGCAATCGGGACATTTGAAAAGCTTGGGGGCATAAACCCCCATTGGAATTCATTTTCTATAGTGCCCTTCACTAAATGAAACTCATCTCTTCTGCTTTTCACTTTCAAATTCACTGCTGGTTTCCCTGCCAACCAGCCTTGTGTCACTGGAGAAGGATGGATCTGAACAGCCCTAATGGGTGCTGTTTCCCACCCACCCTTCACCCATGGTTCCACTTTGAAGAGTGATAGAGAGATAGAAACATTTCCTCTGTGTGCGACTAATGATCTGCCCTGCTAGGGCCATCAGAGGGCTGAATAGAGGCAGTAACTAAGCACTGGGCCACCCCCTCTCTCTTTATATCTATTCTCTTAATTCAGGTGGAGTGGGGGTGGGCACGCACAGTGATGCTAATGGAAAGCAAGCTCAGTTCTGCAGCTTTAAAAATCCTTTTACTTCTACAAAGCTGAGATTAGGACCCGACAGAGACATTTCTGGATGTAGGTTTATGAGTAACAGGTAAAACAAAGCAAGCTATTTATGTAAATGTTGCAAGATAAATAATTAACCATTTAAATTAAAACAATTAAAATAATTTAAAATAACCATTTAAATTAAATAAATTTTTTAGATTTCATACCATTCCATCGATTGCCAAGTTGTTTTAATAATTTTTCTTCAGTTTATGTGTTACTTTTTTTTTTTACAATACTAGCTTTAGAATCAGAAAAATTAAGCTTGCATTTTTGTTAAACTACTAATTCTTCACAAAAAATTCTTACAAATATTTTTTAAAAGATATTTTACAGTAGATTTGCCCATATAATCTTTCTGTGGTCAGACTAATTCAATTGAAATATTTTAACTTTTGGTTAGGAATTACCAGGGCCAGACGGAATTTTTCTTTTTTTTTTTTTGTGGAATATTTTGTCCATGTTAAAAAGAGCTGAGAGTATTCCATTTAATTAGCATTAAACTGAAATAGTTTTAATTGGTTCAGTAGGCACATAAAAAAAAAATCTTTAATCTTAGAGTCTCTAATATTGTTTTATTCCACTCTATTGTACCTTTACACCTTAAAAATTCCCCATAAAATCCTTAAATGGCTAATACTGGTCTCTGTAAAAAGCATTTAACTGCAAATGACAGCAGATTTCATTCAGTTCATCCACTGAGAAAAGGAGGAGCCTACAGAGAAGCTTAGTGATTGATGCTATAACCATTATGTTATTGAAAGACTGTTATTAGACTCTTGAATACCCAATACTACGTTAAATTAAACCATCAGGCAATGTGCACATTAAGACCATATCATTTTATGTATATAAATTTATATATATTATTGTTTATGTCAACATATATTATAGCAAACTGATGAAATTAGTATGTATTATAAGGCTTTTGACTTCATTTTTGCAGTGGGGTGTAAAATGATGAATGTAGTCATGAAAGCACCTCCCCACACACAAACTTTAAAGCTGATCTCAAGCAGTCACAGGTGACACGTTTGACATGCATATGACTGGACCACCCCAGAAGGGTCTTAAAATGGGGCCTATGGGAGAAAGCCTACATGTTCACTCACCTGCACGGCCTGTCTGCCCTGCTGTGCATCTGCGAGCAGCTGGATGGTCAAAGCTCGGGAGTCCTGCAGGGCTTCCTGCAGGTAGGTAAAACTGTGGCCCACGTGTCTGCCCACACTGCATTCCCTGCATATCGGAACAGAGCAGCTGTCGCAGTAAAACCGCAGCACCTGTTAACGAAAGCAAGAGAAAGTGTGACATCAATTGACTTGCATTTTATTTTTGTCACCAACTGTGTGCAGAACTGGTGCAGAACAAATAAGAGACAATTACAACTGCGGTATTTCTTCTCAAAGTTTCAACAGAAGCAGAGGAAGAGGAAGCAGGAAGATGCAGAGGACAGGCAAACCACATATATGGGCAAAGGTCACGCTTGCACTAAAATGTAATGCAGACCTCATAAATAGTTACATTGGTCAACTGCCTAGAATATAAATGTTTACAATAGCATGTAAGAGAAGCAGAATGTGTTTATCACACATATGCTTCAGTAAAAGCATACACACATTCAGTTCAAACCAAGTACATTTCACTTCTCAGAGAGAGCTAAAATGAAACCAAACAATAAGCTTTAGTAAGCCTCTGTTACGGTGTAATCCATGGGTGGTGACAAATACTACACACTTAAGTGCAGTCTATATCTGCTTTTATTAGCAAAGCCTATCATTCCAATACACAGCAGGCTGTTGTGATTTAGCAACAACAAATGAAGCATCATAAATCTTTACCATGACACAAAACAAAGAATCTGGAATCTTTTAAATGACTTGCCAAAGAGGAAATGATCTCCCAAGCTCTAGGGTCGGTCCTGCTCTGGATTTCCTATTTCCTGTGCTCTGACAGTCTGCTCATGGACGGCTTGAGCTTTATTGTTCCCTCACTCATCTGACCCATTTCAGAGGCATGTCATTGTTTTAAATGTGTTTTGATATATTGCTTAAAGAGGACTTGTCCATCAATGAATGTATAAAGAAATTCTTACAGTGGCATTTAGGGATAAACAGCAGATATTACATATTAGAAAATATTAGATATTTCCATATGAACATGATTGAATCGGCAGCCAACATTTTTCTCTACCTGAGATTAACAACTAAACACTAAAACCATGTAACCAGCCTAGGTCCATCTGACCTGAACAAATTCTCCACTGACCTTAAAGTTCAGCTCGGTGTCAGGTACAGTACCCACTGTTAAACCCCACCAGAATGCCTTCCAACTTAATGGCTTTACCAAAAAACAGATCAAACGCTAATTATATCTCGCATTGCTCTATGGCAGCTGTGTGTAAACCTATGATTCCACTCGAGTTACCTGCTCGTAAAAGTGAGTCCCCTCTTTGTAGACCAGATGCTACAACCACACTAGTGTGTACAGGGATCACGTGGAAGCACCCGTCCGGGAAAGGGCTTTTGGGAGTGACGGGAATTAGCAGGAAGCCCCACAGAGGTGGGGGCAACAGTCTGAACTTTTGAGTAACTGGCCACCCATCATTCTTGTGCTCAATCCAATCATGGTGGGCAAGTTCTTCTTGCATGTTCAGTCAGAGCTAGTTCACAGTCATACCACCAACATACCAGAAGCAAAGAAGTCATACAGGTTTGGAATGTCATAAGGGTGAGTAGATTTTCATTTTTGGGTGAACTATCCCTTTTAACACAAATATACATTTCACCAGTTAGCATTTTAATGACCTGCACACTACTACAATGATGTAATTGTTAGTTTATAACACTACAATCGCAAAGATTCAAAAAATTATTTACATTTTTACAAACAATCTAGGCTTAAGAAAAGGGACATTTCTCTCTGGCTATGTGGCTGATGTGTTTTCTTCCTCTGGCACACAATACATGTACTTCCTTTACTTTCATGATGACTGCTGTGAAGGCAGGTATAAATCTTATCGCTTATCGCGCATACCAGCGTCTATACTGGGCTCTCAATTTGCGTTAACTCTCTCACCCCGCTGTAAGTTTTCCAAGCATTCAGACTCGGTCATACTTTGTATCAGCCACCATATGAGACATGAGATGTGGTGAGGGTGGATTTGACTCTTATTCTCTGGGGGGCAGTCATGGGCGTCTTATTGTCTGCTATTAGTTTCAGCACAAAACCGGAATTACTTCGAGTATATCATCATCATTTGATTATATATTTGACATGATGTATTCTAGATATGGTTATATTATACATGATTTCTAGGAGCCGTATGTGTCACGTTCTTTAATAGTCTACCTGGAAACATGACACTAGACAAAACAAACGGTTATTGGTTGCCTTACTTGTCAGTCAGATGGCTTCTTGGGTGGCTCTTGCCAATGAAAGCTTCTATTGAGTCTATCAGTTAAACGTCTGGCTACACGAGACTAGACTGCTACTAACTAATACATGATTGAGACTGATTACCGCTACCTTTTAGGTCTACACTTTGTTTTGCAGTACGAATGGTAAATCATTTTTTTCTGCTCTACAATTTACAAATTACAGTTTTTCTCGTCTCTAAGTTCTACAAATACACAAAAAAGCTGAATAAAAGTCATACACAACAAAATTATTAGAACCAAAGAGAAAAGCATCGGGTCACATTTATTTTCACAACATAAACAGTAGAAAATAACACATTATAAACTGCAAGTGGCATTATAATTATTAAGGTTTAGACACGTACAATGAAGAATTGCTGTGTTCTGTAGATAGCTTCACTGATTATATGGGAAATGTTTGCAGTTTGTGTGTCACTTATTCAAAGCAGAGTGGATTCTAAACGTGGGCTCAGTTCATCTAATGATGCATTACAAAGAGCCAAGCTTGAGCTGGAACATACTGACATGTTACTGCTTTCTACAGCCCCTTTCATACAGCAATGCTGGTAATTTACCAGTGAATTACCAAACGACTTTCAGGTAAATACACAAAATGTGTTGTTCACACAAGCAATGGCCTTCCGTCTTTTTACTAGTAACATACCATTCTCGCATCAATAACAAAATACAGACATCTATTAAAAAGATATCTGTGATGTCTTTAACTGCAAGTGAGCACCAAATGGTTGCCTCTAGTATCATGTTTGAAAACATGACAGGGTTTGACAGTTTCCGAATGCATGCAGTCCGTATTTCTGTTGAAAGCATATACGTTTATGCAGTTGCCAGGACCAATTTACTATTACATTTTAAAAAGGTCCCATTCACACACAATCTCTACATCGTAATTTACCAGTAAAGATACCATGTGAAAAGGTCTTATGTTACATCCAAAACTCATCTGGACAGTTCTCCTCCACCGTGATGTCAGGTGCTTCATTATAGGTTTTCTGAGAGACTACATATCTGATTAACAATTAACAATTAATGTCAAAACAGACATTTTTACAACTGTTTTAAAACTAATTGTTTACACACACTGAAAAAAATTGTCACTCCCACAGAACCTAAACTTATGGACAACCTTACATAACTGTGTAATGTGAAATTGCAGTATTTCAAACAAACATTACATATTAAAATAGAATACTACTATTACTAAAATATTCATGTTAAATACATTAATACACATTATTTAAAAAATATCAACATTTAAAGCAGTGGTGAAATTATAAACCTTTAATCTGGATTGACAGGCGCAAGGTTTAAAGTCAGGGTGAGGGGCAGAACTTTATTTACAGAGCACATAGTCACACTAATGTAAGCACTATAAACTGTCCGCCAGACAAACTTCAATCTGCCCTCTGCTTCCTCATCTTTTTCTGGGAAGTCACACATCCTTTTGAGGTTTCCCCTTACCAAACACATGGACAACATTTACTCCCTACACACAACCACACACCAACCATGGCTCTGTACCCCCTCCCAGGGGAAACAGAGGTGGGGGAGGTGTCTGCCCATTCAGACAACCTGATTGGCTGCTCATGAGAGGCAAAACCATCATCAGCTGGGCCCCTGGCACTCTGGATTTGTGGGCCGCCCAGGTATATTAACAGCATATTAGGTGACACATTTTTGTTTTTATTACTATTATTATTATTCTCTTACACTTTTTTTATCTGCCTCAGATAATGAAACCATCCATGATTGATTAACTAGCGGAAAATCTCCCCTCACCCTAGGTGTTTCATACTGTTCATTCTGTGTGCTCAAGAACTGTCGACACATCCACAGACAATCTCACATCACATGCTCTGCAGAGACACAAAGACGTGGTGGATATATTTCACAAAACCAGGTATAGCAATTTTTCATTCATTCAATTCTTCATTTCTCACGTTGTGTTCTGACTTTTGGTAGTAGCTTTGTAAAGAGCATGAAGACATGCAAGAAATATATATATACACACACATATACATAAATACATATATGTTCGCTAGCCTCGTTTTACTAATTCATTCCCTCATTTCAGTTAAATCAAAACGAGGGAATGATTTATTAAAACGAGTGAACACATGAATAAAATGAGGGACCGAATTATTAACTGCCTACAATGTGTTTTTTTCCGCATGTCATTTCCAAGCTTGTAGCTTTAAATTAGCCTATATGAAAGCAGGAACTACTATTTTGGGTATATGACAGTCAAGACGAATACTACTAACTTTAGCTAAGGTTAGCATACTGTTTTTTTCCATTTACTCAGCAGCAGAAATGAGTATCCAGAAATACGTCAAGAAAATAAGGAAGGGACAACAGCACCACAGGTAACTTGGGCAACATTAGCGTTTAGTGTGAAATAGCAGGAAATAAATGCTGAAGCCTTAATTAGAATTGTGTCATACTTATTTTGACTTGAAATTACAACAGTAGTCAACAATGAAACAAAATGCAGAGACAGAACTATGATTCTGGCTTAGTTTCAGTTCCAGTTGGTCTGTGACACTGCTGGCCTAAGCAGCGATAGTGCTGAGGGAGATAAAGCAGCAGTGGCCATCAGTGTGGCACAGGAAGGTGCAAGTGATCAAGCAGCATAGTTCCAAGTGTCCCATTCACAGAGAGAGAGGCAGTGTTTGGCAAAGCAAGGAGAACTCTAAAAATTTAAATACTGTAATATCAATACATAATTTTCAGATTCCAAGCATCGCTGCTTTGGATGGAACCCTGACTGGCTAAAAATTCCTCAGTACCTCAACCAGCATGGTACAAATGTCACTTTTATTTTTATTATATTTTTTTTATTTTATTAAATCTATATTGCAAATTTGTAATAAACGCTTTAGTGTAAGAACTGACACTTTTTTTTAGTAATGTTTTGCCGAATCTGCACGTCTTGTCTTACTCTTCCCATGTGGGAAGTAGGGTTAGATCTGTGAAAAATACTATCCACTCAAATTTTAATAAATAAAAATATTGTTAAAAGTCACATTATTTGTTGTTTGTCACATGTAGTAGACCATTTTTGTACCGTGGGTAATAGGTGGGTTTCAATCCGGCTACCACCGCAAGTGTATTTCAAACCTGTGTAAAGGGTTTGAGGTTTGGCCTGGTTACACTGCATTAAAAGATACAGATACATTACATTTATGCATTTGGCAGATGCTTTTATCAAAAGTGACTTACAGGGCATTCAAGTCATGCATTCTATCAGTGTGTGTTCCTAGGAATTGAACCCACAACCTTTGTGCTGCTAACGCAATGCTCTACCAACTGAGCTAAAGGAACACTCTACTGCTTAATGAGAGGAAGATGCCAGAAAAATACATCTAATAAAAATAAAATCCTAACACTGCACCAGCTGCAAAAAATTATTGTATCATCATTGTACTTTCAAGAACATTAATGAACATTTCAAGGACGAGTCAGAATTTCTTTATCCCTTTATCTTATGTTTTGTTTGTCAACAACAGAGGATGTCAACCCCTGTTCCATCATTTTGTATAGTAAATAAACGAAGAGACATTTGTAGGAAAATCACCATTAAACTAATTATCAAGTTGTACTCTCACAACCTTGAGCATAAAGCCTGTGATATCAAATAAAACTGTTCTGAAGCCAATTATATTCCAGCATATCCAATTTAATCATGGCACAAAACAATTAACACACTTGTCTTATAGACTGTTATAGACCCTTTGAAGCATTAACACAATGTTACTCAGAGAAAGCAAGAAAAACCCAAAGACAAAAAGATGAACCTCTAGACCCATCACCATCTCAAAACATGGTCTCCATACCATAACAGCCTCTTTTTGATGAGCTGCCAAATGTTCCTCACATAAAATTCTGTAAGCATTTACATGTGGCATTGTTGTCTGTATGTGCTCTATAGAAGAGGGAAAGGAAACACCATCTGGACAGCCGCTAACCCACAAAGCCCATGCAAGAACACACACACAAATACATGTGTCGAAATGTCAGAGGTGAAGGTTGAATAGTTCTGACGATAAACTCAGAATTCATCAATGCCACATGCTGCTGTGTTTCAGTGGCATTACTGACAGCTGCTAACTAACCCAGAACTAACATCAGCTCTTACTGTACTAGGATCAAGGGTATAGATCATCTTCAAGCAGCAGGTCATTGCTATTACTACTGCTCAAGCTTTGAATTACAGACCTGAACAACTCATAACCCCAAGCTTTAAACCTAGAAAGTGTCATTTGTGGCACAGCATTCATGCTGTTGACATGTATGATACTGTAAAATAATGCATATTTTACAGATAATTTAATATTTGCTGCCAGTTGGATGATAGATCAGAAAAAATATATTGGACCACAATATAGTACAGACTGAAATGATGTGGTGCTTTTTCAACTCGGTCAAAAAAGCAACCACCAAAATTATGAAGGTAAATCAGTAGCAAAACTTGCGAGCGTGCTGATTTGAATGTGTGAACTTGTCATATTACAATTTAGATTAATATTCGTATTTGTAAATTGAAATTTACACTCAGCCCTGATGAAATCTCTCGCTTTGAACACACAGACAAACACAGACATCAAAACGCCCATGTTTTAAAGTTGAAGTTGCAGATTAATAATTACAAATGTGTAAAATGACATTCGCATAAACAAAATGACAGACACAAATGTGTAGGACATATCAGCAAAACGTTATTTTCATGTGGAAAGTGGTCTTCATCAGTAATACAGTATATCAGTCAAGGAAAACGTAATAAACTTAATAAAAAGGAAAATTTACTCTGGGGTTGCTCGATGCCTCCATCGTGATGACAGGCTGCTACATGGATCACTAAAACGGCGCAATCTGCTTTATGTAGTGACGTCATCGCATACATCCCATTTTCTATTATTCAAATACAACTTAAAATAAATATTTAATTTCTATAGCTTAATGTGCACAGAATGCCCAAGACACCAACAGGTCTGTTTGTTTCCTCCATTTCAAATGTTTGTTTCCTTAATTTCAAATTAATTCTGGTCATAAAAATCTAGCTGTCTGAGCCCTAAAACAAAACAACCCAGGTCTAGACGATGGAGACGGACGTCTGGTTAAAACTCACCATGGCGTGTTTTGACTTGTGGAATTAGTAGAAGTTTCCACCGTGGGCCCAGCCGGGTGCACTCCCTCTCTCCATCCTACTGGCTACATCTGCCTTTCTTCCCCTAACAGCATTAAATGTTCAGACATATGTTGCTCCACTGTACCCCATTTTACAGCTACGGCCAGAGCCTCCAGCCAGACATACTTTAATAAAGGGCTTGGGGGAGAAAACAACGCTGCAATGGTAAAACCATGTTTAAAACCCTTTCTGTTAAAGACAATCTTTGTGAACCTGTATGGAATAGAAATGGTGTTTTTGACCACATATGGAGAAACATTTAGACTCTAATAGTTGGCTGGTCTTTGTATCAGTGAGGGATCTACTCTATAATGTGCTGACAAGCTCACATTCCTGTTGGACGTCGCCTCCGTTGGAGGAAACCCTCTCAGCAAACTCTTCTTAACCCCTGAAAGCCCCTCTCTCCTCCAGATGGCCTGCATCTCAGATCCTCAGAGCGGAGTTTGTTTTAAGTGTGGCCCAGCATATTCTATATCAAAGCCATGAGATGAGGGCATATGAACATGGTTAAAACCTAAGAAAGTTGCAGGGTAATGGAGTTTCTGAGACAGGCAGTAAAAACACACACTGAACAGCTCTTTTGGCCTGCATTCAAGAAACCCCCTGCTAACGCCAGATACATACCATGATAAAGTTCCCAGAGCCACCAGAAGACCATGGTAGAGCATGTTGTGTAACTAGTCTTGTCTGCATTTCAAATGCAACATGATGGTCCTCAAGAGAGCGTGTTAGGGCAGAGAATGGGCTGTTTGAATGGGCAATTGTCAACTGAATGACATGTCAAGCCACCAACCACAATTTTTAACCATTAAAGGGTGGCGCTACCCAAAATCAATGGTGACTGACATGGCAAAAATATATTCTAATCATGGCACGGTAGTCTCTGCAGAAAAACCACTGGGGAGAAACAGCCAAATACATGTCAAAACTTTGGATTTTGGTATATCCATAAGTAATAATCGGTTCTTCTGTAGCTCAGTGGTAGAGCATTGCATTAGCAACGCAAGAGGTTGTGGGTTTGACTCCCAGGGAGCACATGTACTAAGAATGTACTGTATGTTTTGGATAAAAGCATCTGCCAAATGCGTAAATGTAATAACTTCTATTTTCAAAGCCATGACTAAATATTACAATTAAAAGTTTCAATATTGGCTATCTACAATACAAATGTGCAAATACTGACTGTAATTTTTCCAAAGACAAGTGCTTCATGACTTCTTATCAGCTTTTGTATGGGCCAAATAAAAGGATGAAATTACGAAAAAGGGATGATTTCCAACGAATTGATCCCTCCATCTGTAATGCCAATAACTCAATGTCAGGATCTGATCTAAAAGAGAGAGAAATTTGCTGTCATGTCACTAAAAAGATGGATAGCTCATAGGAGAGAGCAGGGTCATGGTTGGTTTTTATGGTACTTCATTGACCCAACTAATCCCACATAGAATCCATTCTGGCTGTTGGGGATGACCCCTAACCCAGACCTTAAGGCATGAGGGCACAATAAGGGCCCATGCTTATTCAATAATAATAAAATTGTAAATAGTAGTTAGTACACTTGCCTGAAATTCAATGCAGGATTTCACATTTTTATTTTGCACAGCTTTCTGCACTTTAAGCAATTTGTCGGGTTTAAAAATCAATAAAGCGTACTGGAATGATCGCTCGCTCGCTCATTATACAGCAACGCTTTTCTTAAAGACTTAAATCAGACTCCATGATCACCACCTGATAAACCGCATTTGTCACGTTTATGTCTATATTCTCACTTTATACATATTGTCTTTAATATACTGTATATATGATGTAAACAAGAAACAAGGTTCTCTCTATCAGGACATTATCAGTTGATATCTTCAGTGCATTTTCACAACTTTAAATGCCCATATTTAACACAACTATTGTGAGCATTGACATGGCCATTGACAAATTAAGTTACTAACTGCAAAGTAGTTATGAATAGCTTATTTCTACAAGTTTATTCCAAAAACAACTCTAACTATAAATCACATGATTGCAGAACACTGTGCTGGTGAAGTAAGTGTGTATAGTATAAAAACATATACATAATGACACATGACATAAGTATGACATAAGCCTATGGCTGGTTTACTGGAGGGTTTGTAAGACACTGTTCTTTGTTAAACTGCTCTG
Source organism: Chromobotia macracanthus (assembly GCA_036877525.1). Classification (NCBI taxonomy): domain Eukaryota; kingdom Metazoa; phylum Chordata; class Actinopteri; order Cypriniformes; family Botiidae; genus Chromobotia; species Chromobotia macracanthus. The sequence goes on along the minus strand of JAZGTH010000027.1, from coordinate 5,954,988 downwards.
AAATAATAAATAAATAATAGGCATTGCAGAAAAAAAAACTATACAAAATGTGAAGAAGCTCGTCCTAAAGTGATCATTTTTAATGTCTTTCTACAACAACTCCTACAACAAATCTTCTTGCAATACAAAATGTCTTTAAGTATTATTATTATGAAGTTAAAAGAGAATCTGGTGTTTGAACACCGCAAACAGTACCGAACAGACACTATGAAGCCGTGACAGGAACCAAATCGTGCCATTGGTATATTGGTACACCCCAATTCGCATCTCTGAAATTCCCATTTGTATTGCTTTGAACTATTGGTGTGTCACAGACCTCTTCAAAAGTCAACAGTGTAAACTCTTGCAATGCCCAGCTGTAATTACAATCCTGCAATATATTTTGTGTGATGTGATTATTCTTAAGACACATCCTCTATATTATTGCTTTTAATGTCTGTATTTGTGAACAAATCTGAGTGTTTTTTTCTTGAAAAAACAAGCGTATGACGCCCGGATGCCATACTGGCTGAAAGCGATGTTAACTGTAAACTATGCATCTTTTTGGGAACAGGATGGTACTGGATGTTACTCACTGACCACAGCCTCTTACACGTTACTGCCTGACCTTTCACCAGGAGGTTTTCTTTTCCTCTAACACACACAGCTTTACTTACAGAGAAGAAGGAATGTAAAAAGCATCTAATGGCCAGAGAGAGAGAGAGAGAGAGAGAGAGAGAGAGAGAGAGAGAGAGAGAGAGAGAGAGAGAGAGAGAGAGAGAGAGAGAGAGAGAGAGAGAGAGAGAGAGAGAGAGAGAGAGAGAGAGAGAGAGAGAATCCCACTGGTCTCCCAAGTGGGAAGTGATGTCATAGCATTGCATAGACACTGAGCCTCTGAGTAGGAGCTTACCATTTCTCCCCAATGAGCATCAGCTCCTATCTATGAAGAAATCCCTTCATATTTATCACCTTGTTACTCTCTACAGTACAGCATATATGCATCTATGAATCAATTGCAATGAAAGGGGGTCCTGCTGTGTTTATGTAGGCTGATGCTTGGTGTAAATTTCTTTTAGTTATCATGATCCACGAAATGAGACACCTAGCCTTGGTGGATATCCCTACAATGATGGATACCATCAAAATGACACACTCTGCATAAAGCAAAAAAATCTCCACACACTGTCATATGATTAAAAATTACATTCATGCACACAAAAAGTAAAAATATGTTAAAACCACATAGTGAAACTATACAAGTATGTTAAACTGTAGTAAGTCTATTTTGCAGACAATAAACAAAACAGTACCACATATATCCCATTCATACGTGTGTGTGTGTGTGCGTGTATATATATTACATAGCAGCAAATTAATATAAAATGTAGTGCTTAAAATATCTAAAATGCTATAAATACTATTAAAAAATTCTGTCAAAATACCTACATTTTATAATTTTAAAATGCCTCTATATTTCAACCATGTCATGTCTCTCAATCTCACAAATCTTTGTTGTCATCCAAGACTGTGTTAGTTAAACAAGGCATTTCTGGCCTTATATGAAGCACCATGGAAAGGTCACAGGTAAACTCACACTGAAGGAACATTTGCCATTATTATAACATATAAATTATATATTATGGTGTCTCAATTATATTATATATCTGTGATGTTCTTGCACTAGTGAGTAATAACACTGTTCAAACAGAGAACAGCATAAAGAATAGAAAATGCACTTATGAAACAGCAGTGAGAGGTCCCACATCAATCTAGGAAGAAGGCAGCTGCTTTACATTGTATGCAGGTGTTCTGCAAATTGCACTGGAATCCATAACACATACAAAACAGTGCTGATTTCTAGAAAGCATCATGCCCCTACATCTGGGAGGCTTACTTCCATTTAATGAAAAAATTAACACTCAAAATAATGTACCACGACTGCTGGGTAGTAACTGATTATATATAATTAGGGTTATGCTATCAGATTCCAAAAATCAAGTACTTCTAATGAAATTATATTACATTAAAACAAAAAATCAATTGCTATATAGTACAACTGCTTTTGTTATAAACTACTTTACATGATTACATTACATGTTACTTTTCCTATTTTAATAATAATTAACATGCATTTATCCCTTATGTCCCTTATATCTATCCCTGCAAATGCGAAACAGTGCGCTTTGAGAGAAACCGCCACACACTGATTTATGACTGTGTCACTGTTTTGTTTCTGGTGTGGACAGACAAATTGCTTGTCACTGGAATCTTGTCACTTCACATTTGGTTAGGACACAGTGTAAGAGCTTTGCAGCGCTGAAAAGGGCGGAACTCAAAATTGGTCATTTGAAACCCATTTATTAAAGCAATAAGTACCGTAAAGCTGTGGTCAACAGTGAATTTAGAGTGAATTTACAGTTGACGGTAACCACTGACTGCATGGTATGAAGAAAAAATGGAAGTCAATAGCTACCAGCAACTGTGCGTTTACCTACATTCTTCAGAATATCTTCTTTGTGTTCAACAAAAGAAAGAAACTCATACAGGATTGGAACAACATGAGGCTGAATAAATGATTTTCATTTTTGAAAGAACAATCTTTTTAAATTTCAAGACCGTTTTGACAATTGCATGTTTAAATGCATGCGGTGTATTGTGTATGGCTCCAAGTTAATTTAATTAAAAATTGTTATATAAAAGTGTTTAAAAATTAGACAAATTTTGTAATTACTGTGTAAATTTAGCTACAGGGCCCCACTGCCCCACCAAAGAAATACTTTCACACCATCCAACTTGAATTATTTTACAATTCGACCACAGCTTTTTGATATATATTATATTACAGTAACTGTAGCAGTAGTAAACTGAGTACACACATTAGTTTACATCTTCAAGTACATAAAAAGTACACTGAAAGTATATTTTTATTTTTTAGTATAAAACGATTATTAATAGCAAATAGCACACTTAAAACTTCTACTAAACTTTTTGGTGAGGGTTCCCAAACTGGGGTTCATTAGTTGATGAGGTAGTAAAGTAATAAAAATGTTAAACTATTTTAAAATCATTACATCAATCATTACAGAGATGAAATACTGTCTGTATAATATATATTCTACAAAACTATTGTAAATATTGTATAATGTGTTTATCTGTATATAATTTGTGACGTGCTGACAAAATCAGTCAGAATGTGCACAGGCTAAGTTATGACCTACAAGCAAAATATGTGAAAATATCACTTTTGGTCTAATTTGAGGTGTTCATTAGAATGGCCCTCATCTAGCCATTCTAATGCTCCAAATAGCAGTTAAACATCTAAAATTATCTTTGCGTTTTCTCAGAGGTGTACCTTCCCAAATCTTTCCTGCTTTAATAATCCATGAAAAATTGTTATTTTTTCTGCTCTCTTCTCAACGAGTAGTGCTTCAGACAAGTGTAGCTAATTCATTTTTTTGTCCATTTTCAGCAAATCATACATCATTTTTAAGACTTCTTAATGGAAAAAGTGAGAATACCGAACTCGTTTTTGAGATGAGAAAAATAAGTTTAGGTGATAGACCAGGCTTTCTACTGATGAATAATAATAATAAAATCTAAATGTGATCAAAAAATAGTCAATGACATTACCACAAATGTGTAATCTTAAGGATTATCAATGACTACAAATTACATTACGTAGTTTATAATCAGTAACTGAATACAATAAATAAGTATCAGTATAATCAGTAACAGATTGCAAATAATCTACCCAGCACTGTGTAGCTCTGTATCAGAATTTCCGCTAAAAACTACTACTGTTACAAACTTACCAAAAGCATTCATCAAAAGCAACTATTATTTAATACAGTGGGAGTCAGTGTTAAGTGTCACTGATAGTTTTAAGATGCACGTTTTTAGTTACCAGCCCAGATCTTTAACCACAAAGCCACCAGGAAAGTAATTATAATTTTTAACATTTAATAAATCATGGAGGTACAAGCTATATACATACAATGTGCGTGTATTAGAGGTGCACAATATTGAAGAAAATGTGATATGTAATAAATAGCTAAATAATATTATTAGCGATATTCAATTCGATAATTCTTTTATTTTACATTTATGCATTTTGCAGACGCTTTTATGCAAAGCAACTTACAATGCATTCAAGCAATAGTATATTTGGTCAGCATTCGTGTTCCCTGGGATTCAAACCCACAAACTTTTGTGCCATTAACACAATGCTCTACTTGCTGAGCTACTAAAGAATTTTGTAAAATCAATTTAAAGTATATTAAAATATTTAAAACTTTCTAAAAATTAACCCACACACATTTTGACCGTTATCGTGCTGTATCAGTTCTCAACAAACTCACCGCATTGTCATGCTGCTGGCAGAAGTCCATCCTCTCCTGGAAAACGTTCAACATGGAGAAGCTGTTATGGTAGGACTGAGACATGTTCAAAGGGGTGTTGGAGTTATTGGTGCGGTTGGCCAGATGTAAGCTCTCCATTAGCCCCTCGATGAAGTGGTCTTTGGTGAGCCGTACCCTTTGGTGGGCCCGCACGCAGTTATCACACAGGTACTCCTGGCAGTCCAGGCAGTGGGAGGTAGCAGGGTTTCCCTCATCACAAGAGCTGCACTGAGGATCTGAGAGGTGTTGGGGTCTCAAAAGACCACCATGATGGACCACTGAAGAAGAACGACCGTTCTTGCTCTGCTCCTCAGTAGAAACTACCACATCCAGCAGGTTGCTGAAGAGAAAGTTGGTGGAAGGCAGGGCATCCACGCCTGATTCGGATAGAGATACTTTTTGGTCACACGTAGGGCATCTGAGCTTGAGAGGGTCACCAGGGTTCCGGTGGCCCTCCAGGCATTGCCTGCAGAAGGCGTGCAAACAGGGCAGGACGTGCAGCCTCCTAGTGGATGAGGTAGATGATGAGCTGGAGGTCTGGGAGGAAGAGGAGGAGGTAGATGAATTGGAGGAGATCGGAGCAGAGCAGCCGCACAGCTCCTTGCACAGCGGACACGTTTGCAGGTCGGAGTCTGGAAAAGACGCCATTTGCGCAGAGGACCACAGAATAACTTCAGACATAAAGATGCGTCAAGTCACACGGTGGCCTACGAAATAGTACCCTGATCAATTTAGCAAAGGTAGCGAATCTTAATGCAGCTCATACACTGAGCAGGCTGTCCTGTGAGCTGCATGCCACTGTATTTATACACATTTACGATTTTCTGGAATATCTCTGTTTATAATCATCGATATCAACTTAAATGCATTTGCAATTGATTTAAGAAAGCTCAATGTAATAATCTAAAAATAATATGCATGTTATACAACATTTGCAGAATAAACTCCAACCTCTAACTTCTCGTGCACTTTAACCTTTGGAAACGAAGTGTCATTTTGAGGCCTTATAAACCCTTTGTGCAGGGCATTAACATTGTTGCGAAACATGAAATCCGCTGCAAGGTCCCTGCTCCGATCTTCCCCCACCGCTGCATGACGAGGGGCCAAACGCGCTCGATGCAGTGTCAATTTTTCCCTTCTTCACAAACGCAAAAATGTCCGTTTTCCATGTACACGAATCGACCATCTGCGCGCTTTTATTTTCAATACGCACCGTGTGCTCGCGCAGGACGCAGTTAAATAATTCAAAGTACGTCCCATGCAGCTTCGTTAGCACGCCTGTAAGATTTCGTTACGGCAGTGCGTCTCACGCAAAAAGCCCATTTTAACTCCTCTCCTGCTACTGTAACCGTTTGGCGAGAAGTGAAAAATGTAACCATTCGACCTTTCGTTTCCACCTAATGCAATAAAGCACGGATTGCGTTTTTCCCAAGGTTTCTCTTGCCCATACGACATGGACGGACCATATCCGTCTCGCACGCAGCAAAACAAACGAAATGCCCCAGCTGCTTCAATCCGCGTTCATTTTAATAGAGCACGCTCGCAGACAACAATTCTACTACGTGTGATCATTGAGTAAACGCGTCTTTAACTGAAAAAGCTCGCGCACACTTCCGCCTGAGACCACTCCGAAGGGGCGTGGCTTACGTACCGAGTGGGTTGGGCAGAGAACTGACCAATAATATAGTACGCCAATGATTGAATATTATACTGGGAATAGAGTATCATTAATTGTTTGACAGCACCATGTTGTTTAGTGTTTGATTCAATTCAAATGTTTGAGTTAAGGTATATTATCCAAAGCAGTTTAGAAATTGCTGCCTAAAATTGTTAAGGCCAGGAAGTTCCCAGGTTGCAAATAAATAATAAGAATAGTCAAATGACTCTACATTGACTTTACATTTCATTAAATCTTGAGTTGTGAAAAATGTATTCAGAACAACTAGTGGTATATATAGTGGATATACAAATGTAATTTGTTTAACTTTTTTTTTTTGGGGGAGTGGGGGATGTGCGGTGCATATAGGTTCTTATTAGGGGGAATTGAATGATATGTGTGTAATTTTATTTATTTGTGTGGGTGACCCTCAAAATAAATTAACAAATATGTGTGAAATATGTGTGCTACTGCTGCTTGGTGAGTCTGTTTATTCAACCACAATATTGTTTTGTACATTCATAACATTAATGACACTACTAAATGGTGTTTATTAGATTACAAGTTACACATTTCCTGTTTGGTGTAAAGAAGGAATACTTATTTATAGGACTGTGGCAGTACATAAGACAAAAGAGGTTGAGAAACCTGGGAATACCCTAGCTACTATCATTATTTAAAATTCTCACAGCCATCATCTCTCAACAGTACATGGTTATTTCCCCCATACCTGAAACAATGAAATCAATTTCAACCCTTTGTAATTGATGCTTCCCCTCCTGAGGGCCCCTTCTGTAATAGATAGCTACCACATGTAGGACTGGCTTTTGTGCACATTTATGGGCACTTAGAACGGAGTGCTGGGGTGGCTCTTGTGACAAGGGAGGAAGCTTCTCGGTTGGGCTTAGGCTCCAGATGCAGGCTGCCCAATAAAGCAGTGGGATGCCAGGCTGATAGACAGAGCTTTGGGAGGGCCCCTTTGACCCCATTATTGTGGCTGGGATTAAGGGTAGTGAAGGCTGCCCCCACTCCGGCCATCCAAAGGACATTCCATTGATTTGCATGAGGAAAAGCTGGAACAGGGGTTGGGTAAGGGCAGAGGCTCAACAAAACTAAGCAAAACAAGGAAGGGTCATATCACATTGTGGAAATGAACACAGGCAATGTGGACAAGGGTTATGAGTGTGTTTGTGTGAGGATCTGCGTATGCAGTGGAGCACATTTTTTTTCTCATCCCCAAGAAATAGCTTGTCCTTTTAACTGTCACTCTCTATCAACATCTGTCTTTATAAGATGCTTCTGTTAAAGTCCAAATTCTGTCTTCTAATTCAAGAGTAAATTTTCAGTTTTGAAAATGTTTTAATTTATGGTAACTGTCATTTATGATAACTTAAAAGTACACCATATGTAATAATGTACAAAAATATTAAGTACACAGACTCAAATATAATAAATGTACTTTTTAGGTTACTGTTTTCACAATATTTAATGATCAAGTGTCCACTTTCAATTGGCTTTATGTGCATGCACTTCAACAATGGAACTGATAGATCTGTTATCAATGGGGTTTCATGCAGATTTGTCTTAATCATGGGATTACATTTATATCCACTTACTTAACAAAGAGGGTTACCCTCTCACACCATTTTATCACTGTTGCTCTGATTAACTGATAATTAGCCACTTTCTAAGCCTGTCAACATCTCTAAGATTTTGTTATTGTAATAGCTATGAAAACACACTACTCACTATTACAATATTTAGGATATTTGACTGAATATTGTATTAATGAAATAACAACTACCGATCAGACTACAGAATAAACATTTTGGTATATTTGTGGAGGACTGAATTTGCATGAAATGTATTTACAAGAACAATGTTCACTAGTAAAAGTTAACCAGGTTAACTAAATTTATAGCAGTAGACTAGTCTTTCATACAATTATAAGTTTGAACTTTCAGATGAGACACTTGAGTGTTCTCTTGCTCTTTGGAAATCCCCTTTTATTCTAATGAGGGAGTTTCTTAAAGTTCGCTAATGAAAGTAATGAAGAATGCCTGTTGTTGAGTTCCTGTAGCTGACCCTTTCATTATCCATGCTGTGTATGTGTTTGTATATGGAGATGTCAAACATAATCTTATACACAGGGCATTTCTGCACAGTTTGGAGTGAGTACATTCATATAAAGCAGATTATGGCCACTAAGACTGATACTAATATGTAGAGAATAAAATTGTAGGTAATGTTCAGGCAAAAAACTATTCTTGCCAGAAAGATGGGCATAAATACTATAAAACAATAGTTTGCTTACAACACATGCAAATTATTGATGTACTACTGGATCCACTGGTCAATCTAATGAAATGGATCTCATTTTTAATGCTACGACAGACCCAAAAAAGCACACAAGTGCTTTGCCTGCAGGCAAACAGAAAATGCTGCCTGGCCTGTGACCTGCTTGCTGACAGCATCTGTCTGAAGCCTCCATGAGTAAATTACCTATGAGTCAGACCATGAACAGACTCATAAGTAATGTCTGAATGCGACGATTTACGTCATTCAACCCAGTGCTGATGATCAGTAAAGTGCCTGCAAGTCCACCTTTGAGACACATCACACTGAATGTATAAATAATTCAAGTTTAAAACATTTTACGCTATTTGATGTTGGACACTGATTTTGAACATTACTATGGTGCAAGTTTGGTATTACTGCAGCATTTACATTTTTTTCTCAACATTTTTATTAATTTGAAAGAGGGTACTGAAATAATTTTTTACATCCACTTTACTGATATGAAGCTAACTGTCAATGACATTAATGTAACATATTTAGCAGTTTGTTCAAAAGTACTAAGGTATGTGTTTTATCTTTGATAAACAACAGCATGTAACAGATGCAGTTAAAAGAGTTTAGTTTGTATTTACCCTTAAGCCATCAAGAGGTCACACATAATTGCTGTTTTTGGCTATAAATCAATATACATGACTGTGAAAATTAAATTCAAACCGCAAGACAAAATAGTGTTAGTATTTTACTCATTTATATTTGATGCGATTGAAAATACACAATTTACAATAGTAAATTACATGTATTCACATTTGTTACAGTTAAACTAAATTAAGTCATGTCACCGGTGTTTATACAAGTAAATAAAAAACAAAACAGGAAATGTTAAACAATAATGACTGCTAATTCTTATTTAAATTTTGTGGTCACACAGTTGATATTTATCGCACATACAAACATAAAATTATAAACACTTGAATTACAATAGCAGGAAAAAAACGGATACATTGTACTCTACAACTCAAGACAGACAATATTACAGCATTTAGGTTTGATAATGTACATATACTACATAAGAAGAGAACACTTTTCATTACTGAATGCTGAATTTTGTCTGTGCATTTAAGTGTTTTTGCCATTTGGTTTTTGCCAAATGTTTACCTTTTCTAACTATAAGGCAGGAACATTTGGGTTTTGAAATGATACAAATGACTAAATCATTCATTTATGTACCATTCCAACATCATTTTGAAAACTAGGACAAAAAAAGTTCTATATTAAAAAGTTTGTGATTGCTTCAAGGTAAAAGAAAGCCCCATCAGTATTAACAATATATTTAGACATTGCGCTCAAAAAATAATCTGGCCCTGAGTTTTTTTATCAAAAAATTGTCATATTCTTGTCATCAACACTTTTCGTTTAAACAGTGATGACCTGCTGTAAATAGTGTTTCTGTTGAAAAACACATACATATGTGTAATATATAAGGTTGGCAGATACAAGGATGGGGATGATGAATAGCCCCAATTCAAGGATGGGGATGATGAAGAGCCCCATCTCATGCGAGGGGTGTGTGGAGCGGTCACTATGGCAACAGAACAGAATAAAAACACACAAAGACTGACTGGACATTAAGCAGCACAAGGACTTCTCAGGCTGAATCTGTCAGAATCTGTAAAGTGAGACAGAATTGAATAGATCACAGGATTCCACAGGAATAACACCTTTAGTGTCTATAATGCCACACCATTTATCATCAGTTTGTTCCTAGATCAGTATGTTCTCTCTTCCGTTTAATTTACATTGTCATCTTTCATCATTTCCTCTTAGTAGAATATTATTATTTAATGGAACATTTCCCACTGCAATCTATTTAAAGGTGAACTTGCAATGTATTTCATTTCTGTAATGTGACATAGGTCATGGAGAAATACTGTAAGACAGGATCTGTGGATAACTGGCTCTGATATTGATGATGATAATTCTTTTTCCTTGCCCCCAAGAATTAACACAAGCAAACATCTTTCTCCAAAGATGGAGAACATTATAACATTCTGATCCAAACCCCAGTTTATAAAAATGTGAATTTATTCTAAAACCAAACTTTTTTATTTTGAAACACGTCCTTAAATCATGCTTATTACAACACATAAATCATACATATTAGATCAGGGACACTAAGAACAAGCTACAAGCACTGCACCCTTTCAGCCGCCTGGCTACTAATTATAGTCTTATTTCTGTCAAACTGTCTTCTGTCAAGTCAAACTGACATTTCCTCTGAAACCAGACCTGACAGCTCAAATTATAAATCATCATTATACACTTATGTTATGTACCTGCTTAATGATTGATTTTTGTTCATTTTTACTCTAAAATAATTATGCATTGCATCAGTAAAGAAGTAAATTTCAGCCTGTTCATCACACAAACAAAATTGTTATTTTTAGGTGTTCTTTTAAGCCTGTTCTTTTCACCTTAACTGCACACTCATCTAAAGCCATTAGCGCTGCCTGTAATTGTTAACAAGCAATGCTGCTCTCTTTGTTATGAGATCCAGCTTATTTTAAAACCATTACACAGACAAATGGCTGTGAGGGATGCATATGATTCTTTACATCTCTAGGGTCATGGTGAGGCCCTGCAGGATGCGGGGATGCAGGGAGAGGTGTTTGGGCAGCAGTGTCATGTGGAAGGTGTTGAGGGCACTGTAGTGCTCCTCTAGAGGCAAAGCTGGACAAAGAGACAAAGCTGGACCCAATCCATCAATGTGAATCACCTGAATCCCTCCCAACAAGTGACTGATGCGCCTCTTCAACCAGTCTGACTGTTTGGTTGAAGACCCATTGTTCCTAACATCAAATGCTGAGGCATTCATTCCTGATTGGTAAGTGAAAACAATGATACATCCTGTGATGTGGAGAGGGAAAAGGTAAATACAGACACATTGAACATTTGGGCCATCAATTCTTAGGATCTCCATGGTTACCTTTCAGGATGTACAGAGTCTGAGGGCTCAGGATTCAGACTCTGTAGCTGACAGCATTTGTGTGCAACTTCCCATTTATGCTGCCACCTACAGGACAGAGAAGCATATGATCACAGGAGACATTTTGAGAACTGCATGAAAACAGGAATCTCTACTGATCTTCTGTATGAAGGCATGTTTTTCAGCCATTTTCAGCCTACTGATTTGTGTAGCCTCAGCTTTAACAGCCTCAGCTTTTTTGTTTTGTGCCACCTTGCAAGCACTAATTTGTCCTTTATAAAACATATAAAGGTTTTAAATTAACTAGCTTTAAATAAAGGCCATTAAGAAGTTGTAAATAATATTTTTATGATATTTTATGGTCTATGAAACACATTTTCCAACATGGACAAATCTATTTTTGCATGCCAAATTGACTTTTTTAATTTCAATAATAAATAATTATCTTGTCCCTTGAATACAGCAAATAAGTTTTGCCCCCTGCCCTTAAGGCCATATGAAACACTCTCATCATATGACTCATTTTGTTCAAACAGTTGCCAGGCGACCATCTGACATAGCATAAGGAGAACACTGTCCAGATTCTCAGGTCATAATTTAGTTACATTTATGGCTTACATTTTTGTGGCATTGATAAATCTTAAAGTACATCTTGAATTTGTAACCTCTTGTTGACTATTGACATCAGCGCAAGAATTCAGCTGAACAATGTGGTAGCAATTCTGAAGGTCTGTACAGAATGTCTGTTTATATCCACAAGAGGGCACAATGTTACCCTGCAGAAAAGTTTGCCCTGCACCACCCCCCATCAACACAAGCTTATACTTGTATAGAGTCCATACACTCAGACACCAAAACACTCACTCTCTCTGTCCATAGTCAACTGACTATAGAGCCCAGCCACTCACACACACTGACTGTCTCTGAATACAGAGTCCGTAGTTAACACACACTCTCACTCATGCTGACTACAGAGTCAATGCAGTTTTTCTTCAAAATATTCTTCAAATAATCAAAGATTACACTTAATCCAAAACCTGTAAGCAGAAACTTTAAAAATATAATTTTCAACTAGGTCTACTATCAGAGCAGCCAACACAGTCGAAGACTTATGCATTTTTAGCAATTTGTCCTTTGAAAAGCATATCTCAAATGTCACAAAAAAAGCCTTCTTTCCCCTTTGAAACATCGCTAAGCTTCGGAACATATTATCCGTTCTTGCAGCAGAAAAGCTAATTCATGCATTTATGACCTCCAGACTGGAATATTGTAATGCACTGCTAGGTGGTTGTTCAGCATCCTCAATAAACAAAACGCTGCAGCTAGAGCTCTTATCAGATCCAGGAAATATGATCATATAACCCCAATTTTATAAATCTCTACACTGGCTACTTGTCAATTTCCGTACATACAAGTTATTGCTACTTACTTACCAGGCCTTAAACGGGTTAGCTCCTGTATATTTAACTGATCTGTCATCAGAGTCCACACAGTAACACACACTTGCTCTGACCATAGAGTTCAGATAACACACACATACTCACTTTGATCAGAGCCGTAGACAGAGAGAGTTGTGACAACAAAAGTTAAAAATGCTTGGATGTCACATGATTCATGAAGATTTCAGATAGTTCCAGGAAGTTCTTGGAAGCCTGTTGGAATGCATTGAAAGTTAAAACAGACTGACATGTGTATGTAGTATTTATATGTAGTTGCATCAATGATGGTTAAATCTGCAAATTTTTGATGATTTGTGTGATCAGCTAGCATTACCTGTGGTCTGAGTGAATTCTTTATCCATAAATGTAAGTGTATGAAGACAAAACATTATTTCTTTGTAGTAAAGTGTAATATATATATATATATATATATATATATATATATATATATATATATATATATATATATATATATATATATATATATATATATATTATACACACTCATTTGTATATGCTATGCACATATACACAGAATATTAATTCTAATTAACTGGACAGCTTGTCAAACATTGTGTGACGATATCAACAAGTAATAATACAGTGTTAACAGGCAATAGTCCAAAATGCCTAAAACACTCCACCCCACATTTCTGCCTAAATATGCACTCCAAATGTATATCAATAGGATACATCCTCCGCAGATGTTTCTAAGCCTTTATCTCTTATTACACAGCAATGGGTGAAACTGCATTAAGAGAACAGAATTTAAAATTATTAGGTTGTTCGTGGTTTGTTAACTTCCAATCTGATAGCCTCTCCTTTACTAATCTACTAATTTAATGAGAAATAGTCCACCAGAATGCTTTGATGCACAAGATAATCTTATTCTTTAAATCTTATAAAATCTCATCACAAATAGAGTGTTCTGCTCCAACTCTGTGATGCTAACTTCCAGGAACTATTGAGAGTTGCTGTGAAAAATTCACTCATGTTTACTATAGACTCAATGCAGTTAATTTTCACACACTCGCTCACCCTGACTATAGAGTCCATACACACACACACACTCACTCACTCGCATTGACTGTTGTCTCAATGCGATTAACTCACACATACTCACGTTTGCTGACTATAGTCAATGTAGTTAACTCACACACACTAACCTGCGCTGACTATAGAGTCAATGCAGTTAACTCACACACAGTCACCCGCGCTGACTATAGAGTAAATGCAGTAAGCATTATAGGCAATGTAAAGCCATCATAACATCCGCCTCATCAATAATATCACTCCCCATCTCAGCCCACAGGAAGCACTTTACTCCACTTCCTGTGTGTGTGGTAATGTGGAATGACGAAAAGTGCTGTGCTAATTTAAAGTACAAAAGCACATTTTAGCCATGAATGTACTCAATGGCCTTGCAATGTATGTATTAGGTTTCAGATACTGCACATAAAATAACATTACAATAACTGCTGGTAATTGGTGAACAAGGTAAAAATGTTCTGGAAACATTTGGTGTATTAGTGCTATAGCCACATTAGTGGTTCTTGTCAGGTTTACTATTATAATGGCTTATACTTAAGGTTACGAATTTTAACAAACTCCTATTATTAACCCAAGCAATCATCCCACAATAGCTGTACTACTGTGTAAATATGAATAATTTTCAATGCCATGTGGAACCTTACATATATTTAAGGAGGGGTCTAAGCCTTATCTAGCTAGCATTTGTAAAGCAGCATGCTAAAAAAAACCATTTATAACACCTTGCAATAGCATTGCAATGACAAAACACCCTAGCATTGGCATGTTTTGCACAAACAAGCAAGAAATGTTGAAATGTCACTGAAACTTCAATTTACTGTTTTTCAACATACAGTAAAATTGTTGAAATTGTTTTACTGTATGTAAATAATAGTCTCATTTGTGTCTTTATTTCTGTAAGGAATTTTAGGAGAAGTATCTGAGACCTTAATGAAACATAACTGGGAATTCTCTGAGAAGTTTCCTGAAACAGCCATATCTGAGCGATAACATTATACCGCAGGAGAACTTATAACAAAATATGAGTATGTGTGTTTGTGTTTTGTTTTGCAGATTACGGTCTAGAAAAAACAAACAATATAAGCTATATTCAGATCTTCATAATGAACAAAAACATTTTTGTTTTGCTAGTTACTTCTTACCACAGCTGTATAGAAGCTCGCTCTTGTGGGTAATGGGATTTTAATTTTATTTTAATATTATTTTTAGCTCCAGACTTTTGGTATTTATCCAAGGTGTTGAGCTATTCAATTTACCTTTAAGAACACCTGAGATGTGTCGTGCCGCACACACAGATGCCTCAAATTGCTCAACCTTGTGAGTATATTACAGTCTGGTTTCTGAGTCACACACAAATATGAGGCTATTCTGTAGGAGTGTTTTGCTTTGGTGAGACACAGCACCAGAGCTACGCGGGAGCTATGGGGAGAGAGGAGACGCAGTGCTTTATGGGTCTTCTCAGCATATGGCCGGAGGAGGTCTTCACACGGCCCTTGGCAGACAGGGCTCTGCTGGGTTGCTAGGAGACCAGCCCAGCATCTATATTGGATCTAATTTATTAAATTCCCCCTTCTCTCATGCCACTTTCTCACCACCTCTCAGCCGTCTCTCTCGCTCTCTCTCTGTTCTCTCACTGTGCATAGGCTGAGAAAAGAGATGCACATCAAACACACAGAACTGCAACAGTATTACAGATACACAAATTCACATAATGACATCACGTCCTCAGGTTTTTACAGCATGACTGATTGCAAACTGCATTACATATTTGTCAAGTACTGTACTCATATTAAAGAAAACAGAGTATGATATTGCACTTTTATGTAATCCTGAATGTAACCCGCAGTTTCTTTGTTACAGATATGAATAAAACCTTAAATCATATGGTGTATAGGAGAGGTGTGTGATCCCAGTGAACAATTTTTGATTGAATGTTCTGGAACATAATTTTTTGGCTCCCAGAAAGTTCTTTTAATGTTATGTTATAGTTACAAAAATATAACATGTACACCCACATGCACAATGTACATTCTGCTGAATTACGCAGCTATTGTTATAATCTAATTTCTTCTGCTGTACAGCAGTGGTCACACACCAAAGCCAAGATTTTGCCTGGTGGCAAACATGAATAATGTTTGCCACAATTTAGCTTTTTTACTCAAAACACAGCAGCAAACTGCTCAATGTTGCATTTTCTTTAAAGAAATTAGATCAAAATGTTTGTAAAATAAGACCACTGGGGAAATAAGGCAGATATGTGAGAGTTTGGGATTGTTTGTTCATTTATTTAGACTTTCATTAGTTACTGCCTCAGTGATTGCTTCATATGGTCCTTCAGGAGCCAATTATTAGGCATCACAGACAGGAAATGACAGAATGTGGAGTCACAGGAGGGATTTTAAAAACCATAAATGTATGGATAACAACTGCAATATTCCAAAAACATGAGTAGTCTCTGTGCACTGACTGTTATACTGTGTGCTGCTAGTCTAAATTGTAGAGAAATTTTAATTAATAAATTAGTGAATTATTCCCATCTCTGCCTCTTATCTCTCCACAGCATGACCCAGACAAATTACACGAAATAAATATTCTAATATTAAAAAAATGTCTCTTCAAACACAGCAGCCACTCTATACAAAAAAAAAGTTTTGTCTTCAACTTAATATAGGCATGTTTATATGCACGTTTATATTTTTTGTTATTCTGATTGAAATCATTTTGATTCCGGTTTACTGTTTACATGAGATGTTATCTAATACAATCTGGTGTTTACATGCGTCGGCGCTTTCAATCACAATAACTTATGGCAAGCCCACAAGATGGTGTTAATTTGTATTATTAATGTGTAATTTTCAATTCTTAAATCCTTAGATGTTAAAAAATGCACATGCGTTCACAAATCACGGTCCTCTGGCACTGTTAAACAAGAACTAATTAAAACCACAAAGATAATAGAAACAGGACCACACTGGAACAGCAAATGAGATAAAATAGGAGTAGAGAAATACTGTATTGTGTGAATAGGAAAACACCACTGGTGTGTATGAGAGAAAAAGAAAGGGAAAAGAAGGAAAGAAGGGGTGATCAGACCCCCGGGAGCAGCCATCTTTTCCTGTCAATGTGTCCCTGTTTCTTGCACAGCTCACGACACACAGCAGGCCACAGCTGGAACACCAGAGAGGAGGGGAATCAATCTATCTTTTTCTTCTTGTCTTCTGCATTCCCTCTTACCTTCATGCACGCTGTCAGCCTCTGGACCAGCTGAAAATTTGCTAAAATTACATCTGTGGAATAATAAGGTCTGAGCACCATGCAAAGAAAAAGAGAAATCTATAAACATGACATCTGACGAGTGTGTATTCTGTGTATGTTATTCCAGCTGCTGCTGTTTTGGATTGTAAGCCTGAGGTTCGGCAGAATACAATACACTGGTCATGCACGATACTTCTGAAATGCTGTGCGACTGCTGACTGCCTGAAACCGCTCAGGTGAGACAATAGCACAACCGTCACCATGGTGACAACGACCCGCTGATGCCTGACAGCCCAATGCTTATTGACTCCATCCCCACTGCACTGAAACATCACTCAGTGTGACAAAGGCTGAGTTTAACATTTCAGGAGGCTTTAAGGACTTAATAAACAAAACCATACTATAGCAGGGATCATGATCATGTAAGTGGTGGTTTATCATCCCCTACTCACAACATACTTAAATCCCCTGGTAAGCCTCACTAACTGAGGTATCACTCATGTCTGTAGCACATCAATCTATGATAAAACTTTGATTCAAATTCAAATGAAAAAAATTGGAAAATGTTGGTTGGTTAAGCCACTTTCACAGCTGTTGCAAAATGACAACAAACATACACCTGTGACCACACATTGTACATTAATGTACTAGACTGCTAAATTCCTGGCAACCACATTAAACATATTTTGGATAATGAAATGCATTATTCGACTGAATAATCGTTTATTATGATTACAATTATTATAAAAGCAATGCATGATTTAAGGGGGGTTTAAACTTTATCTATGTTAAAATCACTGCAATGCACAGCCTCTCACATCTTATTGGTTATTATCATTGCTTATTTAATGTCATCAGTTGGATCATCAATTCAACATCAACGTCACTGCCTCTGTATGTTTGTTTAAACTACCTCGGCAGAAAAAGCTGCCATCTCAGCTTTAGTTTTTTAATTTAAATTAAAAGGTCTTGGCTCTGTTTGTGCTGTTTAGGCAGCTGCTCTGAGTTAGAGCTACTGTAAAACAGCTACAGGACAAGAGACAACACAGAAACTGAATATTTCCTTTTTCCTGTGCTGACCCCATGGAACGGACTGCTGAGTGAGATGCTTGCTCTCTGGTTTACCCTACTGACAGGTTGGATTTTATGCACGTGTGTGTATTGCATTATGTGTGTAGTAGCTCATAAAACATGCTGTAGACATGTTGTTCAGTACACGTGTGTGTCTCTACGAACATTTTGCATTTGAATGTCCTCTCGTCATTATAAATACTAGTTCAAGAGTATGCAGCTGTGTGTGTATAAACATGGGTTGTTCCTGCCAAGCCAGCAGTAATAGGGCTAATACTTCAGGAGGAGTTGCCCAGCTCTGCATTAGGTCTAGATGGCCTCATTGATTTAATGCTAAGAAGCCGGGCCGAACCAGCCCTACCACTTGCAAACACACGCGGCATCCTGTCCCAAACCAAGCCTCTTATCTTCCCAATGCAATTACAGCTGGTGAGAGTGCATTTTCTAGAAGGGGGAGGGGGTAATGAGGTCTCAGCTAACACTGCTTCTGTAGACAGACTTCAGACCGGCCGCCACACCCACGGCACTCTTGAGGTAAATCTGTGCATTACTGCATTACTGAGAGCGGAAATGCATCTCTTGAAGTTTTATGGGAGAGGCTGCAAGAGGATAATAATGGAGTAATGCAGGGAGAAAGAGAGAGAGAGAGAGAGACAGAGAGAGAGAAGTAAAAGAAAATTATATAGTGATATAAAAATAGACAGGGAGAGATATATAAGAAAGAAAAAAGGGGCTTAGAGATGGGTGCAGGCTAGAGGGTGAAAGATTTGGGAAGGGAAATGTGAAGACAGAAGCTGAGATGATTTACACACATCGTGACTGATGAGATAATTAGTTGTGCTCATTTTACCCACCCCAGCTGTTTTGCATTATACAATAGCGTGTGGGTGCAGTCAATCAATTCCTACCATCTAACTTTTGGGGTGAAATGGGGACCCATTTACACTGTTTTACCCTGTTAGTAGATATTTGGGCAACTTTAATGTAAACTGCAATTTTATGAAATGGTGCTTGCCTGCGCAAAACATGGTGCCACTGTAGAAGGGTGTGGTGGGTGCTGTGATGCGGTTGCTAATGTGTTTTTGTAAACATTTTTGTAAATATAAATACATGTTGCTAAACTGCTACCCATGCCAACTCAAAGAAATCAAGATAACATTCCATACTATAAATATTCCATTTATAGTATTGATTTTGTTTGTTCTTAGTCAGTAACAGAAATACATCAACACATTATAGCGTGGGTTAAAATGGACACAAATAAACCCCCACTCGGTCAGACATTTAGTTTGCTGAGTTCATTCAGACATCGTTGATAGATGCTAAAACTGTGAAACCCCAAAGTAACTCTTAACCATCTGTCAATACCTCATACACTAAACAACCTCATATACAACTACAGACAAAATTCTCCAAATGAACTGCCTAAGATTTTCTGAGTGCTAAATAAGGCCAGGGGCGTCTTATCAGAGGATTAACAGAATAAAAGCAAGGATAGGAGAATATAAAAGAAAAAAATTCAAGGGAGCGAGGGAGAGATAAGTAGAGCCAATGAAGAAGGAGTCTTTTTTTGGCTGAGTGTTAGCCTTTGCTGCTTCCACTTAAAAGCCAGACGTCGCCACAATCAATAGCACCATAATTCCACTGCAGTAATTGCCGTTTGTGTTAAGAAACGGTAGTAAATCATTAGCCGGTGAGCCCAGCTAGACTCACGGGAACTGGATAGGAGCTGGTGACAATCGCTAATAAGGTCAGTGGTGGTAGTTTAACACTTAGTGAAATTCCCATACACTGAACCTCCACTGGCTCTTTCTCACTTTGAGGAGATAAAGATGACAAGGCACATGAGTGGGAACAGAGTCTGATACATTAGGGCTGCTAATATGAACGTGTGATTTTCTCAACAAAACTGAGAGAATACATTACAGTTACTGGGTGATAATCACAAATCTGTTACTAATAGGCAGCTATTTAATTAAACATAATTCTGCCCCGAAAGTGTTTATTATGAGAATTTCAAAATAAGCTTGTACTGTTTGGCTGCATTGAATGCAAAACTGTTTGCTTTGATGGTAATAAATTGAATTTTCATGGTATTTCCTTGGATTATTTTTGTATCGCTGGCACACAACACAGCCTTATTTTTTAATTTAGTCCAGTATTTTAATTGTTGAAATAAAATTTTTCATTATTTACTCACACTCATGTCTTTCCAAATTTTATTTTGTGTAATACAAAAGGAGAAATTGTAAAGAATGTGCTGGTGGCACGTTTCCAGAGAATTACAATGAATGAGGACCTTCCTTTTGTGTTTCACAAAAAAAGGAAAGTCATGCAGGTTTAGAATGGCACAAGAGTGAAAAAATACTGACAGAATCTTAATTTTTGTGATAAACTGTGAAAAAAATCAAAATGCCTCTGAAATTATGTATTAGGTAGGATTTAACTATTCAGTGGATTATTACTTGTTCTTTTATGTATCAGTATTATTTATTAATAATTAATAGAACTTACACAACAGGACAAATACTTGCTGTACAGTAATGCCCAGAACACAATGTGCTCCAGGCTTATAACTCACCCATTCCCAGCCCTCAGTAGATTATAGAGGTGGTAAAATGTCCATTTATACAGCCCTGCAGGACATGCTGGGGCCAAAAGACACCCTGTCTAGTATACACTAATGACATCAGTGGAAATCTGATTTCTAAAAAATCTGAGGGGGTAGGTGAGCATAAGGCTGTGTTAATGGCTTTACAATTGAGCCAGCTCACGAGTACCATCTTCACACATACTGAAATGCTTCTGCCTGCTATGCACCCGCACGCACATACAGTCACACAGAAATACATATTCAAATAATCAATATTTATTGTGGCATATCTACAGTGACAAAAACATGAACCATTTTGAAAACTGGAAGAAATTTTTATTATATTATATATTTGTTTATGTGGAACTTTTGTGTCAAAGAAAGCATAGCTATTTTTACTATAGTACTGTAGTGATTATATATTTATTTTTTCAGTATTTGTAGTGGTCTGACATAAAATAACAAAACCTGCATTGATTTCACAATGAATGTCTGAATACAGTATTTTTTTTTAAGAAATTACTGTTAAATATTATTTACAGCACTCTGTAAGGGTCATAAATCAATCTTTCATTTACAGTATTTTGTAAATAAGAAATTATTTTCAAGGACACACCAATCATTGTATTGAAAAATCAATACAGTGTCACCTTTTCTCTTACTGTAGTCACAAGGAATACACAAGAAAATGTCCTCAACTGAGGTTTTGAATTTGTCTATTTAATCCTACAACCTTTCCGAGCAAAACCTTACTTGATCTTTCCTTTCTAAGAGGATCTGATCTTACATCTCTCCGTATTCTGAAGGTAACATTCGCAGGCTAATTTCCGTATATAAATATTCATGTATGCAGATGACACGGTGTGAGTGTGTTTACACCTACACAGGGTCTGTGACAGACAGACAGTTTGTTTTACAATGAGATACCCCCTGAGGGAAATACTAAGGCTAACGGGTGTATTTCATTCTGAAATAGCAACATTAAGAAGACATTTTGGAGCCACAGATGAGAAGCGAGTTGATTGAAGGTTTGTCAGGTGGGCAGGTGGTTGGGGGTTGCAGGCAAAAGAGGTAGAGAATACCAAGTGATGAGGACAATACCACAAGCAGGATTTATTCTGGATTATGATGAAGAGTCAGAAAACTGCACAGGCATGTCAAGAGGTTTCTGACTCTTTCTCTTCTGCTATCTTTCTCTCCTCCTGCATCTCCCTCCTGCCGAAACTCTTTGCTGTTCTTCGCTTGGTCAGCAGAAGCATTTGAAAAAGAAATGGGTTTCTTTTATGGCAACTGTACAAGAATCTCTCTCTGTCCTGGAAGCTTTTTGGAGAACACTTAGAGTTAATTAAGATCCAATAATTTGCAAATGGACTGTGGATCTAGATGCAGACATTTGTTTAGTCCCACGTAGGCAATCTACTCTTCTTGACCTGGTGCATTTGACTGGGGGTATACCGGGACAGAAGTTATCATAAACCAAGGTTTTACATATGTGATTGTGTAAAAAGACTGTCACCACTTTTGCTGTCAATAAGACACAATGCATTACAGCATTGGAGTAAATGTGATTATAACCATATTACAATGGTGCCTGTCAGTCTTGCATTCCAGAGTGCTTGACCAAACCAGAGCAGTCTTATAAGAGAAACATTCATGCATTGCTTTGCTCTGTAAGATTCTGGCAAAACCGTGGAAAACCTTGAAAAAAACAATAAAATTATCATGTTTGCATGATGCAAGGGCCTCAGATTCAACCACAATTTTTAAGTTTATTTTTATATTATAAATATTCTTAAATTATATATCATTATATTATTATTAATAGTTTCAGGCAGTCCTTATGACTCAATCACATATTCAAACTTGCCATGTTACAGTCACAGAACATGTGAAAGACATTTGACTTAAACAAACACTATTTAAGAGCAATGGAGTAGATTGGACTATATTAATGGTGTTTTACATAGTGTTGCTTGACTTTATTTTATGGTGTCCTTGTTACAGTGTAATTATACATTTATGTACATATTAATAATACTAATGTACTTACTATGAAGTTAGGGTTAGGTTTGGGAACAGGGATTGTGTATAATTCACTGTTATTACTATAGTAATTGCATGTAATGTGTAACAAGGACACAATAAAATAAAGTTTTAACCTTTTGTTATTTATGGAGCGAGATTATAGTAACAACATCAAAATAATGAAATATTGAAATAACACAAATACTGTAAGTTTGGGTGTGATGCAGTTACAAAAACACATTACACAAATTAGCTCATATTTTGGCCTTTTTAGCAGGCCATCCTTTGCCTGGATTATAGCTTTCTGCACTCTGGGCATTCACTCTGACTTCATGATGTTCCCATCTGAAATGATTTTAAACAGTTTTAAAAAAGCTGCCATGCATACTGGACACATAAGAGTTTTTCTACCACCAGAGCTTCACTGTATGTGCTGTATAAATAACTTTTACTTACTTAATATGCTGCTTTCCAAATCAACCATTCAAAAAAATGAATAAGTAAAATTGTTTGCAAACTAAATCATAAGTAAATACCATTTATATTTGTTTATAAAACACCTTTTAAATATTTAAACATAAACCTTTAGATTTTCAAGATCAGTAGAAATTGAATTAATTCAGTCGTGTCTTCAAACTTTTGACTGTTATAGAGTGTATGTGTTTACATGCAAATGACTGCATAAAAAAGCAGTTAGCTGTGATGATTACAGCACAAATAGTAACAGTTTTAAAAGATGAAACACTAATTTCTAGTTTAAATGGCATTGTAATGCAAATATGTAAGCCATTCCTGTGGTGGATGCTGCAGAATCCTTCTGTCTGTCCATGTCTGAATCTGAGTCTGTCGCCTGGCTGGTGTGTTTTCTCAAAGGGAGTAGCCTAAGTGTATATTAATAAACAGAGCCCATTTCATCCAGGCCAGTCTGAGCTGATCTGAGCTGTGTATGTGGGAGGAAAGGCTGGAAGGATGTTTGAGCAATAAGACGCTACACTGCTGTTCTCTTCTGCTCTCCTCTTCTGTCTTCTCCATCCCCCCATTTCTCTCCCTCTTTTTGCCTCATCTGACGTACTTACAAAACCGATGTGCTTAAGCCACCAACACAAGGATTGATCCAGCCTACTGCATGCAGATTTTTCTGCACTGTCTCTTTAAACACATTTCCAGTGTATGTTTTAAGCATGTTTTTTGGTTCTTGGTCTGCCAATGCTGCTTTTCCTGTTGCAAATCATTTTTGGAAGCATTCTTAGACATTGCAAATAGAACTGTAAATAACATACTGTAGGCACACATACTGCACATACTGTACTTTTCTATGTTTCTATATGAGATGGTTTAGTGTCTGTGTTTCTGTGCCAATGTCATCACATCCTACACACACTGATGGCTTGTTCTCTGAAGCTTCTTTCTTTAACATAATCAATGACATGAGCCTAATTCCCAAAACAGCATTTCTCTGTCAGCTAAAAATAGTCACAAATGAAACCTAAAGGGAAACCAAAGGCTGGAAGACAGACCTGCCTTTTCAGTGCACACCGGGATCTGCTGATCTTTCTTGCTCTGTTCAATAGATGCTAACAGTCCTTAACTCACCTTTAATGTTGAAGCTTTGTCTGTTTGAATACACACGCACACACTTATATTCTAAAAACACATCTTGCGAGTACTATAATGAAATATTGAATATTTTTCAAAATGATCCAGATGGAAAAATTAAGATTAGCACTAACCCCTAAAACACAAATATGTGTGTGTAGGGCCTGTGTTTTGTAAGTGCTGAATTCTGTACATCAGATTCTTTAAAAAACATAAGTAATAATTGAATTAAAAATCCATAATAATATTTAAGATGGCCTGTAGCCTCAAACGGCAAGGTCATGGACAGCCCACGGTCCATTCACTGACAGTCTGTTGCACGCAAACTGGAAAAATATTCTCAATCTGGCAAACTCTAATCTGATTGGCTGACTTTACGTAACTTTGAGGATTTAAGAACAGACAGGGTTTTTTATTAGTCTGCCTGAAACAAAATTGTGTTTACAAGATAGTAGGTTGATACAATTAATGCTTTGTTTTGATGCACTAAGTACAAAGAATATCCATACATCAAAACTGTATTTACAGAAATATGTCTCAAACAGACCTATTTTTTTATGTACCTTTTCTGTGGTACAATCTGTTAGATAAACCCACCATTTATGCCAAATCTAAGACCTGTGGTATTTTCTTTTTTCTTTTTTTTTTGCAATGCATTATGAGTAGAAGTGAATTTAGGTGAATTTAAGTGAATTTGAATAATTCCACTCTTACATTGACTGTGCTGATCTGTTATCACAGTAGCTAGTTGCAGCTCTAATAGGTTAATAAATATGCTGAACTCCGTCTTTCACTGTGTCTGTCTGTCTCTCTATTGTAACTTTCTCACCCCTCTTCTATCACTAGTCTCTCTCTATCTATCTCTCTGTCATTGCTTTGCCCTCTTGTGAGCATAGGGTGGAGCATGCCAAGTTGCTCTGCCAGGCTGCCATGTGCTTGGCACAGAGGAGAGTGCCAGTGAATCAGCCTTTTCTCTCAGCCGTACCTCTAGTACTGCAGTGAGAACCTCACACACACAGACAGAGTGAAAAAATTCAGGGCACTTCTGTTCTATCTCATACTTAGTATAGCAAAATCATAACACTACATAGTACTCAGTCTGCAAATAGGAATTGATTTGTACAAAGTACCAAAACTGTATTTGATATCTGAGACATTTGATGAAACAATGTTTATATTCATCACTCCATCACATATGTAAAACCACTGTACCCATTGACCTGCTATTGAAAATCTCACATCTTACTATAACCAGCTGATGATCTGTGATCTGTTTCAGAATACAGAATACACGAACAGAAGTTACAAAATGTTATTACAATGTTATTACACTGTAATTATGCTGTAATAACATCAAAGAGCCATAGTAATAATCATTAAAGCAATGCACAATAAATTAATGTACTTACCCTACTATTGGCCCAAATCTTTCTTAACTTAAATAATTAAAGAACTAGAGAAACAAAAGTCATGATCCTTTACATATATGCTGTGAAGAGCAACCTGCTGTAATTCTGAAATCCATATTGATCTTATGTAATAGAGAGATTATGAGGCTTCTAAGCCCTCATGAATTATCACCCGCTAATAAAGACACTCTTACCAGCCCTTAATATTTTGTCTGAAGTGAGCATGTGTCTTTTAATAATTAGTGGATAATGAGCTGTATAAACATGTGTGGCTCCTACAAAATACTGAGCAAATATTTGGATATTTGAGATGGACACTAAGCACACTCGATTAATGAGAAAATAAATTCTGTTTACCAAATAACTCAGATTAATATTTGTAGCTACTGAAATGTTGAATTTGCAAGATGAACAATGAATATGTAAAATTGTCCACAGCCAGAGGAGACTTAAAATATAGTGTTAACCCTGAAATTGAAGATTGAGATTTGTGATTAAAAGCACACACACAAATATGTATGTTCATTAAAAACTAATGACATAATGTCTTGCAGTCACTTGTGGTGATCTCTAGTTGACTCACTGAGTAACTGGGTAATGGTTGCTGTTGGCAGTTGCTGTCTGACTGGTCCTGAGGGAGCACTTGGCTTGCCTCAGTCTGGGAACCTGCATGGGATTCTGGGAAGGTGGCAATGGTTGGAGAACGGTGGGAAAGGCTCAAGAGAAGTGCTGACTCATTGTGGAGCTGATAAGGGAAAGCTGAGAGACAGGAGACATGAGTGAATTGCAATTTCCTCCAGGGCTGAGAGACGCACTCGTTGGTTCAGCAGTGGGAAATGGGATGGCTATCATTGAGACTGCACTTCCAGGCATGTCCAGGCTGGACAGTTAGACCAAACCCATCGTATCCTTTCAGTGCTTCTAAACAATCGTTCAGTCCTCTGCTTTTTAAAAACTTCTAGTTTCCTTTCTACTTAATGCAAATAGAAGAGAAGCGTGAAAATGTTCTCTACAGCAAATTTACATGCCCTGTGGCTGTATCAGTAATAGCCTGTGTAAACGTGAAAGCTGGTCTGCATCTCTATTATGACTCTGAAGATCCGAAGCAAATGTTAATGGATGCAGCCTGTTATGTAATTTAAATTAAACCACTATGCCCGAGGCAAAATGGACTCTGTTAAGGAAATCACTGTCAAAAGAAACAAGCCGAGAGCACTGAATTAATATTTTACTCATGGTGGATGTATGCTTGTATTAATATGTAATGCATGATAAAAATAAGATTATAAAGGCCTATGTGTACAGCAAGACCTCATTAGTATTTGTAGGTATTCTTCAATATATATATCTTAAAAAAAAAATTCATGCTGGCACTTACGTTTTTGTATGTTCAGATAGACACTGAAACGTATTATTAACATATTGACAGCATCTAAAACTTTTTATGTATGACCAGCTTTAGAGACTAACAAAGATTTACAATATGCATCCTTTGAGGTTTATTGAATATATTGTTATATATAGTTTATTCTGTTATGTGTGATTTCTTGAGATAGCACACACACAAATAAAATTTATGCATTTATGCATAATATTTGATCAACTTATTTGTTGAGTGTATGTTGTGATGCTGATTGTAGCCATGCAAAGAGGGCAAATGGCTTTTATTACAATAATTTCGGAAAATAGAGGATCCTTCACAAAATATCACAAAGGAGATCTCTGTCATTTTTCCCTAATACGGCAATGAGATTATATGAAGAGCAGACTGAGACCATGTTCTCATGCTCTTGTTTCTCATTCAGAACATTTCACATGTATCTCTACAGATTCAAAAGAAATCTCAGCAATACCTCAAACTGCTGTTTTCCTCATACACTGAATTCCCAACATTTCTCAGATTCTTCCAAGACCAAATTATCACAACTATGACACCCACATTATTATTATAGCTATTTACAAGTACATAAACAATTGTGCCATAAAGACTGCAATGATGTCTTTTATAAAAGGAAAAAGCATCCTGTGAGTGATAACATTTCACACTTTATAGAATTGAACAAATTCAAAGAAAAATCAAACGTGAAAGGAATAAATGAATAGAGAAAGAAACGGTGGAGAGCAAACAGTATGTCAATCCAGTTTAAAGATTTTCCTCTTCATTTGTATATTTAATTTCTCCACCATTTTTCCAGTCTTGCTGAACTGCAGTGGAGTTTGGCTTTAAATAGCTGAGCTTTGACAATTGTCTATGTGCTGCCCACACGCACACACACACATACACACACATATCCTCTCATCCTACTCAGGAGCAGGAGGGCTGAGCCGGCCTGAGACATCTGGGTGGATCCTCAAACAGGCGTGTGGGCAGCCATGCATTTCAACCGCCAGAGAATCTGACAGCCTGCTCTTTACTTCTCAACACAAACACACGCACCCATACTGGAAATCAGTTAATGTCTATATCAGACAGTGAGGTGCATTTAACAAGCCCTCATTGTGTGATGAGCATTCAGTTTGTGCTGCCTTCAGCATCTTGTTGGAAATAAGGAGAATAAGTGGCTGTTCTTTTATTATGAGAAGATAAATTACCAACAGTCCTTATCCCTGGACCATAACTCAGTCCAGATTCAGTGCTAATTTGCACTATACACACCATACATTTACTACATACGACCCAGCAAGGAGGAGGTTACTAGCTAATTCAATCTTAAAAAAGCTGTTAAATACACTACAAGTTATCAACATGAAATAGCTATTAAAATTCAAGTTTATTAAGGAGAGAAATCTTTGTAAATTCATAACATTTCTGATTGCAAATTAATATCTGATCAGTATTTCATAAAATAAATGACAATCTCAAGATGCCATCACTGAATTGAATGAATACATTTACACTAAATACACCAATATAATACAATAAAGCACAATTATTTACAAAACTAAACAAAAAACATAACTGTAACATTCAAAAACATTTTAAAATATTTTGGCACAAAAAAGATTTCTGATATGAATTTCATCCATCATTTCAGATCAGTGAATTATTTTTTACAGAAACCTTTGAAATGAACAGATTCACTAAAATTAATCATATTTTCCATATAAGAAAGAAAGGGGAAAGAGAGTGCATTTGGTTAATGCCTTTGTAACACACTTATGTCACATTTTATAGCTGTACAACACAGCTTTACAGCAGAGAAAGTAACGTCAATAATCAGACACACCCTCCTGAGACGTAATCTCTCATATATAGCATAGGAAAGTCTGATTCATTTTAGATAATAACCTTATTTGGGCAGTTTTTGTTAATAAACCAGATCAAACAGGAAATGATTCTGTGCCTACACATCATCCAGTTTCTGGCAGCTTGTGTGTCAAATATATAGTGCCATATGTAGTTAAACACTGCTTTTCATTTCATTTATATTGAATTATATTTATATTCGTTTTCAATTCATTTATATTCTAGTTGTGTTTTGGTCATATTTCATGTAAAGTTAATCACGATGCATTCAATTACCAACCCTATATTGTTTATCAAAAATATATCATCTCATGTTTAAAACAATATTTACCCCAATACTCACCCCTGCACTATTCAATGCAGTGTAGTAGTGTTGTAACTGCTTTTTTGAGAGAATGGTTTCATATTCTGAGCAGCCTATAGCCTGGTAAGTGAAATTTTAAAGCAGCTTGCACAACATTTAGCTGAAGAATTAAGTTTTATATAGCACTCTTCTGTCTTCTGTGATATGGTATGGTGACCCTGATGTCCAGTCTTTGAGAATAAGCCCTGGGGGTCTCCATCTCTTCAGGGGTGTGAGTATAAACATTAGCAGGATCTCTGGCTGCTCGGTGGGGGCTTGTGGCAGACAGATGGACTCTATTAGAAAAAGAGCTGGTCTATGGAGCTTGTGATGGCTTTCACACACACGCACATACAGTCAAAGTACGCTCTATTTAGACTGTAACATTTGCCGAAGGAGGATGTCACATGATGAAGTCAAATCAATGGAGCTTCCTCCTTCGCCATCACAGAAGGAAACATATATAGCCACATTCTCACTCTTTTACAATTACCCTTATTCATTCCCTTTACAAAACACATTACCCTTATCCTAAGAACACTGTTCAACTTTGCAGTTAAAACATACCTTTATTATATGTGATTTATTATATATATCTTGCCTTAATTTATGTCAATGTGGTTTTACGGTCACCTGTTTCTTTTTAAATATATATCAAATTGGAATATTGGAAAGCACAAATATTTTAAATTAAAGTTTTACTTTGGAGGATAAAATTCATACAACCAACATACAAAAACACTGTTGGAAAAAACACATATTTGTTTAATTGACTTCAACAACTAGCCCTGGTTTTCCTATATGGTCCATATAACTCAGTGTCTTGACTTGGTCCCCGTCTCTCTCTGTCTGTCTCTCTGCTGTTAATTCTCTTCCATCTTGCTGTCTATCCTCACCACCATCTCATGATACTTTGAAATCAATAGGGCCATCACAAAGAAACGCATATATAGCCAATTTCCTCCCACCATCCCCCACATCCTTTTATTCTCCTCCATCCTCACATCAGACTCCAGTAGTGCTGTCTAATCATATCCCCTTTGTGACATGATGGAACAGACCAGAGGCAGACATCCTATAGTGTGTGCCCTCTGCCAACTGTCTTCTTCCTTTATATCAGAACACTTCTTCAAGATAAAGTCTGAAAAACAGGGGTTAGAAAGACAATTTGAAGACATCAATGAATACAATGGACAGCACTTATGTGCAATGGACGCACATTTGTACGAAGACGCATACAATGCCTTTGCCTTTACAATCTTTATGTACAGAAACAG
This sequence comes from Chromobotia macracanthus, assembly GCA_036877525.1. Taxonomy (NCBI): domain Eukaryota; kingdom Metazoa; phylum Chordata; class Actinopteri; order Cypriniformes; family Botiidae; genus Chromobotia; species Chromobotia macracanthus. Next base: position 5,924,369 of record JAZGTH010000027.1, on the reverse strand, counting down.
GAAAAGTGCTTCTGTGGTTTTAATGAGGTTAGCGACTGTAAAATGCACAGATATGCAAACGCACACACGCACACTGTTAGTATCAGTATCAGGGGCGGTGGCGATGTGTATAAATGCGTCTGTTTTGTTGGGGGTAGGGAGAATTATCTTCACTGTCTGTTTTTGAACATACACACGTATTTGGTCCTCATAATATAGGCAAAACCTGACCTAGACAAACACATTCACACACAACTATCTCACATTGCAGGCACACCTTAAGCACCAAACACCTTCAAACACCTCAACACAGGCATCACCTAAAACATTTATATACACAATGCTCATAGGGTCTCACACGCAAAATACAACACACCAAACAATTTCCAAATTGCTGGCCGGTAGCGCATTGTTACATTAAGAAAGTTGTCAAACATTTCACAATTAAACACAATGCACTTGCCCTTCCACGCCCACCTGTCAATCAAAAACCCCTGTCATTGCGTGCTTTGATGGACTTTGCCTGTTTTACCACAGGGATTTGTGTCATAGTTGACACAATACAGCCTCTCTCAAATCATCAAATTATCTTTAGCATGCTACCCAGGGTGCTCACAAATATCATAACACCTGCGGTTATATTTAATCTGTTCAAAAGATCGGTTTCAAGTACTTTAATCCTGACTGCATACATGTTGAAATTTAAGCCTTTTTGATTTTGACCTATTGAGCTCAGATTCTATTGGCTGTGGGTACAAAGATATGGTATTTGGAACACTAGCTTTTGTGCTGATCTCCACCAGCATATTTCTGCCATTGATTTTAGTGACTGCTGAATACAGTTATCGATGATGGAGCCAGCAGATGTAGCTATTCATGCATCTTCACGCACAGATCTGAACACATGTAGTGTTCCGTTCATTTTCAACACATAAATAAGTGTGAAGGCACTTTCACAAGTAATTTTAAGTAATCAGAAGGTATATTTAAGAAGGTATCTTATTTTCAGACAAACGATGAGGAAAACCCCACCCAATACACCCAGCCGCTAACCCATTCTGTACACTCCAATAGTATTGATATGTCATTTCCTGTACAATATAACATACATTGTGTCATTCAGGCCACATTCGATGAGTAAATTAAATGCTATAATGAAGCGTGTAGTACGAATGACGTTGTCATCGATGACTATGTGTGCTCTCAATTTTGTCCTATTAGCATTTATTTATTCTTGATGTGCTCTAGTGATGCAAATAACTGACAAAATAGTAGATAATATATTGCATAAGAGCCACTCACTTTCAAGTAAACGTACTATCAAAAACTTAATTTTACACTCCCCCCACATACACACATGCACAACATCACACATACTGCTTTATCAGCTCACACACTCACAGCGCAGAGAGAACGCTGGCAGTATGTTCAATAGTAGCATGCTCTTTGTAGCATGTTTCAAGTGACTAATCCTTATGTCTTAGCAAATACCGATGGCTGAATCAACTCCAGTGTGAAGGCATTCCCATCCGTTTCTTCTCTTTTTTGCTTGAATTTTAATGAAGATGAGGCAGGAGCTCCAATCAGAAGGTGGGAGAGACCACTGGCAGTCAGACAGAGGGTGTTAGTGATGGTATAGATGGAGAGCGGTCATAGCTTCCTTTCTTCCCATTCCCCCTCTCGTCAGCGTTCTCCCGTGGGTGGTATGACCTGGCAGATTACAAAACACCCCTCCCATGTGTCTCTCCACTCTCTGTGCCAGGGTGAGCCTACCGATCTACTTCTGCTGGAGCGTGTGAGTGGAGTTAGGAGGAGTGAAGAAAGGTGAAGAAAAAGACAGATAGTTTGCAAGAGACTGAGAGAGAGAGAAAGGAAGTTTGAACGAGTGTGTGTGAGAGAGATCAGAGTTGGGAAGCTCGCAAAAACAACGGGACACAATCTATGCTTCTGTCTGAAAAGATCATGAGAACATCTGAGGGGTAAGTACAGGCGACAAGCACACACAAATATGGACATGCCTCTACACACACACACACACACACACACACACACACACACACACACACACATGGTCATTCTCATTGTGTATGTGTTCATGCCCTAGGCCCTGCAGATCCTTTATTTAAAGTGTGTGTGTTTTTGCACATATGCAGAAGACTCTTTTAAAGTGCATGTGTACTCTTGGCATAATGGTCTGTCATGTAATCGTGCTAACCTGTCCACCATTGCGACTTGTAAAGAACAGAATCTTCTCTGTCAGGCTGTGAATGACAATCTGTCTCTTTAGCTTCCCTTAAACAATTCCACTTTTTGAAGATCCCTGCAGGAATTTCATGTGCAATCTGAACAAAAGAATATCGTATCGACCCAATATCACTATACGACAAATTTCTGAAAATGCCACAAACACTGTCCAGAAATCACTGTGCAACCCTTGGAGACAAAGAGACCATTCACTGCAAAACTGATCAATACACAAACAGAGCTGGTTCACACGCAAACACGTACGCATGGACACATGTATGTTCAAATGCACATACATGCACCTCTCACAGAGATAAAGCAGTATGAGTAGAATTCTCAGGAGTCATTATGAGTATATAAACCATCTTTTCAAACAGGAGAAGATGGTAGAGGTAGATGGTAGAGGGTTGGGCAGCTTCTCTTAAAATTAAAAGCGCTAGTAAGCCCTACCCTAAAGAGTAGACTGATCCATTAGAGAAGAAGTATAACTCCCATCCCCATTTAGCTACATTTAGCCCCTGTGCCCGAATGCTGCAGTTTTAATGTGAGAAGACCTGGAAGGCCAATATCTGTTTGACGGGAGCAGTCAGAGGTCAGGTGTGATTGCGATGTGGTGCAACCTTACATGACTCACGCTGACCAGCATGCTATCTGTGCTAAAAACATATTGTGGAAAATCTTGTATATGTATATATATATATATATATATATTTAAATATGTATATGTATACATATGTGTGCTGTGAGAATGTCTTTGTGTCTGTGTATGTATTTTCAGGTAATGTATGTACGCTATGTGGGTGTGTGTTTGTCAGTGGGGGGCTTCATTAGCGAGCTGCAAAACCCTGGTACATCAGCCTGTGTCTCTTACCCACGTCCATCCACACAGGAGGTGTCCACCTGACATTTCTTGCTCTGAGCTTTACTACAACACGAGAGGCCATTTACCCTGCAGCACCAAGAGCATAAGATCAATGATACACTTTTCAATATGGATATTCTTAAAAAAACGTGTTACTTCATTTTCAGAGCATGAGTGAATATGAAACACTTTTGAGCATAAGTATAGGTCTTAGCCTTAAACCATGCATTTGCTATGTTGACTGATAAACGGTTCAGAATGAACCAAAAAGGATGTACTAATGCTAAGATTGTTAAATAACAGTGATGATTTAGCAGATGCTGAATGCTGGAGATATAACAAAGGACTAACATTATTCATACATATACATGTGTAAAGGATGCGATCCTTGTATGATAATGTATGATAATGGCTACTTGATGATGTAGAATGAGAAACTGCCTCATAAAGCAATAACGTTCTTTCCAGTGTGCAATATATTCATATATGGCTTTGCATGGTTGTTGAAAAGCCTTATTGTATAAAAAGCCGTCTGACTGCACTACAAACAATGATATAATTGTGTTTGTGCCTTTAACTGCAAAATGTACATTCATTACACCCTGACACCCTGAAAAACTGACAAAAAAAATGGCAACTTTTTGCAATTCTATACGCACACCTAGGCCTGTTTCTCATTATCTTAATTGAAGATTACTCACTGACATCTGTCAAGGTTCATTTTAAGCCATGTTTAAATGTCACATATTACTCCCTGAATAAGCTATGATTTAGGTCTCCACTCACATGCTCACTCACGTTTGCAGTATAGCATTTGCGCCTAGTTGCACTCCATATGCTCACTGTGGCTTTGGGTGTGGTGCCGTACGCAAACAAATGCAGGTCTAACCGTGAAGATTTACCTAAGCTTGTGTGTCTGCGTGCAATTGCATTACGCTGTTGATTTTCTTGGATAAGAGGCAATAAGTGTAATTTGTAAATGTGATGCTGCAAAACACAAGATTTATTTATGACAGTTCAACTCAATGAACAGCCATACAAGCATGACTGGGTTTTATTCGAATGTAAGTGACTAATGGCATGCATTAGACTGTATTGTAATTGTACTGAGAAACGACACCTGCAAGATTTGTTTATATCTGCTGTTGTTTTAGCTGCCCATACAGCTGCTTCAGGATGTTGAAAAACAGTATCTGTGCTTTTAAAAGTGAAAGAGACTCAAAGTGAAAAGTGAAAGCTCAAAGACTAAAAAAATAAGGCAAACAGAACATTTCTATAGTATTTCCACACATATCTAAACATAATACATTGAATAAATATATGAAGGAGCTCCTGGCTTTATTAAATAATGATAGCATTATTCTATCTCTAGAACGTGAAGCCCTCCCTGTGGATGCGCTCACAAAATGGCCGTAGAGACAGAGCTGCCCACAGGCTCTGTGATTGACAAAAAATGCCTGCAAGAATTGATGTGCACTATATGGCGAGCAGCTTGGAAAGTGTGTGCAGGCAGAATCACTACTACGCCAGGAAGGTTCCTCGTCTTTGTTCTCGAATTCGTAACCGGTAACAAAGGCAGTTAGAAAGCAATTTATTTGATTTTCTAATGAACGCATTTCTGTCCTGTTTGTATTTGTGTAATGCAAATCACATCAGATGTATTGTAAAGACATGGGGAGATAAAGCTACATGTAAACTGAACAAGTGCGTTGCTTGCTTTGTGTTCTCTGAGTGGAGGGTTTATGATTGATAGATCATGTTTAAATGCTGAACTAAACGTTCAAGTTAATATTTACTAATGTTATTTAGTAAACAGTTGAAACAGGTTTTGTAAATACCACATAATCAATATTCACAAACTGATAAATGATCACAGATTATAGAAATGATAATTTTAAAATATTAAAAAGCATTACTGTGCAATGCAAAAGCATGTACTGAAACTGACAAGTGAATAAAAATGTATTTTATTCACTAACATTTTAACAAAAATTACACATTCTGTTCAAAAGAATGTGTAACAAAACCTCGCAGTCAACATCATTCAACGTTAAAATTATCAAATTACAAAATGATTACACTAGTATATTAATTCAGTCATAAGTCACCAGACAAATACATACTTCACAATTGCTTCATAGAAAAGCTTCACAATTCTATGAAGCTGTCTAGAAACAATAATTAAACGCTAACAAGCTAATTTTAAATAATCTTTTATTTGACAATTGTGTCTTTAAGAAGGAAGCCATTAAGAGCATTTAAGCAATGCAGTATAGAAAACCCCCTAATTGCATTCTCAGCTGCAGAATATTGATTTGAGACAAGCCATTATTATTAGCATCAATGAAGCGATTATGAATAAACCCTGTATGTACAGGAATGTATTGGCATGTATTATTCTATTGGTTAATCCTCAGTTTAGCACAGCAGTGACTAGCACTCATTAATACAAAATTCTATTCAGTGGCACAATAATGCAGATATCAGACAAAAGGTTCTCATCTAAGCAAATGCACAATCCCAGTGCTGATTAGTCTGTTAAAGAGATAACACAACCCCCATCCCCCTCCATACATCCCTATCTCTATGTGTGTGAGTGTCTCTCTCCCTCACTCACTCTCTCTCTCTCTTTCTCATTGATTGGTTTTCTATGCCGGAATTAGCCTCCCATTTCCGTTCCCTCCTACTCGTTTCTCTTTTGCTCTTTTGCTCTATCATAGTGTCACTGACATAATATTTGTCCATAGACAAGGCAATACAACATATAGTGTGTATGCTATGCTGTGCGTTTAAATAAAACAGCAATGCTTACCCTCCTGTTCTTATGATATGTATTTCTCTCTTTCATGTTTTGTGGTTTACCCAGCAGAATTAATAAAAAACAACGATGATACTTTAGACTATAAAGGATCCCCCTTAGTCAGCTGAATGGGGGGCTTTCTTTTCATGTGCCTGCTCTCATGAATTTGGACATACTCATCCATGTTAAAGCCATAAAGACAATATTGTATGTAATGGCACCATTAAAAGTTATTAATAATACAGAAAAGGGTGATTGTGTGTGTATGTGTGTGGCATCTGTGTTCCCTGAGGGGCTCGTAAAGCAGATGTGTTCTATATCCACATCTCTTTGATGGCGGGTTGTAGAGCTTTTCTACATTTGTTTCTCCTACGTTCACACACACGCACCAGTGCACAGACGCATGAACATACTTACGCTCAGGCGTGCGCATGTACGTGTCATGTGACTGCACTGGTGTCTCTCCAGAGTTCTTTGTGCGGAGCCTCTCTTACTGTCATACACACACGTTCCTGTATGCGTGTATGTACTCTGTTGCTCCTGCATATCTGAACACACACTGCATGGGTTTTGTGTGGGTGGAGAAAGTGGAGAACAATGATAGTGCTCCTGTCTGGTCGCTCGTGTGAGAATGTGTGTATACCTGTGTTTGTGAGTGTTTTGAGTCCCTGGTATTGTGATACTCTCACAGAAAGGTAAGCACTTTTTAATCTACCAGTTCTGTTTCATTAATACTATAAACATTAGTATGTTAATACTTGTACCATTTTTATTGTAAGATCCTTTGAATTTGTTAAATAATGCACTTTCTGATATACTACATATGGTTTGTTTTAATATTACTCACATTTTTTTGTTGAGCTTGTTATTGTTTGCTAAATCAATTGTAGAAGCTTAAACCAAATTCACTTTAAATTCACATTAGCTTAGTAAATCTCAATCTCAGGTGACTGCCTTTGTCTTTACACCACCCACTTCCCACAAGACCATGTGTTTCTTAAGTTCAAGACAGAATATTACTTTTATGGTGGTGAATTTTTTTGCAAATTACTGTAAGAAAAACATAAATTCAGACCTTTTTTATTTCAAATTCCTCCACTATTCTCCATCCTCCCAGTTCATGTTTCCATGACTATATGTGCAGGCATCTTGCATTCATTCATTCTTTTTATGTATGGTGGTAAGAACAAACCATGTCGCTGGTTGTAAAACACTTCTCAAAGACTCACATTCCATCACACTCATTTATGGAAAAACAGCTCGTCTGGCCCTTCTGCTCTCTCTCTCTCTTCTCTGCCTCTCCCTCTATTCATTGTCCTTCACTACTGCCGAATGTGACAAATCCACGCTCGCCTATTTCCATATCAAAAGCTGAGGTATCACCACAGGAGTTATTGGTGGAAAATTTCAGCAATTATTATGACAAGAATAATATTAGCTCTGTTTTAAACAAGGCTAGGTCCAAAGAGCATTTTGATTGAGATTTAATTGAGCTATTTTATAGGTTTTAACCTTGGTTTTATCTGCTCGTAGCTCTACCAGCTGTAAGAGCCATTATCAGAGGCTTTTTCCACTTTTAGATGCCTGTGCCAGAATTGCTTTCAGCTGTGAGGAGATATTGTGTGCCTTATCGTGAGAACAGGACAGAGGCTAGAACACTAGTTTATACTGAGATATAGAGTGCAATAGCAAACAAATGTGATTCCTGTGATTTTGGTCATATGGACTCACATATAATTATGTCATAGATGTATAATGTCAGTACCCCTTTAGTGTCTTGCAGAAGACTTTTAACTACAGAAAAAGGCTTTTGTGTCACTTAAAGCACCCAAGGACCACCCATGAAAAGGCTTTGACCAATATTTAAAGTGATCAATCATAATTAGCTTTTGTTTTCATGTGCCATTTGAAAGGTTCACACAGGGTTATCAGAAATATATGCAGGCGATACAATACAATAATATTTGGAAAAAATTAAAGATATAATAAAATTGTGCATAGAAGCCTTTAAATACAGTAGATTAAAACACCTGCATAAAATTTTCAGATTACACCTGCATAAATTAATTAGATTAGCGCTTGCTAGATTGGAAAAGTCTTTTGCAATTTTGTGTGCAATATGAATCAGACAGTAACTAAAAATCTATAGGTGGTCTGTGGGCGCATCATCTGAGGTTGAGACTAGTTCACACAGGTGTTTTAGTACAGTAAACGTAGTCCATCCCATTAACTTTCCTCATGATTCAGTCAGGGGTGCTGTCAGTCAGTCTGGTCTGAGGGGGGAGGGGGACCAACATTAAGTGTTTGGTGATGACTGAGGGTACAAACATTTTGAAAAATCACAAGTCTTCTAGGTGATGTTTTCCTTTATGACCTCACATTGTCATAAAATATGTTAAAGTTTATTTAGGGATGACCAGGTCAAATTGTCACAAATTTATGATGTTTTCCTTTATGACCTCACATTGTCATAAAATATGTTAAAGTTTATTTAGGGATGACCAGGTCAAATTGTCACAAATTTAATAAAGTTTTAAATTAGATAAGAAACACAACCAAAATATGTACTGTCACAGGGCCTCTAGGAACAGGCTTGAGAAACAACAGTCTAATGAAACAAGAGACCACATTATACCAACCAATAATATGCACACAGCATAGTACCCTTTTATCAGATCTGACTAGATTCCTGTGATGATTGCACCCATTTTTAATGAAATATATATGAGTTCACTGCCCAGAATGCTTTACCATACATATCTCTGTGCTTTGTAGTTCACAAAGTCATCAGTCCTGTGTTTAGTAGAGTGGAAGAATTTGGCGTGAACTGTAGACACATCCTCATGTGAACTCAGTCTCTCCCTCTGTTCATCTCTCTCCTCCTCTATCCACTCCCTGGGCTTGCATTTCCACTGCTTAACATGCTACACAAGGGCCAGCAGCTTTGATTACACAATAAATGATGATTTACTGTGTTTTATCAGGAGCTACTTTAACAGATGAAAGTCTGTTTGGATCTAATTTGTATGGGTGGGGAGGTGCTAATAGATTTTTTTTTATTTATTCATTTATTCATTTATGTAATATTTTGTCTTGAAAACATTCTTTTTTTACAAAAAATGAAACAGGTTTAAAGATTTTTCCTGAACACTTCCAATTTGCCCAACCTGTCACTGTTTTTGCATAGAAAATTGCATTGCCAGTCTATAAGAGGATTAGTTAGTGTGCTGTCAGAAAGAATGTGTAGACGCTGGGATTATGACACGAGGATAATTAGCATTTTTCATAGAATGCCAGAAGACAAACCATGATGGCAAAATGGCACTGTGACAACTTAAGAAAAAAAATACAAAGAAAACATACATATGGTTAAAATAGTGGTATTAATGTGCATATTTTCATACGTTACTGTTGATATGCTATTGAATATTGTGTAAAGCGAGGATCAGAATAGATTTAACAACCAGTCACTGTGACACCTGAACTGTCTGGGCTCTATAATCCTTAGAAGAGCTCTTAATATGTGCACTTTAATAGAAGGCAAGACCTGAAAACCACCAATCTGAAGTCAGCGGACTCAGCACTCTCTTCCTAGAGTACCCCTTCACAGTTCAGCCATTTAGGCATCAAACACATTAGATGCTACTCTGCACAGTACAGACATATGTGACATACAAAGGGCTTGTAGCAGTAGTTTGCAGACTCTGTTTTCTACAGGACGACATTGCTTGCACCCATGGCAGTCTTAACTTAAATGGATTTCACACCCATACCTCCACAGTGGGGAATTTTCGGCTGCTGGGCCTGAACTTAGCCACAAACTGTCAGCAATTTTTACATTCACTGCTTGTGGGTATCAGATGCTGCCTTTCCCTGAATTCTAACTGCAGGGTCTGAAGAAAATATAGATATTGGACTTTAAAAAATGTATCACTTTTCACACCGTCACTAGTTTAATTAGTCCACTAATAATGCCCTAATAATGTCCAACATGCTTATATGTACAACATACATATAATGTTCCTCCAAAAAGAGTCAAAAGTCTAATCCTTGAGAATCATTGTATTTGAATTCAAAAAGGATTACAAGCCAAGATACTATTAATCTTCTTTAATTGATCACAGTGCATTTTAAAAACCCTAACAAATGTTTTAGTCATGCAGAACCTTCCTCAGTGTTCACAATCAGTTTCAAGTATTTCATCTTTATTTACAATTTCTTACAAATCAAAACTAAATTAAATCAATCCATTATAGACCAGTTACTCAACATTACTGTTTAAACATATGTACATATATGCATGCATGAATTTGTCATTTGCCTTTTTCTTCTTACCGTAAATTCCACCATCTCGCATGATGTATTATGTTTTACAATGTTAATTTTTCTCCTGTTTTATTTCATGCATCTCAAACAATGATGTGTGCTTTATCTGCGATCAATTATCTTTCATAAAGCTGTATTAGCAGCAATATTGTGTGAGATGGAAAGACTCTGAGGGATATTTATATTTTGTACAATTTAAATTGTAAAAAAACTGTTATAAATCATTTACATTTATGATTATTTAACTTTTTGTTTAGATGAAATTTTATAATAGTTTATCTTAATTTTATTTAGTTTTAAAATATGTAATATTTTTATGACAGATCTTAAAAAAGTCTGGATCTGATACAGGGGTAAAACAATACAAATCCTAGTACTAGGACCTAGCAATTTCCTAGCACTGTAATGTAATTTTAATATAAAAATACAAATCTATACTGATATTGAACCCAATATGGCCACCCTAGTGTACATATTGACACCAGTTTTAGAACATTTTGAGTCTCTTTGATCATTTTACACAGTCACATACAAACACACACGTGCACATGCATGCACACACAGGATTTATAAATTCAGGTTTTCGAAATTCCCTCTCTCAGACTTCACTTGAGCCCTGCCAGAGTGGAACTTAACAGTAGATTTGAAATGAAAATAATCCCTTGAGTGTCAAGGGCTCCAGGAGGGGATGGAAATGAGGAAGAGTCTGATCTGTGGAAGAATAAAGCAGGTTTAAAATGGTAATCACTCTTTCTGTTGCCGGTGTCTTTTTGCATTTTACACTTTCTGTGCTGTCATGTGTCTCTTTATTTGTTTCAATCCCTTTTTCAGCCTTTCTCTCCTTCAGCTATTTTATCGGCAGACTACACAGCACAACATTGAACTGCTCACAAGGCAAACAAGAATAATCATCCCTTTAACACTATTACATTCACAGTCACTATATTATATGTATACTACATTATACTTTATGTATAATGTATACTATATGTATAACGTGGTGTTGATCTAGATAATGGTATGTGTTGCCCCAGTAACTGCAGAGGTGGCCTAGTCTGTATGGCAAACTATATTTTTACATGATTTATAACAGGCAGCAATCATTTGGTCCATGCCCCTGGGCTTCACAATAATTCTGTAAAATTAAAGTCTCCTTTTTGGATGCTCCAATTACTCATCCTAATTTTTGAAGGTTGTGGACAGATTTTTTTAATCACCGTCCAGAGAGCTGTAGGCATTTCTCTTCTCTGTGAGAGCTGGAGAGAAAGATCTCAATTAAAATAATCAGTGTGAATGTATTAATTGTGATTATCCCTGCAAAATTGTAAATCATTAATTTACTCACTCACTCACCTACTCACTCACTCATTTGATTATTTTCATGTTCATTAGGCAAAATCATCAGGCAAAAATGTCCTTGTCCTTGCAATAATTATGTTAACATAGTCATTTTTATAATCAACACAATTGTACTCATAAATAAATCATAATACTCCACAAACACAATATCTGCTAAAGAAAAACTATTTCCTGCAGTGAAAGTGCTGAAGTCTCCCAGATTAAATCAGCATGCAGGAAGCTAGTAATTATCTGAAAGAGAGAAGGTTAATGTACTGTACACTTAACCGCCTATCAGCCTGTAGTCCACACCAGAAATGATCTTTTAAAGCCAGTAATGGGTTTCTGTGGAGTAATCATGTGCTCATAGTAGAAAGACAGCTGTGCTAGAGCGTCTAGCTGCTGAGAGTGTGCTGTGTTCTGCTCTGTTGAGTTCTACTTTATGTGTGTTTCAAGCTGTCTATCCTGCTCATCAACTCTTCTACACAATCAATGGAGTGCCAAAAATAAACAACACTAACACTAGATTTGGACAGGTTATAAACTGTGCCACTATTTATAAAGACCATCCATCTATTTATCTATCTAAATGTGTGTTTGTTTTTTTATATATTGTCTGTAAGTCAAAGCTCTATCATCTTTATACTGTAAAATTATCTAATTCATCATTAGCTGATTATTTTTATTAAAAATAAGAGTTTTAATTCAATATCAATAACTGTGCACATGCAATAAACTTATCACTGCAGATTTACTTCTAAATAAAAGCCATTATTTTTCAATTTTAGTGGGTTAACATTTTTTACAGTGTGATTAATGTATGTGATGCTTCCACTGAGAGAACACTGCGGAAACACAGAGCAATATTTCATATTCAGTCACAATAAGATGAATCATTGCAGTGTGTAATAAAACATGTTCACAAATCATAAGTGTTTTGCTTGATAAAAGTGCATCTTTTCATAAAGTTATATCCTGACTAAATCATTTATTTAATCACACCAGTGTTAGTGAAAGGAAAATTATTCATGGTCCAGTTTGTCAGCTTTTGTCCTTGGATCAGTTAGTCAATTAATAAACAATCAGGCCGGAACAGCAGCTAGCGGGCAGCTGCAGAAATCCTCCACTCAATCAATGAGTGTAATCATATGACTTCAGTCTGATATCGAGCCAGGTGATTAATGACACTGTTAACTTTGAGAAACGAGTCTGGCTGCTGGTGACCCACCCCTCATAGATAAAGTCAGAAGTAGCCTACATTGTTGTTTTCTTTTAATGTCATCCTTTTCTATTTCTCTGTTTCAATATTCTCCTGATCTCCTCCCGTTTTTTCTTTTCTGTCAGTCTCTGTCACAATGCAAACAGTGTTTTTAATGTACTGACTTAACTATTTTATAAAAATATGTTTATTTTTGTGGGTAAACTACTGAAGTTTCATGTCAAGTCATTTTTTTAGTTTAATTCTGCACTATAGTTCAGTCTATGCAAGAATTTTTACTTGTGTGTGTCTAAGAGACTAAGGTTAATGGAAAGCTAAAACTTATAAGACTAATCTGATAAAATGACCTTCTACTTGTACTTCTACCATGTTCCATGTTCGAAATGCAAAGTAGATTCAGAAAGATTATTGTTTTTCAGCTTTGTCTTTCCATATGTTTATATTTTGACTTGTTTGATAATTTTATGAATTTGAATAAAGTGTCTCTATACAAAATTTCTATTAATATTGTATACAATATTCAATTCAATATTCAATACAATATTTCCTCTGTGATTTTTTTGCAGTAGCCAGAAAGGTTTTTCCTGAATGATGTTGGATAAGACCATGTGGACCTTCTGATGTGTAAGTATAATGCAAACATGATGTTATATGTTCACCTGATCTATTATATTATAATTCCCATATAATGACCACATTATATTGACCCATCTGTGTCATTATAAATTAAAAAAAAATGGATGTAAATTATAAGCTATCTTCTTGCTGTTCATGTGTACATCATTATGTAGCACAGCTGGATCAGTATTAGCAAACACTAACACTCAAACTGAGCTTGAGATCAGTGTGTCAGCATGAGACTCGTCAGAGTTACACTGAGGAAAAATAACTACATCCTCTTTGATGAATGCAAAGACGTATGCACTCTGCAGCAATACATACACAGGATAAAATAAAATATTACCTAATAAAATATAAATAGTTCCTGACTGCATCACAAACATGCTTTCAAGATTAAATTTATTTGTGTTTAAGCAAATTATTTAAAATACTCTTAAAGACTCTAATTTATGCAGTGTGTTGGATATAAGATTTTTTAAAATCCTAAAAAATGTACATTTGTATAGAGCCATTTATTAATCAAACATGTTTTTATATAAAACATGCAAGAAATAGCACATGAAAAATGTTTATAATTATATTCATCTTCATTTATATCCACATTAAATAAATTATATCCCTGCTGTTTCTACGGCTGTGCAGCACTAGTGTCCGTTATGTAGTCCAGCTGTATTAACTCTCTTTGTTAGGAGTGACAGGTAGAAGAGTAGCCACGTGCCCATTGTGTCACTGTGTGTGAGAGTGAGTGTGTGTCTTTAAATGCTGTGAAAGCAGCAGGCTGGCATGCCAATAGCTCTTTTCAGAAAACGTAACCCCGACAGCATGCTGTCTCCTTTTCATTTCTTTCATTCCCTCTTCCTTCTCTCTACTTGTGCTGTTCACCATTAATTAGATTATCAGTCTAATAAATTCACAGTCCTTTTAGTCTTCTGCTTAATCTTCCTGCTTCCTGTGATTAATATGTTCTGTCTCTTTATCATCAGCTGAATCTAAATTGATAACTGATTTATTTGAATTATGCATGTCAGTGCATTACATTTTACACATTATTTATTTCATATCATTACATGTTGTCAGATAAATTAATATTGTTGGTAGCAAATGGTTCCATCCATGACACAAAGTATTAATCTTCATGAAAAGCTTAGAAGGTTGGCAGTAATTCAGATGTAAAATCTAGCAGATAAAATTTGTATTGACAACATTTATGTGAAGCACAAATCCAGATGATTATAGAGGTGTTACTGTAAACATGTTCAGTTAAAGGTAAACAGAACATTATTTTCACATTTAGAATCATAAGCACAGTTTTCAAAGACAATTTTTATGTGTGAATGTTGGAAGATATAAATATATATGTCATAATATAAGTAATTATTCAGAAAACATAAAAAATTTACTATCCATTTCAATTTTTTAATGTAAGTATTTACAAAACTTACAAAACATTTAGCAATTTGCGATTTTTTGTTTCTCCACTCAAAATGCACAATGCACATTCATTAAATATCCTTACAATATTCACATCAAAACAAATGCTCTTTAGAACAAAAAATGTAATGGCACCAAATTGAAACAATATATTTGAATCATTAGCAACCTATTAGCCCACATCAACAGTAAAAGCTAATAATTACATAATGTAGTTAATGTTATGTGCCTTGTACATTATGTTAGAGCTGTGCTCATCTTCAGCCCCTGCCCCTCCCCTTCTACTGTGTCTGCAGTCTCCTGTCAATCCAAATCTTGTTCTACAGAATGACAGATTGTATCATGTAATGAGCAGCTCAATAGAGGTGTGCTGTATGGATTTTTTAATAGCAATAATGATTGGCCAAGCACGGTATAGGGTAGGTGGGGTGACTGGAATGGCTGCAGAATGACTTGCATTTTGTGAATCCTACAGGGAGGCCCATAATCATATCCGGATTAATTAGCACAAGACGACTTTTAATGGAATTTCTCAGGCATCCACTGAAAGTCTGTCTGCTCAGTTCAGGCAGTACATGAACAATTGTCCCATTACCTGTTTATTTTAAATGTAAGGAGTAAAATACACATTTTATTGCAGGGAGTGTCCTTGCACTTTAACAGCATTAAATACCATTAATACTGTACATAGTTCTCATTGAAATGTTAATGTGAATGATAACAATTCTGTGATCTCATGTTGTATAAGATGTTTTTCTCATACCTGTGCTGTGTTTGTCTGGAGTCATGATAGGCTTTTGTGATCTGATGATCTGTGCTGGTGAAGTATTAAAGTTTGGCTGCCCTCATTTTAAAATTGTCATACTATTGAAAACATTACAAATAACTTTTGTATAAATAGTACAAGTTACAAAAAATACAATTAAAATTGCAACAGAAATATTCCTACTCCTGCGTTCTTTCCCTTCCCTTTCGTTTTTCCTTTCCTTTATATAAAATTTCAACACCGGTATTTCTTTACTCTTGTACTTTATCCATGCATTCCTTTCCTTCTCAAACCCTAATGCAGTTCACTTATAATAAATACAATACTCTGTATTTCTAAGGGCTGTGGCATTGCTATTTTCATTGTATTACTTCTCATGCCGCATGAAGCCCAATGTAAAGGGAAACACTCTTTTTGTTTCTCTTTCTGTCTTTCTCCTCTCATACACATATACACACATCTGTCTCTCTCTCTAACTGCAGTGCCATGCCTTCCCCACACACAAATAGTCTCTGAATCTGGTCTAGATTCAGACATGTCCAGATAAGCCTCAGTCTGCTAGAATGTAATTTACAAATTTATCTCCTGTCATTTGAGCATGTTTTAAAGAATATTATTTACATAATAGGCAGGTGATGGCAACATGACAAGATACTATTTCCAGCATTGAAAGCCAAAATATAGCAAACATAGAATTTAGCAATGCTAACCATTTTAGGGCACACAGTAGTGTATAGAGTGTAATAACGACAGCCATTTTGTCTCTACAGGCTGTCTCTTTAAAGAAAGAGCCATACAGTGTGCAATAACAATGGTTTCAATTTATCTTTCAGCCCTCCTTTTATTTTTATATATTTTATATATGATTTAATCATATATTTAGAATCTTACGTTCTTAATCATTGTAATCTTACTAATACTTGGGAAAAGTAAAGAGGGCAATATATGTCTCATTGTTTCACGCAGAAACAATAGCAGACTATCACCACATTTCAAACCATCAACCATCAGTCTGGAGATCTCACAGCCATCAGATAAGACAGTTTGTGTGTGTGTTTGTGGTTTGTCCATCCGCAAAGTAGACGTTTAATTGCATGCAGCAAGATTCAGCCCAGTAGCTCATCACAAGACTTTGCTAGTCTGCTTTAGTCTTGTTGTCTACAACTGGTACATGTTAGATCTGCTGTGAGCTTTACAAGGGAAGTGTGTGAGTTTGATTATTTGCATAGCTCATTTCTTATTTGTTAAATTTCATTTTACATGTATTTTCTTTTGGCTAATTGGATTGATGGCCACAGTAATTTCCAATCGCAGGCAATTTACCCTGGTTTGATCTTTGGAAGCAATTAACTGGTTATGTTTACAGTGAAGTATAGGGCTAGTGTGTCTTAGCACTAGCAGTAGCTTCAAGGTCAGCAGTCATACTAAGCAGTAAAATAACATTAAACATGAAGCAGTTGGCTATGTTTGCATTAACCCATTTGAATATATATACTTTTGCAAACGACAGCTTCTGGCCTCTAAGACGTCAGTCAAAAATAAGTTTTTCCTCAAAAATAATTCGGGAAATGAACTGATCCTTTCTACCATTGGTGCATTTAGAGAGTTTGATAAAACTTTCAACTGCATTTCCATTTATCTGACTGCTTTAAAAAGACCATCACATTTACACACTTGTGTATTTACTTACCTACACTACCAGTCAAAAGTTTGGAAACACTGAAATGTTTCTTATCTTTTAATTTGAAGACATTTGATTAAACGTTAAAAATGTAAAAATAAAAATATAATTGTGCCAACATATTAATTTCAATTTAATTTGTGTTATTAGAAAACTACAATTTAAAAAAAATGTTTTTGAAATAGATGATTTGGACCAAATAATGAAGAAAAAAGCAGCCAATAAGAGTGCAGGATAGAGGGGAACTCCTTCAAAACTCTTAAAATCTTCTCAGAATGATTCCTTAAGAAACTGGGTGATGAAAATGTCAAAAACAATTTTGTAAATTCTAGACGAAGGGTGACTATATTGAATATGCTAGAATATATCATATTTTACCTTATTTTTAATTTTCTTTATTCACAACATAATTCCTAAAGTTAAATTTCTGTTATTTCATAGTTTTGATAAGTTTACTATTTTTCATAAATTAAAAAAATGAACAAAGAAAAAGTGTTTCCAAACTTTTGACTGGTAGTGTAAATCTAAATGGGGGGCATATCATGGATTTTGGTATAGACTATTAGATTTAGCATAGAATTTTGTGTATGAAGCTACTACAAGCTAAATCTTAAAGTTAATGACCGTAGACTAATCCTAATGCTAAAAGGAAATTTTTTGTTTAAAATTTTGGTACTTTAAAACATTTAAAAAACATTATTTGCTTGTGAATACATTTTTCAGTTGAGAATAGCCTCTTTTATCCCCAACAGTAGGATTTGTCAGATTGTACTAACTCCTAGGGATGAACATATTCCTAAAATACTGCAAAATAAACCCTTGTATGCATACATACATGCAAAATACAATTCAGAATATATTTTGTAATTATAAAAAATGTTTCTCTATCAATGTTTTGTTCTTGTGTGTGTTCCATGTATCATAGTTTACCGCCCTGCACAAAATAATGAATAATGATTAAGACTTTAAATGCATCTAATCATCAGATATCTTCATAAATCTTTTCATCATGGCTGTATTTGCACCGTTGGCCCACCAGCACTAGCCAGACAATCACAGATGCTCAGCTCTGCGTTGCCTGTGTGTTGGTGTGATTGTATAATTGATCCTTCTGAAGATAAATTTAAACTGCTAAGCAAATCCCAGAATGTGGGCTGGGTGGGCCAGAGTTCTGCTGACAAAGCATATAGCTGTCAGTAGGGCTCAGGAGGAATGGGCCCGTCTATCAGAACTTTGATACTAACTCTACCATGTTTGAGGAGGGATATTCTGACTGGTTGTGCTCTGATTGTGGTATAGCGGTATAGCACACCTCCCCCAACACACACACATACAGTACAAGCCTCCACAGAGCTCAGCTCAGTGTAATTTCCTTGAGAGCTTTAATTACAACCAGAAGCCATTAATGTGTGGGCCGGCATTTAGCAAGCAGACTGTGCATGACAAACTATCCCTGTTTGTTGTCAAAGGCCGTTTCACTAGAATGGGGTTTACCTTAGCAGAAATTCATAATGCTCAACTAATGAGGATCACTCAGAGAATGGTTCTATTTGTCAGAATTCATTGACTTTATTAGCTTTTTAACTGCATATATAACAAACAGACAGACAGACAGACTGTTGTTGGCTGCATGTAGGATGTGTGAGATAAATGAGATGCTTCTAATGTACCAGACAGACTGTCAAAAGAACAGCTGGTACTTTAACAGGAAGTGGCCACAGCACCGTCCATCAAGACGACTGCTGTACAAACCCCACTGCAAAAAGAACACTTTACCATATCAAGACAACCTGTATTCAAACTGCAATTCATGTGTTTCTAGAGGACAATTTGAGGTTTAACTGTTATTATTCTTATTAAAGGGATAGTTCACCCAAAAATAAAACAATTCTTCCTCAAAAGCAAAAATGTCATACAGGTTTGGAGTGACATGGGTGAGTAAATGATAAAAGAATTTTCATTTTTAGGTGAACTATCAACATAAGTCAAATAACTATTAAATTAAGCCTTTTAAAATATGTTTTACTGTTATATATTGTTTTCAAAGAAGAGTTGTTTTGAAACATATACATAAACAAGTATCGAGACCTCTGCAATGTCTGTGATGTCATAAATTATCGGAAGCCTATGGTTTAATTCTGTTTCATACACCGTTGGCAGGTGCTTTTATCCACAGCAACCTAAAGTGCAATTAGCACATTTAGTTTGTCAGTTTGAAGCAATGCTCTAATCTTGGACTGGCTAGAACCCTGCTGTACCAACTGAGCTACAAGAACTCTTTGGGCACATTATTTTCAAAAGATTAAAATCAGTTTCTAATACAGTCTTGCTGTTAAGGTGAAAGCTGCATGGCTGCAGGTATCAGAGGAGTTAATATAAGGTGGACACTGAATCATTCAGGTCAATATGAAAATTAAACTCCATAAGCTTCAATAAGGCCATTAATATCTTCAAAGACTGCTCACAGTGAGCAGAAAGAGGGCATGATTATTTTTGCCTACCTCAAAGATGGCTCATTATATCATATGTGTCACTTTCAATAAAACAGTTCAAGTCCTTGATTCTGATTGGTCGATAGCTGTGCTTTATTCATAATCAAACACATGATCCTGATCAAACATACCTGACCGCTTCACCCTACCATTCTGTGTATCACTGCGCAGGACCCTTAGCAACCACCCTTAGCAACAAAAACAAATATGGTGCCAAGGGATTATAACAAAATAAATTGAAAATTAATGTTTATCCAATCTGAGAAATAAGCAGCTGTATTTGAGTGAGGAATATCATATTGTGTTTAATAATAATAATACATGATATGAAAATGGCTCTGTTTTAATTTGAGCTTCATGAGATGGCGCATATTACACCTAAAACATTCTATTGCTGTTCTTAGTTGGTAAGGGACTATTTTGTTTCCATCCAAAAAAGGCTTTGATTTTACTACATAAAAGTTACATTTAATACATATTTTGCCTTTAGTATTTGTATTGTGTGGTAACCATTTCATTAAACAATAAGGTACTCGAGGCTAATGCTGTATTGTGAATAAGTCACGGCTGAAGGGTGACTCAGCTTCACGTCGTGCCTAACAACAGCCTTCTGCTGTGACTTATATAGGATATAGTACAGCCTCTCGTACCTTATTGCTAGCATAACACACACACTGCTTGTATTTTTCTTACACATGACTTGTTTTGTGGTTTAAGCAGTGACATTCTGTGTTTGAAGGACACTAGCACCCCCCCTAGACCACTGGAGACCTCCTTTCGCCTCTTGCAGCCTTTAATTGAAACCTTATAAAAGCCCTTATGTGGTCTTTGTTGCAATTAGATTGACCATAAAGGGCATCCAGTTGATGAAACAGGATTAATGAGGAATGTATTGCCTGTATATTATACACACTGTGACACATCTATCCACACAGGAATTAACATAGATTAACCTGTGGTGGATTGAGGTAGGAGAACAGCCAAATAATATAGTTACAGGAAATAGCCATTTTCCTGTTAAAAAAAACTCCACTGAATTAGTTCAACTCATTTAAGTCTTTGAACTGAAATCAGAAACATGAGCAATGTACTCATAAGACCCCCACCCCAAAGGCTCTTTTGTTACCAGGGTAGAATTAACAGGAGGTTGACATTCTCTAGTGTGGCGACCACAATAATTGCGATTTATGTTTTGTGGGTCATGCAATGTGATTTGCAATGTGAGGTAATGTTTTTACATTGTGAGGAAATACATTAACAGATTCTTTTAACTTACTGAAATATACTGAAACCTGTAATGCACATTATTATGATTGTAATAAACAATGCACAAACTCTTGCACCTTTATAAAATATTATACAAATAATTGAGTGAAATATAGTGGAATATAAATGAGCACTTACCAGCAATATCTGATTATTACAAATAAATGATTTATTTATTTGTTTATATTATGAAATATTTAATTGCTCTGGAAATCTTTTATTGTATCATGTGAAAAAATATAATTACAGTTACAAAATAAAGTTAAACAACATTACTCAACATCTTGTCTTCCAAAGGAAAGGTGAACAACATTGCTTCTGTTAACCCTTTAAATTCCAAATCTGCTGAATTTACAAGCATATGGTTTCTGTCTATATTGTTTCACAATATATTACTATTTATGTTAATGTAATACCCTCATCCAAATCTAATATATCTAATGTAAATGCATCTGTGATTGATAGGTGAATCTGCATGGAGTGGCAGTGAATGATGTGCCAAGGTCTCTATGGTGGGGCGGGGCAGCTGGTGTTGTGAATCAGGCCGCTGTGGTGAAAGGATACGGCTTCTTCACAACACCAGGGTCTTACCTCACCACACACAATGCCACATAATAGAAGTAAAAGAACACAGTTTCTCCACCAACCATAGACATGTGTATATAGAATTCAACCTGTGCCCATCGATGACTGAGGAAGATGACATCACAAGAGTGTGTGGAGAAAAGTGGTCTGATCTGTATGTGTTACATGACTATGTGTGTATTTCATAGTAGTTCAGTAAACACAATTAGTTTAATAAACAGTTCAATAAACAAAAATTATGCAAGAAGCTTATATGGGCAGGTAAGTACTGTGAATTATCAATGACATTAACTTAACATCATTGTAGGCTGGAATTTAATTTTAATATTTTTGTTTAATATTCAAGGCCAATTCTGATTTCTTGTCATATGTTTGAAGCAGTTATTATGTAATCTAACAAAAATAAATAATAAATTAATAATAGAACAACAGAATCACTGTGTACGTATTTTCTGAGGACACTAGAAAATAAGGAAAAATCTTATAATCTTATATTGTATAATTCTATAATAGTTATACATATATATTAATCTAAATACAATTTTAATCAGTGTTATCCATAATTTTGAAAATTATTTAGATTTTCCAACATTTATTTAGATTTTCCACATTTACCCTTTATTCATCATTGCCAAGTAGCCATAACATAAAATACTCAACTAGGTCTATAGTTTTTTTTAATAGCTATACAGACATATTGGTAAATTCAAAGTTTAGAACTTGTTCCCTCTGTTGGAAACACACCATATCTCAACTCTCCTAAGAGGGGATAATTGGGCTATGTTTTCTTGTAGGACTCCTTGTTCACACACAAACACACCTACATATATATATATCAAAATACTTTCTTTAAAGCCTTTTAGTAACCATTCCAAAACATTCCATTCAGGTTAACAGTGTGTCACATCAGCACACATCTCTCTTTTTTTCCTACAACACGCCCACTCACTTTAAAACATGCTGAAAATGAGCTGTGAAGAGGTCCTGATGCCCAATCGTCACAGCCTTTGTCTGGCTCAGGTCAGCTGGGTGTAGCAGTGTGTGCAGAAAGTCTCACTCTAAGGACAGCTGCATGGAGTCTGTCCCTCAGGGTACTATTATACACACACACAAGCATTGTTTCTGCTTGCTGTTTTAGCAGCTGAACAAGTGCCATACGGTATCTGAAATTATGTCGGCAGTCTAATTTGAACGTCCTGCTCTGGTCTGATCATTTAAGAGTGACCAGAGTTGGGATGGTTATCTGTCCTGACTTTCTGCTATAAATCTGTGTGGTAACCCATGACATGGCTGACCTGCAGCATGCCAATGGTTCTCTGCTTCAGCTACTTGATGTGACAGTTGCAGTGAAATTAATTAAATAACAGGCTTCTTTCTGACAGCTTACTCTAGCATAATATACACAGTTATGTTACTTAGACATTCAGGTAATATATCTGTTCAACAAATTGTTATACCATATTTTGTTATGCGGGTGATTCTTGTCTTGTTTATTGATTATAGTGTGATGTGAAGAAACTATAGATGGCACTAGGTAAGACAAATCGTTCATTACTCAGACAAACATTCTGAAAATAGGCAGGGGATTAGTGCTGTCTGGAACGTCTGGACTGAATGGGACTGGACTGTATGATTACAGTACATACAGTATGTAGGTCACACATGATCCAGGCCTGCCTTCACTTGTTTTGAATCATGTCTAATCAAACTTATATTGCTTCTTGACAATTTCTCCAGCAGGACCCAGTGCTATATTTGTATTATATATTTTATGCAGGGAGACAGCATCACAATATACTTAGTATACAGTTTCAAAATGCAATATTCTATAGCCTAATATTCTACACTGTGTTTATGCATATTAAATGCATATTTACAAATACATATTTATATTTTTATTGTACACGCACATCTGTACATAACTCCCACTTATATCTTTATGTATATTCTTTATTTTTATTTTAAATTCTACATATTTTTAATTTACGTTTCTTGAGTTATGTATATACATATACTGCATGTAAGTACTTCTGAAAACCACAACAAATTCCTTGCATACAGCTTTTATGAAACATTGCACCATATAACAATTTAAGCAATTATTTCATATACTAAATAATATGCATTTGCAACAGAATATGCATTTTACAGTTGTAAAGTTTAAATGAGTTTGAATGTTTGATCATACAGCCTGGGTACAGGATGAGGGAAATGCTGACATAAGTCTTTATGACCTGGCCAGTGCCATAACCATCATAATTCAATAAGCATAAAAGTGATCTAACGTTATTTTTAAAGCTGGTTCTTAAATTTTTTTTAAAAATGTAAACATTAGGTCTTGATTAATAGTGAATATTTGGTTGTATCTTTGAATCAAACTTTAACCTGTGGTGTAATTATTGTACTACTGTCATTGACTCTCTTGATTTCTCTAAGTAGCAGCATCTACTGTAATGTATGTGACCTTCCTTCAGTACATGAGGTTGGCCTTTAATTTCAAACTATTTCTGGTAATGACAATAATCTGTTATAGTGTTTGAAATGTAATATTGAAAATAATGCATACAAAATCAATGAAAAAATGTTGTCCTTGAGCATCAAACCAAGCCCTCTAATTTCTCATTCTTTTCACTTTTAAAGGCTTGTTGATAGATTTTCTCATCAGATCG
This sequence comes from Chromobotia macracanthus, assembly GCA_036877525.1. NCBI lineage: Eukaryota > Metazoa > Chordata > Actinopteri > Cypriniformes > Botiidae > Chromobotia > Chromobotia macracanthus. Next base: position 5,900,090 of record JAZGTH010000027.1, on the reverse strand, counting down.
TTTAGAGGAGGAATCTCTCAGGGGCAGGTGCCATTAAATTCCCTGCGGCCATTTTACTTTGCAATACACCCTGATTTCTTTGGCCAGTATCCAAGAGAGAGGGTAATCATTAGAATTTTTATTATATACATAAGCCCTTAATTTAAATTTTATTATATGCATAAACAGAATTTTATTAAGGGCATTTAATTAATAGCGCGTGATAGTATTTAATTTTGGTCATTTTTAAAAAGGTTCTTTAGTCCATAGAGCTCTACAGAGTGTTTTCTGTAGTTTTTTTAATTCAGGTTCTGTTTTGATTTCTGTGTTTCAGGAAGCACATGAAAAGCCTGGGGTATGATCCTCCAAACCTCATTTTTTATGTAAGGGACACAAAGGAAAGTACAAACTGTAATAACAGTTTACTAGCCTCAGATAAGATCATTTACTTTCGATAAAATGTGTCTGCACAACAAGACACGCCTCTAAACTTCAAAAAGAAGACAATCAATCAAAAAAATTTCACATTCACAGATTTTAATTTTTGTAAATGTGAATGAATGTGTCTGTATCCGGTGCCCTAAATGCTCTAATTTTAAAGTAATAGTTCAATCAGATAATTATAATTATATCAATTATCAAGACTGAGTTGTTGTGTTTAATACCTGGACAAAACTTAGCATGAATTTTCATTTATAACCGATATAGGTACTGTGCTGGTCTGACTTCAACTCAATTTTTTTGTCACGTTATTGAGAGGACAGTAGATTTGGGGACAGGTTTGGGTAATGTTGCAAGTTGAATTCAAACTTGTGTTTTCTACATGGGTACCACATCTTAATGTCTTAAACCACCTAACCTTAAGCCCACAACTTAATCTACAACAATTTATTCAGTGTTTAACTCTTGTGTTTAGACTTTAGTTTAATTATTACTACAGTGGGCCCAAAAGAGTTCAACTGGCACTTTAAAGGTCACATAGGAAACCTTGCAACACATCTTATGTGTTTCTACAATTAGCCTTGTTCGCCCTACCAGAACACAGTCTTCTCATGCCATGCTGAATATTAGCCATAATAGATGACAACACAATGTTTTTGTGCCATTTAGTTACAAGGAGTAATATTTACACACAGCCACAGGTGCACCTGCTGAGTTAAATAGACAACCCTTTGGATGGCCCCAAAGCATGAGATTTAAGCTCTGGAAAAACATTTTGGAACAGCTGAGACTGGAAGAAATTATCTGAAAACATTGGCAGAAACATTTAAACCAATCTTGATTATTGTTTGCTCCAGTTTTATGTGAAACTGTGAATTATGACCCATTTGAGAGAAGGAACTTTAGGCTGTGTGATAACTTTAAGAAATCCAGACATAAGCCCTTCATCCTTTGATTTGGGCACCTAATATACAGTACACTTGAGCTGAAAGTGACATATTTGTCAGGTATGGTACCCATACTTGAAATGTGATCTCTGCATTTAACCCATACCAACAAGCAGTGAACACACACCACACTGCAGTGCCCAGGGAGCAACTTGGGGCAAGGTGCCTTGCTCAAGGTACCCCAATCGTTTCCTGCCAGCATGGAAATGGCTTGTGACCATCCATCTTCCTCTTGATCACATTCCAGAGGTTTTCAAAGGGGTTCAGGTCTGGAGATTGGGCTGGCCATGACAGGGTCTTGATCTAGTGATCCACCATTCAACTCTTGATCGACCTGGCTGTGTGGCACAGAGCATTATGCTGCTGGGAAAACCAAACCAAGTTGAGGAACATTGTCAGAGCAGAACAAGGCAAGTTTTCTTCCAGGACAACCTTATATGTGGCTTGATTCATGTGCCCTTCACAAAAACGAATTTGACCAATTCCAGATTTGCTAAAGCACCCCAAGATCATCACAGATACTCCACCAAATTCTCCCAGTGAGTGCAAAACACTGTTGCTTGAAGGCTTCTCCAGGTCTCCGTCTAACCATTAGATGACCAAGTATTGGGCAAAGCTGAAAATTGGACTCATCAGAGAAGATGGCCTTACTCCAGTCCTCTATGGTCCAAACTGGTCTTTTGCAAACCTCAGCCTGGGTTATGCTTCTTTGTTTCTCAATGGTGAAGGGCTTTGCACAACTTCAGCCCTGCCTCTAGTAGCCTGTTTTGAACCTCCCTCATCATTCACTTCACCCCAGCTGCCATTTGCCATTCTTTTTGTAGGTCACTTGATGTCATCCTACAGTGGACTCTCATCTCGTTCAGTGGAGAAATGTTTTCGCCCTCTACTGGTCAATAGTTTTTTGTCCACCAATGTCTGCAGCTTGACCTTGTTCTTATGAACCATCCAAAATTAAGGATGGAAGCAACCCTGCACTTACTGTATCCCTCTGCCAGAATTGAACCCTTCTTTTTCTTACTCAAAACTTCCTTTTTAACTCTTTTGGCATGGTCAACAGTTATTATTTGATTCCACTTTTTTTTTGAGTTCTACTAGCATTGTTTTTGCTATCCAGCTGGTCCTAATGCAAGAGGCATTAATGACCACAACCCTGTTTTCTTTACTTTTCCTTGTTTTCCTTGTTAAATTCCTTGTAATATTTGGTTCAGGTGATCACTTAATCAGTACTTCATTAAGCAGAATTAGATTGAAATTTTGAAATTCAACAGACACTAAAACAGAATGGCTGCCAAGCAAGTTGATTTAAGAAAAAACTGGAGTGGTCTCTTAATTTTTTCCAGAGATGGATGGATGGATGGATATAAAAATAAAAATCATAATTCAAGGCAAACAATGCTGGAAATAAACATATGGCGTTATGGCATTATATAATCCCAATTGTGTGACGTAAAATTATGTGGCAAAAATGTATTAAAAAAACTGTTGTAGTGCAAAACAAACATCTGGTTTCCAAACCCTGTGGGTTCCAACCTGCTATGGCATGACTGGATGCAACAGAGATAATGCTGCAGACGTAATACTATAGATTAGATTATCATTATTATGTCGCTGTGAACCAGGCCAATTTTCTTCAGCATAGTCCTCTTTGCCTTGCCATATGCAATGGTCATGAGCTGGTTCACCACTAAAACCTTATAATAATAAAACAAACAGTTAGTAGACTGTTATAAGAGTAAGCGGTTCAATATTCAGACACAATCTTGTACAACATAATCCACAAGGTCAGTGCCAAAAAGAGACAGAGGAACAAGACAGGCAGCGAGCAGGCAGCGAGGCAGACAGGCAGCGAGGCAGACAGGCAGCTGGTAGATATATTCTGTAAATGTATTGTCATTAAACATAGCAGCAAATTTCTTTTTGAAGTCTGGTCTCAGAACCTGCAGAAAAGTGTGACCTACAGAGCAATGCAAACACATGCATGAAAGAAACTCCACAAGAAAAAATCCACCATCCATCTATCCAAAAATGATGGATTAAACATGCATTTTTAATCTTATCAATTCTGCATTCACATCTCTGTGACTAATGTCTGATTACCTATATTTTAGAACTATCTACAGCCAGGGCATTTCAGGGTATGAAGGTATATAACTTTTCCAAACAACTGGGTACTTTCCACTCTGTGTGATGCCAGAAAGAACTGCCACTGATGCAGACTGGTATGACTGATCATTCTGGACATATTTGGCATTAAAAACACAATGATCAGGTTGACATGAGTCAACTGATATATAACTGCTAAGTTATTAAAGGCTAGGAAAAAAATTGTGTGTATACATTTTATTGTGTATAAAATGTGTATCAAATTTATTGTGTATAAAACATAACACAAAACACAAAAAACTAAAACATTACAACTCTAGGGGCTTTGTTCTTTCAAAATAATTTTTGAGGGCATATATGAATGGCATTTGACATAAGGTATAAAGTTTGGGATGAGACATGCTCCATTTAAGTAATCAAATCAGTGAAACTGCAAATGTAATGTGTTAAACTACACCCATCCCTGGGTTTAATAAATGACAGTCTTGATCAGAAGGTGCTTTTCATTTTTACTGATATACACACATATCCTAAGCCTTAAGCTAGCATCTCAATTTCCATCTTTATTCTTTTTTTTTTTTTACTTTACTTGGACTCTCAGACTGATGTACGGTAAAGCTTACCTAAAAGTCCAGACAAACAGCATTGCTCCCAGAGCTTTGATCCACACAGGGATGGTCTGTCCTGGTCTCATTGGTCAGGATGCTCTGAAAAAAACCCTACGGTTCCAACAGACTCAAATGCTTTACTCTAGAAAATAAGGAATGAGAGAGGCATGCTGTAGCCAATTATTTACATTTACATATATTCATTTAGCAGATGCTTTATCCAAAGTGACTTACAAAGAGAGAGAAGACATTTAACATTTAGCCCTATAAACCAACAAGCCAAGACTACAAATGTACATTTAAAAAGGAATCATAGTAATAAGAAACAAACTGTAGGATGTAAATTCACAATTTCAGTTAGACCAATTAACAATGTTCTGAATTCTTTAAATTATGGATTTTTTTCAAGACTTTTGACCATTTGCATAAAGTCACCACTACTTTGCAGGCTACTTTTGTTGTAATGAGGCGGCAGGCACATGGGGATCCATTTGCAGCTTTTATTAGAGTAATGGACAGGCAAGGTTGAGCAACAGCGAACAGGGACAACAGAGGTAGGCAGAAGGGTAAACGTGGTACAGGTGTGGGTCGAGGCAGGCAGCAAGCAATCATAAACAGGAGACAGTCCAACAATCAGGGCAGGCAGCAGAAATCAGAAAACGGGTACAATCCAAATGGCACCAGGTAATCCACAGAAAGCTATAATAAACACTCAGTAATGTCACCAGGGCAAAACAAGACTTCACACTGAACTGAGGAAAGTCCGGGGCTTATATACACAAAAGCTAATGGAGTTCAGGTGAGCAAACAGGAAGTAATCAAACCCAGGTATGGGGCATTATGGAAAATGTATTTCCACTATCGTTAAGATGGCTCCCGCTGGTGGTGCGGAGGAGTTGGAGGAGGACCTCCTCCGTAACACTTGTAAATAACTGCCCACTTAGACAAGAAATTGTCTTCTCAGCCACATTTGGAATGAACAACAACATTTTGGTCTTTTAAACGTCGGAATACAATACTTGTGTATGAATACAATACCAGAGTTGTTCGAAAGACTGAGTAAATAAAACACTGAATAAATTAAAAAATGGAAAATGTGTCCAGACTTTTTTAACAGAAATTACTTGTCCAAAAATATTATATAATATGTACTGATTATAAATATGATCCAATAAAGTGTATTATACAGCTCCTAGAAAGATCTTGTTTATCTGCTACTGTATAATAAATGACTCAAGTTAAACAAACAACATTTTTCAAAAAAGCGATGTGGCAAACTTTTCTACAGGAACTAGAAGCAGTCCAGTACTTAGATTGTAATCAAATTTTTTTGTTGTGGAATTAAAGATTTAAATTCCCAATGTAATTATGCATACTGATACCAATGCTAATTGCGTAAAAGCTAACCAATTTTAGCCCACAATTTTGAAAAAGCTCTTGATTTTTTTTTTGCGATTCTAACTATCTGAACAACATCAGATGGTTAAGCATTTAAATCAGACAATTTCTGAACCTTTTTTAAAGTTCTGTGATCTACTATATTTACTAGGGCTGCACATTTATATCTACAGTACATTGTTTTTCCTTATTCGCCTGCTACTTAAATTAGATGATTATAATTAACGTACTGTATTGATTGTGTAGGAGGCTGTTAGATATTCTCTCAGGTCATGACCCAGTATAATCATGCTTTCTAGGCCCAGGTTCTATCTCGGACTCCACAAACTGAAGCTCAGCCTCCTGGGCATCCATGCTGAAGTGAGGTCAAGGGCATAAATGGGAGAGACAGTCTCTGAGAGAGACAGTCCAGGTTCAGGCCCCAAAAGATCCATGCTGCCCCCAAATCCATGCAGCAGCACCAGAGGGCTTTTACTTTTCATGGGTCCCTTAAACACCAATGTCCACAACATGTTGTGGTCCGATATATGGACAAACTGTTTAAATTTCTTTTTATGTCTAATAGCAATTAAAGATAAAGAGAGGGCACAGAAATTTCTAACTTAGTTCAGCAAACACTGTTTCAGAGTGAAAAATAATAAGAATACAGGACAAGAAAAATTGGGCAGAACAGTACTTTCCATTAGAAATTAATTAGATTGTAAAAAAAATACATTTTTATAATAACTGTTAACAGCATTACAATACTGTGCTAACTATTAAGATTGTAAAAAAGCTGCATTACATAACTGGTAACTTAAAAATACCTATTTGTTTTTTGGTTACCATTAATCAATGCTGTGCATGGGCTAGGTGACGTCAGCTGAAAAATACCTTCATCTTAAAGATGGAATGACTTTTTGAATTTTGTCATGAATTTTTATCATATGAATATGCGATTAAAGATTACATAAACATTTGTTTTCTTGGGAGTAACATGCATTAATGAATCATGTACAATATGGCCAGTGCTGTTTATTAAGATAGTATTATTACTTCATTACTCATTTGTTATTTTAAATGAACTGTAAGGTAACTAAAATTATTGTTAAGTACCTTGATGTACTGAGATCAAAACGTATTGGCTTACTTATTACTAAGCTCATAAATTATGCCTACTGGATCTCTGTAAAATACGTATACCAGACCAAGTCAATTTAAAATCTTACATTTTAAACTTATCTTTCACATTCTATTAATGCATAAGCCAACAAATCAACAAAGATCAACCAAATAAAATTGCCAAGGCTACATCTAACCACATTAATTAAAATATTAATATTATACGGCATGGACTGTCTACACAGTCTTTATGCTAATAATTATTACTATTAATGTGAACTTATACAACTGACATACTACTCTATATAGGGTTAAATTTAAACAATTTCTAACACATCCTAGTAATTCGGCATTCATTAAAATGCACAAACAATCACAGTCACTGGGATTTGTACACATTGATTGGATGTTATACACTGACACAATGGTGGTTACTCACACTGTAGCATCCTCTCCTTTGCCCCCTGCAGTTTGCTTTAGATGTTTGGCACCAGAAGGGTAGCCAACTGGTAATCCACCATTACCTACAACACAACCAACAGTTGTGTGACTGTTTTTACAGTAACTGACAACAAATGACAGTTAGCTGGGAAAAAATGTAGAAGTGTTTGCAAAACTACAAAACAAATGACTAAAAACAATAATCCAACCAAATAAAAAGGACAAAGTTCTAACCCCTTGACAAGACATACACAAACCACACTGTTTATGCATGGTCTTCTTTAAAAACCCAGTGCAATCAATACTGTAATGACAAAAAAACTACATATACATATGGACAGATGGCAGATTACAGTGCAGTTTACATCAATGAAACTCGCTAAAACAGTAACCATCAAACGTGGTGATCATGCACAACATGTACATTCTTACTAATAAGACTGGGAGGATTTTGTGGGTAAAAAAGTGGTGACCTACCTCGCGTCTGCTTACACTGTCTGCTCTGCTTCGACTCCAGCACAGTTTCCTATTGGCTTCAACTGATTCAATGCGCCGATTCATTTAGGCCGATTCGCGAATCAATTAGAACGATTCCAGCTAGACTGATTCGCGATTCAATTAATTATATTTCCAAAGTGACGGATTCATGAATCAATTCAAACTGATTCATTAAAAAAGAACTGATTTAAAAAAAGACGATTCCAACATCAGTACCATTAATCACGTGACTGAACGTCATCCACGAGCTCTGCTATCTATAGCTTGTGTAGAGCCTTATGCATTAGCATTTAACCAGTAGCTTCCTGTACACTGTACACGTGTACAAGCTGTTTAATGCATAAAATATTCATTTAAATGGCATATGCACTTAATACCTATAAGCGAATGTCGCCTTTTGAAATCGTGTTTGGTGTCATGCAAATGATTTAATTATATTATAACAGTTGAATGCATTTATGGCAGTACTGCGGCTTTGTTTCTGCCGTGGGCGGGCGGCAGGGTGTGATCAGGAATGTGTCATCTCGATGACGTGGAGGATCTCAAGTCTAGCCCTAACTTTATACCTCTCCGACTGACACATTTGAGTTGAACACACATCCAACCGCGGTTTTTTTAAGCAACTGGCTTATATGGCTATCTGAAGTGCAGGGCTGGCGTTTCTTTCGTTTCCGGACAGCTGATCGGCCGTGCAAATCTGTGAGTAGACATATTGAGGGTTTTTCAGGCCTGAAATACAGCATTTATCATTTATAACATGTTTAACAAGAATTTATGTATTGCGACGTGGCAGACTGGGTGCTGTGGATTGGTTGTTTACCCGTTTAAATGCAACTAGGATCACATAAAGCCTGTCTTCTGTGTGTTTCCTTGTTGGGCATACGTGCTTAGCTCCGCCCAGTGATTTGTCTTGAACCAAATTCACTGGCAGTACACCTACAGGGAAGCCTTTGTTTGTTTACATGTTTACTCTGATGAGGATCACATGCTGTGTTCGTCCGCACACTTTGTAGTGCTCTTTCTTGCCTAAACATCAATGTCCTTTATGTTTTCTATGGACTGCTGTGGCACTTTTTTACCACACCTTATTATGTTACTTTTCAGGTTTATTCCTCCCAGCGGTACGCTGCATGTTTCAGGTTGCTTATACAAATGGTTTATATTATTTAAATGATCAGTTTATAAGCGGTAAAGAATATATGGATAGATTTTTAATAATATTAAAGACTGTACACTACATATAAGGTGTTACAATGCAACAGAAGCCGACCAAAAGTACACAGTACATCAATGTAACATGCATTGTTAATGCTACAATGTAATGTAACACAATATAATGATTACATAAGTTCATAATTCACGATTTAATAATTAACCACAGAAGAATCAATATATATATAATATATACTAAATAATATATATTATGTAATATACTAAATAATATATACAGGTTTAACCATGAATTATAAGGTGTTCTGTATGGTTTACTTTTTTATTTTACAAAACATACTTTCACTTTTTTCAAGTACAATGTTTTGTTGAAATTTTAACTGTAAAATGTTGTAACTAGTGCTTTTTAATTAGTACTTCTAAAACCATTTGTACATTATTCTCACATGGTTGCCACTGTTTTTGTTTATACATTTTTCCTCGTCCCTTATTGTCTGTGTGTTACACAGGGATCAGGAAAAATGCAAAGTGGCTTGTCGTTTTCTGACAGTGATGTTCCGTTCACTCCTCTGGTGGTCCTGGAGCTGGCCAAAGACACAAAAACAGAGGCCATCACTTGGTTACTAAACAGGATCAAAGACAAACAGCAAAATGGAGGTGAGACCCCTGGCGTATTATATCCAGTGATAGAGGCTGGCAAGAACATGAAAATATCTACTTGCCTTCTGATGCCGTCTGTGTCTTTTGTCCTTTGTGCCTCTGTCAGTGTGTGAACTCAGTCCTTCACAGAGTTCAGGGGCACAGAATCTTGAAACTTGTAGAAAAAAACATTAATGTTTCTAATTTTTTAATTACTTTCTACGTATTCCTTTCACAGACACTTGGCTATGATAAAATGCAAAACTTAAAAGGCAAATTACAGCTTTTGAAAAATTACAAAGTCATAGTCTGATCTCATAGGCTGTTCTATACTGCAGTTTGTTTAGTTTGTTTCAGTACATTACATACAGTATGTTGTTTTGTTACAATAAAACTGCTGTATATATAATATAGTACTGCTTTAAAGGTCCTATAATAGAGATTTAAAACATTACCTGTATTTTTGATTATATGAAATATTGAATAAAGCAAGCAACACAACAATACTAGAACAAACACACATAGAAAAAACAATGTAAATCGAAAAATCGTTATTTCAATTATTCGAGTAATTGGTCAATCTGTATTTGGAATCAGGGTATTACAATAACAATTTATGATAAGCTAATGTTATGTTCCAATAATAATAAAGTAACAATAAGGTTCCATTCGTAAACATTAGTCAATGTTACTTTTTTAATCAACTATTTAATTCACAAGGTTTTCTTTAGGTTAAATGACACAGCTGAGTACAGTTTTAATTGTCAGTTTATCATGTTTATCATTTTTCAGCAATCTGACCTCTGTCCTAACAGCGAATCTTCTTTCACAGGAGCTGAGTTGCTGGTGGAGCAACTCTTGTTTCCAGCTCAAGATGGTCAGAAGTCTAATCCAAACATCTTGGTGGTGGGCTCCACACTTAAGAGACTCTTAAATGGTGCTGAAGATGTTGGGTTGTTCAAAGAGTTTCAAGACAGCACAATGCGAGGGTTCACCTATGCCAACAGAGAAAGCTTCAAAGACTTTGAAGGTGAGGTTCAGTTATAACCGAATTTAAGGCTGGATTATTAAGAAACCAGATGTGTTAAGAAGCATTACTTCCTCATATTAGCTCCTAAGAGATAAAATGGCTGTTTTGTAATATCTGTCACAGGGGATACAGTATTTTGAATTAATTGGATACGGTACTTAACACAGATGTGATGTTGGTTGTTTTTATGGGCCTGTGCCTTCAGGAGACGGTGATGGATTTCTCAGTGTTGCAGAGTGTCAATATATTATCAAACATGAGCTGGACACACTTAGGGCGAAGAGTGAAGAACATGTACCGGGATACCCTAAACTTAAACTCTATCCAGGAAAATCAATTGGTAAGTGTGTTTCTGATATCAGCTGCATTCCATGAATAGAGTATGAACAGATTAACTGCAGTGCTGTGGATTAACCATAAATAAAATTTACCATGTGCAGTTCTTTCTGTGTTGAAATATTTTCTACTGTCTCAATTTAATGTGCAGAGACAGTCATACTGTAAGAAAGCCATTTGTAGGTTGCTACATATAAGCAATGTGCTTGATTGTTAAAAACAGCCCTATTTACAGGTATATTTTTCACCTTTGATTAATAAATTCTGTGAATGAAAGTGCCCATTAACACCAAGATTAAGTGAGTAGTATTGGGCTAGTCATAAGACTTCAGTATGACCTGCCCTGTGTAGTTTTCTCTATTCATTGGAGTGCAGGCCCTCCCACAAAAATGTCCCAGGCCCTGAATTTTAAATCAGCCGTTAATCATAATTAATGTTGTTTCAAAATATTTGCTTTTTAACATTGGTGTATATTTTTAGTATTGTTTTAGTGATTGTGTACATGTGTTTAATGCTGTTTTAATGCTAAAGTTTGATTTGGAACTCTTTTCCAGTGCGGAGACTGCAGTCCAAAGGTGTCCTAGTCCAGTATTTTCCTCTCCATTCCAAAGAGGATCTTAAGAGACTCTCATTCTCTTGGTACAAACAGATCAGGTTGTCTTTCCAGCCACTGGGTGAGGAACTTCTTTTGTGTGTTGGCAGCTTGAACTTTAAACCCCGGACTGGCTCCTATATCTTCTAGTTTGAGTTCTTCTAGTTCATCATTTACCGTGAAAGGAATTTCCAATATGTACTGTGTAGTTTTATAAGCATTAATAAATAGATACAGCATTTGTCATATTGGTGGATGTACAGCATGTGATTTAAAGTTCTTCTATAAAAGAATTCCATACTGTGCTAATTGAAGACGGTCTTTTTGTCTGTATGATGTAGATGACATCAGACGTTACTTTGGTGAGGGTCTGGCACTCTACTTCGGATTTCTGGAGTACTTTACATTTGCTTTGGTACCTATGGCTCTCATTGGTATTCCCTACTACCTCTTTGACTGGGAGGACTATGATAAGTATGTGCTATTCGCTGTCTTCAACCTGGTGTGGTCTACGGTTTTCCTGGAAGTGTGGAAGAGATGCAGCGCTATGTTTGCGTATGGGTGGGGGACGCTGAGCCGCAAGAAAGCGTTCGAAGAACCGAGGCCTGGATTCCACGGAGCTTTGGGGCTTAATCCAGTCACAGGACGAGAGGAACCGGTCTACCCCAGCTCCAAGTACCTGTTTTGAAATGTTCAGTCCAAACTGAATTCAGTTTATTTGTATAATGATTTGTGTAGTGCTTTTTACATTGCATAATATTCCAAAAAAGATAAAAAAGAATAGTGCCATAATGCAAAGCTTCTCACTAAGCAAGCCAAAGGTGGCAAAGAAAATCTCCCCAAAGATGTTTAAGCAGATGATGAATAAACCAGGAATGCATTAGGCTAGCACATATTATATATGATATATTGACTGATGAAGCATAAAGGTGCCTAGACCAACATTCAGAATAAGACAATAAGCAGAAAATATTGCAGGTATATTATCAGTTTGTTTTGACAGAGTTTGTTTTCTCCAACAGGCGTCAGATGAGGATTTACCTGGTGTCGGTTCCTTTTGTACTGCTGTGCTTGTATTTGTCCTTTTACGTGATGATGATCTACTTTGACATGGAGAAATGGGCCATAAGTATATACAATGACAATCCAAACCTTGTGACCAGCATCCTGCTGTTTGTTCCCAGTATCATTTATGCTGTGGTCATCGAGATCATGAACTTACTTTATCGCTATGCAGCAGAGTTTCTCACAGACTGGGGTGAGTGTGACATCATATTTGATGTTCTCAGTCTTGCTTATGTGACTTTGCTGCAGCTTTTGTAAATGCTATAAATGCCCCATACTGATGTATGTTTAAAGTTATGTCTCCTTATGTCATTGATAAATCTTATTCTGTGCTTTGGTTATTTGTAGAAAACCACAGACTGGAGTCTTCATTTCAGAATCATCTGGTGCTCAAGGTTTTGGTGGTATGTTTTAAAGGTTTTCCTTTAAATGCTTTTCAAAAGTTTTTTGTTCTCCCTTGTCTTAGCTTGTATGTTTTAATTGTGTATTTGTGTGTGTGTAATACTGCCTTCCAATTGAATTCTTTATGAGTATTAATGCAATCTAAAAAATCATGCATATTTAAGTAGTGAATATTAATTTGTTTATTTAGGCTCAGCTCTCATATGTATTTTTTTCTGAAATACACATATGCAATCTCTAAAAATTAGTTTTTAGAATCCTTATCCAGTAATCACAGACAACTGGAAGAAATGAACATTAATTGGTCAAAATGTGTGGGAGGCCTGGCAAAATGAAAATGAACCTTTAATGTTTTCTTTTTTTAGTTTAACTTCGTAAACTGCTTTGCCTCTCTGTTCTATATTGCCTTTGTAATGCAAGACATGGCACTTCTGAGACAGGTGAGTAGCGAGTAGACAAGGAATACGTCTAATGAAGCTGTTTACAGTTTTTTTTAAAGCCATGCTTCAATCATTTCACTTCTCTTATAATAAGCAAAGCACATTTGAGTTTTCAAATATGAGAAATATTACATTTGTGTACTCATAGAGTCTGGCCACCTTGCTCATCACCTCTCAAATCCTCAACCAAGTGATGGAAGCCTTTCTGCCCTACTGGCTGCAGAGGAGAAGGAACAAGAAGGTCCATAAAAGAATGAGAAGGCTGATGGGTGATAAAGAGCTCCCCCTGCTGGAACAAGTTCAGCTGGAGACAGACATGAACACATATCTGGTATATCCTACTAACCCTGAATCAAGAGAATGTCATATTCAACAAGTGAAATACAATTTGGAGGCTAGGTTATGAAATGAATGGACAATATCCAATTTTGACTTTATAGATTTCAGTGTTGCATTACAAGTGGGTGTTATCTACAGTACTACAAAGACAGTACAAATGAACAGGGCAAAATAGGCAGTAAAAATCCCCTCAGCTAAATAAGAGCTGTATGTTAACAGGGTCATTAGACAGTAGACATATTTGTAGCATTTTGTATTTATTTTTACCTATATATGTTCATTCATAATGTTATGGTTTCTTGCACCAGAAACATAACTTCTGACCATCTTTTCTCTCATGAGTACAATTAATTATACTGTTGATATACCTTCTGTATCATTAAGACTTATTTATGTAAATTACCTCTGCTGTGATTGGCTAACCAACTTACTTGATACAGGTGCAGTTCACTCAGTTGTTTATCGGAAAGGGCCAATTTACATACTAGGTAAATTGTCAAAAGCATTGATATGGTAATAGATGCAATCATATGTTAATGTGCTCATGGTTCTGACATTACCATGATGATGTCTAAATGACACCTCAGTTTCACTTCAGTAAACTGTATAAGACAGAGTAAGTGTTAGAGTATTTCTACATAGTTCATCAAGGTCATCAAGGTCTTATTTTAAAAGAGCAAGAAAATCCTGTTTTACATGTTGTTGTGTTTTTGTGGGTAAACTGTTAGGATATACTCACATTGTTTTCAAAGAATAGATGTGGTTACTATAGATGTGTACTAATGTCTGAAATCATGTTGCTTATCAGGGCACATTTGATGACTACCTTGAGCAGTTCCTGCTGTTTGGTTATGTGAGTCTATTTTCCTGTGTGTATCCACTGGCTGCCGTGCTGGTGGTGCTGAACAACATCACTGAGGTTTATTCTGATGCTGTCAAAATGTGCCACGTCTTCAAGCGTCCCTTCTCAGAACCAGCTGCAAACATTGGGGTGTGGCAGGTGAGAAAACCTTAGAAAGTCTTGCATCTAAAAGAGCAGAAAAAGAAGAAATTTTGAAAAATTTAGACAGAAATAGAGCATATGCAGCTCAGTTAAAAGCAAACAATATTGTATATGTGTATTATATATTTTTCAATTAATTTTCACAATTTTGTTTTACTGTACAAAAACACATGTACAACAACTAGTAGAGACACAAGAAAACATAGTCTAGATAGAAAAAGAAATCATGAAAAACAGTTAAATTATGAAAGGCATTGTATTATAGAAAACATAGAATACATGGTATTATTTTAATTCTTTCAAGATTTGCGACACTATCTGTTACTTGAGTTTGTAGAATTTTAATCAGACTCAATTATCTCAAAGGTTTGTCTCAATTATTCTATGCAAACCACAAAACCAAATGTAACCATTTAATTAAAAGGTATTCAAAATTATAGGAAACATACAGTCGAGCCTTGTACGTTGTAATGCACACAAAAAGTTGTTCATTAAAATTCTTCGACATTTCAGCTGGCGTTTGAGACCATGAGTGTTATCGCTGTGGTGACCAACTGTGCCTTAATTGGTTTATCGCCACAAGTAAAAGCATACTTCCCTGAATCAGAGACTCAGCTAATCTTCACCGTGGTGGCTGTAGAGGTAATGATATGTTCTCTCTCTTAACACCATTGTTGTCTATAACCTTCTGTTGCAATGCCTAAAGTGTCCCATAAGATGGCATCAGTGAGCCATGTTTGTGCTGTGTACAAGCGTTAAAAGGGTTCTAGCATTGACTGTAGTGTCATGGTGGTTTGGATAATGCTAAAAATAGAGTGTGTTGGACCTTGTCACTTTGCGTAACAGCACAGAACCCAAAATTCGTATTCATTCTAATTTATAGCTCTTAGTCCATATGTGTTAACATCAGAATTAAACAGAAGGGTATGCTATGCTGCTGGCCTTGGGAGAGTCACTCAAAATAACTGACCCAAAGCACATACACAGAGATTCACAAACACACCGGAGACTTGTGTTTTTGGGGGAAAAATAGAACTGCAGATATTCTGTGTGAATCTGGTGGGGATCTAGGGAGAATATCATTGTGCCATGTCTTGTTTTCGCTAATTAAACTTTGCAGTAATCACTGGAGTAATTAGGCCACATTGATTTATGCACAGCATCATTGTACCGTGACACAGTTTTAAATAAAAACTCAAATCCAGGAGCATTGAGGGACTATAAAGGAGACTTCAAAAGCAGAAGCTGTACTCGTTTGTGTATGTGTGTGACTTGGATGTTTGAAGGAGGTTGTTGAACTTTAAAGTGTAATGTTTTTAACTAGATTTTGTTTAATATTCTCCTATTCAAGTTTAATGTGGAGAGAGAACTGTAGGTAAGCCATTTGAAGGTTGGTTTCTGGAAAGAGTGTGAAAGAGTGTGGAAAAGAGCAACAAGCACATTCTTCAAAACATTCTCCCTTTGTATTTGACCAAAAAAAGAAAGTCCTGTAGGTTTGGTAAGACATGGGTGAGTAAATGCATTGGAATAATTCAGTCATTAAGAAATCTGAATTGTTAAGTGGTGTCAGAGTCATCCAGAATCATTTAATTACTAATGATTCCCATCTTCAAAATCCACTGATGTTCTTCATTGTTAACACTGTGTGTACATGCACCTTTTTGTGTGTGTTGAATACAGCTCACATTCTCACTCTGTTATGCAGTGTGCTTCTCAAAACTGTCTTTATGTGATTCATTGACTCTGTTAGTTCATTTAGTGGAGTGAGCATGGATTGGTGTTGGATCAGCATGCAGCTGTTTATGGATTGTATTCAGAATCCATAATGCAATATCATACAGTCTGATCCATGACAATATGATCTATAACAACAGAGGAGGTCAGGACGAATGATTAAACAGTTTATATTATTGCAGCATAGTATGACATAGAATGATCTTGAATTAAAAACAATGGGTGTTTTATCTTAAAACAGAATAGCCAGAGTTTGATATTTTCTGAAGAATTCATAAGTGCTGCCTGGCTGTGAAAATACTCACAACAACAATGCTAGGGTGGTTGCCAGTGCATTGCTAAGTGGTTGCTGATGATATTGCCGTCTCTAGATATTACTTGGGTGTCTAATCTACTGGGATTTATTCACTTTATTCACATACATTTATTAATTTATTCAATTGTCCACAAGACAAAGTTTAACAGTAGTTTTGTATATGTGGCCCTGTCTGTGAACTCCAGGCCAATAATCTAATGTTGGCATTATGAGCCTCAAAGTTTGATTTTGACCATCCATTTCACTTAGATTTCAAACTTTGACCTTACTTAGTCAATATTAAAGATATGAAGGTTTTATTTTTTCAGAATTCTTTACAAAATGTAGGATGATTTATGTAGAAAACAGTAAATCACATATAGTAATTTACATATAGTGACACAATTTTTTAATTATGGTGAATTTTTATTTAACAAATAGGCATCTTCTGGCTGGAAATGACACAAATCAAAGTAGGACACTGTGTTAGAGATATTAATGAATAATATTGGCTATTATTAAATATTTTTTATTTTATTTTTTTGACAAAACATTCCATGTCTACAATTATTTATACCTGTTTTCAATAATGAATGGCAAAGCCTTTATTTGTTTTATCATAGCTGTCAAATGGTTTTAAGAGTTGTTTTTTGCACATTTTCACTGGGATTTTGGACCACTCTAATATCGCCTAGATCCCCAGCTCCTTGAGGTTGGAAGGCTTTCTTGCCATCTCTCTGGTTTTCAGTTCTCTCCACAAATTCTCAAATGAATTCAGGTGTGGACTCTCCCTTGGCCACCCCAAAGCGTTGATATTGTTCTCTGGCAATCATTTCTTTCCCACGTTATCCTGTTGGAAGGTCCAGATTTCATCTCCAGGCCAAGTTTTTCTGCAGGCTGTCTTCTGTTTTTCATGATGCTTTTTACTTTAAAAAAAGTTACCTAGCCCATTAGCTGAAAAACACCCCAAAAAGTGTTATGTTCCTGCCACCATGCATGACCGTGGGGATGGTGTTCTTTGGGGTTGAATTCTTCTCCTTTTAGTCTCCAAAACAAAAGCCAAATGTGTCTATGTGTCTATAAACAACTGCCTCGTCAGACCACAAAATCAATGGTCAAAAGGATTCTTCCTTGTCTTTGTGAGCTTTTGCAGAATCTAGGTGAGAATTTCTGTGCCTGTGTTGAAGAAGTGGAATCCTCTTTGGCCAGACTTGTGCAGTGTCAATGCCGGAGTGTCATCCTTAAAATGCTGGTACCAGCATTACTCGTATTATTCAGGATGACTTTGCTGCTGATCCTTGGATTCTACTTAGCCTCCCACACTACCAGTTTAGTCAGTGTAGGGGTAACTTTTGGCTTCCTACCATGACCTTACTAAAACCTTTTCGTTTTTTTACAGTATGAAACTTCTTGAAATTTCTAACAGTGCTTTGCACAGTGGCCACTGGTACTTATTGGTACTTATGGAATATTATATTTGATGCCTTTGAAGCCTTTCCTTTTCTTGTGAGCATATACATAACCAGAGGTCCTCACAAGTTCTTTTGTTTAACTATGACTTGCAGTTGACCAGAAACTTACTAGAAAACAGGTGTATCATCTGTGCCCTAGAACATGCTAGAAGTTACCAAGGGCATTTAGAATGGTGCAGAAGATTGCATGTTCTGAGAATTTTGTGATAATATCTGGGGTTAATTTTTAAATTAATTTAATGATTAATTTTCATGCCATGGACATCTTGTCAAAATGTAAAAAAAGTTCATCTTTTTCATTAATATCTCTAACACAGTCTTTAAGTCTTTACACTCTTACAGTCTTTGCCCACTTTCATGGCCCCAAAAGAAATCACTTTAACACAGACTTTGGCCTGGGTATGAATAATTTCGGGATTAACTGTATATGTTCAGTACTTTAGCATTGGTGCTGCTTAAAAAGAGATTAACATGAATTTGTTGTATTTGTTAAGTAAGGACTAAAAAGACTAATACAAAAATAATCTGCATGTCCTCAAAGGTCATTTTGGGATAATGGGTAATGCAAATCTTTCACTTTTTCTCTCTCTCTTTCTCTTTGTTATCTCCTCTTTGCTTTGCCTTTGTATGCACTGTCACGGACTCACTGTGACATGAATCAGAAAAGTTTGTGTGTGTCATTGCTGGTATTTCTCAGAGCCGTGACTGCTGCCTATTTTTGGGGCATTCGATACTCAGGTAATTACACGATGACATGCCTCAGAGAGCAGTAACTAGGCAACAGTGTAGCCACGGTGACAGGAGATGGTGGAGGATCAGGAAGATTTGAAAAGCTTGCTGGCAGGGACCTCTAAAAGAGGCTGAGAGAAATGCATATGTATGGACACAAGTAATAAAGTAAAACTGATTTTGCAAATTTTTTGTTTGTTGATATTTTGCATTGATCAAGACATCAGTTAATCCATTGACAGAAAAGAGCATTATAACTGGGTGTTTATACAGACGCACACATTGCTGTCAAGGGCACTTCCAGCATTTTAAGTAGCAGACGCGGGTGTCTGAATGGCAGTGATAGAGTATTGCAGTAGTATTGTGGTAGTTTTGTTGTAATATTGTAGTAGTTTTAAAGTTGTATTGTAATAGTATTGTGGGAGATTTGTAATAATATTGTAACGATATTGTAGTAGTATTGTAGTAGGTTTGTAGAAATTTTGTAGCATGTTTAGTGGTAATGTTGCAGTAGTATTGTAGTAGGTTTTTAGTAGTATTGTAGTAATTTGGTAGTAGTTTTGTAGTAATGTTGTAGTAATGTTGTAGTAATGTTGTAGTAGTATTGAAGTAGTATTGAAGTAGTATTGAAGTAGTATTGAAGTAGTATTGAAGTAGTATTAAAGTAGGTTTGTAGTCATGTTGTAGTATTGTAGTACTATTGTAGTCTGCTGCATCCTCCTCAGTATAAAGCTCAGAACTGGCCTGAAAGATGATGATTCTTATAAAATCTGACACTGTGACTTTATCTAAGATGTGTCTCACCATGAACTTTCTACATGATTGCAAAAAGATAATACATTTTCACTTAATCTATTCTGAACTGCAGCTGTCAGCTAGCAGTCGGTCACAATGTGTATGTGAATGAGGTGTGTGTGTGTGTGTGTGTGTGTTTGTGTTCACTCCACACAGTGAGTGTTCATGTTAACAGGCAGGCAGGCTCCAACAGGGCAGTTTACCTGAAGACTATGTGCTCTTGCATGACTCTCTAATCATGTCTGACATGCTGCAAGACCAGATGTGTCTGGTTGCCCTTCTCTCTCTCTCTTCCCGTTCCACTCACGTCTGAAATAAGATGACAGCTAGCCTGGAATGGCTCTAACACCTTCCTGACACATTTTTCTCCAGTTCACTGGTCACACATGAGATTGGTAATCAACAGGCTGAACAAATCATAGACTGTATCTTCTCTTCTCTCACAATGCCACCTACTGCATTATTTTTGTAACAATGTTATTCTATCCTATTTAGTTCTAATCTACTTTAATTGATAAACAATAGATATTTATCCATTCAAAATACATTTCTGGTCCCTATGCGGCTTAGTATTGAATCGTTCTGTGGGTCTTGTGGACGGTACAGCAAATCTAGTTTAAGGTGATGTGTGTAATTTTTTGATGTTAAATACTGACTCCTATGTGAGATTAAAATGCAGGGACAACTATAAGTAAGCTGTTTGTTGAGTGAGTTCCCTGAAAACACTGTGGTGTTAACAAAACATTCTGTTTGTTTGAGGATCCTGACCAGCTTGAAACAGTAACACAGCTCAACCAATGGCATGTTTGTGGTGGGGCAATTTGTTTGTCTGACCAATGAAAGACAGGAATAATGTGTCTTTGCAACTCCATTTTATTATGCTAGTGGCATAATAAAGTAAACAAAACTGAATCTAATATACTTTGTCTGTTTAAGAAAGACATTTTAAAGGCAAAGAGTTATTCTAAGTTATTCTGACCTCCATTTTTGATCCAGGGCAGTTCACCTCAGGATTTCTCTGGCAGTACAGCTTTTGTGATGAGCCTGATGCTCTGGACTATATGCTCAAATCTCACAGAGCCAGTTTAGGATTTAGGTTACACAAGCTTTTAATAATTACTGTACTTTTGTCTATATCACAGGATGAGGTGGGGTTTATGTAGTTCATTTAGCCCTATAATCTATGAAATTTTATTCTTTTTTTAGCCATTGTGTCTTTACCAGCTGGGGATATCTGTGTACTTAATTAACCCAGAATACTAAAAATAAAATACTAAAATAAAAGCCTTTGTGGTACTGTGGTATAGTGATTTTCATATCACAGTTGGTATTTGTCATACTTGCAGTACATGAATATAATCAGTTAGGGCCAGAGTCAGTCTGAATTGGAATTGGATTGACGATTTGGAATGAGAAAAATTGGAATATACTGAATTGCAACTGTCACGCAATTAAAGAATTTCTGTTGTGATAATTTGGTCATAATTTGGACAAATTATGTCTGTTTACTTCCTGATATGTGGAATGCATTTTTACCGCAAACATTAGACATATTTCTCCACACCAAGTTCAGCAAACATTAGACATATTTCTCCACACCAAGTTCAGTATTGTCAAAACAATTAACACATCCTTTAAAACAAAATTTGATTTTGTAATGGCACCAAATTTCCGTCACATTGTTTTCAGATAACTAAACTTTGTATCTGGTGATAAATTGGGGATGGCGTTAGCAACATCAGGGTCATGGGCATGACAAACATGACATCATGGGCATGGCCTGACAAAATGTATCATTTTGGATGACACACACAGATGAATAGTGAGTTTTTTCAGAGGCAGTGGCTGAGTGGTGAGCCATTTAATTCAGTGCAATGACAACGATACCAGCTACATATCTCATTAATGTGGCCTTTGAACACATAGAGAGCCATAAAGATCATCCAGCCATGTAATATGGCTCAAGTATGTTCCCTTTCTATGTTCCCTTTCAGACTAAAATGTCTCCGTTTATGTGTGTGTGTGTAAGACCTTTACTGTACAGCTGTCAAATTAAAACCTTAAATACATGAAAAACACTCCTTAAGATTTAATTACAATTACATAGTAAATTGTTGTAAAGTTGTTTATAACTTTAAATAGTTGTAAAGTTGTCTCCTTTTGTCTGTTTTAGCATATTCTCCTGGCCTTCAAATTCATCCTGGCATTCGTCATTCCAGATGTTCCGAAACACATCCAAATCCAACTTGCCAAGCTGGACTTTGAGTCTCTGGAAGCTCTAAAGAAAAAGGTGAGTACAAGTTCCAGTTACTGCATATGTGCGATTGTCCAATTTGGTTCAACAGACCCAGGAAACAGGAAATTTGACTCTCTGTGAGTGTCCCAACAAGGAAGTACTTTAGTGCAAACAGTAAAGTGCATGCTTTGAGTCAATAATGCTGGTCTGGTCTTTATATTCACATGTACACATACAGGACCCATTATCAGCTCAGGGAGGCAGAGAGCAGCATTAACACACTTTCTGATCATCAAATGATCCAGAGAGACCTTTGTACATGCTGTGCTGACTTACAGAGTGTGTGTTCAGGTAGTGTTTGCTAATGAGGTTCAGCCATTTTGACAGGTGTTTATCACCTCAAATGGCACAAAAAATAGGTTATTCTCAAACACACACACACACACACACACATGTGCTCTGTGAAACAATGCTATGTTGTCCATTAAAGACAGGCTGTGTTCAAAATGACATACTACCATACTATTTACTGCATACTGCCTATGTTTTTTATATAGCATGCATTATGCACCAATAATATTTCAAACAGTATTGTTATACTGTAGTCACATGACTTCATTACTTTGCACTGCCTAATTTAGTGAGCACAGAATAAATACTATATAGTGGAGAAAGTAGTATGGGAGTATGTTTTTCAGCCAAATGCAACATATCATGAAGCTTTAATAAGACTCTTAGTACATTTTACAAATCCATCAAAATGAATTGTCATCAGTATATGTATACTGTATATGTACAGTATATGTATATGTCAACAGTATATGTTTACTGTTATACAAAGGTCAAGGCAACTGGTACCAGTTTAATTTATTGTCTAGGCATGTCAACCTTATCTAGCTTTACAGCCTCAGTTAGACAGATGATTTCAACAATAACACTGAAGATTTATTTGTGATAAAAATTCAGACCACAGTCGCACTTCTAAAAGAGAAAAGGTCATGATATATTATGTACAATTTTGTTAATGCTTCTGTACTATGTCTGTGAAAATGATTGCACTGGCTGTTTTTAACCGGATTGGATGGCTTTATTTCAGCAGAGCCGAGCCCTTGGTCGGTAAGTCCGTTGCCATGGCTCTGGTTATATGGCACAGTTGGATTGTGAATGTCAATGAGCTGGCGTGTGCTGTTGGCATCCAGTGTTATCTTTAATGTGGCCTTGTGTTTATTTCCTTCACTAACAGCAGATGCGTGCGATATGGCCTCCCTCGCCTTACAATTAATGTGGATTATAATGTTGCTATGTAGTTCGTTTTGGTACATTATGAGCACTGTTCTCTAATGCAAAATAGATTTGCATTAGCAAATCACAACAGCAGTATGCAACAACAAAACAACTTGTGAGACTTGTGATGTTCATTAATGCAAATGATTACAGCAGAATGTTTATGATAATTAATACATTAATAGTAAATTAATATTAAATCATGATGACTAATCAGGTTTAACAAAAAGTTGTATAGCTTCATTGTCGTTTTTTGAATTAACTTGCCCAACCAGTTGTAAATCAGAAAATAAGATTCATTGTTAAATGCTGATAATTTTACATTTAAAAAATATTGAAGTATCCCGCAAAACAAAATCCTACAACATGACAGATATCACTATTTTTGTGCTTTAAATTCTTCTATTAGCCATTCAGAAAAATCTGGAGGTGAGTCAGAGACATTGCTCTATTTGTTTGTGCAGGCAGTACATTTCAATTAATAGTTTGAGTTTTGGATGGGACTACTTTTTTATAAAGTGAAGGAGATTTGTAATACCTGGAGAAAGCTAGCATTCCCATTTATCTTAATAATATCGCTTAGGTTCCAGTTGAAGTTGGAATTTTTTAATTTTGTTTGGAGCCTTTACAAAACTGAGGGCCTTGTGGGTATATTAAAGACGTCACCAGGGAGCGATCTCTACATGCAGTAAGAAGATAAGAACACCAGAGAAAATACCATTCTCCCTAATAAATTAAAGCAGCACATCTGCCGCTATGATGGATCACTTGGCTAACAAGCCGTGATGAAGGCGGGACTCCATTGAAGGTTCATCTGTCTAACGTTTCTTTTAATTTAGCCAAGAGACGCAGGTCGTAAAGCACATATTGATTATGTTTCAGGATGACTGAAGACATGATGTTTCTGGACCTCTGCCCCTTCGCTTCTCTTTTGCAAACTTCACCCAGCACCATCCCGTCCCTCTGCTAGTGCTGGCGATGTGTTTTCGCCAAAGCCTCTTCATAAACATGATAGACAGCAGCTAATCGCTCCAACTGTTTCGTCAAGATCTGTTAGAGCTCAAAAGTACCAACTGCAGTTAAATGTTTGGTCAGTTATATAGGACTGCCGGACCTAGACGCTTGGCCCAGTGGTTTTGAGAGCGCTAGTGATGAGCTAGCATCAAATGACGCTGTTTAGCTGTATTTCCATTAAATCAGCAGCTTGAGAAGGTGAAGACAGCCGTTGGGAGGAAAGCTCCTGCTTCTCTAGGGCAAAGGGACTCTGAAAATAGCCGGTACTTGTGGCAACAGTGGAAATCCCCTGTTAGTGGCCAGTGTGTGGAAAAGATCCTCCATGAACTGCAGGAAAAGGCCAAGCGGCCAACACTATAGGGTGGAACCATTATGGCAACTGCTGATTTTAGCCTTTCCATTCGAACAATCTCTGTTTAACTCCTAATAGCTGTATGAGTGGCTGACAGAAATGGATAAAGATACAGGCAGAGAATGTCGATTAGAGATGCAATCCTAGGATAATAGAGGCAGAGGTTTTGTTGGGTCAAAATGTCCAAGACCACATTGAATTGAACATTGTATGACCTTAAAGAAGAAATATTTAAGGTTCTGCATTATTTATAGGTCACCAATCAAATTCAGGCACATTTGTGACACTGACTGACCATGTTAACTACTTGTTAATATTAAAAGTCAGATTCCCTTGATTCCATTGATACACAAAATATACTCATTGGAACATTCTTAATCATGAAGGGACTTGTGGAATCAATGTCAATTCAATTGGGGGACAGCAAATTCTTTGAAATTCCAATATTGATATTAGGATATCAATGTATATTGAGTTATGCTAAAAATTTGTAATAAAAATGTTTGTTAAATTTTAACAATGCAAAATAGAATAAAGTTTTTACATATTATATACATGTATATATTTTATAAGTGGCCAGATTTATGGAACTCAGTTTCAGTAGATCACACAGGTATTTTGATCATTTTTTTTATGACCCAATGGTAAACATCTCACACGTAGACCAGGGCCTTGGTGGGGAAATGCTGGGGTTGTGTTAATTACACATCTGCATTTTATCTTATTTACGTCAACACTTGGGCTCGATCAAAGTGTTCCCATGGAGATGGTTTGGACAAGGTCAGATAAAGAGATACTGTTGTCTCGCAAAGATGCTGGAGTCTGGAATTTCCATCCATGAGCGATCCGGAATCAGAATACTCTACCTCATACCAATCAAATCAGTGACTATTGCTTCAAACATATCTGCTTTTTTTTCAAATCATCTTGTATTTTGCATTCATTTTGTGTGCTAGATTGGTTTTGTTAACTTTCAGAATTGAAAATTAATGTTTTGACCATTTTTTTCCAACAGATGCTTTTAGCTTATTACTATACAGTGTGTCAGCAGAAATTTTGGACTATCTGCCATCCTCTAAATAAAAACTATTTTTGTTTAGAGGATGGCAGAGATGGGGGAACAGTGAGAGAAAACAGGAAATGAGATTCAAACCCGGGCATCATGTGTCTGGAAGTTTTTAGAAGCAGAGGTCCAAACACTTTTGGAAAAAGAGTGGAAATTTGTAGTGATGCCATGATGGACCTCGTCATGTTCAGACTGCCTTTGCATTACTGCTTGACCACCATCACAGAAGCAAGTTGGTCCTTTGAGGCAGTCCGTCAGCTTGCTAAAGTCCATGAGAATGCGACATGTCCTATACTAACCTTTTAGTGATGTTGGGGAACTGAAGTTAACATTGCCACCATAGACAACTTTGCCGTGTTGGAACAGAGGAAGAATTGACAAACTATGAATCTGACAGTGAGTCGGAAGCTCTCTGTACTTTGATGTTTTTTTCATAAATTCTTAAGCTAGAGTAAGGAATCATCTCTTCTTTCCACCATGATTTTGTTGATTCACAGGATTCCACACAGCTGTTCATTTTCTAATGATTGATTGACCCTGAGAATGCTTTTGGATTTGAGTGTAGTTGTTAACATGAGTGATAATGTGTTGATGTTGCACAAGCTCTAAAGCTTTTAAAAACCCCTGCCTCTTTCTCACATAATCAATACTGACATGTCCAGTCAATTATCTTAGATTGTCTACCAGGACCTCCCCTGAAAAGCAGAAAATTGTGGTGAATGGAGACCACCTTTGTTTAAACTCTCGCTCCTGGTAGTGCTAATTCAGCTCAGAGAAAGGAGGGGGGGATGTGTCAGAGATGGCCAGAGATGGGCTCCTGCAAATCTGAGCTCTGTGTACATCCACGGAAAATTGACTGTCTGTATGAATATATACAGTATCTTAGAGAGGGAGGGAGAGAGAAAGTCCCAAGTATTCATAATTCATTATGAATGAATTACCAGGTTAATTGGCTTTGGTGGAATTTGCATAATTTTACTATAATAATAAAAACAGCACTAAAATCATAAAGGAAACTCATTTGTTCCAGTCTAAATTGGGTAAAAAAAATTTCTAAAATCAATGCCACAATGCAGAAATCTTTAAAATAAAACTTATTTTTATTTATCTTTTAATTTAAGGGTGAAATGTGACCTGGACACATTTGACCAGTTGCTTAGAGTCATGAAACTAAATAAACTTCTATGATAGCTAGTCCAAACCAGAACCTGATTAATTAAACAGACATTACCTATGACTAGAACCAGATGAAAATAAATATTAAAAAAATCTAACTGCTGTAATTATTTAAGAGTTTTTGTTCACTACAGTGTAAGGGACATTATGAGGGGTACTGAGTAATAACCATTGTAGAACATTTCTCAGACGGGTTTAGAGTTTGGACTCTATGAACCACACATACAGAATCACAGCATCAGCAGCTTCGGCCCTATTGATCTTTCTTTTGGATTGAAAAGTTAATTGCACCTTTTACTGAGAATGTAATTTGCTCTGGTTTGCTGCAGGCCATGAAATGAATTGATTAAATGAAACTCAGCATACCCTACAGTCTGGGGAAGTGTGTATGCCACAGAAAATCAGTTTTAGTCTCACGATAGCAGTTTTAGTCTCACAATACCTCTTGAAGCACAGCACACCTCATCTGAGTCCGGCCTGACGCTGTGTGTATAGTCAAAATGCTGAACGGAGATCAACTTTTCTGTTTTATACCTTAACATGTAAGACATTTTAATGTCAGAAAGAACTGATGCTTTATCAGCCTAAATTACGGCATGAACCATGCGACATTCTGAAAATAATTCTAGTCTATTTCTGTAAAGATTCTAGATTAATGGTACTATACCAATGATGGATGGATACCAACCACCGTTAAAAAGATTATAGATAATGCAGATAACGAGATAACGAGAAATAGACACCCGGTTTGTACATATTAGAAACTTTTATACATGGACATTATGTTTCTGACCTCATTCCCTATTCATCTTAGATCAGATTAAATCTTTCATAGGTTATTATTGTCTGCATTCAAAAATGTTTCATGATTTTTTTGTTTTTTAGAAAATACTGGAAGTTGCGGAGACATGAAGCACTGATAACTGACATATGACAACAGAAGAGGTGAACGAAGTCAAATAATTAAATTGCTGAAGGTGTGCGCATACTGTACACAATCAAGTATTACATTTACCTTGTATTAAATGCACTCCTTGCCATATTATTTACATAAATGGCTTATTGACTCTAAACATCTAAATATGACACAGGATGTTTTTAAATTATATTTTTCTGTTATTGCATTTGATGCATGCAGATATTAATTCAGGTTTTCTCATTAGGTTCTCTTATTCTATATACTGTTACTGATATGATGATAGAAAGGTGCAATGTTTGATGGGGTCAGGCTGTCTGATTTGGTTAGTTTTCAACCTGTCTAAATGTCGAAGTCAGATAGGTTTGTACAGGATATGGTTTAAAGAAATTATTTATTAGGGCCTAAAAATCCAACACAAGGATTTATTGTAATTTTGTGTCATTTGAAATTGACTGTTTTCATTTACTTACCTCTCTACCAAAGATTGAGCTGTGCCTTTTAACATCACTGTATCATTCAGCTGTTATGGCTTTTGTTTATTGATATCATGTTCACCCTGTGCTGTACTTGAAGATAAGCATATTCAATATTATTAGCCTGAAAATAAAAGTATCACATGTTCCTTGTCTTTGCCACATGCTTAAGAAATGGGAGTGAGATGTTCTTGATTAAGCCCTTCAGAAGGTGATGGTTTGACATGACTTTCAATGACTGTGTATGTTCCATTATTATTTTCTGGAAATACTGGAGATGTTCTTGCATTTATTATGCTGCATTTATCATAATTCTGCTCAGTAATTTAATCAAGTCAATTCTTATTCATGTCCTTGACAACACAAGAGCAACGTAAGAGATTTAAATGATGATTTTGCCCATCTGCATGATGATTTATGTTCACTTATAAAAAGAGCCTTGCTTGCTTGAAATGTTTCGTCAGTGGTTTTTATTTTTTACTGACTGTATATTAACAGATAAATGAATATTCAATTTATGGTGAATATTCTGAATTAAGCATCTACATGAAACAATATTCCAATTAACATGGGCATACCAGTGGTCTTTTTTTCTGAAAACTGAAAATGTCTTAATCATTAACATGTTTACTTATGGGATATTGGAACATGACTGAATTCTGATTAATAATATTTCTGTGCAAAACTGACTGGTGTAACTTAGTAAGCAAATTTTCAACTATTTTTAGTAAGTTACTCGCCCTCTACCTCAAGACCAGTCAAGATTACAAAGAGTAAACTGAAATGACTTGTGCAGCCACATTGATTAAACTTAAAATTTTAAGGCAGCAAAGGTTTTTTTGTAAAGTGCAGCTAGTTATAAACAATAACCTAACCCACACACTAACCCTAGCAGAATACGTTCTGCATTTTTATAATTTGTTAAAACACTATAAATTAACAAATAAAAATGTCCCCAAAAGGGAGTTTTGCGCATATTTGGTACAAATATGGTCAAGTAAATGCCCACCCCATCACACATACATACGCATGCATGCACGCGCGCACACACAAAAAATAAAGAACACGTCAAGGTTTAAAGACGTTTCACATTTATTTTTGGACATCACAATAGCTATATGTAACTTTTAAGGACAAGTTTCAGCAACAGAACATTTATTCATTTTGCTTGTTCAAAGATTTCTTCTTTTAACGTCAGTACATGGTTTGGTCCTGTATCATCTCATGGTGCTTCTTTTCCTCTGAATGAACATGGATCAATAATGTCAAATGCACAACACATGCACATGTCGTTAAGCTGTGTACATTAGGGTAGGACATGGTCAGAGACTAACATTATGCATAAAGCACTGTTTTCTGTTCAACCCCCCTTACTCTGTATTTGACACTCATATCTAATAAGGCTATATTACAGCTATGAACAAGAAGTCCAACACTGCATTTCTAAGTATAGAGCACCATATTTACACCGATATTTACAGACTTTATTCTTAAAACAAAAGGACAAAACAGAGAAATACAAATTTTTCGGTCAAGTTAGCTATTTAAAGGATGCACGGGTTTGAAATATGAAAACAAAACAGAAATTATATTTACATTTAGCTGCAACTTATAGCTTATTGCAAATGCCCTTTAAAAATCTCACACCCAATCCTCTTTCACACTTACAACCTGGTAGAACTTCTATATATACACCAGCTGAAAGAGTGGCCATTCACAGAATACAAGATTATCTATCTATTATCAGGTGACCAGCTGACAAAACAGCCCTGTTTTATCCCATCTGGTGAAAGCCCACATCCCACACAGCATTTTTAAACAGCAGACCTTTAATAAAAATAAAACTTTTTAAAAAATATATGTACATACAAAATATAAACACCCCGTAAGGCCAGTCGATTCAGAGACTGGTATATACAGTAACTCAAAGCTGAACAATACAAGAACAACAGGAGTGAGATGGCCAAGATCGGGAGTTGCAACTCAAAACTTTTGTTTTTTTTAGCCCAGAGAAAGTTGTTTATATATATAATAAATAACTTCTATTCAGATTCTGTTTTGTAAGAATGACATTGCAAAAGGTGATTTAACAGGGTAATTTTAGTGATTTAATGATTCTCATTAACTATTCAGTACTGCACAGGTCATGTGTGCGTGCTTGATTTTACTGCAGCAGAAACAGCCCTGTATATGTTTAGTTATCCTGTTGGGCTCTTTATGATGTTCAAGGTATCCTAACTGTAGACTCACTTTACAGTGCAATTTTAAGTTTATACTTTGATAAAAACTAAGATTAAGAATAAGAATTCAAATTTGGCAATACAATATTACTCTGGTGGGCATTTTACAAAGAGGATTACAAAATTTGCCAGCTTTAACTTGTATAAATTGCACTTAAATCCGAAAACTCTTCCTTAAATTTACACAATATAAACAAAACTTAAGGTGAGGTGTAATGCAAATTAACTTAAGTGACAATATAATTCAAAGTAAATAATTTAACATTTTATAGATTATCCCCTAAGCCCCTTCAGGAAACGATCCATAAGAATTTCCTTTATTTATTTTTATTTGTGACTGATTGTCAGTAACCTCAAAAGTTTACTTCAACTGAAACAATTTTAACAACAAAATGAAAACAGCCAACAGCGCTTTAAAAAGGTGAATAAAAACTGCAAAATGGTAATTTAGTTTAAGACTCAGAGAGTGCCATTACTTAAAAATAGGGTTGGTTCCTCACTATTTCTTTTACTTTAATACCATTTAAACTGCCTCTGATACTGCAATAAAATTTACATCAGTCTTGATACTTTAATTTAGGTTGGGCCATATTAAGTGCTAGTTTTATAAACTGCCATGTTCTGCTCTGTCATACTTTTGGTCTTAATTTAAATATCTCAGCTTATTAAAGGTAATTTTATTTATACATACACAGTTTCCACTCTTGATTGATTGGGCCATGTTAGAACCATGGAATTCTCGTTAATAGCATTTTTAAGGTATAAAAGCAAAATAAACAAGAAATAATCAAATTCCATTAGTCTAATGGTACAGAACAAAGACACACATACACTAAAAGAAAAGGCTAGCAGCGTGCACTTCATTAAAAACCAATGGGTCCATAAGAAGAAACTTAATAAATAAGTTGTCAGAATGATTAAGACGACACAGAAGGCAGGTTTAAAGGTCAGATTGGGGTGAAGAGGTCATATACAGCTACTGGTGGAGTACTCAAGTCATCATTATGCTACAAATGTGGCAACAGAACAATCGACTCTGAGACCCAGCCATGGCATGCCATCATATGACCTGACAGCAGCTGGCCTGGGCTGAGGCACAGAGAAGCCCATCCCGGGGGCTTCGCTGAATGTTCACGGAGATGGTCTTTTCACACAGAGGTAGCTGGAGAACATTGTTTTTCAAGTTCAGATTATTCTCCTTAACCAGGCCAAGTTCGTTCAGCATGACTGACGTCTGATCTGGATAATGCTCCACTGCCCCAAGACTACCATTCAAGGCTGGGTTGATCACTTTGTCCAGACTACTGTTGGAACCAATGCACATCTTCCAGGAGGACTTCTCCTGGACTTTGACACTGGAAAGGCTCTGAGGATCAAGGATAAACCGCCCTCCTCCTCCAGAGCTGCGATGCTGAAACTGCGAACTCAAGCACAAACTCATAAGCTTTAGACTCTCTACTAGTTCCCCAGCACTCCGAGCTGCACTACGTGTTGATCCGGATGAAGCATTGTTGTTGCTTCGGGAACAACTGGAAGGGCCTCCTTGTCCTTTTGTATCCCCACCACTTCCACCTGTACCACCACTATTCCCTCCTCCTCCTGGAGGACTTCCCTTGTCTGGTCCTGAGTTACCCTCCCCAGGTGGTTTACTCTGCCCTCCACTGCTACCACCCCCATTGCCCCCAGAGTTTCCAGGTGGACCCTCACTACTGTCTCTGCGGTTCCAGCTGTAGGTAAACCCTGTGTCTTTGTCTAGACGCCTGCGGTGGCTCTCTGAATCATCATCGCTGGTTTCTGAGCTGGAACAGCTTGATCCACGGCCCTGACTCTTACGTCGATGGTAGCGTTTTTGGGCCGTGCCGGGAGACGCCATGTTCATCTTCAACCGGCTAAGCTTAGGTGGTAGACTCTCATCCATGTCGAAGTCATCGTCTGACTCGCCCTCTTCCTCAAAGATCTGATTCAGCACCGGGGCACTTTTGCGAGAAGTAAGCCGGTTGGTGATGGACAGTGGCTTGCGCCGCAACACCACTTGGGTGGGCAATGGTGAAGGCTCCTGTTCTTCTTCTTCTTCCTCATCCTCTTCCACTCGAAAAAGACAGGTCCGTTGCTTTGCTGAAGCAGATGCAAGAGGTGCCATGGCCCCAGTCTTGAGAGGGTTTGTGGGGAAAGCAACGGATGTAACAGCACTGCTGGAGGGTTCACTAGTCTCCTCTCTACGGCCCACTTCAAGAAGTCCTTTACTGCGGTGACCGTTCAGCAGATTCTCAGTGCTGCGAGCCGGAGATTGAGGACCCCCAGCATGAGAGATGGAAGAGGAGGCTAAACTGTCCTCAATGTCCTGATGTATGTCACTTTTGGTCGGCCATGACTGCCTGCAAAACAGAAAAGGACCCTTGATGTCAGTGACAGAGAAAGGTACTAACAAAAGGACAGCTATGGATTCTGCATCAAACAAAATACAAGCATCTTTAGATGTTTTCATTTAAAGCAGGATAGTACACAGTAATGAAAGACAATATCAGAAATAACTTTTAAAGCTTTGGAGCGTGCCTTACAAAAACAACCTGAACACTCATGACACAGACTTATTTTCTGTGCCAAACACTCAACAAAGAAACATGGCAATTCACAAGATAGATTCAGACCTGATACTTAGCTTCCTGATGGGGTACCATTTACACAATATGTCTACTTTCAAGTTGTCATGGAAAGAAATAATCTGGCAAGATGATATATTATGCATCTGAAGCACAGTGAATCAGTGTAACGGAGCTCCAGCTTTATGTTTGGAAAACTTTGTCTGCTAAAGCTTGTTTATACATTTCTTACATTAGCAAGACTCTTGATACTATTTCTGGCATATGATGATAAAAATGGGGCAGAGTTCGGCCAAGCCAAATTAATGAAACTTTGGCTTTGTTTATAAGTCAGATGAGAAAGGATGGTAAACATTTCCAGATCTATTATCATCATGTATTATCATCAATAAAGAATTAGAGAAGAATGAGTCTTATTTAATAAACTAATTTGCTATATTCACTTGGTAAGGGGGAACATTACATTACAATTCTAAGTACATACTGTAGATAGCCTGTAAACTCCTGTCTACCTGGGGCAACCTGCCATATAGCCAGGGTCAGATTACCAGGAGCCAAAGTTCTGGAAAACTCAATGTGCTTTTTCATTCTGCTGATATATTTGTTTAGATTCCCAGAAAAAGCATTTGTTACCCTCTCATACTCCCATGAGTCACCGAATGCCTGACGGCAGAGGTCAGACACATACAGTGCCCGTATGAGCCTGGCTGGATCCTGTCGACTGTTTCCTCTTTCCCCTCCCTTCACTATCATCCTTTTCTTCCACATCCTCTCATTTCTTCCCCTACTGCTCTCAGAAAGCAACCGCAACCTCACTGTATTTCTAGGTCAGTCTGAACCAATTTTGGCCTCCTCTCTTGAACACATTTGTCACCCTGTACGGGGTTCAGAGGATGTGCTGACTGTCCACACACAGGACTGAAAACAGACAGAGATCTTAACATCCAGCACAGCTGATCTCTCAGTACCTCTGATAGGGAATTGTGCCTGTCCGAACAAAGAACTGCTGCACAGAACTGACTGTGCATGGCACTACAGAGCAGAATGATCAGAGTAATTTTTGAGCAGAATGATCCACAACATTTTAAACTAAAGCTACTGGAGATGAACGTTCTAGTCCTGGGAGGGATCCAAAGTCATTCTGAATTTGAAACATTCCCCTCCAGGTTTACTTTCTAGCCATGAAGACAAAATGTTAGCATTTCAACCAGCTGAGAATTGTTCCCTATCCGAGAACTGGAGTGCTGGCCTTCAATGTTGCAAGGTTTTGCCTTTTGTCTTCTGGACTAAGAAACCTAAGAGAGATTCTTAATACATAACTAAGCATTCTCTTCAGGACAAGACACAAGTTTCCACATGAGACACAGCAGACACAGAGTAAACCCCTGGTGGGACAGAAGTACCTAAAATGGGCCTTGATGTTACTGGGGCTGGAAGAACGAGGTTGCACCTCCTTCTCATGCTTTTCCCTCAGGATCCGTTCAGCCAGAAGAAAGTAAGTAGCAGTGATGTGGTTATACTTGTTTGTCTCCAGGGCTCTGGAGAGACAGCAAAGAGAATGGACAAGTTAGGAGAAGATAAAGATTGTCTAAAAGTGAATTTTAGTTCCAGAAACAACCAATCCCATTATATATAATATTAATATTACTGATAATATAATTGACAATTATATTATCAATTTGAGCTCAAGTCTGATGATAGAGATGAAGTTGTCGCTCAACCAGAAACTCCAATGCAAGCACGGCTTGAGCAGGATGCTTTTCAGTGGTAAGTTTAAACTTAATATGTGGTACATTACATGATGTAATAGCAGTGTTATTGTATTTCTAATTTATTGAGACGCACATGTAGAAACCGTATTAGAATACCAAGCTAAGCTGAAAACCTCTGCTGTCATGAAGTACTTAGTAATTAAGTATCTTCTCAACATGATGTAAACACAGGAACAAGAACAAGTATTTGAGGGTGCGTCAGAGTTTATGTTTTTTGCAGGCAGTCAGTGAAGACAATAGGTGGGCATTATGCAAATGTGTTACCCTGTGACAGCTATACACAGATGATGACTCATTGATTCAGAGACAATTCTGTTAGGAGACAGTAATTTTATTTATTGTGCACTTACAGATTTACAAATCTGATGACAATTTACCTTCACATACATCTGCATTTACACACTGCAGTAAAGGTAATTTTGAAATAGCACAATGGAGCAATTTAACAACCAGAGACCCAAGTGGCTCAAATTAAAGACAGGAATAGTAATGAATTGAATAATTTTGGGGCCAATTTTGATTCTAATGGTTTTGGTTTCTTAATGACTTTGAATTGGTTTCTAACTATATAATTAAAAAACAACGATATTTTTGTAACATACTGTCATTTAAAGGTAACATGTATTATGGTAAACTACATTCAACAACAAGGTGTCATATGAACCACCAGTCAGTAATTGCACCCTAGGAGTTCTCGGTTCACTTTGATCTGAACTGGTTCTGTTAACTTATCAAGATGGTGAAACTGGGGCATGTCGTTAAAGACCACACTGCTCTCAGGGACTACATCACAATGACTGAACAAATGAGTGCTCAGCAGCCATAAATTCATGCAGCAACAATCTTTTGGAAAGATTTAAATCTACTGTTGTGGCTTGTATTCAAAGCTCAGTCCTCTGAATGCAATTAGGGTTAACATGAGTAAAGGACCACAAATCTGTTTTGTCTAGCTTCCATTTGCGTTTTGGATCTGAATGACCTGTACATTGTATTTTAATACAATCAAACTATTACAGTACACTGAGGGTTCCCTTTAGGGAGTTGACTTCTCAGTGGGGTTCCCCAGCTGCCAGGGAGTAGAATCAAAGACAGAGAGCAGAGACTGATGGACTGTCACCCAACATGCATCTCTCGACAAGAGATGTCCACAGAATGTTTGTTTCATGCTTCACTGGCAGCAGGATGAACTTTTCAGCACTTATGAAATATGGTACTTCTACTAATGTTGAAAAATAAACCTGTGAAATTCTATTTTAGTGACAGTTTACAAAAAATTCTGTTAACTTCATCTTAGATTACATAACAAAGAGAGAGCTTTCTAAGTTCAAATAGACTAGCTGTCAATGTTCATTAGCTAGAAAAAAAAATTGTTCTGAAAATGATCCCCACGTTATGGCTTCTTGTATTTTTATCATTATATTTGTGATGTGGAGTGTGCCATTCTCTTACATTTAGAATGATTTTAAAACTTTGTAGTTGTCATGTGAATGCCTCTTAAAACTAAGTAGTTGACAGAGACATCACTGAAACTGAAGTAAAACCACTATAACACTCCTCATGCTTATTGCTACCTACGTCCTCTTGAGATAAATGTTCTTCTAGCAAAGAGCTCTGTTACTCTTTACACAAAAAGCTTGAAGCTGATTACACTGAAAGCACAACCCTTTCTCAAGTAGCCTGCCATTTAAGACAGTCCTGCTCAAAAAAACCACAAAAAAAACAACAACAGATATTTGAAAATGTAGATATGGCTATGTATTAATTTAGTGTCCCAGCATTCTTAAATTTATATTAGCTTGTTTTAATTGTGTTGACTGATGTTATATTTGGTTCATGTTTATTTCTTACTCAATAATTGTTTCTCTATCAGCGATATCGCCCAGCACCATGCGTTGGATGATGCTGTTGTGTTCTTCTTCTGACAGGTTCTTGTGAGACACCAACGGGGTGTTGAACTTTGTGGCTGGAGACGGGTCCACGCCTTGAAGCCACGCATGGCTCTCGATCTCCTCCAGTGATGCTCGTCTCTTTGGATCCCTTTGAAGCATCCGGTTTATCAGGCTGTGAGGAACAGAAAGAAGAGAAGGTGAAGATGCACATCAGAAATGCCTTGAACATGCAAGACACTGTTCAGGATTTTATAGGAGATTTTCTTCTCGAAGCTGAGGATTACTTCAGGGCTTGTCCACATATTGATCTGGGAAACTGCCCTGTAATTCAGGTCATTAAGTTCTTATGTTTCATTGGCTTTATAGCTCAAAATCCTAATTCATCAAATGCTTAGCTAGGCATCTAACAGCATCTATATTGCAAGTAGTTGCACAACACAGTATGATGTCATGCTTCATGTAGACAGCTTTGCTGAATGTAATAATGCTGATCTAATTTTGTTAAGTTGAGGTTTGCAGTATTAAAAAGTGTGCAGTGTTGACATGTAAAATATGTATGTACTGGCAATCATACTGTGTCAGATTCTCTCTCACTGGGCTGATTTTTGAGTCAGATAAGATTAGGCCTTATTGTTACAAACAATATACTCTCTTACTCAATGCCAGACTTCAAAAGCACTAGACATCCGTATTTTCTACTTAAACAGTTTGATGCCTAATTGTACTTGAAAAAAACATCACTTCGCTGTGTCAGTATAATTCTGGCTCAAGCTTTTTGTCCCCACTGTACTTGTAATTTGCTTGCCATCACTCAGATAAAAGAGGAGCCAGACAACAGGATATTTCTGTTACAGCCAGGTTCTTTTCAAAGAAAAGAGCTTGACAAAGAAGCAGTAGACATGGAAGGCCTTGCTATCATCAGCTAAAGTAAAGCCAGTGAAGCTCATATTAGCTGAGGGAAAATAACTTTAGTTGCTGTTGCAGCAAGCAGACACTGAGGCAAAGTTCCACCGGGGCACATCAGCATTCATCACACGCACGCAGCAAAATTGCAACCCAACCACCATGAAAGCAGAGGCAATTGGGTGAACCTACAGCAGCAGTCTGAAAATCATCACCACTGAGACACAGAAGCAGCCAGCCTGCTCCACTCATTATCTGCAAGCAAATAAATTTGCAGAGAGAATAAACAGATATGAGAAAATCAAGAGAATCAGCCAGTTTGTCTCCTCTTGAATACACTTCCAACTCTTAACAAACAATATATCTGAAATTTCCATTATGGTGCCAAAATTGGAGTGGAGAAGAACTGGACTCTTAGAACAGAACGGGATTAGAGCAGCAATTTCTTGCTGTCACAATTTGATGGGGAAGAGACAGCAGGCTGTCAATGATGATGCTTCCTCTCCTGGGTCTCCGACATAACCACAGTCATTGGCCATCCTGCCAACAACAGCCGTCATAAGAGTAACATAATAAGAGTGTAATTATCAAAGGCTGTGGGATGAAGCAATGAGGTCCAGTTGTAACCTTTCAATGACAACTTACAAAGCCCAGAAAAACAAACTATGCTCTGTGTCTGACATCTTTAAAGCTGGATGTGAATGATTGCTTGTTATTCCTAGTTTCTGTCCAAGAGTTTATCTATATGCTAATTTTTATGCTAATACTTTTATTTAAAAAAATCTGTTTAAGGTGCGAGGACGACTATTCATTAACCTGTAAAATGGCGTAAGCATTGTGTTGCTTTGAAAACACTGCTGTCACAAATCACCTTCTGTCTTAACCAATCGTGTGAGCTTGGGTATTAAAATCGTTTAATTGTGGAAATGGGACTAAGTCTGTACAATGGCAAAATACGGAAGCAAAAGGATGATAGGAATGTTTGATAGATCTCAATAGATCTCAATCTCAATGTTTGCAAGAAGATCTCAGGTACTGGTGAGAGACTAAATTCAGTGCTTGTTATTTACAAACATCTCCACACTCACACACTTTAAACAGATTTTTTAAAGTGCTGTTTTAAACTTGACATGCCATATTGAGAACCTAATATTTAAGATAGGTTGACAATACATTCAGGCCAGCTGTGATAGAAACAGTGGCACATTAAGAAAATGATGGTAATCTGAGGTTAAAGCAGAGAAAGTGCTTACAGTATGTAAGCTTAGCTTCATAGGCACAGCTTAGATTCATAGCCAACTATTTATTTTCAAACCACCTTCAATTTTAACATGAAATACTCATGAAATATTCATTATATGATGGAGCTTTCCAGCTTTAGCTGCAGAAAGAAAGGGCTGTAGGGCTTTATCTAAAACATTTATTGCTTCTCTGTGAGGATTTATGTGCTTCCCGCAACCTGCGATTGACAACTACATCTTAGGTAGACAGTAACTCTGTAAATGGCCACTTGGAAAAGACTTTTTTAATGCTTAAATTATTCTTATCAGCCGAAGACAAGCTGAGATTTCACAAAAGCCAGAGGTTTGAGTTGCTTGACGTTGGTGAGGTGGAGGGCTGCATCACGGCTCAGTAACTTAAATTTCTCATGCAAATCAAATGTGCGAAAACTGAGGTAGTTGTTTAATGAGTGAGAATATTATGCAACCAGGCGGTGACTAAATTAATCTGCCTGACAAGTCGCCTTAAAATACCTTCTGCCTGAAAAGCCCCGAAGATAATAACCGAATCCAGACAAAAGAGCATGAAACAGAAATTAAAAGAGGCTCTGACAAGCTAAAAAAAAAAAAAAAAAAATGAATGAATCAAATCGAATGCTCAAAAAACTGAAATATAAAATACTGCCAGCGTAGCAGGAGATAAAAATATAAAAGCTTCTATCGCAGCTTAACTGTAAGTACACTGTGTAGGTTTATTTCCTCAAAGTGTAAACAACATGGAACTATTAAAACATTGCTCTGTTTGAGCACCCTGAAAAGCATCTATGACATCAACCAGTTTAGCAGGATTCTTATTGACTAGCTGCAGAAAATCTCAAAACACAATCACTATTTTGGTGTATAAATAACACTTCAGCTTTTAGCTTTTATATGATTCTAGCTTCAGTTACACATTAATTACTCAACATATCAGATTTACAGTCTATTTTTCAGTCTGTCTGGGTGCTGTTGGTTTAGGTGTGTGGAAGCTAAAAGCACTGGGTTCATGCACTGACTGCCTCTCTCTACGCTGCCAGACTGCTGTCAGCAACCACTTCCCCTGAGGCTGCACACAGCGCTCGCATCTCCAACATGGCAGAGAACCGCAATAAGACTCCTACTCAATCCTCATAATCACTCTATCATTGCTAAACGATCCAGACCACTGCTGCCAGTCTCTATTCTGCCACACACATCACCTCAAGGTCAAGACACGACTCAGGATGTCCAGTCTGTCCAGGGGCAAAAGAGATCAACATTTACATTTAGAATATAATTTCATTCTAACAAATTTACGAAAAATTCAAGCTATACACATCCATTCCTTGGGAATCGAACCCATGATCTTGTTGTTGCTAATGCTATTCTCTACCAACTACGGTACAAGATGTCTACAAAAATAGACAGGCTGTAACATACATGAAACCTTTCAACAATTTCTGCAGGGGTTTGTCGAGGATATTATCCTCAGAGCAGAGAAATAGGCACTTTGATTGTTTAGTCTAAATTTATCTCCAGTATCTCAGCTACAGGAAAGACCATTGCAGGAACAACTCGCATGTTCTTTGAGGTTTCAGTAAACAACAGCAGATATCACATCATATGAAATCAACAGAGCAAGACGCAACATTCAGCGCACAAAGGTAGGATGAACGTTAGCTCTAGGTTATATTTTCTTTTTGCATAGTCTAATCTGCTACAAGAATGTGGTAGAAATCCACAAGATGACTTCAACACCCACCACCAGCTCCAGGAATAAAAGAATAGGAGGTACAAAGTATATATTTACACTAAACGCTGATGAATTATTCACTTTATTGTTGATTGACAGGAAAAAGATGGCAGGTGGAAGCATAGCAATGTTGATGAGCCAAATACTGCTTGCACATGCATTAACCACATGGCGTGCTGCAATGCTTATCAAATTCATCTGTGATTCTGCAGCTCTGAGAGCGAAGGCAACCTGGCAGCCATCACAAGGGTATAGAGAGAGCTGAATTAGACAGCTGGCCATATTTCAGGCCAGTGTACATACTGCCGGAACTCACAGATCTAACTAAACCTCTAAATAAACAGGCCCATCTTAACTACTGGATGTTTACACAGCACTGGCCAAACTAAACACAGAAGAAGGAATCTGCAGAAGTGTCCAGCAGAGATGCAGAAGAGGGCACACCCTGATGAGATGAGATACAAAGACAACACAACAGACAACAGCTAAATAAGAAACAAGTAGCACAGCTGATCAATCTCAACATGTTGACACGAAGGGTTCCTCTTTCTGCTTTAAAAGACACAGTAATTTTGGCAGCATCAAATGGAATTGCAAAAATAAAGATTGCAAACAGATTGCCCAAACACTTCCCCCCCCTCATCTGTCATTGTTTGAGAAACCAGGCAGTTCCACAACAAACTCACCATTGGTTAAGCGAAAAGATGACGCATCGAACAGCTTAACCTTACAAAACAATTTTTTAAGGGCTGAAGAAGCAGAATGCTCACTCTGAAAATAAATCTAAAATGGCTTACTTTTAATTGCCTCCATATTAAACTGAGAAGAATGTTAACAGCTTAAAAGCCATTTCTGTCTTTGAACAAAACAATATATTGTATTTTTTAAACATTATTCTTTTCAACAACAACCTTTTTTGTTCAGGTTTTTTTTTGGCAATCAAATACAGGTTTGTCTGCTGCAGTACTTTTTTTGCAACTCTGTGTCATTGACTGCATATTAATAAAGTTATATTGCTAATTTACAATGCTACACTCACACTGGAAAAAACTGGTTTACATGCAGAATTAAAGCATGCTACTAGGCAAAAATTATTGTGTGCCAGGCAGGTTTTGGTTAAACCTTTTATTACCTTCCGCCAATAAGAGTTTACAGTGCTTACACAATCTTACATGTTAGGGGTTATAAAACGTAACCTCTGTAAGATGTAAAGACATCACGTAAACAGCAGAATAGTAGGGTCTAGAAAACCCTAGAAAAGCATTTATAAAGCAGATTCAGGGGTACAGTGATGTCACAATGAGACAGACCAAGGACAGAGAGAGAATTAAATCAGCAGGGTAAGAGGAAAATAGAAAAATAACTGAAGGAAAAAAGGACACAAAACATCTAATTTAATTCTTACTTGAATTTCAACATGCTGAGGTCCGCAGGACTAAATGATACTCCTCCAATATTACCATATTTATTACACCAACAGAAACAAATGGTTTGTTTGGACTAAGAAATGCAAAAACGTATTAATACACAGAAAAATCACAGTGCATCTGAGAATCAGCTTTCCCCCACACCCCTATAAGTTACAATGCATCATTTTGACCACGACAAGCAATTTTGCCACTAACAAATTTTAATAATTCCAGAAATGCAAACGTCTCAGATGTGTAGTTGCCCTAAACAATACATGAATAAAGAGTGCTGTAGTCTTTTAAACTTATACTTATACAATGACTTGAACTAGCTGAACTAGGCTAACCTTAAGTTATACTGACCAGTCTTCTTTAAATGTCCAGAAACTTTGTAAAAGGTCACAATCTGTTACCTTTTTAAAGACAAATACCTTTCATTCCAAAGGTCTTTTGCATATCAATGAAAAGATTGCTACCAGATATAAGCTAAAAAATGACACCGGTTAAACAGGATGTCTCTGAGGTGACTTAACGTTCATCTAACGTCTAACCATGAATTGTGCGTTACCATCCTAAAAATGGCATCCTGCTGAGAACTGACGTCAAGACTGAACACACTTCCTTACCATACCACAGTTTGCACTTTTCCATGAAAAGTGATAATGACAGGATAAATTCA
Source organism: Chromobotia macracanthus (assembly GCA_036877525.1). Lineage (NCBI taxonomy): Eukaryota > Metazoa > Chordata > Actinopteri > Cypriniformes > Botiidae > Chromobotia > Chromobotia macracanthus. The sequence goes on along the minus strand of JAZGTH010000027.1, from coordinate 5,857,527 downwards.
ATGGCGCATAACTTTTTTGTCAAACGCTTGAATGCGTTTCTGTAAATATTGATATCCCTGTAAATATCAAAAGCAAACATGAAAAGACCTTGTCATTCAGGGTGTGCAAATAATGTTATCGGTACTTGATACAGATAAAATATTTGTTATAGCTACAAAGACCTTTCTGAGGATTCCTCCAAAATAAATTTCTGCTGAAATGGTGCAAGGGCAGTCAAACTAAAATAACCATTTTGAAAGCAGACTGCTGCATATCCACCAGCTGGAGGTGAGCATGTGTGTGTTCTTTGCTGTTTCTCAATAAACAGACTTTCAATTTAAGCTTGAATATCATCAGAGCCTAAATTTAACTGTTGGCAGTAGTTCTGAAAGATGCTAACACTAAGCATGCACGCTCAATGCCAGAATTAAGAACTGGTGAAATGAACACATACTGGCCCAACATGTAGGATCCTGAGGACAACCACAAGAGACAGCGAGTGTGAGTTAAATGACAGTTTTGAGTAGAGGGAGGGGAGAAAAGTCTGAATGGGAGAGGTTAACTCTGGTTTCTTAAATTGAAAGTCTGTGGAGGGGAGAAAAGTGTGAATGGGAGATGTTAACTCTGGTTTCTGTAAAGATGGCTGGTGCTTATCAGTTACATAACCGTGTCGTTTTAGAGATTACAATCAGACAGTAGCCTACCACATTTAGTGCAAACTCTTGATAAACCAATCAAAAGTGTTTTGACACCTTTTAAGACAACTGATGGATAATTTGAAATTATTCATTATTAAAGAAATTATTAAGGGAAGGTCACTGACTGAGGTAGCTTATTACCATCCATGTCCACATCACTGTATCTGGTTATAATGAATGTACAGTGAAAAGCCCCATAAAGCCATTGGGTCTCAACAGCCCATGGGAAAAATGTTGATATGCAAACTGCAGAAAATGCTGAGATGATCCGGCTGGGGCCGAGGCAGAGATTAGGCTGTGACTTACTCTTTGCAGGCATTGGAGACATGGGCAGGTACAGTGTATTTGCAGTCCATGATCATAGTTAGGGTCTCGCTGTCATTTGCCTCCTGGAAGGGGGGCTGACCACACACCAGCATGAAGAGGATGACCCCCAGACTCCAGATATCTGTAGGGAAGATGTTTTAAATGTCATCAACTTTGCCAGGTGACAGTTTAAAACATAGCATAGGAGAAAAACACTGTATTGTAAGCACATACCTTTGCATTGCAATTGTGTGAAACTGTTTTCACACAGAAATCATAATTAATTATCAAAGTAACACTTAAATTGTTTTTAAATTTGGGATAAAATTTTTAACAATATCAAACCACACAAACACAAAAATCTGTCTCCGGGCAGCAGAGCTTTTTTGTCCGGAAAAGAAACTGAATAACTTTGGCTGCTGTGTATGCGAAACCTATCCTAGACCCCAAGCCCCAACGAGCGCATGCGGTTTGGGTCAATTAAAAAGGTATTTGTTTCAAGAGGTTTCAGCTTTGAGAACAGCACACTTGGCTTTACCCAAAGAGTTGCTGCAAATGCATTTTCAAAACACAAAAGGAATAAAAGCCTTTATTGGAGATGTCTGAGTATGTTATGCTAATACATACCATATAATTAAAATAATTTGCATTCTTTAACATTACCTGGTGGACATTTTCGTGAAAGCCTTTTCTACACAAGATGACATACACAATTATTAGTAAATGAGAACCAATGTCGATCAGCATACTTTCATTAGCTCAAAGGCAGTAGAAAACAATGCAACAGTGCATAACACAAATATTTGTGGTTATAACCTTAAACTGGTTTAAGATAAGCATGAGTGAGTCAACGTGACCTGCGATGGCGTACATACCTGCACTGACTAGATCAAACTGGCACAGTAACATGCACATATTATTCATATTCATTATTGTTTTCTGTTCAAATATAACAGTGTAAACACACTGATTTTTTTAGTGTGAGATCACTTCATTTTATGTTGCCTTCACACTAGACAATGTGGTGTGAACCCCAGTTCAATTGACTTTAACATTTGGTTCCCTTGATAAAAGTTAAAGCGGTCTTTATTTCATAATCACAAGTTGTTTATGCTGTGGATTCTTTAATCCACAGCATAAACATATGTGGATTAAATATATGTGGATTCTTCCATTGATTACATGGCAATTCACTAATGTGCACTGATGTGGCTAAGCTGGTACAGAGTAACTTTTTGCTCATGAGCAGCAGAAGTGAAGAGGGTTTGGAAGAAGTGGCCGCTCTTATTAGCAGACATTAAATCAATTAGCAGTGTGGGTGGCTAGTGGCTGAGTAAAATTGGTTCAACAAAGCCAAAAAATGCCTTGCAAGCCCTACATGTCTAAACGCACAGGAAATAACTAACATGACTTGGAATGGAATGCTCAATAACTAAACAGCAAAATAAATGTCCATGGTCCTTGGTAAAAAGTTATCAAACATGCCCTCTGTGGTAACAAAGGTATGACTGGCAGTATACAGTGGTGGGTAAGGCTTAATCAAGCTTAACAGAAATTGTACAGACAGCAGTAAATGAAATGAGAAATTTTAAGCAAAACTTCCATTAACTCTTCGGTCTCCAGGGATCTTGACATGACTTCTGCAACAGTTTTCACAAGACCATTGTAGGAAACTGACAACACATTTGAGAAAATGGGAGAGGCATGATCTCTCACTGCAGCTCACACAGATGACAGAGGTGCATTTCTAGGAGGAAATGAGAGATGCTTTATCTGATAATGGCCCCTCCGAGAGCTCCAATCTGCTATGAAGTGTGCAGCAGTACACCTGAGGCATCGGGCAGATGTGCTTATACACTGTGCCAGTGGCTCTGGACCATATCAGACCCTTATAGGACTGATTCACTATAATGACCTGCACAACTATGAGCATTGGGTTCTTTTATGATAGATCAGACACACATCTGGACAGCAAGAGGTCAGTGTATGGCCTGTAGTCTGTCAGACTCGGTCCATTCACAACAGGGCAAACAGTATGCTCAACTTGGGGACAAAGCCAGCATTTACGAGTTAACAGATACAGTTTTCTCATTACTGGCTTATTTCATGTTAGACACCATTTATTACAAACAGTCACAGTATGTATAGCAATTTACACAGTCTGACTGACAGCAAAAAGGCTATTGAACCTTGAATCACCCTTTGAGAGATGAGCCTGCTAATTGACATGTAACTTTTTTTTGTTTTATATGACGTTCAGTATCTGAAATCAGGCCTAAGTCTTAAGAACCAATGTCGCAATTTAACACGATGTGGGAACAAATCGAATCGAATTAAAATCTTTTCTGACCCACTTGGCATTCTAAAATCAATCTGTACTTCAGTCTTGGGTGAAGATTTTGCTTACAAAAAGCATAGGAGCTGCTCTGACTATAAACAGCAAGAGGAGAGAATAGACAGGAAGCCGTCATTTAATAAATAATCTTGAGTTTAATTTTGAATGACTTAAGCGGAGATGGTAGGCCAGCCCTGAATCAATAAGCATCAACCTAAAACCCTCCAGCCTGGTTTGAGGAATCCAGACCATGTACCTCATTCTCTGGCAACACAGTAGGAGTGTAACAATATTTAAAACCAAACCAAAAAAAATGTAATACACCATCCACAGTACATACGCTGTACTCTCATGGCATACCGAACGCCCCCTGCTGCCCTGACCCAGCCCTGGCTGACCTCATTTTACCTTATGTCACAAAACAAAGTTTTCTTCCTTGACATTTGATTAAACAGTAATTAAATAAAAAAAACCCCACACATTTCTTCATTCCCACAAGTTTGACGCTAACAATTCAAAAAACTTTCACAAACATTTTTGAACTCAAAAACTCAAAGGCCACACAGATCAACAAATTGAATAAATACTTTTTCTTTCAGTCTGTTATTTCATAATCAGTGTGGATGAATCGGCGCGCTCTCTCTTTCTGTGGAAGAGAACGCAGGTATAACGTGCATATGCATAGATTAAAACTGTCATCAAAATAATCTGAAGACAACATCTCTGCTATTTCCAGCTAAGACACATCAAAAAGACCAACTTAAACTAAATTAAACAATGTATTTTATCACCTGAGCACTTCAAATATAAATGCATCTGGCAACAGTACAATGCCTCAAAGACTCTCTCAAGCTCCAGACAAAAGACTAATGGGTCGTCTCTAAACAAAGGGCTGCTTTGCCATACGAGTCCATCTGTGGCATTCTGTCAGCTGTGGATGAACTTCAAATGTAGTTCCTTTTTAAGGAAACAATGGCTCATTCTGTGAAGGCTGCATAGATCTGTAGCAGCTAGCAAGTCACAAGCAGATGCTTTAACCACTACAGTCCCTGTTGACTGAAGAACTGTTCTCCGTCAAGCCATCAGATGCAGATCTATCCACAATTCCTCTTCACAGTGCACTTGACACTAGGACACTAAGACTTTACAGTCCTGGGCTGCTATTGTGACCTGAGGAATGAACAGTTCTCTGGAATGGTTGTATCCAAGTCCAGTACAACCAAATGCGGTTAAACATAACATGTTTACAGAATAATGTAATCCAAGACCAGTTTGGTAACAGCATGCACAGGTACAGTTCAGGTCTAAAAAAATTCAACATGTTAGATGGTTCATGATAGTCAACTACCACTCATCCAAATCCTTACATTTCTGCCTTTTAAAACCTGGACACTACAGCTTCACTTCACTGCTCCATACATGCATAATGCCAGTGTAAATCAGCACGCTAGACCTTTGGGGTTCCTAAACTAGAGCTCTCTATAATTCAGATGTGAAGAAACAACAGCACACAAGGAAATCTGTGTGTTTGTAAAGAAGCGTTGAACTTTAAAATTGGTTCATTTTTATAAATTAGTGTTGTTTTCTATACAGACAAAGTGGATTCAGTTGATTCAATTATCTGCCGAGCTGTAATACACTAATACGTTTATGGAAATAGCTTTTAGATGTGACTGTCAATCAAAAAAAAAGCATAAAACATGAAAAGATTTCTCTTTGTGGAATTACTCATTTTCTTACTTCCTGAAACCACTATATGAAAGCTTAATGAATTTTTTACACATAATATTAAATACTATGGTTGGTAATTTAAGACATTTCGAGTCCTAAACATAGGACAATGTGAGACAAAAAAAACAAAGGCCTTGTGTTTTTCGGTTGGCTGAACTACCACACTAATAACATCCTGCGACTGCTGACCTGAACCCAGGGAGACCTAAACAAAAAGGACTATTTGTGCTTCATGGCAGTACTCAAGGGTTTACTGTATTTATGTGGTAGACTACATCCAACTGATGTTCCAACAGGAACCAAAGGAGTTGTTTTGGTTACATCCTTATCTGTGGGTAGCGAGTTGACTCGGAATTCAGAAGCTATATCTATATTTGTACCACCATCTCTTCCATGTGTTTACACAAAATAAAGGAGCTGCTGAATCAGAGGCCAGGCGGCTACTAAAAAAATTCTGTGAGGGGGAAGGCATGCGTGTGAATGAGAAAGTTTGCATGCAAATACATACATGCATACACACAAAATTTGAAGGGCGCAATTCAGCGTTTTTGTTTTTAAAGTAATCCAGCATTTAAGTATAGGGAGCATATTAAGAACAATGCATTACAATTGTGTTATTTGACAGACTTTGTTATTGGACATTTTTGTTTCCATTGACTTAAACTGGGATTTTACCCCTATTTTCCCCTCCTGAGAATCTTAGAAAAAAAAATCTGGTCCAGGACCTCAACTGGGTTTGATGCTCAGGCTCAGATTATCTGGTAATGTGAGGTGTTGACAGATCAAAATCGTACACCTCCCTATTTGCTTTGAGAAAAATCAGGGCTGCTCCAAGCATATCAAACATGTTCAATATTTAGGGAAAACTGCATCAGTACTTTACAAAAGTCAGTGAGAGACAGAGATGAATGACAGACCTTATGCAATAATGGTTGTGAAGCAAGCTGAGTTACGAGTCCTTTAAACAGCAGAGACTGAGAAACAGGTTGTTTTACCTCTACACAGAAACATATCATGACAAAGACAAGAGCTGAGGAGAAATCATACGGGGTGAGTGAAGAAATGCTAATCTCACTACCCTAAGATATATCTAAGATTTTAGAGAAAAAAAAATCTGTCACGATTCTCCTTATGTGTGTGCTGCAACCAGGTTTCATAATCGGTCAAGATTTTAAGAATCCTGCAGTCCAAGCCCGGCCTTACAGTGCAATCAACATATATTTTATCCATGTGTTGTTCCTTGGGTTCACCAATACTAAGTTTATCAAACGGGTAAAAAATATTCAAATGAAGAAAAATGAAGTTCTTAGTAAATGCAAGCAATTATGTGCCAAAACTTTGACAGCCCCGTGGAACCACAAAATATGTATGTTTGCAATTGGCTTTATTTTGCTGAAATTACAGCAAAAACCTCAGGCAATTTCATCTGTTAGAATAAAATGATGGCGGAATTGGTGAGGCGGTGGGGCACAATCTTGTAATTTTTGTCAGACTAAGACTTTGCTGTACACAGAAACACCTGCATGAAAAGTGAATGCCAAACTATAGCAGACAGAAGCAGGCATGCAGAACACAACACATAACAAATTAAGCTAAACACCAGTTTATGTTGACTGATATTACCTGTTGGGCCTCAGCATTCAATATTAACATTTGCACATGCAGATGTGCCAGAATGTTCAAATGTAAAAACACCATCAGGTAAAACCTGTCACCAAAAAAGTAAGACACATCTGTACACAGCACCTGGAGGGTTTGTGTGTGCTGCTGTCAGGTCAGATGAATGATCCAGGTGACTGGCACATCTCTGGAAAAGCTCGGATACACCTGGCTCAATAACAGAAACAGGTGTTACCATAGCAACCAGCAGCCTGGATTAATGGTCGAGTGGACTTGACGTTATGTACCTGTTTTAAGCAAGATCAGGAAGACGCTACTCTAAACATAGTCCCTTGTTTCCTTTAATACCCACCACTATCCATCTCTAACATTCGTTTGGCCTCTCTCTCTTTCTCTGCTCTGAACTTTAGTGCTGCAGAGAGCTAACAGAGATAGGCCAATGAGCTAGAACCAATTTAATACCACAGTGCCACAAATAAGAAACTGAGTATTTGTTTGAACAGTGCTTAACATATAATGAAAAATGTCTTCTATCATATAAACAAATACATACGAATAAAAAAAAAAAATCATTTGTTGGGCAAGTACAAATTTTGTCAGGACAAGTGTAAATCTAAACTACTGCCCTGACTAGGCCAGCAGTGAAAGTCCTTACTGTCGATGGGAAGAGGAACAAGAGGTGAGACACACCTCACTGCCATCCTCTCACTGTGGTGCCAGTGCAGAAACAGCAACTGGACTTGCACAAGCATGCAGGCAGCATATGTGCCTCACTTCTGCTTTAATTAGTGATTAGGGAAATTGTCACTTGGCAACTTTCACTAGTGAGCTCACCGCATGGGTTCTCCTCCGCAGCAACCAGCTTTAGTGTTGAACTACTCTATAATTTTGATATTTATAGAGGCAGTGCTTTAATTAGTGTACTCCCAACATGGTATGCTTTAGCAGTTTACATGGTAAAACCCTTTCTGTAAGGCTGTATGTTTAAATCCATCTTTTAATTCACAGATGTTACCTGCATGTTTAGATGGACATTTTTGTGCATTGCAGCACGTCTCATGGTGTCTTTTAAAGATTCTGCAATAAGCATTTTTAAAACAGCATGTCAATCTAAAAAACACCCAATCAAGATCAGATAAACCAGAAACCAACCCAATTATACAAGAGTTCCTTAAGACTGACTAATGGACTAGTCATTTAAACAACACACTTGGTATGTAGTATACATCCCAGAGTGCTCTGATGAAGTACACATCAATTACTCCTCTGAAACATATGCGTATAAAGTCTTGAGCTCAACACTTGAGCTTCTGACATCAACCCAAAAGAGGCGCATTAGTTAGAACAGTTCTGCTGGTATCAGTCACTGGTAAAGGTTGGTTAAAGGAGAAAACAGTCAAACTCCTGATCGAAAACAGTTTTCTGAGAACTAAGTTTATCTGTTTAATCTTGAGCCCTTTGCACAAAGCTGTTTGTCACTGCATCTATGCATTGCTGTATTGAAAATCCAAAGCGGAGACTAAATCTAGTTTTATGTAGCAAAAGCAATGTATTGTACACAACTGCCCAATTTAAAACAACGGTTGAGTTCTTTTCCATCTTAAACCTACTGCAGAAGTCAAACTTTTCCAGTAGACTAAACAAGAATTAATTTACAGATAGTTGGGTGTTTAGAACTGATGTGTAAACTGTACTAATGACTACTGTTTTACAGTAGAAATAAATAATAAAGGCTATATTGAATGAAAACCACCAAAAACACATCTACAGTGTTATGAGCTATAAGAATATTTTGCTATATTTCTGAGAGTGATTCTATGCTGAGATTCTCTGCACAGTCAACAGCCAATACTGATGGTAACATAACCCACTGCACCCTTCAGCAGCATCGTTCTTCATACATCTATGCCCAGGATCTGAAAGTGAAAGTGACATATTTGTTGAAATGTGACCTCTGCATTTAACCCATCACTGGTGAGGAGTGAACACACACACGCCCGGAGCAGTGAAGTTGAAGGCAGAATAATACAGTAATGTAGCCCTGCAAACTCTACTGTCACAGTTTCGACAAACGTCGACATACGACCACTTAAGACTCACTCAAGAATACAGACATGTCAATGATCAAGGTCCAAAATTCAGACTGCATTTATATTTATCAGACAACAGATCAACCATGAAAAGCATGAGAAATATCAGCCCAAGCATAAATAATAAATATTTAGGATGACAAGGACAGTGCTGAAGCTGTGAAGCCAGATGTGTGCTCTTTATGGTTGGTCTGTTATCACATAATGAGGACATTTATTTAGGAGGATTTCTAATTAACAACATCTAAGCACACAATTTACCATGTGCTCCTCATTACACAGTCATGGCTGAACTCATTTTGATTTGTTTTATAAAGCAGAAGCACTGCTCTTATTAGAGGCCAATATTGAAGACAGAAGCTTTGGTTTGTTTTTCTGATCGTCCCCCACACCCAACAAATAGTTCCGATTAAACCAAATTCCGTGAAAATAAAGAGATGTTAGACGTAAAATCACATAGTGTCTGCCTGAGGCTTGAAACGGCAAAATTGGCTACATATAAACAATGCCAGAGAATTATTAAAATGTATTTTTAGACTGAACCCGGTAAAGACTCTTGACAATGCAGCCAAACACAAAATGCACAATAAATTCTGCATGCCAAGTCTGATTTTTTTGCCGTTTTGTAACAGCTGGTCTTCTGCATTGGCACAAAAATATAAACCTAGCCTTTGAATAAAAAAGGCTGATCATTACGGTACAATATTTCAGAAAGGTTGTGTTAGAGATTTTTATATCTTGTTTTTAAATCTTGTTGTGACAATTCCTGTTCAGGTGTAAACTAACTGCTGCTTAACTGGAAAATAGTTCAGTGGTGGCATTTATCATTTACAATATGTTGAATCAGCATCATGCTGTCAATCATTTCATTGAAATTAATAAATTCCAAATGCCAACGGCAATGTTTTCAAGTAAAATTGTTTCCATTTTGTTTACAGCTAGTTACTATTAACTACAACTAGACTATTAACTATTTGACTGGTCTAAAAGTGTCATTATTCATAATACAAATAACTGTTATAAATAACTTGCAAATTATCAAACAACGCTTTACATATTTTTAGGTGTAATCTGGACAAATGAGGGAGAGGCAGGAGGTAAATGATGTTCCATTAAATATATCCATCCATAAACCATTATCAAGTTCATCCGTCCACAGCACAACATTAGCGTACATCATAGACAACACCAATAATCATGAGACAGCAGAGGCAACTGTGATATGTCTACAGTTATCACTGCAACGATAATTATACGTATACAATATTAAGCTCAGTACACTGAAATATACAGTACACTGAAATATAACTGAATGTGAAAATATATCTAAAAATAAGGTGAACCCCTTTCACAGAGTTCTGTTTCCAATACGCCTATTTCATATTTCTCCTGTAACAGTAATTTCTAAACCATCAATTTCATGCTAAGGGCCTGTATCAGCCATAAGTCTACACTGGTAATAAATACAACACATTAAACTTTATTTAATAAAGATTATTACACTTAATTAGGCTATGTCATATATTGCTTTTTTCCCTAAGGTATCCGTATAAATGTTTGAAAAGTTTCATATTTTAGTGTTTAGTGTCACCCTTTGTCTGGCCCTTAGAATGCATTGTCCATTTTTTGGAGGAATGGCCCTTTACATGTAAAATGAGCAGCAGTGTGGAACAATGTGCACTGTGCTGGCAGACAAGCTATAAGCTTTAAGATCAAAGAAAATTTGATTCCTTTAATCAAATTTAGCCTCACTTGTGTCGCCAACAGAACAAGAACGGATCATAAATACTCAGTGATTAAAGGCTCTGAAAGACAGGGTCCAAAATAAGGCCACTTCAGGGACCCTGTGTCTGTTCTACAGAAATGCATCTGCCCAGAGGTGTAAGGCAAACATGGGACAACGTGTTATTGATTAGGAAGAGAAACCAGAAATCAGCTCAGCAGGGAAGCCGTTGGCATCAGAGCACACTGTCTATTTGATCACCCTGACAGTGTCAATAAAGAATGTTTAATCAGGGCTCCAGCCAGGAGGCCCATCTTAAAAAGAGAGGATTAACCATCCCACCACCTGCCTGTATAAGGACTAAAAATACAATTAACCAAAGTTGACAGTTCTGTGATTGCCCTGTCATGACAAATGCAGATAGTTACAGAGCAGATTTCAACAGAGATTCACTGATCTCATCATATCCATGGAATAATAAATTGTGATTTGTGAGATTAATAAATTGTGAGTTAAGATTTAGGTGCAAATTCACTAAACTGCTTGGTCTTATATTTCAGCTCAGCCCAGTTTAATCAGGTGGCATCTGTGCTAAAACCACAGTGCACAATGAGTATGTAATTTAAATCATTGTGCTACTACAGTCTAAATTTTGTTTAAAAGTTTGTGTATGTTTTCCAGTAATTATGGCTAGTAATTATAGTGATTACTGTATGGTAATTCATAAAATGGTGATCAAATGACTGAATATTGATCAAATAACTGGCCAAAAGCTCAAAAACCCCAAAGCAGAGTTCATCTAATCCTAATTGAATCCAAATGTAATCTTTGTAATTAATCCTAATGTAATTTAATCTAGGATTTAAACCTGGATGCAAACAGAAACTTAACATTGACATTTTAATTAATAGTTAATGAGTAATGTAAGAAATATGAGGAACTAAATTAATAGTTAATGAGTAGTATAAGAAATATAAGGAACTAAACAGTGCAAATTGTGTCCAGCACGAATTTTAAGGCTCTGCACTGTTGCGCCATCAACGGATTGAGGCGTTTTCATGCCTCGACACGCTCAACCACCTTCTCCCTTCAGAAAGGTCAGGCCTTAACCTGCATCAACAGCACGTTTGCGTTTGTTTTCTTGAGGAGCTAATATGACAATGATGAAAGGAATCTGCAAAGCCACTTCAGGAATCCATGGCCTAATGATCCAGAACTTAAGACTGCCAAATGATGGTTCTTCTTCTTAACCAGCGAGAGTACTGTATTTGGTTCCCGTCGCAACATGTTGTCTGATAAAAAAAGCTGAGGCATGTTTTGACAGCAGTATGGACATGCCCACAGCTACAGATACCACAATATAATCAATAGATTATGCTGTTAAACTGCTGATTAGCCCTGCTCCCACTGGGGCATCATAGGACAAAGACTTGTTAGAAATGTTAGAAATACTTTTGGAGATGCTTTTGATATAAGGTCTGGCAGTTAAAACACTGTAGGACAAAAGTCCCATTTGGATACTATGTGTGAACAAAGATGTAATATGAATAGTTCAAGCACAAAAACAGCCTACAGTAAAACTGGGTGTACACTGCAATATTTTTGCACCGTGAATGATTGCTGCTTGTCAGATTGTATGATGTAACACCACTAAGGTCTTGGCTAAAGGCCAAGGAAGAAAAGTAATGTAATTCGGGTCAGATTTGGTCAGGTCAGGTCAGATTGGTCACATTTACATGCAAAACTGAAACGGTACCACCGTTTGGTAAACCGAACCACCGTTGGTTCTTTATTAGAATTTATAAACAGTGAATTTCTGACACTACCAATACTTCAACAGAGGCTGAAATTCTTCATGATCTCAAAAATCAAACAAGGTAAAGTGTTCAACGCCAGTGTCAGGCTAATTAACTATATTACTGGGCTAGTCAACTGTTTATTGTAATCATAAGGTAAAAATAAACAGTTACGCCTAACCTTATAATTTTGCCATCAACAGCCCCAATCCATGGTATAATCACTGTAATGTGCACCCACTCAAGGATTACTGCTAAAACAGTTTTCCAGACGCCACAATAATGATGAGAAAAGAAACTTGGTCATACGCCCTTGGCATTTTGCTTTGTACTCTGGAGTCTGAATCACTGTGCTGAGTTACTATTACCCCTATAGTGAGACAAGCACACAGACACTCACCCACAGCAGGTGCATCATACTCGTCTCCCAGTAGGATCTCCGGGGCAGAGTAAGCCAGCGAGCCACAACTGGTGGTTAGCTTCTTCCCAGGCTGAAACTTATTACTGAAGCCAAAGTCTGTAAGCTTGACCAGGCCCTGCTTCTCGAAGAATACTACATTCTCAGGCTTCAGGTCACGGTGGACCACATGCAGCCGATGACAGTACGAGATGGCGTGCACGATCTGTGCAAAATATTTCTTGGCCAGCTCCTCATTCAGTCCCTCCTCGTGCTTCATGATGTAATCGAACATGTCACCCCCATCCCCAAGCTCCAAAATCAGGTAGAGTTTTGTCTGCGTGTCAATGACCTCATAAAGCCGAACGATGTTGGGATGTTGCACCAGTTTCATGCAGCGAACCTCTTGGAAGAGGTGACCAGTCGCAACCGTGTCCAGCTTGGTCTTATCAATCACCTTGACCGCCACTTTTTCACCGGTGAAGACATGACGTGCTAGTTTAACCACAGCGAAATGACCACGGCCAAGCGTCTTGTCCAGGTCATACAGCCCAGCAATCTTGCCATCGTACCCGCGCTTGATTCCCGCCATGATTGGTCCTCCGGTGGGATGGAGGGGGAGTGGCCCCTGGGGGAGGGGTGGCGCTTACACCGGAGGGACAATCCAGCTCACTTCAGCACGTTGGCTGGTAACAGCAAACCCATGATGGCAGGTTCCTATTAATCATAGACATACAAATACAAAACAGTCATAAATTGACAGAAACCGTATACAGAGATAAATAAGATGTTTACATTGGTTGCCAGGGAAAATTACAACAGTAAATTTTACATTTTAACGGTTTAACTCATTATGCTGCAACTGACCAATTGGGATCAAACATTTAGGGAACCTGTATGAGAACACTAACACTTTTAAGGTTTAAAGTCACTTTTAACTATTAATTCTAAGTATTAGATGATACAGACATTTTGAGACCAACAGCAGATTTTACTGAAAATCTGAATCCTCCCACCAAGCTAAACTAGAGTGGTTCCATTGCCATAGGCCCTCAACATGGACCAGCACAGATTTGTATTGATTTCCTTTTGTTAGTGAAAAATAAAAGCCATGGTCTGGCTGGTAATCTGGTGCTCTAGAGGAGAAGCAGCCTTCTAAAAGGGCTGATTGAATTTCAGCGGCATTAACCCCAGGCCAGCACTGAAGATAACTTTACAGAGAGCTGCCACAACTTTCACATGTTCCTAACATCCTGTTTATTTTCCACATCCCCAAGAACAGTTGCGTCACCCATTGGCAAACGTAAGGGTGCTGCTGCATATGACAAATTTGCTGAAAGACACCTTTCTATAGAAAATGAGATTTCAAAAGCTTGCACAAAACCTGTCGCCACAATTCTAGGGTATTGTGAGTAGTTGTTAGAGCATTGCTATGCGGTTGTTAAGCTGTTCTGATTGTTATTTAGAACATTTCCAGGTGTTTTTTAGGGTGTTCATGGGAAGTTGCTAGCTGACTGCTTACTGGTCTATGTGAAAAAGATCCCATTTTCAAGTGTCTATGATATTCTGCTCCCTGCATAGGGCTAAATCTTCAATATAAGTCTAGTGATATTTTGGCCAAAATGTATGTTTTTTTCTTTAACACGTAATACTACACCATTAACAAGGAACAAGATCTGAGGTGTCACATGTCCATAGCGCAAATACACCAGACGAGCTACGTGCCAAAGTTTAATGCTCACAAATAGGGGTTTGCCAAATCCCTAACTCCAAATATGAGCAATGAGTAGCAAGCACCACTAATTACCCTGCACAGCCAATTATGTTTCCATAGTGCATTCATAAAAAAAAAACAGTACAAAATTAAAAGTCTGGTTCATTAACAATGAACAATACAGGCCACTATAACTTTTGTTAAACAGAAAGTAGTGTGCTTTTCATGAAACAGTACTTGTTGTGGTTTAAGAGGAGCAATCATTCATAGAACGTTGTTCAGTTCATCACAATCATTATGATGTCATCATAAACAGCTGATTATTACTGATAATAATATACAAGCTCATATTCAAGTGGTACGACTTCTAAAAGGTAATATTACTGTATGGATTTACACAACTTGGATTTCTTCCAAACAAGAAGGCCCTGATTTTCAAAGCCTGCTGTGCAAAGCCAAGGTTCAAGAAATGCTAAACGACATTTCAGACTGGCCATCAAGAATCCTACAGCACAGCTTAAAAAAATTATATCCCACTGTAATGCCCAATACTGGCTGCCTACCAATTAACACACAGTCGTATTGGATTCACATGACCCCAGCTGCACAGCAAACCCCATTTTAAATATTCAATTGTCAAAACACTGAAGTCTAAATACATTTACAGTGCTTCCGCAATTAAAAACCTGAAGGTTCACCTTTTCGAAGAATTCCGGCTACACAAGCACAAGCACAAGCAACAGTCCTGTAACTGTTGTGTAATATGGCACAGTCTCTGTGATTACAGAGGTGAGATCAGGGTTAAGGTCTAAGAACTGTGCTTGACTCATTCTCTCAGTTTTACATCACTACAACAAAGAAATTGTTTGCCACATAAAAAACACAAATTATAAAAGAATCAGGCCAAATGAAAACAAAATATTCTGGCTAAAAGTTATAGGAACAGTTTTACCTTTAAAATTGCTTAACATGCTTACAGTACACTTGACTTAAGCAACAGGTTCCACACCTTTAACATTCCAGCATGATGAACAGGAGCAGGCATGAAGTATATATTGATCAGACTACAGCACCCTTCTCTACTTTTGCTCTTGGTGATACAGAGTATGGAAATACTCATGATGACCCTCAAAAGTAAAGCTTTTAGCATCCCAGGAAACCATGAAGCTCAAAACTGCGAACAAACAGCAGACGCGTATATGAAAGCCTAAGTTCATAGGTCCATTATAGAAATCAAAGCTGTAAACATTGGCCAACAGAAACAGATCATTAGTGCGATCACAATGAATGCAATAAAACAGAGAGCATCTACCACATTTACAAAGACGCACCAACATCCAGATATATTCCCTGACATCAAAAGCAAATATGCATGCAAAACCACATCCATCTTCTTGATATGATGCATTAAGCAAACATCGCCTAAAATCACATCAGTCCACCATCATGAGACATTCTCCTAGCACCAAAGCTAATAAAACCACATGTTCAAATGAGAGTGTGAGGCCGGATTAAGAGGAAAGCATCTGTGTGTCCGCTTTCGTCTGACAGCAAGGCTAGTTGTAATCATTGGCACATCATGTGGAAGCAGGTAGAGAGCTCATATGCCCATGCATGGCAGGCCTGATCTGGCCCATAAGCTCCTTATAAGCCCCATACATCCATTGACAGGAGAGCATAAATAAAAGCTAACTGGCTACACACTCCTATCGCAGCCCATAACTTTAAGTTAGACTTACACAAAGCAGATTCAGCTATTTTTACCCCCATAGAGTGTGCACATACCTGTCAAATAAGACTCGAAGTAATAGCAACTGTTTAACGCACGCTCATTGTGTCTTAATACAGATGCTACCGGCTAACTGTATTAGCATTTTACCGCACTATCACCAAAAGCTTTGACTTACCGCTCGCTCCAGCGAACATTAAAACCCACACAAAACTCCTAAATATTCCGGTAGCTGTAGATCTGAAGACGATAAAGGATACGGCCTGGCTGAGTGTGGCTCCAGTCCCGTGTGTGCGCGCGTGTGTGTGCGCGCGTGTGTTAAAAGACTACTGGTAGAAGTGCGACTC
Organism: Chromobotia macracanthus; assembly: GCA_036877525.1. Taxonomy (NCBI): domain Eukaryota; kingdom Metazoa; phylum Chordata; class Actinopteri; order Cypriniformes; family Botiidae; genus Chromobotia; species Chromobotia macracanthus. The sequence continues at coordinate 5,841,061 of JAZGTH010000027.1, read as the reverse complement.
TCAGCGCTTCTCTCTCTCCGCCCTGAAACCGCAAGGAAACACTGCGTTATACTGAACTTACCTAATGCTACCAACAGGGACGCAATACGGAACAAGACCTAGAGTTCACGCGCTGTTTCTCATAGTGTGAACCATCTTCAAACTACACGTGGTTTACAGTCAAATTAGAACAGCTGAAGAATGTTGTTAGGCAAGGCACGAGAAAAAACACGGCTTTACTTGGGCTTATTGCTTTTATAAAACGACTATTCAATATACCTGGCAAGGTTTTACAAAAACTATTGACAAAAATATTATTTTTCCGCCAAACAACATAGTACATTAGAAACAGGAACGCTGTGGCGTAGTTATGATGTAATGAGTTCACAGGTGTTTACTGATTGATTTACAACAGCTTCAAAAGCGGCTTAACCAGTAAAAATCAAGAACCGGAACGCACTTACAATTTACTGAGTAAATAAAAATAAAGCGGATACATTAAATGTCTGAAATGTAATTTTTTTGCATTACAAAGGTATTTTACAAACTTTCAGAGTATTTTATAAGTTCATTTTAGATTTAGAGATAATTAGAGTAAAGGCATAAAAATTGGCGCTGAGAGTGAATATGCACATAAAATAATTAAGATTGATGGCGCTGTAGACAGGCGGTTTAGCATCACGTGATTTAATTTTGACAAATCGGTGGGCGCTTTTACATACCGGAAATAGTGCTGTTTTAAACTGTGTTTTCTCTTCTAGGTTTAAGTGCATTTCTAGTATTAAAACAACCGCATTCTTGTACGTCACTAGAGCGCTTTGCATTAGCTTTAATTGTCAATGCAATTCTAATTCATATGCGCCGTTTGAAAGCTGTTTTTATAGTGCAAATCACTGCACACCGCCCGACTGTTCATGTTTTCTAAACACATGGGTTTATGAAAGCATGAAGTGTATCCAAATGTATCTACGGAAAATGATTTAACTAAACCGTACATGATAAAACATTAGTAATTTGTTATCTTTGTACACAACGCTCTCATGCTCTGTTTGTAATTTGTAAATATATGTTGTATAAGACAAGATCAGATAGTAACTACGTATTGCATCATTATTGATTTAGCAGAACGCTTATGTAAAGGCGATGTGACAATAAATTGAATAGTTCAACAGAATGGGACACAGAATAACTATAGCTTTCATTAGTTAAGTTCAATCACTTGCAGGCCAGCGTCACATGAACATTAAAGGCAGGACGAATGGATATAGGATATAGGAAACATATTTATATTTCACTGACTTTATATATTTTACTGACTTTATATATTTATATTTAAAAACAATTTTTGTTTTTGACCACAAGGTCAAAGGCAAAATATTTTAAATCCTGAATTTATTGTATAGTTACACCTTTGCTTTCGTAGCATATAAAACACTGGCTTTAAAGGTTTTGACTGTCACCTAGTGGGCAAAAGCTGTACTTTTAACTTTTTGTATTTACAACGAGGCATTCTTTAAACAACGCGGCATGTGAAACCTTATGCTTACATGTATTGATTGAGTAATGTGAGTGCTCAAAGTCACAATTTGTTGTGCCGTCACAAATTAATCGCCAACGTTTCAATAAACATTTTTTTATTTTTTAATGGGCTGTAGAGGGCGTTGTGTTATCGCTTGAATAAACGAGAAACGCCTGCCATTCATTTGGAATAAACTGTGAAAGTGAAATTAATAATTTTTTAAAACAGTTAAATCCTGGTATGAATTATTGTTCTGTTATGCAGGTTGTAGCAGCAGTTTCAGTCATTTCTTTGTATAATTCTGCGTTCCACCTGAATTTATGACAAAGATGTATAACTGTGTTCGTCTCACTATATCTCCCCTAGGCATGAAAAACCGGACATCTGTTCGAAGAACAGTATATTATTCCGACTGTTTGGTTTCCACCCCTATGAAACATAACCATGGCTAGTAAAACGTTTTAACATTTTTATTACCCTAGTTTTACTACAAATATAATAGTTTTAATATGATAATATAAATATAGTTTTATTTTATAAAATAACTTTTTAAAATAAATATAGTTTTAGTTTATTAGTTTAAGTTTACGTTCACTGTGGTTTCATTACAAACAATGAAACCATGGTTAATTTTCATTAGATATAAACCAAACCAACATTTATTTTTAACAATATAGTAATATAGAATATAACCTTATAATGGCATCCAAATACCACGAACAGATTCATCAGTAAATAACAAATTGATTATTGTAGTGTGATACAATATTGCACTGGCTATCTATTTTTATTTAGAATTTTAATAAACTTATGCAGTTATGTGTTTAATAAACGGGACTTCTCTAGAAGATGTGTTTAATATTGAACTTAATTTTATTTCACGTGTGAATTGGGATCTGTTTTGTAGGACCTCAATTGAAACGCGTCGTTCTCGCGATATGACCGCATGTAAACGTCAGATTAATTAGCGCGGATAGGATCTCGCGAGGTTTCGTCGCCCGTGTTCGGTCATCACTGTGGGTGGAGACTTCTGCAGCTTGGTTAATGCTTGCAGAAGGCGACCGACGAAGTCAATTTTACGGAACATAAACGATTAAATCGAAACGATTGTCAGTTAATTCCTGCGGTGAATGAACGCATCGTGTATTAAGCGCAGTAAATTTAAAAGCCCCGCTTTCGACCGATGTAAAGTTGTAAATGATTATTAGCACGGGTTTTCTGCAGCAGCTGTTGAAACGTTGTAACCACAGTGAATTCTCATCAACTCGTCCCTTTTCACCTTTTCTACAGGTATGATATACATTTGCTCATTTATTTTTATGCGGTTTCATGCGTTTAATTTTGTCGGTACCGAATAACTGGCAGCCAAAAGTTTTTCCTCTCCAGATGGCATCGTGAAAAGGTAGATAATCTTCACTTTTAGACTGTTATATTATTCACACGACCTCTGGTCTAAACTACAGAATAGCAGATCAAATCGTGATTTGGTCTTTTTACTAAAACAGAACAAATAGGTTGCACCAAATCGGTAACCGCATTAAAACGCTACCTGTTGTGACGACTAGGTCACGCAGGAGAATGTATATCGCACATACTGTATTTACTTCATAATATAACAGTAATTTTATTCAATATGTGAATGATCTGTGTTCAGATGAGTGAGAGCTGCTTCAATCATCAGGTTCAAATAATTTGTATAATTATAATTGCCTGCCCATTGCAAATAGGGACTATTTTAAGAAGAGTAGGTGAGTACCAGAATTAAAACAGGTGCAGTAGGCAAATCCGGAGGCACAGCATTGTATGTGATGTTGCTATTATGTAGTATAAGCCTGTAGTGTAGATATCAAACAAGGTGAGTAAAAAAGTCAGTGGAAGGTGCAAAAATAAGTTTACAGCATTGTTTACCCCCATGCTGTTGAGGCATGTAAATGCAGTCTGCCTGAGCAGAATGAATGGCAGTGACACTAGTTTAACTTTCTGCTTTGTCAAGTGCAGGAAACGCTGCCAGATGTCATTCTCAGGGTAATGTAGAGCAAACTGAATTGTTAGCCACAGGAGCATTTTAATCCAGTCTGCTTGGTATAAAAGTATTACTTAAAAGACTTTTGGGTTTGGAAAAACGTTTATTTATATGTAAGTTATATGAATTTATGCAAAATGCTTAAAGATTATGATCAGTTTAAGATTTAAAGTAGGTAGTTCTTAGTTCTGGTCCTGCATGTTGGACATTATGCTTATTTAACACACCTTATCATCACTTTATTAGCAGAGAGCTACATAAATTGAATGTGTCACAGAGATGCACAAAATGTGCTGTGCTGCTGGACACCCAGACCAGAATTGAGAATCACTGATCTAGAGATAAAAAGTTAGTGAACACTGAATCAGTCCTTATCAACAAACAGCATTAGCAAAATAATTTGTGTATTCTTTATTGACTTAATTTATGTTGAAAAAAAAACTCTCGGGCAAACCCAAAAAATGCTTCAGCCTTGATTTTCAGAAGCATGCTCATCTTGAGAAACTGTTTAAAACTTTGAACTTTGAGATTTGTCTTTTTTTAGTTACAATTTATTGGTTAAATTTGATGAAAATGTACAGTCAAGTCTTTTTGATCTTATTCATCATTTATCAAAGAATCCTCCGTTGCAGTGACAGCTGTACAGATCTTTGTAGTAAATAGCAAGTATAACACTGATATAAAGTTTCAATACATCTTTTCCGCAGCATTTTCTGTTGATCTGATGGGCTTGTAGGGCACTTCCCACAGATCTTGCATTCCGACTGTTTCCACAACAGCTCAAAACTTAGATTCATTCACAATACTCTTTCAGCTTGTCTAGTGTCCAGCTCCTTAAATTATTTAGCATCTCCTACTCTGTTTTCTTATTGCCAGTTTCAAATGTAGCTCTTTCTTTGATTCTATGGCTAAAAGCCCAGCATCCCAGAGTGGTCATCTCAGTTGTGCAGGTGAAACCAGTTTTGACATGTGCTTCTCATTGAAGTTGCTAGTTTAGAACCTGTCTTTGTTTTTCCAGCTAGAGACTGTGATGTACTTGTCATCTTGTTGTTGTGCCTCTGGGTCACCCTCTTCCCTCTGTCCTGATTAGATCCAGTTTTCTCTCTTTGTTTAAGACAGTAGTGCATGAAGTAGTCTTCAGCTCTTAGACTAACAATAAATTGATGAGCTTCTAGAGAAAGGTGTTTCTTATTTTTAAAATTTAGACTTGCAAAGTGCAAATTTACTTTATTTACACTTCTGAAAAACATCATGAAAATTCCACACGATGTAGTAGAATAACTGTTTTCAATCATGCTGAGAGAATAGGTTTCTCTAGTACAAGTGTGCACATGATGTAGTTTTAAATTTCTTTTTATGGATGAGGTGACAGTGATTTCTTAGTAGACTAAAGTAATCACTGCTGAAAATTAGGGTTTTCCATAAAGGGTAAAAATAAAACTCATTTCAGCCAACACAGCTATTTCAACCGGTAGTAATGCATTGCAACATTAATAATATTTTATTGTATTTTAGTCGTTGAAATACTGAGCAAAATTGATTCCTTTAATTAGCAAAAATATTTCAGTTTCCAAATTCTAAACGGTAGCATGTGTTGCTGCATTTTGTTTTCATTTTTTTCTGGCTCCAGCTTTTGCCGTCTTGTTGTCCTGAACCCAGGCTCTGCAGTGTTACGTAGAGTCCTTCTCCCCAGAGGCAGGCTGACATTGTCTCCTGTAACCCCTACTGAAAGGTTTTCCAGACATTTTTCTTCATCTGTCCCTGAGAAACAAAGCACACTGAAGATGTTTTCATGCTTTGGTGCTTACTATAGTCAATCAGCCTGCAGCTTATTAAGGTTAATAATTGTAAATACAGGAGCAAATAAAATTCAGGACAAATAAGAAATAACTGTTGGCTGTTGTGTGGACAACTTGTTAATTTGAATGCGCAGACCTGGGGGCAGGTAAGGGCGTTGGATTTGTAACCAGAAGTTTGCCAGTTCTATTACAGTGCCAGCAGGTAACAACTGAGGTGCCTTTGAGCAAGGCACCTAACCCCCGATTGCTCCCTGCGGTGCAGCAGTGCTGCCCACTGCAACCGGTGATGGCTTAAATGCAGTGGTCACATTTCTGGTATGGGTTACCATACCTGACAAATATGTCACTTTCAGAATACTCTGGTATTCTTAAATTTAAAATTCCAGAATGATTATTTTTCCTACGGACAGTTTCTCATTAAATCCTTTGCATTTCTTGGAATGTGTACACGTCATCTGCATAACAGAAAGAACTGTTGATATGAATATTCACAACAGCTGAGATCCTATGACAACACAAATGTGACAGAAGTGAGGTTGTGATTATTGTGACGTTTTCTGTGCAGAAAAGGAACACTGTTTGGAGAGGATCAGGGGTGTTGACATGAGACTTGAAAGGCGAATAATTTTTAAATTAATTTGAACTTAATGTTTAAATACTCGAAGAGAGGCAACAAAAAAGGCACATTATTAATGATGTAATGTGTAAAAAGCAGTCATTTGTGATGCAACTCATATTTACATAGATCAACAATAAAAAAATAGCACAGATGGAAACACAGCAGTATTCAGATACTCAGATTTATTTCAGATTTATTTATATTCTAAAGAATTCAAGAACATTTGACCAAATTCCCCATCATCAGGCATACTGTAAGTCATAATAAAAACATTTATCAGGAAACATGAGGAAAGCTGGAAAAGATGGGCAATCAGACAGAATGAGCAGACGGGCATAATGATTGTGTCTCAGCCCAAGAGTCTTCTGTTGTGGGCAGGAAATCTCCTTGGTTATCCTGAAGGGACTCGTCGGAGAAGAAAGCCACTGAAAGACTGAGAGCGTTGTCTTTCCGCGAGCCTTATTAAAATGCATTAGAAGCACTAGGCTGCCTTCCTCCATCATTGTAGTGCTTATCATCCACATAGCAAATAGCCCAGCTGTACACAAGGGAGCTATGCTGGCCCTGTCAGCCAGGTCCTTATTCCCACTCACACATATGCTTGTGGACTCAGTTTCTCCGAAAACCCTCTCTTGCATGATGTCACCCCCTGCTTTTGCTCTTCATATGTGCTGAAAGGACAGCATCCCAAGGACATGAGCTGTGCTCTTGCTTTCCTAGCGCTCCCGAAAGAGCTGAAAGATTTGCATCTGGACAGCCTGCCTCTGTGTCTCATTAATGGGTTTGCATATCGCTTCGCCAAACAAATCAGTTTTAAACCTTTTTACACCTAGAGCCCAGAAAAGTTAATAGGCATAAACATACTGGATTTAGCATGGTTTTTTTTGTTGTAGCGATGAATAAACCTCTTGTAATCTGTTTCATATCACAGCAAATTACATCCAGGCAGTTTAAGATCTTCCCACTGGGTTTTGCCATTAGATTTGCTCATAGCCACTAACAAACACATGCTAGATCTAAATGATTGCAAAGCATTGAAGCATGTGAAGCACATATGTGCACACACAATCATAAGATCAGATTCACAACTGCAGGCTATCAGAGGGACTTGCACCATGGTCTAACAGGAACAAATAAATTGTATCAGATGCTAACATTAGTATTAGCCATTTGGTTAAATTGTCATGTAATACATGTCACTAGAAAACGGAGTATAGTCACAGATCGAGCTAGTGTTAGCTGTTTAGATAAGCAAGGGTTACAAAGTGACAAAGCTATGTGACAGCCAATCAGAATGCTTCACAACTAACACCACATGCCTTATTATGGAAGAAAAAGCTTTTATCTTTACATTTACCACATGGTTTAAACACAGTTAGCCTTCATGAGAGTGATGCACATTCTTACCTCTGAGCATGTCTTCAAGAAATGTCTGTGACGTGTCATTAAGTTTTCATTGGTTTATTTTTAATTAAGGCTATGCTTTCTTTAAGTCATGATTGTGCTGAGTCATTAAGTTGAAGTTATTCATAATTATCACTGACAGGATGGTATAGGTGAATCATCAAATCATCTCTGAAGTATTGTGGGTGTCAAGTCCCAGGAGAGACAGACTGAATGCTGAAATGAATGTAAATATTACCTCAGACCAAAATAGACTCAATTAGAAATGGACTCAATTGGAGCTCATGACAATTCTTTGCGAAAAGCTTGTCCTGATTTTTATTGTATACTTTGTTTAAAGAAAAAATAATGTAATATAGCACAATATGATGTGATTACCACATATAAGTTTAGGACATTTACAGAATGACAGATTATGCATTTGAAATAGAATCATAAAAATGGTTAATTTGGTCAAGCTAGATCTAGTTGATGTGTGGTAAGTAAATGTAAAATTGTGTCATTGTCTGAGGTAGTGCACCCCCTGGGATAAGTCCGCAAAGCTAATAGTGGTGCATAACTGTTAATTCTGCAATTTATGTTCATATTTTCAAGCAGACATTAGACATTTCTGTCTTAAATAGTTATTATAGCTGAGATGGTGCCTGTAAGGTTTCACCAGTTATTTAAATACATAACTGACATTTTGCAGAGATTCATTAGTTGGCAGAGCTTTTTTACCTATCACCCCTGGGTTTGCTAATGCAGTGAGGGGAATTAATGCACAACTGGCAACCCTGCTGTTACTGCGGCTGTTTGGATCCTGGAGAATTGCCTGTTAATGCCGCTTCAGTATCAAAACTTGAAATCCAACAGAGAAAATAAACAAGGAAGATTGTCCTTTGCTTTCTGGAAATTAGAATTTTTTTTATCCACATGATGTGACAGTGAGATGCTCTGCCAGCTTCCTCACTGAGCTTGTAACATATCTAGAATGTTTTCCCCCTTGATTTGATTTAGTCATGAGCACATCTCAGTAGGAAGGGCTGTCACAATTTAAGTTAATGGCTTTTTTTATGCGCTTTCTCATTTTCATACCTCCCTCTGAAAAGATGTCTGTTTGTTGTCACAAACCACAGTTAAAGTATTAGCCTATAGGCAGTTACTTATATGGTGGACTGATGGCAGCTGAAGACATGCATAGAATCAAAATACTGCAAATGTGTGGAATGCAGGAGGACCCCTTTGGCCATTCTGCAGCCTTTATAACTCTCATGGCTGCCCTACAATGCCAACAGCTAAGAAGATGTGGGATTACGATACTCATCCATCTTAGGAGTGGCCTGTTATGTCTTTACAGCTCAAACCTTCTGAATAGAACATACTTGCTGTGAAATTTGAGATTTGAAAGGGACAGTGTATAATACGCTTAGATGGCTTATTATCACAAATAAACCCCATTGGTGACCAGGAGCCTAAAGCGAAGCAGTCTTGTATCATCCTGCAGGAGTTTACAGCTTACTGTACATTATCCTGCTTGTACTGTATACATGTACTTGCCAAATTAATGCCGTTTGACCAATCAGAATGAAGCATGACAGAGCCCTCTAAAAATACAATTTTATCCCTGTATTCATATTACCCTTAACTGCCAAAGCTTAGCATCTTGTTCAGACTTGGCTTTCTAATTGTCATTCTGATTATTGCAGGTGGAGCATGAGTGTGGCATCAGAGTTCTACTGCAATGCGTGCTATTGGCTGTAGGATGAACCTGCCGGCAGTGCTAAATGGCCTGCTGGTGTCAGTGGTGGCAGCCTTGCTTTGGAAGTACGTTTGCTTGATCGAACACACGTCACAGCTAGAGGAGGAGCTACAGCTCACGCGCCAATCACAGGAGTTCTCACAGGTGCGAATCGATTACCACGGTGCCCTGTTAGCACTCCAGGAGCATGGCACCAGAATGGTCTGCACCGGCAAGATGCACACCGACCGCATCTGCCGCTTTGACTACCTCTGCTACTGCACAGAAGCTGAGGAGTTCGTGTTTTTCCACAGCAATGCCTCTGTGATGCTGCCCAACCTCGGCCCTCGACGTTTCCAGCCTGCCCTACTGGACTTCTCCTCGGTGGAGGACCACAACACTCAGTACTTCAACTTTCTTGAGCTCCCGGCTGCAGCTTTGAAGTTCATGCCAAAGCCTGTGTTTGTGCCAGATGTCACTCTTATTCTGAACCGTTTCAACCCTGACAACCTTATGCATATCTTCCATGATGATCTTTTGCCCATCTACTACACCATGCAGCAGTATTCAGACTTGGATGATGAGGCCAGGCTTGTCTTCATGGAGGGCTGGAGTGAGGGGCTCACTTTGATCTCTACCGCTTGCTCAGCAGTAAGCAGCCACTGCTCAAGGAGCAGTTGAAGACCTTTGGCAAACTCATGTGCTTCACGAAATCCTATGTAGGACTATCAAAGATAACAACATGGTATCAATATGGCTTTGTACAACCGCAAGGGCCCAAAGCCAACATTATGATATCAGGTAACGAGATTCGTCAATTTACTTCATTTTTAATGGAGAGGCTTAACATCACAAGAGCGGAGAAGATGGAGGATGATGAATACATTGTAGTTTTTAAACGTACCACCAACAGGCTGATCCTTAATGAGGCAGAATTAATCCTGACTTTAGCCCAAGAGTTTCAGATGAGGACTGTTACTGTGTCTTTGGAGGAGCAGTCATTCGACAGCATTATCCAAATTATTAGTGGGGCGTCAATGTTAGTCAGCATGCATGGAGCCCAGATGATCACCTCCATGTTCTTGCCGCGTGGTGCTGCTGTGATCGAGCTCTTTCCCTATGCCGTAAACCCAGAGCAGTACACTCCTTACAAAACCTTGGCCTCTTTACCTGGCATGGACCTTCAGTATGTTGCATGGAGAAATGCGATTGAAGAAAACACAGTTACCTACCCCGATCGCCCCTGGGACCAGGGTGGCATTGTCCACTTGGAGAAGGAGGAACAAGAACGTATCCTTGCCAGCAAAGAAGTTCCAAGACACCTTTGTTGTCGTAATCCAGAGTGGCTTTTTCGCATTTACCAGGACACTACTGTGGACATTGCCTCTTTTCTAGATGTGGTAAGAGAGACTTTGAAAAACAAGCCTAATCTCAAAAAGTCCAAGGTGGCAAGCACAGTACATCCTGGTCGAGTCCGAGAGCCCAAGTGCCAGACGTCAGTACAGGCCACCAATGAAGCAAAGCTTTCAGTGTCATGGCAGATCCCATGGAACCTGAAGTACCTAAAAGTGAAAGAGGTGAAGTACGAGGTTTGGATCCAAGAGCAGGGAGAGAACACATATATGCCTTACATTCTTTCCCATCAGAACTACACCTTTACAGAGAATATCAAACCCTTTACCACATATCTAGTATGGGTGCGCTGCATCTTTAACAAGAACCTCTTGGGCCCATTTGCAGATGTTCTTTTATGTAAAACTTGATTCAAGAGTCAGGTTAAACTCAAGACTGTTGTTAACAGAGCCGGTCGAGAATTAATTTGAGGAATCATTCTCAAGAGCTCTCTTGAGAATTACACAGCGTTACTTTTTTCAACCTCATTGTCAAGATCTTTTGATCTTGATTGTTCTTCATGGTTCTTATAGATTGTCGTGACTGGGTGAAGAATGAAAAGCCTTCCTGGAATGAAGGTCTGCAGGGAATGCAAATTACTGAACCGAGTTCAGAAGAAGAATGCTCGCAATGCTTTTATTTATTAGAAGTGCATCGCATAGTTTAAATTTGTATTTATAAGTGTAAGAGACTGGTGTTGTCTGATATATGCGTTTGTAGACTGGGAGGTTGCACACATTTTCTATGACCTTAATGACATTGATCTGAATTGATCTGTATGTGACTGTGAGTGTGAACTCTCCCTATTGAGGTTTTGCGTTGTATTTTTGCATTAATTTTAGGCATGATGAAGCCTTTTTAGGTTAGGACCTGTAGTGTGAAGTAACTGCAAGTAAATACAAGCAGAAAATGTGAACTTGAAGATATACTGACTTATATTTACTGATATACTGACAGTCCACTGATGCTATTTTAAAAACAGGCTGATTTTTCTAGTTTGAATTGACAGTGGTTTTCTGCAGTGTTTATTTTCTCATTTCAGCAAGCCTCAAGCACTAATTATTGTTTACCTGATCAATATTGTTTGTCTATGATATATCAAATTGATTTGTAGAATGTCATCACAGATAGATGTTTAATTCAGTAGTAAATTTAATACTTTAGGTGATGTGGTCTGAGACACTGACTTCAGAAATTAAAAAAAAATTAAAACTTTGTGGTAGTTAGCTCTGTATTGAAAAATATGATGGCACTGATAGTATGGATGGTAGTAGCAGCATAATGGTTTAAAATCTGGGCTTGTAATACAAAGGAAATGTGTTCAAACCTTGAGTAGAACGATTGAAAAACTATGTAGTGCAGTCACAGAACGTTTTTAAAAACAAGCCTTAAATAATGCAATATTGAAGATGTTCTTACTGAGTAATTATTTCACATACTGTGTAAAGCCACTGTTAAGATTTGCTTTTCATGTCCTATCATTTAACATGGTAATGAACATGTATAATATCTGTATCACTGACTGCTCTAGAGTGGGATGACACATCAAATTGTTTTTTCAAATGCTGTTGAGCATGTCTTTCGTGTCTCATGTGCACATCAGTGAGTTGTGGTATGCTGACTTGTGGTTTATTGAGAAGATGGAAAATTTACTTTACCTGTCCAAATAATTTATTTGAAGATAACTGGAAGATTTGGAAGGTTGCACAATGTTTGAAATGCACAATGTTTGTTTTGTATGAAGCACATCAAATTTAGCAGAACAAACATGCTTTTATCTCCATATTGGTTTATATGACATTTCAAGACACCTGTATTTTGAATCACAGGGTATAGTTTAAACTCCCCGAATGTGAGGGCTTTCCGCTCCACATGAAAATCATTTCAACTGATGCTTAAACGGATTAAACCAACAACGTTTCTGTTTGAAATTCGGAAACAGGAAACCTCAACCATGCAGTTTATTAGCATAACTCTAAAATGCTAATTTATTTCATGTAAAGTACAAGAATAATAAATTCATTCTGTTTGTAATACAAAATAGTAGAAATGTCCTGTGCATATAATCAGAAAGGAAAGCAATCCAGTGTCATAGTCTCTATTTGTAACTTCACTCTGAGTTAAGAAAAGGTTAGCCATGGTTAAACACTTCTCTGATTTCCCATTCTTTAATTTCAGTCATTAGAAGGATGTTTAAATATAGAAATGCAAAGATGTGGAGGACTGAATCCAATAAACCCTCATGTTCCTTGTGCCAGTGATGAGATTTACCTTTTGGTGCCACTGTCACTTATTAAATGTGCAATTTCTCAGATGTCTTTATTTTTTGATGAATTCCTTTTCATTTTGTCAGTTTGGCATTTAATGAGTTTTCTTTTAGAATTTATAAAACAGGTCCTGTATTGTTATAATACTAAAATCCATAACAGATAAATTGATTTACAACAAATTAGAAGAATAAAATACGTTGTTTTTGGATTTTCATTTTATTTTTATAACTTGTGCTCCTTGTTTTCCTAACGTTTTGATCCTGGCTATTAGGTTATACTTTAATACACTATTTTTACCTCTTACAAATAACATCACTACTACACTTAAAATGCAGCACACATATAAACAGTGTACCCAAATGTATGATGCTGTTATAGCAAAATTATTTATGGGACTGCTGTGTCCTGGTGGACAGCTGAATATTTCCTCTGTAGTAGCCCATATAACCTATTTATTTTCTTCTTTTTTGCCCTTTAATCCTTGAAGAAACAGAGATCCAGAGAGAGATGTATGCAGCAGAATGGGACTTCAAAGGACACTGGGTCTGATAATATGCTGAACATCTCCATGTAGGGCAGTGTCAGTTCAAGGTTTCATGCATAGCCAGGGGTATATTGCTGAATTGCAATGAAATAGAGAGAGAGTGTTGTTAAACATGTAGAGACCAATTCAAAACAGGTTTTAGGAGTACAAGAAGTACAAATTATGTCAGCTTGCCTTAAAGATCTCAGTAATCTCTATATAAAGTGGTACTGGATTTTTGGCATAATCTTTGGCAGCATGGAATCTTTAAAAGATTAGCTTTTCATGTCCTATCATTTAACATAGTCAATAACATGTATAATATCTGTATCACTGACTGCTCTAGAGGGGGATGACACATCACATTGTTTTTTTTCAAATACTATTGTGGAGTGGATATCCTTCATATTTCTTATGTGCACATAGGTGAGTTGTGGTATACTGACTTGTAGTTTATTGACAAGAAGAATGGACTTTAACTGTCCAAATTATTTATGTGAAGATGACTGGTAGATTTGGAAGGTTGCACAATGTTTCAAATGTTTGTTTTGTAAGAAGCATATCAAATTTAGCAGAAAAAAACATGCTTTTATCTCCATATTGTCTCCATGTTGTACAAAGTCACAGAGCATATTGTGAGAGGTTGAATTCAGTTTATGGCATTATTCATTTCTATACCATCTACAAACGGCAACTGATGTTTGATGCATTGAAAGTCAGTAGGTGTGTTTAGCCGAATCTGTGCTTATGAAGTGTACTTAATTCAAGTTGACTGTTATGTGTTACCCAATTCAGATACAAGATTACCATATAAAGAATGGATTTAATTTTCACAACAACAAAGTTTGCAAAATGGTCTAAATCCATAATGAAGGTGCACCAGGCGTAAAAAGAAATTAGCTTTAGTTACATTATTCCACAAAGGTCAAAATAAATGAGGAGGAGTAACAATCACAATCACAAACATTCCAATCCGAACGGAATTAGATTCCTCAGAGGGCACCTAAAAAACAGTAGGTAATTTGCCTCCTAATTTTTGTTTTTTGTAAAACAGCTGTGCTTGTTGGGGTGGGTTTGAAATCCCGAAGTATGTCTTTGAAACAACTATTTACCTGACCTCCTTAGGGAAAACATTGCTTAAGACCTGGAATTATTCATCACTGGAGATTTCTTAGATGTGTACTGCATTAATAAAACTCCTTTCCAAAGGAAATGTGACTCTTTAATTGGATCTTTGTTTTTAAAAAAATAAACATTTGAAGACTCGAGTGGGAGAAGGTGAATCTCAGGGTCTTTGAAGTCAGGGTTAGGTTTCATTGACCTAAATGGTGAAAATCCTTTGTTCGCACTTTGAACTCTGTGTAGTTTTTAATGCTTTTTACCTTGTGTTGTTGAAGGTGAAAGGATCTCTACAAAGTAAAGCATTAACCCTTCAGTGTCTACACAGGAGCCGAACAGCATCATCAAATACAGAAAACACTGCAATGCATACATATTGTATGTAATGACTGCAGGCTAAAACTGCTATGTTTGTGCCATGTCAATACTCCTCACTGGGGGTAACGTGGACAGATACAGTGTGTAAAAGAGGTGAGCTACCCACAAATGAGTTCCCACATTACAAAAAATATGACAGTCTAATGTTTTTCTGTTAAATTATGTTGAAGATGAAGTGTGTATTTCTGTGCCATTAGCAGCACCTTTGACACAGTATAATTTGTGATTTCTGAAATAAACTTTACTTTTTACACAACAATTACCTGTATACTCAAATCCAATTTACACAGTCACATTTTCTTTGAAAACACAACCGCTTGGTCAATTTATACAGAAAATATAAAACATTTCATCCTTGTGTAGAGTGTGCAGGTGGCTTTCTTCTCACATTCTCATATTCTATGTATATTATCTTGCTCTGAGCTCCAGGTTTATACCAGACCTCATCCAGCCACGTAAACTCTCATTAAAGCTGTAGAAAGAAAGAAAGCAGCTAAATTGTGCTCTCTCCTGTTACTGTCACATCTGTACACCTTAGACAACAGCCTTAAGTGGGATCTGTCAATCACATTGTTGCAATCAACCTGAAAGGGGTATTGTCATGGCAATGGTCTAATGTGAAGGAAGACCTTAAAGACTCATTTGTGTCACAGTCACACCAGAGAATAGAGCTTTGGGAACTGTAAAAACATAAGAGTACAGAGTCCTGGGAAATGCTAAAATGTTTTTTAGCTTAAGCTAATACAATGACCAACTGGAAACTTGTAGCATTTGTCTCTATGGACAAAGGCTGAACTAAAATTAAATGTTTAATTCCACATAAATTAACATTTAAACAGCCATTAACTATGAGACACATGGGACCTGCCTTATCTGTGTAAAGTGGCTTGATCAAACTGTGACTAGGATAAATTATTTTAGGGTGCAGTGTGTAGTATCTTGTAGAATACTTAAATTCCCTTGTTTGCCACCGGTCATCAAACAAATAATCACGCCCTAAACTCACACCATTGTGTGAGCTAATGTTGCTACATCAGTCTGGTCAGGATACTCATACAAATTAAGCCATGTTTTGTTTGCACCACATAGTCGCCTTCACACTTTTATGGGAGACGAACCTACCAATAGCTTACTTGTATACAAATAGCTGCAAATAAGTATTCTTGCATTTTAGCTGATATATAGCATCTTCATGAAATTAGGTTTATAGGCTGCCTTATGAGACAGTTTGAGTAATGGTAATCATGACAGTCTGTCTACTGCTGTCTGTACACAGTGTGTCTCCTGATGAGGGTTAATAGGATAACTGTGTCTTAAATAAATCACCAGCAACAAGAAAAGTGGAAACCACAAGAGATAAACACTTACTCAAGGATCTTTTTGTGTTCTGCAGGAACCAACCAAAACACAGTGTACAACAACATATAAGAACTGATAATTATGTTTAATACAGTCTCATGGTGGTTGATTTTAACCATTCATTCCCTGCTTTTCTGCAGTTAGATATTTATTTCTAGAGAGCCAATCTAAGAATTAAAGGGCTGTAATGGTTATGAAAATAACATTTTGCTGGCCAGTATTTTTCAAAGTAACACACACTGATGCTGTTGCAACACAGATTTGAGTTGAAATGCATCGCATGACGACACTTTGGGGAATGCCCTCTGCATCTGAAACGTGTGCAACTAGTCCAGTCCTGTTTGGTGTTAAGTTGTAAATGGAACGCTGACACAAACAAACACATCTTTTAGTTCTTCAGCCAGTGCTGTGAATTTTTCTAATATTGTTGAGCCAACAATTCAGGAAGTGTGTCTCTCTGCCCTCGCTTCAGGGACACATACGATGTGTTATTTGTTTGGGAGCAGAGCATGCACAGTCTGATTTTGGGGGAGCTGGCTCTGTGCATTGAGAACAACTCCCATTGAGGACGCTCCATTCCTACCTGGCCATGTTTGAAGATGACAGACAGGTTCAAGCTCCTCATTGTGGGGGCCCTGCAGTTGCTGGGGCACCCCCCGCGATTTGTAGGGCTTGCAGGTGAAGTTGGTGGAGGAGTATGAGACAGCTTCCGCCCCTTGTTCTCATTCGCTAACTCCAATGCTCAAGCTTGGGAATTGAAAGCCCGTTCTGCAGACTCTTCCCCCGGGTAAGAGATCAATGTTGAGTTTGTCCAGCTTCGAAGAGGTGTACGTTTTCCGCAATGAAATTAAACATCAGTTGGCCAGCAGAAAAGTGGAAAGCAAAGTAGAAGAATAAGCTGGATGGTTGCTTCCTAAAGCACAGCCTCCATGCCAGGGCCTACCTTTCTCCCAGTCCTCCACAATGAGGTGTCAAAGTCCTGGAATAAGCCATTCTCTGCTAGTATATCTACCCCCCATGGTCCACAACTACATGTACATGGCAGCAGGCCAGGCAGGAGCCTGTCTTCACACCATGGCCCTCTTGGACTTGGACGAAGGAGAAGGTGTTGGGCCCAACACCAAGGAGCTGCATCAGGCCTCCAACCTAGCTCTCTGGGTCACCAAAGAAACAGCCCACTCCATTGGCTATTCCATGGCGGCAATGGTGGCCGTGGAGAGAAACCTCTGGCTTATCCTTTCTGGCATTACAATGAGGGACAAGTCTTTCCTTCTTGATGTCCCACTCTCGCCTTCTGTGTTTTTGGCAACACAGTCTGCACCATCATTGAGAGATTACAGAAAGCAAAGAAGCAATTGGCAGCCTTACAAAGGTTTACTCCCTGGCATCGTCACTTGGGTGACAATGACGTTCTGCAGACTGCTTTTATGTCCCCACCAATGTCAAAATCAAACTTACACCCTTGGGTTTGTTGTATCGCAGTGTCATAATTACCAAATGATAACTAGAAAATAAAAATAATAAAAAATACAAAATACAATTATAAAGCTCCCAAAGAAAGCATAACTAAAATAAAAATATAGCCTTGAATGTAAACGGTTGTGTAAACATGTAGTTCAAACAATTGTAATAAATTAGCTTTACTAAATAACCCATTATATGTGCTAAGATTTGAAAAGTGTAAACATTTTCTGTTTCACATGCATGCTTGGAAAGCTTGTGAATATTTGTAATTATTTGTGTTATGTAAGCTCTGCCCAGTGAAACTCTCATTCCTTTTTTTTTCGTGGCATCTGCCGTTGCTCAGCAACCATGAGCTGCACTCTCCACGAATATGAGGAAGTTTCAGTAAGGTATAAATGGATTTCCAGCATCGAAAATCCCTGTCAGTAGCTCTGATACTAGATTTAGTCAAGAGTAGATTTATTTATGCCTTGATCAGCTGTTCCTCCATCTTCTCAGAGCTTTCAATATTGTAACAGGGAGGTCAAAGCGGTGCACTTTCAGCATTCCGAAAACTTTCAGTTGGCTGTTTGATTAGGGTTGGAGCTATTCTCTGCAGGACGGTGGGTTTCCAGGAGCAGAAGTGAAAACCTCTGACTCTCAAGAAGCCACACAATTTGGGGTCATTTATGTACAGTGGAATCATTTAGGATGAATTATACACCAGAGTTTTATGCTTAGGGTTAGAGGGTTCTTCCCATCTCAGATCCTTACCCAAAGTATGAGTAGTACTGACAGTGATGCTGGCCCTAATAAAGACTAAAAAGTGATCTTGTTGTGTGTTGAAGTGTGTAGTGTGACAAGTAGTGTGACAATAACAGCAGAAAGAGTGTGGGTAAATGACATTAGCTAGACAATTAGAGATAACAATAGCCCTAACAAGATATAATTACTGTAAGCAATACGTGTAGGAACACGGCTGTAGTTTTACTGTGTGAGACATGAATCAAGCTTTCATCTAGGCCTGGGGAAAGAAGTCACAATGTGCTTACTTGTCAGCAATACAATAATAAAAAAAGAGGTTAGAAAGGGGCAAACTTTCATCTGGGTATAATTGCATTCTCATTCTCAGTCGTTTTATGTTTTTCTCCCTTATTACGTTTATTTTAACCACTCCCTTGGTTATGATTAATTAAAATGTTTACTCACACTACATCACTCACACAGTCTTCTGCATGGTCTCTGTTCAAATGTAATGACCTGGTCCACTAATCTCTAATGGTGGGAGTGCTGTAGTTTTATATTTCATCCTTTTTTATCCTGACCTTGTAAGACAAGCGGATCAAGTTGCATTTATTTATAAATGCAAACTACTGTATAGAGTGATCATTTTGGGAGGTAGATGGCATTGAGCTGCATTGTTTTTATTATAGTTTTTGTTAACAACAATGAACAAAATTGAAGTATTATCCAGTCACATAATGCAAAACAAAATGTAGAGCAAAGAAATCATTATTTCACTTATAATTGAAGACATATGGCTTTCAAAATGAAATAATCAAAAACAATGGAATGACAGCCATGAACAATGATATCACATCAACGTTCATATAACATCAATATCAATAAGCAAATCTTTTCATAAAAATATTATTTCCTATTGTTTTCCAAAAGGCTCTTATTGCAACTTTTTATTATTTAACTATATCCATCTGCAGTCATCGCTTACACATTTGGAGTTTATTATTCACATTATTGTCTGATGTGAATCATAACACACAGAAAGCTCGATGAATCCTAGTGTCTCTGGAACGTTATAACCAGACTCCATGAAGGAAGTCACGGCTGTACAAAGTAACAGTGCTGCATGTCTTAAGTTGGCAAAACAGCACCTAGATGTTCCACAGCACACCAGCATCAAACCTGAACCTAACTCTAGGGGTCATCATGGTTTGTAGCTGCTTTGCTGCCTCACTGCCTGAACAGCTTGCTGCAGAAAAATGAATTACCCAGTTAATCAGGACATTTTGCTAGAGAATGTAAAGCCATCTGTCCACCAGCCAAAGATCAGCATAAACAGGGCGGGGCAATAGGATGACGACCCAAAGCACAACAGTGTCAACAACAGAATGGCTTCAACAGAAGAAAATACTGACTTCTCAAGTGGCCATGTCGGAGTCCTGACCCCAACCCAACTGAGATGCCCTGCCGTAAACCTAAAGAAGTCAATTTATACCAGACAGCTCAAGAATACTGAATACTGAAACAGTTTTATGATGAAGAGTGTATAATTCCTCCTGACTATAATTCCAGTTTAATTTGCAGTAACAGGAAATGTTGCATTTATTAATGTCAAACTTGTATACCTTACAATTTGACTATAGTTTAATATATAAAACTGGTGCATATAAGTGTATGAAATATCTGCGTATTCAGCATTTAGGTAAGTCAAAGCTGTCGTTTTATGGGGCTACAAACCTCTTGGTGAATTCTTGTCCAATGTTTATAAAAGAGTCCAAGTACTTTGAAGTGAAATTGGATGCAGAAGACAGGCGAGAATTTCTGGCTCACATTAGGCAAATGCAAATGAGGCTTGTGGGATTTAGGCTGAATAAAATACAGATTTAATGTTACGCTGATATCATGTATTTAATTTTTCCTCAGCATGATCATAATCTTTAAATGTGTGATCAGTATGGGGCTTATAGAAAGTGACAACATCAGTTCATGAACAGATGGGCTTGATATAGCCACTTTAAAATCTGCTGCAAGTTTCTCTTCATTTAATTTTAAGAACTAAGATCTGGTGAATGTCCTTGGATTATTTATTTTTAACTTTGTAATTGTGTTTGAACAAACTCAAAAAGCAACTCTCAAGTAATAAAGCCAATGACACCTTGCTTTTATTCAACTAATCTGTTGGATCTGATAATTGATTTCTACAAACTAAACTGTTAAAAGTTTGGGATTTTTTGCCTTTGAGATTTTCAAGGTACTTTGAGACTGTCAAAACACTATAAGCACATTTATGTTGGACAAATCCAGCATTAATAATTACATTTTTAAAAATAAATGACTTTTCAATGATGCATAAACTACTGAAAATCAGTCACTACAGCCCTGAAATATAGTTTAGTTAATATAAACTTTAGACACAGTCCAGCAAAGCCTACAGTTATGTATGATATTAGTACAACAGATAACAGCACATATAAACATATAGATTTGGAGTCTTTAGATGTTGTGTGCATAACTGTGCCATTGGGCTTTGTGCACCAGCCCCATCCCAGCTGGGGCTTCTCTGAGAGAGCTTAGTGTCACTATACACCACAGTTTCATAGTTCTTGGCCTGGATACCCTATAATAGCCTTCATTAAAGATGGTACCTCACAATTCTCTTGTTTTTAATGTTTAACAAGTTAGCTTCAGTTCCATTTCTCAATGCACTGCAGAAGACAGATTACACTGCAGCACCAAATTTTTTTTATGTAAATCCGAGATTTATTCTAATCAGGCTTAGTTTCTATTTCTGCTGCATTATGCTGGATAGCTCCACCTACCGTCAAATCTCATTGGTCCCAAATCCCGCTCCTTATAACTGAATTAAACATCATACCTTCTGATTGGCTGTGATCATGTCACGCGGTACAGCACTTCTAAACATTTAGCACATTTAATATGGGCAGACAAATTGCTTGTCGTCATGTGACTCTTATCACATCATGTCTGGTTAGCAAGTCTGAAGTCTCTTCACAGTAACAGGCCACTGCATGACACCTGCTTTGCAAATGACCATCTGGAATCTCAGATGTTGAGAGCATCTCATAAGTTAATCATAGTTCAAGGACTGTCAACCCTGATTAGCTAAACTGATTCAAAAATCCATGCAAACTCACTGTCTCTGCTCATTTTAGCTCTTTTGTATAATTTGCACTACTTTTTAAACAGTAAAACAAGCACACTTGTAGACACCCACCAAAAATAAATTTGGGCAATTCAAATCAATGAAAGCAATGTTTTTCCAAAAGCTTACGGTTTGTTAAGAGTTCAGTAATTGGTTACAATATAAGGGATCTATGTGTGGGTCTCTGTCATAGGTCTCTGTTAAGCCTCAGATTCTTTTCTCGTATGTGATGCAGCAGGGTCTTGGCTCTTTGCTCCACGTGATGGATGAGAGATTTGAGTCCAGACACCCCTCCTCTGCTCACCCAGAATTCCCGATCCAAAGAGAGGGACTGCAGGAGCATCTTCTCTAGACATCCTGATCGTAGCACTGAAACGGCCCGCTCTGGAAACCTGTCAATCAACAAACACTCTATCACACTGCAAATGGGTCACATTATCTTTAAAATCAAATGGGTGTCTTTATTTTGTTTGCTGATCAGTCAGAGAGGAAGAAAACAGATTCTAAACCAAAATCCTTTAGGCGCTGGCATTCACATAAAGCATGCTTTTGTTGTACTATGTAGACATGGGCAGACAGACGTCATTCAGTGTTATGCCTGTGTCTCACTTCTTTTTCATCGTCTAGTGCATAAACACTGTGTTTTTGAAAGTAAGTATAAAGAATAGCATATTTTTAACACATATGGCAGCTCATCAATGTCAGTTTCAGAACAGTGGGTCAATCAGATAAAGCCAGGGGTGGGGCTAGCATCAGTTTTTAATTTAATATAGTTTTAATTCGTTTTAGTTTTTCAGTTGTTACATTCATCTAAACGGAACTATGATACTTTTAACAAGGGCAGTCCCTCTCACCTGAGGTTGTGTCTTACTCATTTTGTGGTGTTCTGAATCAATTCTTGTGGGCTTCAAACATACAACATTTTAAAGTCCAGATCATATGTACATAAGCCCATGTAATACAACCGTACACAGTATGATTGGTCACAAATAATTTCACAATGTTTAATACTTACTCATCAATACCTTCAACCAGTCTGAAGTTCAGATTGTCTTGTTCTTGATGAGGTCTGCCTGCATTATCAATGAAGACCAGTTTGGATGGTTCTGCCTCACGAACCTATAGATAAAGGTTACTCATGCATTAAATCTTTAAAACTTAATATTAGGAACCCAAGTAAATTATGTGAGTGAATATCAAACCAAATGAAATTTGCAAACAAATGATGCTAGACCTTTTCTAAGAACTGAAGTACTTTTTAAAAAGTACTTAACTGATCTTAAAAACCTTAACCAAAGCCACATTGGAGCCCCCTTTCTCCAGCTCTCCAAACACTATCAGTTGACTGCAGGACCATTCTAAGGGCTCCCACAGAAACTGACTCGTTTTTGCTGCCTCACATAATTTACTTGGGTTCCTAACTTACAGTTTGAATGGGACCTCAAAGCTCAGGCTTATCTCAAGAGCTGTTGAAAGATATTACTTTTGGTTTACTATTGACTATTGGAAAGTTACACACAGTATAAACGTTAGTTTGTGCTATGCTCTCATGGTAGTAAAATAATATTGGCTAGCTATGTAGCCTTGTCATAAAGTCAGTCAATTTAACATAATGAAAAGGACAAAAGCCAAGGATTTAAATCACTAAATCCATAGTGTCATTATTTATGCATGTTTACTGTCTTTGGCTTGAGAAATGCTCCAGCTGTTTCAAAGATTAATGTTTAGCTTATGTTGATGATACTGAGTCTTATTCAGGTTCCTGGGAGAATCATCTTCAATTTTTGATTTAATAATTTCAATAATTTAGATTTTTGAAATTTTGGTCTCACTCTTTACCTTGCTAAATATGAATTTGGTGAAGCAACATTTACTTATGTAAATAAATATCTTGGAAATGGTCAGTGCTGTTTATTTCTGGTTAAACTCTAGTTGACACTTTTATAGACAAATGTCCTTCAATTACAACATACACATATTCATGCAGTTCTAAAGTTATTGCATTATGTATATTGACATCAGCATTATTGAATTATACAATGACAAATAATACAATGACAAATATCAGCTGTATTTACCAGAATGTGCACCAGATTTAGGTAATTTGGGTTTCCACATTTGACGTGCAGAAGGTTTTCTACACACAGTTCAGATGGATCTGGTCTAAATCCACAACAGTACCGGTCCAGCCTGTCATTTACCTGCAGAAGACAGAGACGCGAACACATCGGTTCAATAATCACTGTTATATGTAAAGCTAGAGAATTAATACACATCAAAAAATACACATCGCTTGCCACCACAGTTCACAAATGAAAAGGACAGCTGACGGCACAAAGGCAAAGGTTCAAACTCAAAACCAACTTTCCTATTTAACAAGTCAAGGCATTAACCTTCTTGTGCAGAGTTCTCAGATGGTAATACTGTGGTTTACCTCTGCAAACATTTTTGCTGTTGGTTTGCTGTGTGTGGTGAGACAGACTGTGAGTGTTGAGCACAGGTGAGATTTGACCCTTTGGTACTCTGGGTACCAGCTCATGCTTTTGAGCACTGGCCAGGCTGACACATCACTGCTATATTTCACACTGTAAGGTGAACTGGCTCTGATTTCAGAACAGCTCTGTTTATCCACAGATAGTAGTTGAGGATTGAAACGTCTGGGCAATGATGTTGGATAAGCGATTAAAGAAGACCAGACTTTTGCCCTGTTGGAAAGACCAGCATTGTTGATCACTAGCATATGCTGTGCTTTGAATGCTGGGCCATAGCATGGGATGATAGTGTGCTGTCCACACCAGGCTTCTTAACTAGCTTAACCAGCTTTAGTTTCTTGCTTGTGACTGACTGTTGATGTTAGAGGTACCAAGTTTGAATGCTAAGTGTGAATGACAATTGAGAGTGACTAAGTAAAGTGACTGAATTCTAAGTGTATGCTTTATAGCTCGAGTCAATTTTGCCAAGTGAGAGATTTTCCTGGGTCGATATTGTTTGTTGACTCAACAACATTTCTAGTCCATTCCTACCCCAAATCCTAAACATACCTTATCCCTAAAATCAGACAGAAATGATAGGTAAATACGAATAGGGTAGAAGAACCTAACCCCAGTTATAAGTCTATACTTCACAATAACTGTAAATGTATCTCTCCAATCTGATTGAATCAATTGAAATCAATGATGTTAATGTTGACCCTTGCTTGGCAAAATCAGGAAGATCATGCTGTATATAGAAATGGCTTTAGGTAACCTCAGAACCAGCCAGTTGTTCATATGCTGATAGTATACTAAAAATAACATTTTTAACATTTAGTGGCTGTGACAGCTGCTGTCAGTGAGCAAAATCAGCAGCCAGACCGTAAATCAACAAACATCATGTTCCTCCCTCACATCAAACGCAGATCTACTTGCTCACCTCACACTGCCTGAACTGTAACCTTGGGGTTTGATTATGTAATGTTCTTACCCAACGCTGTCAGTGAACCATAGTGAATGCCACAGAGCATTTCTGTTGAGACTTCCATGTCACATCCCCTGAATATTGTATTCTGAACCAGGTGATTTTCTGTCAACCAAAAAAATCATAATTGCCGTTGGGTGGGGTTGAGTTAAATTTATATATTGGCATTTGCAAAGGTTTCAAACTCTTATGTTGTTACCATTTAATAGTAAGGGTTTGGCTGATTAGCATGTTTAGTTAGCCCCTGCTGGTAGTCATAACGACAACATTATAGAAGCAAAATAGATTGAATGATGCTATTAACGACTATTTAAAAGAAGGCATGTATTCTGGTGAAATACATTTCTTGCAAGCCTTAAATAACTCATTTATTTATAATCATCAGTTATATTATAGTATGGTATTATATGATATGGTACATACGGTATGGTACAGTACAGTATACTATATTTTTACCAGTTCTTGGTTTTTGGAGAGATCTTTAAAGTCAGAAAGGCACTTGATATTTTATTTCATGTATGATCTTTCTATAGTTTATATATATATATAAATATATATAGTATATATTTCTTATTATATAATGTTATATAATACATTTCTTATCTTCTTATATATTATCTTTCTTATATTTTATGTCTGCTATCTCATGTCACAGCTCATGCACCAGCAGGCTAGTTACTAATGAAGGTTTTAGGGACTGTGCACATTTTTGCGGTGCCATCAGGCAATCAGTGCTGTCAGGACATGACTCTCCTGTAGCACCAATATGATTAGTCACATGGCATTTATGGCATTACTGTAAGTTCTGTGCCTAGAACTGAGTGCCTGTGAGCAGAGATGGCTGGATGCAATCCACATACACCTGAGTGGTCACGCATCAGCCAAGCAACTGCCTTTGAGATGAATGAGAATGCTAACTGATAACATTATTCAGGATTTATGCCTGGTTTGCATAAGTATCTCCTTTCCTGCAGAATTGCTATATACGCAAATAAAACAATTGACCTAACACAGACACAATTACCTCAAGATGGAGTTCTAAATTAAATCTAATCAGCTCATTTATATTACTTAGCCCAATCACTATGCTTTAGAGTAACTTTTTAAAACGCTGCTTGTTCTTCAAAACCTTTTATGTTCTACAGAAGAAAGCCTAAATGTTTTTGGTAAAGGGTGCATAAATGTTTATTTTGGATGTACAATCCCTTTATTTGCTGCCAAAATTACATTGTATAAGCTTACATTGTTTGTAAAAACTCTACCACTGAAGTCATCTAGATTCAGAGCTCGACACAGAAGGTTGTGTGGTTCCCGTGGTGACAGCGAGTGTGTCCTTCACACTGTTCTGTGCTTATGGGTGTGAGGTTTCACATCAGTGCCATCAGAGGTGCTAAATGAATAGATAGGAACAAGTGTTCAAGGGTCCCAGTCAGCAATTTCAGCAAATCAATACAAAGCTATTAGCTGTTGGCCATGTTACAACTATTGACTTTTCTTCTAAGATCTAATGTATTATTTATTGGTGATGCACACACCCACTTTTTCAAAGTACACACAAACACACACACACACACACACACACACACACCTACAAACACACACACGCACATTATTCTCAGAAATCCATACAGCACATTCATGAACAGATACACTTGCACACACATGCATGAGTGCACAAAACTAGTCCAGCAGATTTTTCCATGTTTGGTAAGACCTGATTTTTGTGTTTAATTTATTTTTAACTGCTTAAGCAGTTTCTTAAAACAGTAGGCCTACACACAAAAGACACTCAAGTTTTGATATAGTTGTACAAAAAGGTGCAACACATAGGGAAAAGAGTATAATGGTTATAACAGGAGGAGGAAACAAAAGAAAACATGCCGTATAGGGCAGTTCTCACACACAATCTTATAGCAATTGGTAGGTAATCGTGTTTAGTAAACTGGTGGTAAAGTCATATGAATTTGTTATGTTTAGGGATGAGGTTGGGGTAGCTCTTGATTATTGTTTTTTTTTACAATCTCACATTTTGTACAGTTTACATACTGTACTGTACTGTCATGTACGAATACATGAAATAGTTACGGGCGTTCACACAGAACAGTTCCTGTGTTTAAAAACGCAAGATACAATGCCCAGGTATGGCTTAAAAGTTGACATTTTTTATTTACATGTTGCCTGTTAAACACGTCACATCAAAATCACACAGTGCAACACAAAAACACATTCTGTGTAAATACCATGTAAAAAGGTGACCTTTATCAGGTCATATTTTACTCTGTATTTTACTTTTAAATGACTTTAAATAAATTAAATAACTTTGACAGTAATTTAATCAAGTAGTTAATTCGTATTCATGTCCCTTACAAAAGCATACAAGAGTGCACCAAATAGCAAATCGACTTTACAAATGTAGGGCATGACATTTAATATTTGTCAAATGTTTGTAAAAGAAACATTCTCACTTTTGTTTTTTTTAATACCTTCAATTTGTGTATCCAATCTCACAGAATTTCTTCTGTTTGGTGATGGCAGATATAAATTATTGTTCAATTACTGTGGATAATCCAAATAAGGTGTTTGCATGACCAAAAAGTCTGAAATAACACATATTCCAGCTGTCTTGTGCTTATTTCAAGAAACAAAAATATTGGATTAATCTGCTTATGGCTATCAGCTTAGTGCATTTGCTTGACATAATGATACGTTTACTTGGTAAAACAATACAAATAATAATAAGTTTGCTTGGTTAAACAATTGGCAAGACAAAGAAAGAACTTTATCACTTTTTCAAGTAATGCACTTTTTCACATTTAATCTGTTTATAACAAAGCATTCCTTTTCCTGTCTGCATTACCTATGTTCACAATTTTAATTAAGCATCACGATGGCAACAACAGTTCGGGATAAAGACAAAACAGAATGCAACTATGGGGAGCAGAAAGTGGAGAAGAGAGGAAGAGAAGTGAAGACATCTTCACTTATAAACTTGCTAATGAGGAAGTACAAGCATAAATCAATAATCCTCACATGCTCTTTAACGATACAGATGTAATCATTCACAACACAATCTATACAATCTCTGTATGAAGCTCGTTTGTGTAAACTTTGACAATATCTCAATGTTCTCAGAACTGAGCCGTTTAAACTATAAAGTGCTTTAAATGTATTTTTTTATATTAATAGAACCAAAATACAAGCTAAAAAATATTTTAATATTTTTTTATTATTTTATTAGAAAAAGTTACTGGTGCTTTCAAGAAATCTCATTTCACATCAGACAGAGTACCAGGGCTGTCCTCACCATTTTGGGGAAACACTATTTTCAGATCGGTTAACAAATATGTTTTATAAATGGCTTTTTTTGTTACTGCATGTCAAATTTTTCAAAATCCCAGATTTATTGAAATAAACTTTTAAAGATGTACTAATAACATGCTTGCTAATTGCAAAAATCACCTATGAAGGCTACGAAGAGAAGATAATTACAGTGTTCTATATATTACAGCAGTGTCTCTGTAGCTCAAGTGGTAGAGCATTGCGTTAACAGTGCCAAGGTCAGGGGTTCCAGGAAGTTGCTTTGGATAAAAGTGTCTGCTGAAAACATAAATGCAATTAAATGTCATACTCATACTTTTAATTAAACACAGTCCTACTGTATTTTGAACCTGCCTGTGATTCACCTGGGAAATTAATACCTGATTATCAATTATGATGTTTCTTTAAGACAGCTAGGGTCATAAACTCTAAAGCAGAAAAACTAAAGCAGACTCTGTATGCAAATTTACTTACAGGTACAGTGTGAAATTTTAGCCAAATGCGTGATTGTGGGTTGGGACTAAATGTTCAGAAACCTGTTTGAAAATACTATTTTAATTTTTTTTTTTGGCAGCCACTAGTTGCACTGAAAGCACACTTTATACCTCTAAGACGGTTTGTCTTAAAAAGGAGGTTTTAGCAACAATCATAGACATGAATGAAATGTGTATAATCTGGAATCACTATGAGTTTACACATAGTACTGGCTGTGTAAATAGGAGAAAAAACTGAAAACCACAACATTATAACACTTACAAAATGGGGGTGTGTTCGCCAGCTGTTAGTCATTGCCTGTGTTACACAGTGTGTTCGGTATTTTGAGGGCGAACCAATGAAGGAAGGGGTGTGTTTGTTTGGATGTCAATTTTAAATATCAACAGTGTTTGTTAGAAATCACTTACTGCATCTTTAAATTCCTTGCAGGTTTGTGGAATCCATATATTTAGAATATAATTTGAATCTGTTTTCATCTGTTGCTTACCTGCAAGAGGAAGTCAAACAATGCCAGTCGTCCCCACTCTGAGTGATGGACTCCCACACAGTTTGTAAAGTTCAAAGGCACCTGAAAACCACATCTGCTCTGCAGTACTGTCTGATACTGTGGCCAGGTGAGTGAAAAAGAGTTCTGGTCGTTGTCAGCATCAGACAGGTGCTGGATGCCAGGATCCCACCACACCACAGGTCTGGGAGATCCATTGGTGTACCTGTATGGTAGAATATCACTGTGGAATGTCCTCAACACAGCAGGCAGACTGCGATTCAGTCCCAGAACTCTGTCCAGGTGAAAAGCAAAGACCTCAAACCAATCACCAGGACGTTTGATGAGAGCACAGCTTCCTGTCTGGCAGCATTTGATGTGATTGGCCCCTGCAGGATCAGGGGTGTTATTTGTGTCATTTAATCCAACCTGAAGCACTTGTCCATGGCCTGGAAGCCTTCCTTTACTCATCACAGTGCCTCTGGAGAGAAGCCTCATCTTTTTCACATCATCCTGACTAAGCCAGGGCAGAGACTCAGCTTTGGTCTGATTCCAGTCTTCAGTGAAAGCCTCATTAGATGCAGTCTTACACCAGTCAGTAGCAGACTCCCTCATGCCAGTCTCTGCTGCAGTCCTACCCTTATTTCCAGCTCCAGAATGGGGCTCTTTCCTCTCTAAGGGCTCTGATTGTCTTTTATGTGTCCTTTCCTCTCTAGGCACCTGTTTCATTTTTGCCACCTGCTGTATGTGAGTGAACTGCCCCACAAGCCTTTTTGCTTTGGCTTCATCTGGAGTGCGTTTGTGCCTGCATGTCATGTTGTTTGGGTGGAGACTTTGCATACTGGCAGACTGAGGCAATGCTGGGTCATGTCTGGAGCAGAGAAGATGGATGGTTGGGTTGTTGCTATCACCCACTTTAACGGCTTGCCCTTTGACTCCAAATGGGTGTTTATTTACATCCTGCAAAAATCTTTCTTTCTGGTGTGCTTTATTTTTTGAAGGCTTTTTAGTTAGTAGATGATCCTCTGCTGTTTTCCCAGAAGAGAATGATAATTGATGATGGTTGATCATCGGGAGACGCTTGGTGGAATCCTTTACTTCTGGGTTATTCCTGGTTCTGCTGTGTAATGGAAGACGAGGTCCCAGTGAACGCCTCTCCACCAGTCTGCCGGGTTTGTTATTGTAGGGGCCCTGTAGATAGATGTTGCTCTGCTCAGATGGGAAGGGAGGAAGGGTGTATATCATCACCACTGATAAAGTGAAGAGAGACACGAAGGCCACTACAGACCGATGTTTCATCCTGAACTTCACCCACAGTCTTAGAGCCTGACAGACACAAACAAGTAAGTCATAAATCAGAAGGAGAATACAAGATCTGTAAACTATATAGCAGAAAAGAGCAGTCTGAATGTTCAAATTACTGGGAAGTATAAATGAGGGAATGTCATTTTAAGGGAATTCCATTCAGAGGTTTGACTGTTAAACACCCTTGAGTTTCATTTCACTGTTTTCCATATGTGGTAAAGCTTTACGTTAGGCCTGGAGGCTAGAGATGTGTTCATTCCATTATGACTCCATGTTACACAGTGTCAGAGTGGAATGTAGATGACATTTTTCACAGCTGTTAGTTTTTATAGAGAATTATAAATAAGCTAGTTTCTTGTTTCTTTAGGCTGAGTAAATCTTTCAAAGTTATATTTTCTACAAAATCTAACACGAATCTAACACATTCTGTCAAGAACATGTCGAAGTTATAGTTTACCACAAAGTTAAAAGAAAAAATGATTTTGCTTAAAAAATAAATGATTTTTAAGATATCACCATAAAACATAAAAACCAACATGTGTGTGTACAGGTTTATCTATACGTGTGCCAAATGTCCTCACTTGCACAGTGAAATATCATGCCAACCAGCTTGTGATCCTTACTAAATTGTTATATCGATGATAAATTACTTTAATTAGTAGTATTTGTCATACTGCCCTAATAATTAGTTATATTGATTAATTATTACTGCAGATTTAAATTTAAAGGCGTGAAACAATACTGTACTACACTAATGAGAATATAATGAGAATATTGAGTTATTAAAAACTGAAAAGCATAACTCTTGGACATGTTACAGTAAAAGTGGAAAGGGAGTAAAAAATGTGCTTACTGGCATAATAATATCCCAAAGCAAATATATTTATATGCATTTGGTCGAAAAATAATAGTTGGAAAAGAAAAGCCCCAATTTTTTTTATGCACAACATATTTTTCTTTTGATTTTGAGGTGAATGGTTAAATAGATGTTTTCATTTTCTGTAACCCACAAAGATTTTTGGATATACTACTATGTGAATAAGTAAACATAGTCTGGAGGATGTTGCTATATTTAGCTTGTTTTTAAGTTTCATTCTTTAATTTTCCTGCCCTGGCCATGACCCTTACTAAAATGAGTAAAGTCTGTCATTTAAGGTTAGGAGAGGTACCAATCATCCTGAAACGCTATGCACAACTGTTAAAGTATAGCTTTAAAAGACCGTAGTATCTCACTCAGAAGCATTGTATGTGTGTTGACTGTGACAACATACAAACTTTTTTGTTCTCCTCTTTATGTTTTATATAGTATATTATGTAGTATATTTAAATATGAAATAATATACTCCCTAATAACATAAAATATGATTTTGGCCACAAGCATGTTTACAGATGTAAGCAGGCTGAAATAAACTAATTTAACAAGACAAAAATATGTGTAGGAGCCACATTATTCACTTCATCTGTGTGTTGAATAGAAAGGAAATTTATCAATGCTGTGAGATCTCTCCCTCCTGGCTGACATTTTTATGACTTAGCAGCACTGTTAAAGGCTTCCATTATGCTTGAGGTTACAGAATGGCTTGCATGCAATTTCTCCAAGCTGAGGTTTTTCAAAGTGGAGCTTCAGAGGTAAAATATGACCTGAACAGGTCAGGACCTGCTTGGTCTTAAAAAAAAACAGTGACGGTTTCTCTAAAGGCAAGTAGATGTATAATATTTTGCCATTAGTGCAATCTCTTAGAGAGAATCCTGAGGGTTTCTACATATTACATGGATAAGTGTTCAGTATTCTGCAGTATTGTGGCAAAACATGCCAAATGTGAAGAAAATATGTAGGCCTAATTAGAGAGTTCTGTTACTATACAATTACTATACAGTTTGTTTATACTGTATGTCTCAAGACAAAGATTATTCCTTTTTAAATAAAGACTGCAGGCTTTATTTCTGTCCTTCTGCAGATATGCACTCATTCATAAACATATTTGACATTGATTTTAAAGAAGCAGTTTAGTTTTACAGAATAAATCTTTAAATTCAGGACAGTGTAATAGCATTGAGTTTGATTCCAAACCCCTCAGCAATTCACATTATCCAAACAATCCATTAGGAAATCGCATAGAGCGAGTCAGTCTCTAACCCATACAGAGATACAGAGCATGTCAAATTAAATAAGGCTAAATCTACAAATCTAAGACTTCTTGAAATATCAGATGTATCTGATTCCCATTGGTGAGTGAATGGAAAGGTATATACATTCAGATGATTAAAGAAAGGGGTTGTGCAGTAGGTATAATGTAAATAATACAATGGGCTCAGCTTCACTTTAAAAGTTGTTGTCACAGTGGTTTAGACAATCCTCTCAAATGTTCTGCCTTGCATGCACTGGAACACTGGCTCTTAGTGTTCCTTCTAGAAAGTAAACATGCTGACATCATGGTGTGCTAAGTGGACAAATACAAACAGCACAAATAAGTATGGCAAAGACATCACACTGTTACAAAAGGCCAAACTCCAAGCAAAATAAACACATGGAAACAGACTAAGAACATGAGGAGGAAATAGACACACAAGTAGAATGTTTTTGAGAAGGTCTTTTTAGATGACCTGGTTATGCTTTAATGAAATGTTGTATATACATTAAATCAGTCACTGATAAAATATTGTGGGTGAAAAATATTAAATTCAGTTTAATGAAATTAATGAAAGTTATCTATTATTACATTAATAAACACATCACTAAATGTATCCAAACACGTCTCCAGTCAAAACATGGCACATTATATGGTAAATATTTCTAAATTTCTAAAGTTTTACAGATATTTATGGAATGTATGGAAATATCTACAGTATAGCAGACTAATCATATTCTCTCTCTCTGTTTCAATATTTGGTATCATAGCATCCACCTAAAACAGCAGACATCTGAATGGACAAAACAACTACAACTAATAAAGAATAAATGCTTAGTGCTTAGTAGAAGTTTTTTACATTTATATTTATTCATTTAGCAGACATTTTTATCCAAAGTGACACTTCTGCTTCTAAAATACCTGATTATAGCGAAAAAACTGTAAACACAATTTTTGTTTTTACAAACTGAGGGATGTCAAAATTGTCACAAATGCTGCCAATAAAGTCTGTCTTGGTTTAAACCCAGAACGTTCCTAAATAAATACAGTCATTGGTGTCATATTTTGATCAGTCTTGAATGTGCATCAGTCCAGTAAATACACATGAGGAAATTCCCTGACAGCTAACTAACATCCAGAGATTAGGATTGGCTGGATGACTTCCTGAATGAGCCAAGTTTCTTTGATATCTTATTCCAACTTAAAATCAAGAGTGTACATAGAAATGTCAAACTACTTGACAACATCTATCTCTCAAGAGAAAGACAAAGAAAACATACTTTACTAGCAGCTGAATTCTTGTTTATGATGGATGCAGTAGAGATTGGAATGATTTCCTTCTCATGACAACAAAGAACAAAGACTCACTCAGTTCTTCAATGTAATTGGACAAGATGCAGCTCTGGGCTCTGGCAACTGAAGCGTATGTCTTTCTCAGTCTCAGGATTGTGTGTAGGTTATTGGTACACTGCAAGGGAGGAAGCAGTCCTAACAGTCCCAACTATATATCTATAGTTATAAGTAATCTAGTTGGAGATTAATATCTAAGTAATATCTTAGTTGGAGAGAAATGTTTAACCAATTAAAATAATATCAATTGAAAACTATAATCAAATTAATGTCATGATATGCTAAGTATATGCTCCTGGAAAATGCATACATTATTACATCAAGTTAAAAATAGTTTATAAAACGGATTGTTCTGAGCCTTGATTATGATTGGTGAAGCCGATATTACTGCACTACTGCATCTGTGTGCTGTTGTTTCTAAAGAACTACACTGATTGCATAAAATTAATATTTTTTATCAATATCTTTACACTTTTGTTTTTGTGTTATTTTTATTGTGTGTTCCTTTATGAAGCTATGCTCCATGTCATGCCCTGCTGTTCAAAATACACTATAAACCATGGCATCTTGGGGCTTATTGCCTTATTCAGAAATGCATCTTGATCTAAAATATTGATCCTATATTACAATGTCTACATTGAAAAATGTTGTACCCTAAACTAACATTGTAATGTCAGCAGAACCTGATCTTCTATAACATGTCTGGCTAAGAAAATTCAGTTTATTGTGTGATCTTTCATGCATTGTGCAAAGGTTAGGAATAGCCTCCATCCATACAGGAGGATCAGCGATATTTACCATTGAAAGCAGGCGGTGAATGGTTTGGAGAGAGAGAGAGAGAAGAGAGAGAGAGAGAGATCAGCCGTATAGTACTTGTACTTATGACACCCTAGTGTGTGCGTGTCTCATCTGTGTAGGATGAAAATGTGTCGCTGACACTGACAATCTGCTGCAGTCATTTATTTACACACACATTAACATATCTATCTAAATTGGGACATTCCATAGACTTCTATTATTTTCATACACAGCTAGTTATAAACATTATAACCTAACCCTAACACACACTCTAACCATAACCCTAACAGAAATCTTTCTAAATTTTATCATTTAAAAAAAATATTTACTATTTTTTTATTTATTTGTATAGTGTTTTCACAAATGAGGATGCCCCCAAAAGGAGGTTTTGCTTGGTACAAAATTTATCCCCAGTATATTGTTAATTAACCCCCCCCCACACACACACACACACACACACATAGAAGTCAAAGCACACATAGCATAACCTAACATTACAAGAGCACAGACCTTTGTGACACAAGAATGGTGCTTATTTTGCCAATCATATAATATGATGGAGTGGGGGGCCTTGGGGGGCGTCTGTATTTCAGTTATAATGTACAAAAGGTGCTTATATTCTGAGCTTATATTCACAATATATAATGCCATCTTATGCCTTACTTTTTAAAGCAAAAGGGTAAATCCAAGTTGTGTGGGGTAGGACCCAATGGACTTTCTACCACAGATCAAATCCTGCATGTAACAACCTCAGGAAACACTGTACCAGAAGCTTTTGATTTCTAGAATATACTGTGATACTATACTACTGTTCATACTCCGAGTCGTTTCATTTGTGTTCTTTGGTACTGTATGTAGATTGTTCTCCAATGTATTTGCTATAGGAAGTGTCATGGTTTTGTTATGATGAAATATCCAAATAAAAATACTAAATAATAAAATTAATAATAAATAATAAAAAATAATTAAAAAAAATTGTTATTGTACTACTATTATCCCTAAATGAAATCTAAACCATTACAAATGTTACAAAAAATATAGTCTGGTGTTATTAATGTTTGCTTGGGAATCTGGGACAATACCTAATGTTTTCAGTAGGAAATAATGCTCTCATAGGAGTGAACGAGTCAGACAAGCAGTAACTGGCAAACTGGTTCTTTAGGACAGATGGCAGTGTGAAGTATTTTCAAACATAGTTCCCTTCTTACAAGGGAACTGAAAATGTTCAGCAATAAATCACATTTAGCAGCTGTTACAGTTTCAGTCAGAAATCTCACAGTTTTGACAATACCTGCAAAAATCTTCTTCTAAGATAAAACATCTGTATGATTTAATCATAATAATGTATATCATAATATTCCCATGGGTTGTGTGGGGTATTCATAGTCCATAAATCTGTGGAAAACCTGCCCTTGTTTGCATACTTACCCAGGATCACCAAATACCTCCAGACATGACTAAAGCATACACATGGTTTTGATTTTCTAATCTCCTGGAAAAGCCATGCCAACTGCCTCAAAAGAGCAACAACAATACACAGACACGGGACCTACTAAGAATTATTGGAGCACTCAGTTAAGATGAGCATTACAATAGAAAATTGTAATTGCTATGGTCTTACACTGACAATATGACAGATCTTGTCTGCACATACAGCATACTTCGAAGGCACAACTTATAACATTTGTAGGTGCTTTTAGCACCATGGTGTCAACAATCCTAAATCCTGCAATTAGATGCCACCTCAATGCCAATAAACAATTTAGAAGTTTTACCAGAAGAAAGCTCTACAGATTGATACAGAAAACAACTAAATGTTCCAGTGTTGCATGAGGGTTACTTTGTATAATTGTAATAAAATTTTTTATAATTTTTAAAAGAAGTGACAAGCTCTTAAAATACCTTCACATGAACTCCAGATTAAATACCATGTAGATCAACATCTGGAAGCAACTGCCAAGAGGTATGCAATATTTTGTCCTGCATTCATAGGTATGTGCCCCATTTTCTTAGCCTTATATCAGGGGACACAATGGTGTTATGCCTGCTAAGAACTTGCACAAATTAGGCCTATGGGTGGTGTTTCATAGACTGTTTTAAATAAATTTACCTCACAAAAAGACTAGATTTCTTTCAGTGGTTCAATAAAATACACTACACTACAAGATCACATTTCTTTAATGACCTTATCTACACATAATTATTAAAATGCATGGTAACTGTAATCAAACCCTTGGGCAGATGCAATAAACTTTGGGTCTGCGGAGTCCAAGATTTTAGTTGGGTCTCTGCTGATGGGGAGGGCTGGAGCTAGGCTGAATGCTGAATAGAATTCTCTATGCTGAATAATATTAGACACTGTTGTTGAACAAGTCTTGGATGCCTCAGTGGTGTATTGTTGATAGAGTCTTGTATATTTTCTGCAGAGTACATCTGAGGTCTGTTCTGAGCAAATTCTTTTGTCTTAGAATCTTTGGCTTCCACTTAATTTAGATAAATAAATCCATGCATTTATATTCTAACAGTAATACCCCTTTATTCAAGTTTTTTTTCTAAGTGGTGCTATAGGAATTTTTATTGCAAAGTTAAACAAAAGTTCATCCTAAACATCTCAGAAAACAGTTGGCTATTATGCTTAAATTCAGTGTTTAATCAATGTATTGCCTTTAAATACGTGGTCCATATATTGCAAATTCAGGGAAAGCAATTAAAGGGCAAAACAATCAAAACTGAACTAAGAAGTATACAAATTAAATGTTCTCAATAGGACACTTACCATCACAAACACCACGTTAGAAGATTAAATGCGTTTTGGCTGCTGACTCACAGCATCTGACAATGCTAGCGCCACATCATCTTCATTCCTGTGCTCCACATCCGAACACACTATTATTCCTGCATGTTACTCCCATCTTAACTGGACCAGTGCACGCGTGAGATGTATGCGGTAACATTGTTTTTGACTGATTTAGATTTGACCTGAAGCTATGCTTCAGTTTCCAATGCAAAGTCCCCGAAATCTCAGAACAAAGGTCTGATCTCCAGCAACACGTTGCAGGAGGATAGTGGACTTGAGAAAGCAGAGCTGAGGTTTGCAGAGGAATGCGCTGTGTAACATGAGAAGAGACTTGGAAAAAAAAGAAAACACACTGAGGTGATTTATTGTCCTGAGTTGAGCGCTTGCAGAGCTTGTCTTATGTCTCCTAATGCAAAATGGCATATTTATTACATAACAGGTTAGCGCTTCGTGTTTAATATTATATTTCAAAAACGTCAAATTCATCGGAAAGCTTTGAGAGATGATTCTGTTAAAATTTACCAGAGTAGTTCCAGAGTAGCAACCTTTGTCATTGAGCGGTCATTAATAAAACTCACTATTATTAATAATACGATTCCATATAAACTTATTAACGCGTTACAGTGGTAGCCTAACAATAATTGTATAATTTTTAACTATATTTTGACTAAAAAACTACGATAATCATTTTAATGGGAATTTAGGTTTTTAAAGACTATGTGGCTTGCAATTTAGAAAGAAAATTTACATGAAGTATTCACACAATATTTAAATTTGCATTTACATGACACGGTCTTCAAACACACGGTCTGGAAATCATTTATCCCATCTTAACAACACATTTTAGGGCTAAACTGCCCTCTTGTGGTGGAATGCTCATTTTGCATTACAGCATTAAAATGCCTCTGTGTCACAATGCCACAACAAGCACTATCACTTTAATCGGGCACTATATTACCTGACCTTACTGATGCTATCATCTGAATGAAAGTAAATAAATTAGATTTTATTTAAATTTTCGACATTCTGCCTTATAGTGTACAAAAGATTTGTTGATACAAATGAAATAATGAAAAAATCCCTTTCTTTAGGTGTTTTTTTAAAGGACAGAATCTCTCTGTACCTTGTACTGAGTAATGTTTCAGTACTTTAAAATTAGTATGTAAACCCACATTGTTAAATGTTGAAAAAGTATCAGCTAGCCATATTTGTGTTGTTTTTTGTTTATTATGTGTTGTGTGTATGTGTGTTGGCAGTAAATAAGCATCAGGCTACACTACACTGTCAGTTAACAACCACAACATTTATTTAGAATACAATGACATTTCATCCAAAGACAATGTACACTGAAGAGCATGTGCAGAAATACATGTGTAAGTTACATAAGGCATGATGCAGTGAAGTGCAGACAAACATTAGATACAATACACACTCGAAACAATGTCATGACAGTAATAGATACAATAAAAGATAAAACCATTTAATCTGTTGTTTTGATTCAAATCCACAGCACAGACCTGGCTAGATTGTATTTTCACCTGCACACTCCATTTTTAATACATTTATTATGAGTAATAACACATCTCTTTCTCTTTAAATCACCAATACACTGAATAACATTCAGGTATTTTTAAACCTTAACCTTAACACTGCTGGACCTTCAAAACAGAACCTTCAGGTTCCAAAATTAAAAGTTATTTTTTAGCAGGTACATCTCCAGTGGCAAATCAGGATCTCTCCTGACTTATAAAACCTGCCTCAGCAGGACACTAGTCCTACAGATGAGATCTTAGTAAAGAACAGGCAGAGGCGATTTCACAAGCTTCAGTAACAGTAGCGAGCCAGCGCAATGACGAGGTATGTGAGGGTGATTATAGTCAGAGCAGAGAATGTGAGAAGCAGTCCAGTGAAGAGAACATTATTTATTGGCAGCTTGATGATTTTCCCTTCTGCTGGAATCATGTTGGAAAGGGCGAGCATGTAGCCCAGGGACCAGGCTATACTGGTCTTATTCACCTGTGAAGCACAAACAGTCATAGATTCATGTGTCTGATCCTTTACAACATCTTTATGTCAACTGTACTCCTATGACCAAAATTTTTACTGGTAGAGAGGTCTGGAAATGGTGGGGACATGGGGGGACTGAGTCCAGGGGGTGGTTCCCTGTAAAAGCCTCCAATTGCTATGCAGATTTAATACATACATACACACACGTGTGCACACACGCACACACACACACACACACACACACACACACCACACACACACACACACACACACACACACACACACACACATATATATATATATATATAGTGGGATTTACTGCATCCATTGTTTAAAAAATTCAAATACATCCCCAACTAGGGTCCCTCCAATAAATCTCACCCATTTCCACCTCTGCTTCAAGTATAAGCTATATTTTAAGGAATGTTAATACATTTTTTTGCATGGTCACCTGTAAAAATATTTCATCTGTTTTTTATTATTCAAAACTACATTTAATAAATAATTATATTGAATAATTATTAAAAATATTAAAAAAATTTTATATGTGTATGTAACTGAGCGTTGGCTTTTTTCTCTGCATTTTCTAAAAAACCTCTTGTGATTTGCAATATTGTGTACAGACAGATTTAGTGTGGAAGAAAGCAAAAATGACTTTCTTCAGAAGCAACATTTCATGACAGCCCTAATATTAATTGCATTACTTAAAGAACTGGTAAAACACTACCAGGTACACATTCTTCTGTTTGAGTGAGACTAAAACTAACTAGATTAGTTATACATAATTCTGTTATGTAACTAGTTACATAAATCAGATGTAGGTGAATTTGATTATTATATTAGGAATTGTACAAGTAGGTTAATTTCATTATATTATGAGTCTGCTGGATAGCGAGAGGTCAAATAAAGATATTTCATGATGAATATGAAAAATGATGTACCTCCTTCTGAAAATTGAGAGTTCTCCAGTTGTCAGAGTTAAACTTGTATCCATCTGCGAGAATCGTGTGCACGTAGTTTGCTGAGTAGCAGTAGGACTTCACATGGAAATCTTTGCCGTCATAGGTTTGCTTTAGCTACACAGAACAAAAAAGACACAGTGGATTTATACAAAGTGGACTTACACACATCTATTATAAATGTGATAGAAATTTTCAATCATTTTACCCATATCTGTATTGTTCTACTATATGTCCTTATCTGAGTGACACTTACAGTTTTCCAATCGCTTGAGCAGAGCGCCTTCATGTTGTCATTAAATGTCTCCATACTCTTGGAACCCTTCACGTTCAATGACAAGGCAGTCCAGAAGAACCCTGCATATGCCTAAACAAAATAGTAAAAATCAAAGAAAAACATATTAAGGTTTACAGTGTAAAGTTATAGAGTCTGTGTTTTAGTGAAATTTGACTCCTTTTGAGATTATGACTTTGAGATTATGACTGATGATTCTGATGTAAAGCCACCTTCCACGCCTAATCCTAACCATATTAATAGAGAAACAGGTCATAATATCATAGGGAGTCACATTTTAATGCAACCCAACATGTTACTGTTATTTAAAGAACTATACACACTGTTCCTTTTTTAAGGCAGGGTAGGTGAGTTTTTTAGAAAAAAATTTGTTACGCTGTTTAAAAGTCTCTTTACATCTTGATAGCAATAACTAAGTGAAGAGGTCTACATATATTTATATAAATATATATCTTCTGGAGAAGGTGCAGGAGCAGAAAATATTCATTTAGTCCGAATGCAATGATAGGATGACCCACTTGCCTGTCAAACTATATGTGTGATTATGAGCTTTGGAAGAGGTGTGACTTTGAAGAGCGCTCTGAAGATCTTATGCTTTTAAAGCTAGCTTGCTATTGCTAGCCTCTCTGAAATTGTCTACCCTATATTTAAGAAATGACATTATTTAAATGCCCACCATGAAGTCTCCACTGAGTGGTGGTTGATAAACTCCAGCAAACGAGCAGTTCTCAGCCGCCTGGCAGGATGTCAGGTCGAAGATACTCTTGACCAGGACTTTGCACTGATTGGGGTTACTTTGTCCATAGAAAGTGATTTCTCGTTTTGGGTTATACTTCAGAGGAACTTCACTCTTTGTACACTCGCTGCCAAAAACGTCCTCTGCTGGCATAGTGATGTTGTAGCCAGCAGGATAGCACGGGTTCCTCACATTAGCCAAATTGGAGGAATCCTGAGAAGAACATCATCTATATTAGCCAATGTTACTGCATGCAGCAGAGTTTTAAAGTATTACTGTCAGATTGAAATGTAAGTGTTTTTCCTTCAGAGATATTATGAACTGGCAAAAACACAATGGCTGCAAAAACACATTCATGCAGCTAGCGGACATTCAGTCAGGTCATGAACTACAGTAAATTATACTTTTAATGATCATCTCCAGGCTAGACGTTACTGTAAATGAATTTTACAGTAATTTCAGAAGTTATTTATTGACATCAAAAGGAAAAAAAAAATAAAAGGAAAGAAAGACATCCAGTAAGCAACTGATGGCAATTTTCTTGTCATACATTCACCTAAGAGCAAATCATGGAAAAATCCTAATGTAATCCAACCCCCAATTTAAACTCTACATTAAATTACTGATGACGGTGCAGTCTGTGAAAGCATTGGCGTGGCTTGTTTGGGGCAATATTAAGCATAAGTAAAGGGTTTAAATGCATCTCCCAGCATCAGCAGTAAAGGGTTTTAAGGGAGGTTTTACATGATTTTGTGATCAGTGGCTCCATGTAATTACTGAGGGTATCAAATCAAGAAGCAGAAGCTACTATTTTTAAATCTTAAAGCACAGACACCACATAATATCAATGCCTAAAAACCTTTAGAAGCATTATTTTAATTTTTTTGTTATGGAATAAATGCAAAGTTAAAAAAAACTCAAGTAAAACAGTAAATTAAGCAAATCTGACCAGTTTTACATTATCTTGATACAATAAGAAACATTATAAAATGCTAATTTAAATAAAGAACAGAGATGAGAGATTCAAATATGAAAATCTTCTATTACCTTTAAAAGTTTGGCCAAAACTCTCTTCTCTGCTTCATTTTTCCCATAGCAGAGGAAACTGTGTGTGTAGATGTTGTAGTTATAGCCATAGAGTGAAATCCTAATAATGTCGTCTCCTTCAGCATCATTAGGAATAGCAAAGGCAATCTGTGTGGAGGCTCCACCCAGGTCCAATGAGCCCACGGTCTTTGCTCCTTGGGGATGTACCCAGGCATTCCACAGGTTTTTCTATAAAACAGACTAAAGTTTAAAATTTTAAATGTTTCAGTTATGTTCCATCATTGTTCTTTTCTGGTTTAGATACACAATATTTCCACATACTGTAAGGTCAGCTCAGATGAAGAAATACTCAAAAACTTAAAAACAAAAACTCATTTTGGGGTTAAAACTTTGTAAAACACCATTCAACCTGACCTCAAGAAAGTTTCCCATCAGGTAGTTGACAGTGATCCATCCGTAAAGACCTTCCTCCTGTCCAGACAAAATGGAAGCATTTCGGAAGTTGAAAGGAAGAGACTTGAGGTAAATCCGCATGTCTTTCAGGACATTGTTGGACCTCTCTTCATTTTTCTGTCTTCATAAAAGATAATAAATATTTTCACAGAACACACTTTTTTATATTGATCAGGGAATTGATTTTATATTGATTGATATTGATCAGGGAATGACATGATATTTTTTTTTCTTTTGTGTGCGGTAACATCTTGATATGATAACATATGAGCATATGATAACATTTTAACACCCTGTCTCCTGTTCAGACATGCAAATGTACTTAAGGCCATATTTTCTTTTACATAATATTATGTTTTTATTATATTCTATTGTC
This sequence comes from Chromobotia macracanthus, assembly GCA_036877525.1. NCBI lineage: Eukaryota > Metazoa > Chordata > Actinopteri > Cypriniformes > Botiidae > Chromobotia > Chromobotia macracanthus. Next base: position 5,797,605 of record JAZGTH010000027.1, on the reverse strand, counting down.
CAGTGCTGTATGAATGCTGAGCTCTCAATGTGACAGTAAATAACTGCAGTACTGATTTTTAATAATAATTTATCACTGTGATAAGTGATAAGCATCAATGCAATGTGTAACTATGAAGACAAACAGATGTTGAATTCACTCTTACTGTAGAAGCCTCATTCCAGCTGTCGCTCCCAGGAACACAGGGGTCTGGCTGTGCTGTTTGGGTGGAATGGCCTTGGTTATCTCTCCCATACAATTTTCAAAACTTTTCCATGTCTTCCTGTCCTGAGCCGCGTCTACACGTAAATCTGAAATTCCAGGGCCTTGAAGACATATTGAGTACAAAATTGACTGCAAGTATTTATGGATATGCTGGTTCAATTCAGGTTATTTTTTGGGTGTCATTAAAGTGCATCATAAGTGACATCAATATCACTGATCTTTTGATAATTTGTGTAAAAGCCTGTGCGGGCTGACATTTCCCAATAAAACCCAAAGTTTTAATTAATTTGTACCTTCAACCTGACACTTTGTTGTCTGGGTCACAACGCCAGTGTTGTTTTCTTTTTCAGCAGGCCACTCATAGAGATATATAGTAGTTCTGGAGGAGCCTGCATCCAATACAATACCATACTGCAAGAAATACAGAGGCAAAGATGGACATTATTAACATGCTGAAGACTAGTTCCAGAGATTTCTGATCTTACGAAGCAATAAAGATCTTATTTATTTGCTGGCTACATACAGCAATTTGCCATTAGCTAGGTCATTTCTGACTAGGGCACTCAAGAACAGGCTTGTCTGATTGCCTGAAGCGCTTTTGAAAGACACTAAATAATAATACATTCTTCCACTGGGAAAATATCTAAGGATTGATATTATGAGTCATCAAACAGATCATATATCTTAAGATTTTAGGAGTGGCTTCCTGGACAAAGATACAGGATTATACAGAATTAAATAATCCCATCAATGGTGATTATCTAATGAAAGTTTTTCCATGTTTGGGAAGAAGTGATTTCCATTCAGTGTTATAAAAAATATGAGTTTGTTTTGACTAAAAGAAGTAGGAGATTGTTCAAAAAGCATATTTTTTACTCATGAGTCATGTCTATTTATTTATCACATTTTAGCTAGCATTCATCTCTGAACAAAAAATGTGTGAAATTGAAAAAATATCAAGTACAGAGGTAACCAAACCCCAGCTAAGACACATATTTAAATCATTTTTACTAAAATACATCGTTTTTTTTAAATAACTACCCAGTATGTACATATGAAATATATCTCTGGGACAAATATGGACAATAATTGGTATTTGAGGTTTCCACTTGTACTTTGTATTGTAAGTACACATATTGTATAAATGATGTCACCTTTAGTCCGGGGGATAAGTAAGTCTTCTTATGAGTTTGCACAACTGCTATACTGATGATGACCGCTATACTGGTCAGCAGAAAGAAAGCGGCCAAAGCTACTGCCACCTTTGTCATCATCACCTGCCAACAAAAACATGACACATATCAGACTCTGACTCACTGTAAAAAATATCAGACTCCAAACTCACTGCCTCCCACCCATCAAAGAATGCATGTTATAATGATTACAACTGGAGCCAGCCTGATGCAATACAAGAACCTTTTAAAGTTCCACAAGACATGTCTGTATACTGGTGCTTTAAAAAATAACTGAAACCAACACACTGATTTGAAGAACCTGTCATGAAATATCAAAAACATTTTGATGCGTAAAGCATATATGTTTTCAACCAAAGATCCTATACACACAAAAATGGTCCTTGATACAAAAAACATCAATTAACTTTTTACTCTCAGTGCTTACTTGAACGAAACAAGCATGCAGTTGTGTTTTGTAAAATTGACATGCAGAGGCATATCTGTCACAATGCAATTTTGAGATTTGGAAAGCCCTTTGACACATTGTCAAGCCCACAGGCACTCTGTCAGTCATGTGATATTTATTTCTCTCTTATGTCAATTACAAACACATTTACGAACCTTACACAACCTGAAAGCATCTTGTACCATAACACAGTTTTAATTTGATTAAAGAATGTAGGACTTCTGTGGTTAGTTAAACCACAGAGTCTCTGATTATTCCAGTAATCCTTCTCAGTCTTTATGCCTTAACACTGTTTTTGCCAGACAATTTGCTTTTTCCCTTTGGCATAACTGATTGATTGGCAGAGAACCGTCAGAGGAAATACTACAGAGAACTGAATCTTGTTCGATCCAAACACATCAAATAATGAATAATACATTCTAGAGGGCACACCTCATACCAAGCCAATAAAATAGTCAATTTCTAGAAAAATGTCATTATGAAGACCTCAGACAAATCAATACAATTATACAAACTCATATTTGTTACTCGCATGATATAATGTATTATGTAACTTTTACATAAAATAACTTTGTTGACAGCTAAAAGTTAATATAAATTGCATCACACCTCAATGCATGTTGCAGTATATTCATGCACGGTAATGGGGTTTGTATTCATGCACTATACTTTAAAGGTTATTGGCTTACCCCTCTGCGTGAGGCTGCTGTGAGGTGGTCGGAAGACTGAGACTCCTTATAGATCATTCTGTTCAGACATGCGGGTGCGTGAGTGTGTGTGGTTGTTTGTGTGTGAACAAGCATGCTGAGGATCCTGCACAGGAGGGGCATAGCTATCACTCCCAATAAAAATGGATCTCCCATTAAAGCTCAACAGAAACCTCTCCCGTTCAATTAAGACAACAGCCAACCTAATATTATTTAGATCCATGTTAATAATGCCACAAGTCTTTATTAGTGTCTATGCAAATAGTATGCCCAAATAATATATAGCTTATATACTGCTACTGAATAGACCCATAATGTTTATGAAAGGATTTTTCTCTTGTACTCTCCCTTATTTGTTCAAACAGTGCTATATAATCTTTAAGAAAGACACTAAAAATCTGTTTATTACAATGTTGTTCTTATTCATTTTAAAACCATGTTTAAATCAAAGAGTACGAAAAATCGTAAATATATTTCACATATAAAATACTATTACATATATTTTACTGGGAAAATATGCACCTACAATTTTCTCAAATTCAATGGCTTGTTATGTGTAAGGTCATTTAACTAATTCTCCATATATCTGCTGCACAGTAGGTGACTTCTGAAAGCTTGTAATATCATTTTTGAAATGCTCCTTTTAATGAGTTATTTGGTTTGTTTGCTTGGTCAGCTGGAAATGTTTATGCCTGGCTCTAATGGGGTATTTTACAGTAACCTCAGAAAGAAAGAAAGCTCTGTGGTTATCAGGGATCACAGAGATCACTTTATTGTGAAGTCACAGAGCACATGAGAGACATACTGCCACTGACATTACATTAGCTTTTTGCTAAAACGGGATCCATTTACACAACATACCTACACTTTGCTGTACGGTTGTACAAGAGGAATTATTCCCTTGAGGAGGAACTAGTCATCATCATATTTCAACATGGAATCTCCAATGACACATAAAAATATTATATGTATTAAATATCTATTATTGTAATATTACTGTACATTACAAAACAAAAAACTAACTTATCTAAACTAAATTGTTTGAAGATTATTTTTAACAGCTTATCTTGCTATAGTATAGCTGATTGCAGGCATGTGTTGTGTTTTGGATACTTGTCCCTAGCATCCCCATAACTGGCTTATCCATTGCAACTTTCTTGATCGAAGATCATATTCCTGTGTCATCACCAGATGACACAGGAAAGGAAAGGAAAAAAAGGAAAGTAAATCATGCTCACTAATCAGCCTCACCAGAAATGTTTGTCTATACCGGTCCTTTACACTGTTACAACTGTTACCACTCAACCCACTATAAGTCAATGCACACTGAAACAATTGCAGTTTACTGCCATTTTTTGTTGTTTTAAGTGTAATGACAGTGTCAGGACCTCGGTGTAAACACCCAGCTCGTTTTGTTTTTTTGTCGGGGCGCGTGGCATTGTTTTGGCGGCGCGCCACGTGTTCCGGTGTCCGCGTCCTCCAGCGCCCTCCTTGTTACCCTGTTCCCTCATTATCTCCCTCACCTGTTCCCCGTTGATTTCGCTCCCTTTATATTTCCCCTCCCCCTGTGCCCTGTTTTCTTTTACAGATTGCTGTAAAAGCAATCCTCACCATCTCCCTCGCTAGAGATCGCCATCCGCGAGCCGCCCAGGGATCTCAAGGCTGCCATCGACCTGGCTGTCCGCGTTAAGGCCCGCCTGGCCAGTCGTCTGCGCCCTGCCCGCTCCAGAAGCCCACGCCATTGCCACTGACCCTGAACCTATGCAGCTGGGGGGTATGAAGCTCACCCCTCAGCAGAAGCAACAACGCCTGGTTCAGGGCCTCTGTTTCTACTGCGGTCAGTCGGGCCACTTCGTCAGCTCCTGTCCTTTAAAAAGACAAAGCCCATCGGTAGAGCGGAGAGTACTGATGGGCAGGGCTTGCAGAACCTCTCTGTCTTCCCTATTAATGTTGGACATTTGTGTTGTATTCCAGGGCTCCTCCGTTCTGGCGCAGGCTCTCCTGGATTCCGGGGCAGAGGGCAACTTCATGGACGCTCGGTTCGCCGCCAGGTGGGGCATTCCTTCAGTCCCCCTCCCTAAGCCCCTTCCCGCCTGGTCCCTGGCGGATCGCCCCCTCGCTACGATCACCCACTCCTCTCCCCCTGTGAGAATGATCGTCTCCGGCAACCACCGTGAGGAGATTGTGCTGCTGCATGTAGAATCCCCACGTGAGACGGTCCATTGTGGCTTGGAGTCCGTCCTGTCTGGCGTCATGTCTGGGTGCTGCCTCTGCCTGCTTCTGTCTCTGTTTCTCCTGTTTTACAGGTCGAGGCAGCAGATCTCACCGGGGTTCCAGTGGAGTATCGAGATTTGCAGCTGGTCTTCAGCAAGTCCTGGGCTATGGCTCTCCCGCCTCACCGTTACTATGATTGTGCCATAGATCTCCTCCCAGGCACTTCTCCACCCCGGGGTTGTCTGTACTCTCTGTCAGGTCCAGAGCGGGAGGCTATGGACAAATACATTCAGGACTCCCTTAAGGCTGGCCTCATCCCCCCCTTCTCTTCCCCGGCAGGTGCGGGATTCTTCTTCGTCCAGAAGAAGGATGGCTCCCTGCGTCCCTGTATTGACTATCGGGGCTTGAACGACATCACTGTCAAGAATCGGTACCCCCTGCCGTTGATGTCGTCAGCCTTCGAGTTGTTGCAGGGAGCCCGGGTCTTCACCAAATTAGACCTCCGCAACGCCTACCATCTCATCCGTATCCGGGAGGGGGATGAGTGGAAGACAGCGTTCAACACACCCACGGGACATTTCCAGTATTGTGTCATGCCATTCGGGCTGACCAATGCCCCCGCTGTTTTCCAAGCCCTCATTAATGATGTGTTGAGGGACATGGTAAACCAATTTGTCTTTGTATCTCAATGGTTGGTTGGCTCTTATCTTCTGCCCCTCTGTCCAGGCCCACACTCAACACGTCCGTAGGGTATTAGAACGTCTGCTGGCCAACCATCTCTATGTCAAGGCGGAGAAGTGCGAGTTCCACGCCAAGTCTGTTGCGTTCCTTGGTCACATCATTTCAGCTCAGGGCGTCAAGCCTGACCCTGCCAAGGTTAAGGCCGTCGCAGACTGGCCCGTTCCTGACTCCCGCAAGGCGCTGCAGCGGTTCCTGGGGTTCGCCAACTTTTACCGGTGATTCGTCTGGAATTTCAGCACTGTAGCTGCCCCCGTCATGGCTCTCACCTCCACCAAGCGCTCGTTCGGCTGGAATCTTCAGGCTCAGGAGGACTTTGATGAACTTAAGTCCCGTTTTGTCTCAGCTCCTGTCCTTTGTTTTCCAGATTCCGAGCGGCAGTTCATTGTGGAGGTTGACGCCTCTGAAGTGGGAGTTGGTGCCATTCTGTCCCAACGGTCCGCCAGTGATGGGAAGGTTCACCCATGTGCCTTCTTCTCCCATCGGCTGAGCCCTGCAGAACGCAATTACAACGTCGGCAACAGGGAGCTCTTGGCGGTAAAGTTGGCTTTGAAGGAGTGGCGTCACTGGTTGGAGGGAGCGTTGCAGCCCTTCTTGGTCTGGATGGACCACAAGAACCTGGAATGCATCCATTCAGCCAAGAGGTTGAGCTCACGGCAGGCCCGCTGGGCACTCTTCTTTGGGCGTTTTAACTTCGTTCTCTCCTACCGGCCCGGGTTCAAGAATAGTAAGCCCGACGCTCTCTTGTGCGCCTTTGTGTCCTCTGGGGGGCGCACACCGGCCGATGCCATCCTGAACCCAGGCGTGGTGGTAGGGGCGCTTGCCTGGGGATTCGAGTGGCGAGTGGAGCGGGCTGGTCAGGGAGTCGAGGTCCCTGAGGGGTGTCCGGAAGGGCGGTTGTTCGTGCCGGTTGCGCTGCGTCCTGGTGTCCTTCAGTGGGGCCATTCGACCAAGCTCACTTGCCATCCGGGAATTCAGAGATCGTTGGCTGCCATTCAACGATTTTGGTGGCCCTCCATGGGGGCCGATGTCAGGCTGTTCGTGTTGGCGTGTGCCGTCTGCGCTCAAGGCAAGACCTCCTCCGCGCCGCCAACTGGTCTCCTACGCCCATTGCCCATCCCTTCTCGCCCATGGTCCCATATCGCCATCGACTTTGTCACCAGCCTGCCCCCCTCCAATGGCAACACCGTGGTCCTTACGGTGGTGGACCGATTTTCCAAAGCGGCCCATTTCATCCCCCTACCCAAACTTTCCTCTGCCCGGGAAACTGCTCAGGTTATGGTTGACCACGTCTTTTGGCTGCACGGGTTGCCCACTGACGTCATGTCTGACAGGGGTCCACAGTTCATCTCCCATTTCTGGCAGGAATTCTGTCGACAAGATTGGGGCCACGTCGAGTCTGTCGTCCGGTTTTCACCCCCAAACCACCGGGCAATGTGAACGCGCCAACCAGGACCTCAAAAGAACTCTCCGCTGCCTGATATCGCAGAATCCGAGTTCCTGGTGCCACCAGCTCTCTTGGGCGGAGTACGCCCATAACTCCTTCCCTGTCGCTTCCACTGGCTTGTCCACCGCCCAGTCTCCCTCCTGCTCCGCCCGTCACCCTCCCGGTTCTCGCTGCCCCGCTCTCTCCCGTTCCCCCGCCTGCGCCGGAGCCGCCCTGCATCTGTATCTGTTAACTTACCTGCATTGTTTGACTTTCTCTGTTTGTGAAATAAACAGTTAACCGCTATTGGATCTCTGTCGTGTTCCTGACAGACAGGCCATATTTTAATGCTCTTCTGTGTTAAAATAAACAAGTGTAGTCCTGTATAGTCATGATATTATGGTGTATTGGATTGGAATGTTAGAAGTAGTGTAGAAGTAATGTTCAACTATTAATAAGTGTGAAAATATTGCAAATTATAACTTTAAAGGATGTTTTCAGTAAAGAAAATTACCTCATAAAAGAACAGTATGTCATGTTCAGCATTGATCAGCAACTTTGTCAATCTCAGACTCTAGTACTCAAAATAAGATAATGAACATCATTTGACAACATTTGATAATAAACCATGTAGGTAGTTAAATTTTAATTTACATACTGTTAGATGGTATCACAGAACATATTTAGAATTTGTTCTATGAATCTATTCTACGAATCTCTTCTATGAATCTGTTCTTTCGATCTGTTCTATGTTCTATTCTATGTTCTGTTCTATAATTCTGTTCTGGTAATCTGCTCTGTGAATCTCTTTTGTGAATCTGTTTTGCAAATATGATCTGTGAATCTGTTTTAGAGGTCAGGCTCTTCTCGAGATCTTCCACTGCAGCACTAAGAAACACTGGGCATCCCAGCCACTCTGACGCCACACACATCAAGCCGGAGCTGCTGTGGCTTGGGAAGGATGGATCACACCTCAAGACAATCAAAGTGAATTAGATTGTTCTCCTCGTCACAAGGTGGGTTAAATATGTGTATTTTTAGCTGCTGGAAGTGTGATCTGACACTCCATTAGTGAGGAGGAGCCGGAAAGTCAGTTCTTCAGAATTAGATTAGGATAGTGAAGGAAGGGAAAACGGGCATATTAAATCCATTCTCACTATGCTGTAACATGGTTTGCAGTCCTTGTATTCATTGCCACACATACAGACCTTGCACCTATAAATACTCTTGCTTGTCAATGGTGTTTAATATTAACCATGTGGTCCACAGTGTTGACATATGAAGTATTTCTTCAGTTTATTGTGTTGGTGTATGTATGCAAAAGTAAACTAATCACATTAAGATCCAATCACCCCTTTTCCAGACCAAATGTAAGTGTGGTGTATGGCTTTGGTCATGGGGTTAAAATGGGTTTCAAAATTCTTTTAAAAATACATTTTGTGAAGAAAATGTGAAATTAGAATTAAAACACTAATTTGGACACATAGTTAGTACAAAATGTCCATAGTTAATGTGATGATGTGATAATGTGATCTACATCTGTGATCAGACACCTATATGAACTTTGCCACAACATGGTTAAAAGTCATTTAAAAATGTATTTATATTTAGAAAAGCTTTAGCATAATCCAAATTGTATATTTTATTTATATTTTATTAATTATATTAATACAATTTATACAGTTTTGTGAATTGTGGCCTCAGTACCCAAATAATTATCATGGTTTATGTATTTTACACACTGTAAATAAAACCTCACATCAATATGCTTTTTATTAAAAAAACTTTTATCTGCAATGCGTGTTGACATTTCTGTTCACCATGTTTAAATTTCCTCTCAGCAAAATTGTTTGATCATAGTTTATAGAACACAGAAAACCACTTCCGCTTCTGTTTACAGTGTATATAAAGAATCTGATGCTGGAGAGAGCAGAGGTGTTCCCTTAATGATATTAACACGTCATACAACCACTAAAAAATCTAATCTAATCCAATCTAATAGCATTCCATTCAATTCAATTCAAAGTGAAACTCAATCCCAATTTATCGCATTAAAATCCACATTAGGATTGCCAATGCAAAGATAAGTGTGGACAGATAGGAACAGGTCCTGCTGGAATAAATGGCTACCAATAGGAACTATGCAGAGACTGTCCCATAAATAAGAAAAATCATAAACAAGTTAATCATAAACAAGAAAATATCTATATGTCTGTCTGTCTGTCATCTAATCACCTCATTTATGTTGCCACCTATATCACTCAGATATGTAAATTCAGATATGTATTTATGTAATTTCCATGCACTGTATGCATTAAATATTGTTTTGTTTACATAGTTGTATCATTTATTCTGTTGGTGGATAAGTGGTGCACCAAATGCTTTTATAGTGCATTAATACTTCCATTAGGAGTCTACACTGCAACAGTGCAGGTTGAGAAGTGTGATACCTCCATGAGAAGAACAATTAGCAGAAAAGTGCTCTGCGGATCTACAGCTTACAGGCCCTGGCCACAGAGAGAAACTCAGTCCATTTCACATCAGCAACAATAGGGACCAGTTACTGTACATAAACTGTTTTTCTCCCTCTTCCCTTAGGTTATTATGTCATGTTTGGGGTGTACAGCCCCATTACCCAGAGTGCATTTCCTCCATCTTCTTAACAATTAAGAGAGCAACAGAGGATTGTAGGAATATGAGTCTGTTGGGACACTGTATGCTGCTAAAGGCATTTAGCTGAGTGCCAGACTATAGCCTGTCTTACACAGAAGATATATTGTAAAGTAGAAAAGATAGTTGTGGCCAAACATGCCCAGGCTGCTATGAGGCTACATTTGCCCTCATTTTCAGTCAACCCGCCTATGAAGGGAATCAGGGATGATCAACAGATCAAAAGTCATATTTCAGGAAGCCCTTTAGACAGACTTTCCAGAGGGCTTGCCATCTGCTAATTGTGCCTTCTGGGTGCATACTTCAAATATGACATAACTTACTGCAAAGCACTGTGGGTACACAGTTGGACACTTGTCCTATTTTTTAGATTGGGAGATGAATGGCCCTCCTTAAAACCTTCAAAAGTGGATTTTAATATGCTATTTGCACAATTGAGTAGTTGAGTAGTGTGTAAAATGGTCTGTCTGTGATTCACTATAATCACTCATCAGGCAGTCTGTCTGACCACCCAACTTTGGAAAATGTTGCATGCTACTGTAATTAGGCTGACTCGTTTTATAACATGGGAAAGAATAATAATCTTATTCAGTTATCAATCCATCATGTGTAACATGTTTAACCCTGTTTCTCTAGTACAGTGTTTTTCTCAGGCTGCTCAAGATTTTGGAGACTGGACAGTCTTACAGAACAATGAAATAATCCATTCAAATTCTTATTTTAGAGAACTTCAGTAAATATATGAAGAGATAACTGTGTAAAAAACTAAAAAGGTTTTCCAGATTAAACTCATTAGCATTGTATCACATCTATACATCCATCCTAATTATGTTAGAATAAAGCATAAACATTATGTGTAAAGTGTGCAATAAGATATGCTTGTGGTGAAGTGCATTAGCACTTAATGACATGCATTTGATTTCTGCTCATTAGAATATTTCTCTGTATCCTTCTCTGCTGGACAACTCAACTGGACAAACTAAAATGTTACTATTTTATTTATGCATGCAGTTTTGACTGTGGGATTTACAATAAATGCAATAAGTAATTTAACAAAGCTCTTCCATTTCATTTAATTGCATTAGGACAGCAATGGAATTTGGGTCAGTTCATCCAAATATTAAAATTAGTTTGCAAATCTCATTCACTCTTCAGCATTTTTAAACACTGGCATGTGTGTTGAGATCAGTGACAACAAACAAAATTGTTTTTTAACTGGTAGTAAGCCTACATATTAACAATAATGTTGTTCCAGGAACATCTCTTGGCAAAATTATAAAGGCTGTCACTGTATGCATCTATTGAACCATATCAAATTAGACATGTATTACAATCATGTCAGCAGACATGTTTTCCAATATCAGCATCGACAACAGCATCTGTCTTAGAGTAGCGTACCCAACACCAGTAGAGATCATCAGCACCGTCTGACAGCTCTCCATACAGCCACTTAACTTGTCAATCTACACTTCTCACTCTATACAGAGATAAACAGACAATACATACACACCTAATCAAACACTCATACACTAACACACCCAGCAACACACATAACCAGAACAACTACATAGAACATTTACTTCTACAAAAACAAACACCAACCGTGTCAAGTCTCACTGTTATTACAGTTTTACTATATTTAGGGTCTGCCAGTTCACCCTCTCAGAACTGTTTTGTTATGTATTGTGGTAAAAAATGTGCATCAAAAATGAAATGAAAAAAGAGACAAAAAGAAAGAGAACTCCTGCTATGTTTCTCAAAGGAATAAGCAGAATGTTAGTTGCATGTTAGTACTCTGAGTGTTATAATACAGTACAAAGCTGTAGTACAAAAAACAAGTAATATGTAAAACCTTTGCAACTTGAGTGATTTATTTGCAAATTAAATGGATATTTCTAAGCATACAAGTACAGTCCCTATCTAAATCAGTAAAAACTAAAACTGTCAAGATTACATGTTAATAAACTAAGCAATGTTTTTTAAATATTACTTGTTAAGCACATTTGTTTTAGAAATCTAGTGGAATTTATCATTTTTGGCCACAGCTGTCTTTATTACTACATGAAGACATTTGTTCATATTCTCAGTGTCTTTTCCTGTTATATAATTTTCCTATTTCTATATTACTATTCTGTTCATAATTTTTAATTTTCTATTATTTTCTCTATTATTTTTTTGTTTTAAAATGTTGTTTAGAAAGCTGTTTTCCAACAGTGCACATTGTGAAAAATGTTTCTATCATTTGCAGTAACGTGCAGTTTTACTATTTAAAGGTTTTTACATCATTTTCCTGAAAATTTTCCTTTCCGTTGTTCAGCACCTTGGACAGGAAACTCCCATATAACGTTGCACTCTTACGTTGCACCACGGACGTACAATCTACGGAAACAGACATCGTTTCACTGTAAAATAATAAACGTCGTAATTTAATATGATCTTAAGAGCATGATTTGCAATGTTATCGGGAAACCCAGCCCCTGTCTGTTATATCCATGAACTCAGTGCACCAGAGAGAGGAAACTCCGGCAAGACAATTACATCGATACAGATACGATATTGCCCTCTGTTGGAATTAAGCAGCAACTGCAATAATTACAGTTACTCGTCTATAAATGAACGACATGAGTTATATGATGTTTATATAATTTTTGGGCTGGGTTAGAGTTTCATACAACCTATACTGTCCCTCTGATTTTAGGGGTAGATTATGGTTAGGATTTGGGCTAGGGATGTTGATCCAGAAACACATCTTAAAAAGCAGACAAATTACCTCTTCACATTGGCTTGCAGATCTACACAAGTAATAGGATGTTACTGAACTGTCTAAAAATCTGGGATGTTCTTGGAAAGCCATGCTGTTTACAATTGTTTACAGAGTGGTAAGAATGATAATGGGTAATTTCACAGGTTACTGAAGGAGACACACAGCAGGCTAGCGGGACAGCCCTGGTCCTAAGGAACTTCCAGACCTTCTGTTGTTTCTTATTAGATCACTCTAGCACAATGAGAAAAGAAAGGGTCTCCTGACATGATGGACAATGTGAGTGTGGTTGATGTACAGTCATGTGAAAAAGAAAGTACAATTAGTCTTGGCTTCCTTGTCCTGATGTTTTTCTAGATTCTCTTGCCAGGATCCTGACAGCCCTTGTGTTTTGTGTCAGGGCATGTTGTCTGGATCCTGACTCAGTCCTAGTCTTGGTTCTTGTTTCCTGGAGTCAGGATCTAGACTCATGCTCTGTGTCTTTGTGATCTGTGGAAGCACATGACCATTGTTTGTTTACTTTGTGCCATGTGCTCTCCTGTCTTGAGGCTCAACCCCACCTTCTTGTTACCTCGTTATTAATCACCTCATTACTTCATTCTATTTAATGACCTTGTGTTTGCAATATTGTGCCGGTGTATTGTTTCAGGTTATGAAGTAAGTCAAGAAGTCTGCCTTCAAGTTTTTGAGCTCAACATAATATGTATTTTCTAGTCTTGTTTTGGTTTTCTGGTTTTGAGTATTTTGAGTATATTGAGTGTTTTGCCCCTTGAGGGAGTTTTTGTTTTAAATTTTGTTCAAAGCTATCAGTGACTGGGTTCTCCCTCACCATTCCCTGACAGGACCAGGATTAAAAACCACTGCTTTAAGATCATTGCTAATGATTTTCCTCCTTGGCATTGTGTTAACACCCACCTGAATCCTTCAGACCAACAAACTTCCAAAACTTGCTGACAATCAATTAATCTAAGGGCATTTGATTAGCAGCAGCTGGCTGCTACTTACCCTTTAATTGCAATGAAAGTGGCAAGGGTATGTAGTGTATGTAGTTTTTCTCATGTTTCACCATTTTGGTCTAGTTTTTGTTAAATAAAAAATGACAGTGTAATATGTGATTTGTTGTTGACCTGTAGTTGTATTTACCTAACTTTAAGATCTGTTAAAGACCAGATGATTTTTCTATCATGTCCTTATCCCAAAAAGTGTATTTTTGAGTGTACTTACTTTTTCACATGACTGCTCTGTATGTATAATCAAGAAATTAGTCTAGCTTGAGAGCAGATGAATGTCAGGTGAGACTGAATCCTTACATCATGTAGAAAGAAGTCTTCCATCCCTGGGGAATTGGGCAGAATACAATGCACTGTGCCATTTTGGGAGAAATGCATTTTATTTTGAGTGTTGATACGTCCATACATGTAGTACTAGTACATAGTTCACACGAGTCACATTTTCACTGGTCAGGCACAAGAACAAGTCTGTCAGAGAAGATGTGGTGGGGAATCTTATCACAGAAGCTGTGCTGACACAAGAAAAGTGTTTTAAAAACAGAAGTTAAGCTTGATTTAGATTTTTATGCAGAACCAGTGCAGAACCAGTGAGCCAAGCTTTTTTAAAGTTTAAAAAAGATAAAGCAGCCTGTAAACTTTTCTATATGCTATTTAGGAGAAAACATTTTCTAAAATAGAAATTTAGAGACTCATATGTATTTTACAATACATATTCCATTTTGAATATACACACATTTTTAAGTGCAGAAGTACACATCTGTGCATTTTTAAACAACAGGGACCACTATGACCAAGCTCACAAAGACACACATAAACATAATACACACACAGACACACACATACACACCCTGACAATAAATAGACAGAGTTGCAGCAGACTGAAGCTAAAACAGTGCGGTTTGCAGGAGTAGTACAGATCACTCTCTTGACTGGTGTGTGATGCCCACCACAGTGGTCAGTGGGGCATTTCCTTAAGCAGCTCTGATGCCAGGTGACTAATGTGGCTCCAGGCCTCTTGAACATGTCGGGACTCAGTAGTGCGGGCGCAGACTGCAAAACGCAGCACAAACGTGCCCGCCAGTTGACATGGTACCAGATGAATCTTGCGTGCCTTGTTGATCCTCTTCAAAAGCGTTTCATTTAACTCATTAGAGCCCTATGGGGTTTAACACACAGATCAGTAGGATATTCTGTGACTGCTTACTGTCCTACACTACTTGTTTGAAACAATATACTGCACTAATTTAAGTAAATCAACCAGTTAAATAATAAATATAATAGCCCTATAATTCCATCTGAAAATATTGAATCTTAAAGTGATTGCAGTATTGGTTGAGTATTATAAACGTGTTTTAATGGACATATTGCTGAAAATAGTAACAACATCACTTTGTGTAATTTATGTTGTGTCTTGGAGCATCTACAGAAATTAAAATGTCATACTGCAATTTTCCAGAGTTAACCACATCCCAGAAACAATTTCTTATAACAACTTGAGGAAGGGCTTTTGATTGTGTGGGAAGAGTGATTTTCTCTGACCTTAAGTCTAAAGCAGACGAGACCCAGCACGACATCAGCACAGATCTCAAAGCGTTGATCAACTCTTACCAAACGCTCAAACTCCTTAGCCAGCCCTACATGCTAAAGCAACATAAACACAGTATTTTAGATATGAGATACAGATAAAATAACAACAACAACAAAAAAAATAATAAACAGGTTTGGAATGGGCAGGGCTCAAAAAAAATGTTTTTATTTCAACGTTCATATTAGGCATAAAATTGGAAATTATAGAACGGTTTTTCACAACAGCAGGGGGCAGTCTGTAGTTTAAAATAATACAACTAAGAACAGAACTCAGAAGCTTTATTGTCTTTACATAAAGTATTTTCCTTAGTAAATAAAGCTTTCAGTACACAGATAAAAATATGTACATGTATATGTGTATAATACACATGAAAGAATAACACAAAAAAATGAAAACACAATTGGCTAGTGCAGAATAAATACATTGTTATATGAATACATAGGTATCAACTTTTTTTAATAAGACTGTAAGATTTTAATAACATTATAAACACAACAAAAATTGTTCTAGAGAGGGGGAGCATTTGGGGGCAGTTAACTGTTCATGCGGAAGATGGCCTGGGGGAAAAGCTGCTCCTGCGTCTAGATGTTCTGAAACTCAGTGCTCTGAAGAGCCAGGAAAAGGGCAACAGTTCAAAATACCAAAGCAGTGACTGATCATGTACTAAATCTGTAAGATAGATTGTCCTACATGATTAAATTTGTTATTGCAATCATATGTTTAAATATTGGCATCATTATGTAACATATTATGTAGTGTTGAAATAGTACATTTACAAGTATACTTTTATGTAAGGACAATATATGTTCTGTGACTCATCATTAGATCTGAGATCTAAATAATTCATATAAAGCCCAAGTTTTGTAGCCTACTTTGTAGCAGTATAACAAGAACTAATCCAAATTTCCTCTGGCTCTCAGGACCCAAAGTTTATATTAGACAATAATTCTGACCCAAATCATTTCACACAACACACTTCAAACACACTGAGGCAAATAAAAAAACTAAAAACTCAGCAAATATAGAATCTGGACCAAATCATATGTAGTGCAAAACAGAACAACACAATCTTAATGATGATGGCTTACAAATCAGGGCAATGACTGACTGGTTTGCGTCACACCAGATTGACTGTGAAGCCAAATAAGATGTGGCTGGCAGGGATAACATGATTGTCAGTGCAGGTTATAGGCAGTTACCTTGCGGATGTAAGCTTGCAGACCTGTGAGTCCATACATGCGGAACACGAACCACATCTTCAGAGAGCGGAACCTACGACCCAGCGGGATCTGCCAGTGCTGAAGAAGATGAAATGAGTTATGACATATGATCTTCTGCACAAATAAATGTGACATACACATGAATCAGACAGAATCTTGTTCACACGCACCTCTGATTTTACATAGGTTTGTACTAGGAAATGAAATATAAGCTCATTGCTTACACAGACACAATTATACATTTAGATATTTATTTATTCTTAAAAAAAGAAGAACCACAGATAAAATCAGCAATAAACGACTTTAGAGTGATTTTACAACAAATAAGGGGTGTTCCCACATCTACAATCCATTTACCTTTGATAAAATACAATGTAAAGTACAGACTCAAGTGGTGTATTGCTTATATAAAATGGTGCAACAACAATATGGAACAGTAAAATGTTGTATAAATTATTTAAATAAATAATTCTTTGACACATTATCTCTGTTATAAACACAAACACACACATTAAGTATACTTACTCTATAATCCGTGACAAGTCCTGTGAATACAGAAAAGATTTCAGTCTTAATAAATAAAACCTTAATTCAATCAATAAAATATGCATTTTAATATAATAAAATGTGAACATTTCTTTGTGATTCTACAATGTAGCTAAACAGGCTTGAGTGTAAATACTGTAATGCCATTAGATGTGTCATGCTTTTAAAATAGAAAGCACACAAAAGATTATTTAAAGATAAGAAGCAATAAAATGTTCAAAACTAACACAGTTCTTTTTGTGCATCTGACCAAGCCTGTTGGTAATTTAATCAGGAAGTTGTTCATGATGGAAATGAGTTCAAGGTGTGTAAGTGTGTGTGTGTGTTGTGTAATGAGTTGAGAGACAGGGCTGCTCCTTTGTCTTTCTGTCAGTACAATTACAATCGTCTGCACAGCTGCTCACTGCCCACATCACCAGATGAACAGCTTTTGTTTAGTCACATTTAAATGGCCAACATGCATCAGGCAGCTCATTGGCTGACAGGTAGGAAACTAACATAACTAGTGTAGGAACAGATGACAGATAAGGGGAAGGATGGACTCTTCTAATGTGACATGACTTAGACAGTGGTATAAAAAACAGTTCACATTTATAATGCACACACTGCATTTAATAACAGTTTATTAAACTAAATAGCATCTACAAACAAATTACACTACACATTTTCTCAGAACTGACTTAGATGTTTACTTTGTTAAACATATAAAACTGAAAATTATTAAAAGATTACTTAAAATTGAAGGAATAAATAAATGCCTCTTGGTCTTATATTGTGATGTTTAATAGGTCTTTTTTAATCGTGCCCTAAGTGTCCATATAATTTTGGATTCACTGTATCTGATATAACTTACGTGACATATTGTCACCAAACAGACATACTATATACTGTACAAACACACACATTGTATGCAAAGCCTCACACAGATCCTAAACCTGACCTGGCTGTTGTTTACCCGCACACAGAGCGGCTTACAGCAACTACAGCAGAAGAATAATCTGATCGAGCCCTCAGTGTGACGTAGAGTTTGTGTCAGCACTAAACATCATGTTTCATTAATAAAGATAATGGTCCTAGTCACTGTACACCACATGCTAATGTATTTCTAAAATCTTGAATTCATGTCTTTATAGTTTATGTTTACAATGATGGACTAAGTAAATGGGAAAATTTCTGTGTTGTACAGTATGGTGCAGAGTTCTCATTGGTCACCTGACTCTTGATGATCATGCTTCAGGTACAGTGGCTCCATCTTAAATGCCCCAATAATGTCTGATCTTTTCTTCACCCTGCACACAGAGAAATATATTATAATGCTCTGTAAACATGTCTCTATACATATATATACGTTTATAGCCTACCCAATTTGATTTGTACACTGGTCATCCTTAAGACAGATAACAGAGCTTTAAGAAACATTTTATTACAGTATAGGTATGAAACACAGAACAACCTTAACAACAGAAAAATCTTTGGTCTGAGTGTAGTAAACGTCACTGCCTTCACTTAAAAGCTATCATTAGCTACGTGTTTGTGGTTCTGGTTCAGCTACATCATGGGGTTGAAATAACGGTGTCACTTGTTGCCATGATACTAAAACACCATAATTATTTGTTCTGGATACAGAACAACGTGTATTGTTCATCAGTTTGCCACACTGGCAGAATTCATCAAGAATGAAGCATTGAGGAGCCCAGAAGAACCCAATATGTCAATGGGCTCAAAATGAGGAAATGATGTAATATGGGGGTCAGATAGACCCTTAGTGTTGAGTGATTACAGTGTAACACTGCTAATCAGATGCTGAGACACCTTACTAAAACATATAAGAAGGGACGATGTTAATGAGGCACCTTATGAAGGTACAAAAGACACTATGTTATGACTATGTTATGACACTATGTTAAAGACACTATGAGTGCACTGTTTGTGTATGCATTTACATATGAACACTATTCACTTTGTTTTAGTTTTTTCCCATATTTTATGTAAAATAACTTATGGCAAATCAAATATGAAGTTTTAATTGTTTAATTGTTAAAATTTGACAAAAGCATTTTATAGTACAAATACTATGGCAAGTAAAGCTACTTTTGAGAAAAGAAATTTGAATAATATTTTTGCAGACGTCACTTTATTTTATATTTTATTTCTAATGCCATATAATTCATACAACTCACAAAGAGTGACCCCAGTATCCGAATTCTTTTAGAGTGTCATCATATTTATATAATTGTTAACAGTGTAAAGCCTGTTGTTTATTTTCTCTATATAAAAAGCAGGTCTGTTTGCCTGATGTTGACAGAAAGGGCAGCTGGGACCTCTGTTTCCTGATATATCTGAATCATAGCTTATTTAAATAGAATTGAGATAGTCTATGGGGTCAGAGGATAAAGTGACACAAAACAACTTACCACATTGTAGAGCAATCAAAGTTGACCAGGAGCCATTTATGAGGATTGAAGTTAAAAGAATCTGCAAACTAAATCAAAGCAAGTTATAAACACCTACAATTTTGATATTTTCCTAAAGTGTAAACTACGAAGATTGTTGTTTATATGTATCCGGCGTTGCAAATTTATACAGTTTCATCCAATTTGTGTTCACTGGGATTCAAACCCATCGCTTAAGCATAGCTGGCACAATGCTTACCAGTTGAGCTACAAAAAGTTAAAATATGAAAACAAATAGATGGTAATCAAAGGTGATATGTCTGTCACCTACCTGTTGGCACAGCCTATAAAATCAAATATTACTGACTGAAGCAAAAGCATATTCAATTTCAAACCCACAATCATCTGCAGCAACCTTCCAATGAGAACTCAAAGGGAACGCTATCTCAGAGTCTAATCTCACTCTCTCCTTTTCCAATATCCTTTCCATCTGCTGCAATAAAGCAGACAGACACTGTCATGATGTTCTGATTGTTTTCATGCTGGGTCCTGCCTGTCCTTCACTTCCTTGGCAACCAACATCACACAGGAATCAGCAGCCCACCGTCATTCAGGTCAACGATAAAGACCAATGTCTTTATAGGGAAGCACAGTCACGGGTATTGTTTGCACTGGCACTGTTAAAAAACAGTGATATTTTTTAGTGAGCGAAAGAAAGGAACTTATCTAAAGGTCTTCCTTTGCCTCAGGAAATTACTTTACCCTTATCATTGTGATACCCAGCCGGGCGCAATGAGGACTCAAAGGACGATCGAGGATCTCTCATTTCCCGATGATTCCACAAGACATCACTCATGCCAGCTCACATCATTTGTGACATTTAAATGTTTTTTCATGCGCACGCGCCCATGCTGCTTCGCAAGTAAGAGGATCAATAGATGGAGCCTAGCTCGCAATTGCTCTTCTGTTATCACACAAGCCTCTATGGACTGCATGAAGTGTGTTAAAGAACACACTGTGAGGAGTGTGATTTGAGTATTATCCCACCTCCACGCCATTCAAGAGAGGTCTGAACTCCGGACAGATAAATGCACTGCCGGCATAAGCAGCATCAATGTGCATCCAGATGTTCTCTGCTCTACCTGAAACAAGAAAACAATGACAATGTGTGTTATTTCTTCAGTTCATAACCTTTTATGCAATTCATAATTATTTTACTCTCACAAATAAACCACAAAGGAACAAATAACTAAATTATTATTAATCTTACATATTGGGCCAAGTTCAGTGATGCAGTCAAATGCACATGATGGAGTAGTTCCCAATGTTGCACAGAACTGAGAGAAACATCAAGAAAATGAAATGGATTACTAAAATATCTTGATTTATAAATGCTATGTTGTGCTACTTTGTACTATTAATGCAGATAAATCAATCTAGACCTTGATTTATCCTTAACTATACTGAATGAAAAAGTCGTTTTTAACCATATGCTCTGATCACAAGATGATCTGCTTGGTTTTTTTCTTAGTGATTTTTCTAACACAGGTCTGCTGGCTGAGCCTGGGGCTAATTTGACTAATGTGATTCAGAAAACAGGCTCTCCAAATAGCATTAGCCATCATGCTGACCGTGGGGGACAGGTTTAGAAAAAAGAGCAGAGACAAATTTTCATTTTTTCTTTTCAGGCTTCCTATAAAGGTCTAAATGAGTGCTATTGTTTGGCAAAACTGGACTGATTCTGTGATTTTGTTTTATCACAGTATGCACAGTACTTGCTATTGTATGTACAGTAGCTTAAAGTAGTAAAAGGCAATTCAACTTTATTGTACAATTTGACAGAAAATATAAAAAATAGGAAGAATAATATTGGTTTGTTTGTAATACAATATTTTTTACTCCAAGCAAAACAGTGATGTGCTTTTTAAGTTGTACATACATAGAATGGTATAAGTCCTGCAGTTCTGTCCTCTTGTAAAGCCCTCTGCAGTGTGTCTCCTCGCACAGCAAACTTACTGTCGGTGGAAATTTTCTTCATTTTGACGCCAGCAATCAGGCCCGCCCTCTCCACTGATGAGTGAGCCTAAAAGGCCAAAAAACACTACTGTCAACAATTTATCATTAATGATAATGGTACAAAAAATTTGGACAGTCTGTATTTTTACCCCTAAAACCATAGAGACATTCATCCCTACTACCCCCACTAACATTGACTCCTCCTGTCATGTTAGCGCATAATCCCCTGTACTAACAAATACTCATCCATACTCCGTCTTTTAAAAGGTGCTCAGCCATACTTTCCCTACTAACAGTTACTGATCCATACTAACACATACTCAGTCTTATACTCCCATATACTCCCATCCATACTCCACCACTTGCAAACAGGCTATCCATTCCTACTCATGCACTCACCCTTTATAACAGATACTATTATTACTGTGCCTGAACTATTGCACATTATATGTGTAGGCTAAATACAGTATAGCTGTTTAGCAGTCCCTTAGCTGTCTCACCTGCTCAGATGAGTAGGCAACCAGTCTGGATATAATGTCCATCTCAGATCGGTCAGGCTGCTCGGACTGAATCAGTTTGATGATTTTGGAGCGAGCAGCAAGAAGGGCTATGAGTGTGGCCTCGCTGGCAGTGCCCTGTATGAACAAACAACATATCTTTCTACATGACTACATAGCTAACAGTTTTAGATTGTAAGAATGTTTTTGTAACCTTTCCATTAAGTAACAAAAAACCTTAAAAACCTTATTACAAAAGTTTTAGGAATTTTTAAACACCCAGTGTTACGGACATTGTATTATCGTTATTGCTTACAAGAACGTTATTCAAAATTTTTTTATTCTGTAATGTTTAAAATGTTACTACTTAGAATAACAGAGAATAACATTTTTAAATATTTGATATATAATTTTAGATAAACATCCCACTAATGCTTCTGCAAGAATGTTTTTGATAACTTTGAAAGAACTTTTAGAGAACATTAGCCAACATTATGAAAATGTTCCCTGTTAGCTGGGTAAATCTTTCAAGGTAATATTTCTCTCTGTTATTTGTTTCCTTTTCCTGTTTTTTATAATAATAATAATACCATGACTGAATAAAACATGCTATACAAATCTGAACATTTCCACAAGCACACCATGTTGTTTAAACTTTAAACTTGTATCTCAGAGTAGAGAGCTGTTTATTGACATTCAATAACTGATCTTCTGGCTACAGAATGCTGAACGGATCCCACAAGTGGAAGATGTTCAGTATCAGCTGGACAGAAACATAATTTTCTTCATCTTGAATATAGCACTGAGCAACCCAACCTCAATCAATAAAGCATGATGCTGCTTGGACATTGTAAATTAAGTGATGAATTTTCATCAGCTCTCTGGCTCTATGTTGTATGTCCTCAGTGAGTGAATGTGAAGATTGCACTTGAAACCTCTCAGTACAGATCACATCATCTCATTGTAAAGCAGGAGCTGTCTTTGATTTCCCTCAGTCAGCCTGACAGTGCCCACCCATGCCCTGATTACTTATTATTCCATTTACTTTACAACATAACCTGGAAATACACAGCCACAATTGTCTGGCAAAAGTATGAAATATCATACTAAAGTAACTAGACAAAGTGAATAGAAGCAGTTGTAATTCTAAGCAATTGATTCTACTTCATTCTAGTTGCCTGTCAAACTATGTATGCTTTCATGTGTTTTGGAGCAGGTGTGGCTTTGCAGAGTGCTTTGAAAAGAGGTTGGGATTTTTTTCTTATTTTACGCTTTCAAACCTATTCAAAACCTATTTTCAAACCTAGCTATTGCTAGCATCTTACCTAGATTTTGCCTCTTAAACCACATTTTTGGTTATTTGGTGTTTACAGTGTGCTGAATGTCAGTTTAGAGTTTAAATGTATATGTATTAAAATGTATATATATAAAAAAATAATGCTTAATTTTCAAAAGCATTTCCACCTGTTTTCCCTTTCCCACTCTGCCCACCTTTTCTGAGAGGCATCGCATACAAAACCCATAAACTCCCTCATTAGTGCGTGCTATCAGTGCAAAATGATGCTGCCTGTTGCCATAGTGAGCTCTCTGAAAAGCCCTCAAACAAAACCATTCAGGAGGTGGACATACACTCCAAAGCAGCCCTAATGACAGGGCATCAAACCGCCTGTCGTCAGTGGGTTTTCCGTGTATTGTGCTTCCTGTCTCTCTTTTTCCAAGCAGTCACAGCTGCTCGACCACTGCATCTATAGTGACGAAATGAACACAAACCGCTCTCAACTCACGCTCGGCCTGCCATCAGCCCTCTGCTGAGGCTGACGTCTTAAAAGGCAATTTTCACTGGACGTAACAACTTTCAGGGGTGACAGGAGAAATCGATGATAAACTAATTTGTTGGTGTTCAAATAGAATTGCCCGTAAACATTGTCTGAGAGTGCACCTGATTGTGCAGGTGGCATGAAAGTGGTCTGAAATGTCCATATTTGACACCTGGAATAAGATCCTGTCTAAAAAGGCAATTTTTTAAAACATTTCCATCATTCAAAACACTTTTTGTGCATATGATAATGTTCTGTGAAGCTCAATTAACTACAAATGTCAAGAATCTTCTATGCGGGCCCACTGCAGTTCTTTCGTGGTCCCCTTGTCAAAAACCATGGTTTAACATGCAAAAGTTGACCAACCTGGATGACCCCTCCCCCTTTGCCCTCTGTGCCAGCGAGGAAATCGTCTGGTAACTTTAACATCTTCCCCAGCCAGTCCAGCATTACTGTCTCCAGCTCTGTACAGGCTGGACTCGCTGCCTACAGCACAAAACAAACCCTGCATCAGTCATGAACACAACAATACAGAAGCTCTTCAAATAAAGGTCATGTCAGGAGAAAGAGGAAGAAAAGTAAGGCAGAGAGAGAATAAAATCATGGATGGATGAATGGATAGATGGGTGGAAAAACATACCCAAGAAAATCCAATGCAACCAATGGCCCCACACAGCATGTCTGCCAGCATTGCAGGAAAAGAATTGGCAGTAGGGAAATAGGCATAAAAGTATGGGCTGTGCCAATGGGTCACCTACAACAGTGTCAAACATATACAGAAATATTTACTTCAGATTGATCTTCAAAATCCATATCCAACCATATTTAAACAAAAAAGAATGTTGTCTCGGCAACAATGGTCACTTCCATTATGCATTAGTATGTCCCAGTACTTTGCATATTCTTTGGGTACGCACTTAAACTTACGCTCTACAATTAGAGAGTATAAGTAGACTAGTGTAAGTAGACAATGGGGAAACAGAATTTCTTTGGTTTCAAGTTTTCAGAGGTGATCTGTGATCTGTCAGATTGAGATTAGTTGTTCTGTTGTTCATGTTTGCTCTGTTTACAGAATCATGACTACAGCAATAGTGGCATTAGGGTTTTTTCTCTGAGAACATTAAAGGTTGGATGAAATTATTAAGGCTAAATGAAATTATTCCATGTGTTTAGTGTAGGAGGGAGCTTGAGGCGCTGTAGGTCTGTCTCTCTCTTGCAGGATTTTCCTATTGTGAGTCATTCATTAGCTTCAACACACACTCTTACAGCACTATTAAAACAGGACTTCTGAAAGGGAAAATTGGTCTAATTGGATACAGAGTGAAGGTTAACACCTTAAACTAAATTAAAGTGTTTGTTTTTTCCTCTGAGCTATGATTTGAAGGGGTGGGGAAGGCATTTATCTGACCCCAGCTCAGAGTTTAATGATTAATACAGTTTCTAATGTTGAGATTTTAGCACAGAGTCAGATAAACTATGAGCTTGTCTTACCAAATGTGGCTGGTAAAATAAAATGTCTTTATCTGGACAAGATACAGCAAAGCATGCAAAAGTTATAATATGTTTGGTTGTCATATTTATATTAGGGCAAGTTGCTACATAATTGTCAGGTAACAACACATGTCATAAGCAACTTTTATTCAGTTAATTAACTTCAGTAGCCAAACAATGGTTTAAATGACCATTACCATTAAATTACCACTACTTAAAATATAGATTTTTTTTATTTCTAAGCTACACAAAACTTTATTTTCTTTAAAGCAAAATAGGGACATTTGCAACAGATGGTTTTGCCCTGATCTTAATTTCAGTCAGTCTGGCATGTAGCAGTTGAGACTAAAAGAAAGCAGTTGAGAAAAGCAATTGAGACTTTTAGGTCTAACTACCTAAAAGAACTGAAGAAGGTTCTCTAAGATGCCTGGAACACCTTTCTGCCAACATCCCTAACAAACAAAGTATTGTGCCTAGCTGTTTTGGTACTGTATGAAAGGCAAAGGGTCTTTTTAACATTAACCCTTTTTTAACCGTGCAAAAGGGTTAAAAAACTATTCATTTTTCTTAAAGCATTTTTTCAGAAATACCTTAGTCTTATTCTGCACAGGATTATTTATTGTACCAACCAAAATTAAACAACAATATAATACAATATACTAATCTGTATACATTTATTTTGTGTTGTCACTTTAAGTTTTAAAATCTAAAATCAGACAAACCAGAGTACATCATTATTGCAACATTATACATTCATCAACTACTACTACAACCAATCACAAATGTTAAGAATTATACATGGTGGTTGGTCACCCCTGACTCACCCCTGGCATTATCACCCTCTCTATGTCTTTGACCACATCCTCATAGCTCTCTGGTTCCTCTGGGGCCTCCTCAGGAATCAGCGATCTCAAATATCCAGGTTCCACATCAGGGTAAACCTGTCTCTTCTCAATGGTCTCCAAATAATCAGCCACATAATCCACCATCTCCTTCCCGCGCCTTCTGAATTCTGCTGCATCCATCTTCTCGGCTGTGGATAGGATTAAAGAGTCTGTCAGTTTGGGAAGCAAATGATGCTGGGAAACTGGACGTCTTTAGGTGAGGAGTTACTATATTTCTGATTTGGGATTGCTTGCATGGTCACCATGACTTTAGTATCTCTACAGAAATCTAAGGCTTAAGGGCAAATGTTTAAATGTAATTACAGCTGGCATACTCAACCAGTAACAGTTTGAGTCTCATTTTATTGTGAATATATTCTGAGCAGTAGATGGTGTTTAATTCTTCAACATGAATGTAAATTGCTAAATAAATACTTTAAGAATAAAGAACAACACAAATACAAATGCTTTCAGATTTCAACATGATACAGTATACATTCATCCTATAGAGCCAATGAGAGTTATGAGAGCACTGCCTCTAACAGTAGAGTTGGTAAGAGTGACTACGAATTATTTGTATCCCTGATACTCATAAATCTCTTAACCCTAATCCGCATAATACAAATGGATTGCGGTGTGTGTATGTGTGCATGCACATAATTAGCACATGGTGGGCGGTCTCTTTGATTTCATGCTTGTAAATAAAAAGTAAAAAATAAAAAGTAAAGTAAAAGTAAAGTTGTTTATCATTACAGGCATTTTTACACAATATCAACATTTATTAATTATCTTAATAAAGACATATGATAAACTTTAACTGACAAATCATAACCCCAACAAAAAAATTGATGTCTCCGAAGGAGGCTTTCTGAGATTTCGCTACAGATTTAGCATAACTTGGACACACACACACTAGTGCATTGATTGCTAATATAAATACAGAAACCAAAGCAAATCAATGAATAAATCATAGCCCAGATATTACAAAGGGCAACAACTAGACAAATGTTACAGACAAAATTTTAAATTACCATACTCAACCTGACTTAATTTATGCAGCAGCCAGTTTCTGAGATCATCTATTTGATCACTTATTTTAGACATGTAATGATTTACTAAAGCAGGTGCAGTTAAACTGACATAAAGACAAAAGTAATGTTTCTTAGTGATATTTCTATTTACAAGTCAACCTCAATCAATTTGTTATCAGTAAGTATTAAACTCAACAAATTAAGGCAACAGTATAGACAGTCCACCCCATCTGTTTATTTGCACTATCAGACTAAAAAAAATCAAATTCTTAAAACATTATAGTTCTGCCTTTGCACCTTGTACCTAGGCTGTGCTCTAACTGCTCAACAAGTGTGGCACATGCTATCTCATGCGTTCCCTTAGCTTTGACCATACTCACAGTGCCAGAGACGTCCTCCCTCTTGTCAGTGCTTACACGCTTTCTGTTTGTTTCAAACACATAAATATAAACACACACAGAGCAAAGCAGAGTGATGTTGAACAGCAGGGAAGCCTGGGGGTTTATCAGCCCTGCTACCATTCAGACAGCCAATCAGAGCAGGGCTTTCATTGAGAGCTGCGCACACAGGCAGGGCAGGGGGAGCTGATTCATAAGGAGTTAATAAGAACTGCTCACTTTCCACACAAACGCACAAAGGCGTTAATACAAACACACACACATACAAATACAGACAAACAGACATTTTCAAATACAGACTCACACACATACAAATACAGAGACAGACATATACAAGTACACACACAAATATGAACATACAGACCCAAACAAATGCACAGCCTCAATTATCTTACGCTAAATAATGACATTACCATAACATGACATATAGCTCACACAGATTAGCATGGTTTTACCTGGTTAGTTAATATTCTATTGAACTGTATAGTGTTTTACGGGCATCCGAAGCGCTTGTGTAACATTTACAGCTATTTAAAATTTGAACGTCTCAACAATAAACCAATATGTTGTATGATGGAATAAATGTGCTTTCTTGTAAAGTTAGTCATTACATCTGCATTAGATCACACTTTTTCCTCACACATCTTGAGTGAATTAGCTCCAGAAGCAAATCTATAAGAAAAGAAATATAGTATATAAGTGAAAACTCATTACTTAGAATGAAATGCTTATGCTTTTTCCTATGCAACAAATGCTAAGATATTTATTAATAAACATTTAATGGGTGTGCCATTTCCTGTTTATTTCAATCACAATTCACATTTAATAACATTGCAAATACTGTATTATATGATAGTTTCTCCTGTTTTTTTGTTTCAATTGTATACCATAAAGCTATAACATTTAAGGCAAATCTTACCAAAAAACTTCACCTGCAACAAAGGAGCTTACCAGCTACAGAAACAGTTATTGATTTAATCACCTTTGTCAGACTGAAAATCCTAAATAAGTCCTCATTAGATTCTTATTAGCTACAGGAATCTTGAACATATAAAAATGATAACAGGTTAAACTTACAAATTCAACTACTGCAAGTGATGACCTCATAGATCAGATCATTTTTGCAATGAATAGTAACAAACAGGTGTTTAGGAAAGTGCTGTGATGGTGTTTGTTGCTGTTTGGTTTTGTTGAAATGGCCCTTTTATATATTTGGGTCCCTTTAGTCCCAATGTACTCTAATTACTATTCATAAACAGGTACAGTACCTGTTTCAGTATTGTACTTAAACACCAAACACCTTTCTTATAATCAAACTTTTATAGCATTTTTTTTTTTACAAATGAGGACGTCCCCAAAAGGAAATTTTGTCAGGTTTTACTTACTCAAATTTGTCCCCTATATATGGTTAAGTAAACCCCACCCACACATATATGTATAATTAGTTTATTACAGTGCACAATGACCCAGGTGACAGTGACAAATGACAGTTTCTACAAAAACTACATTCTACCTTTAACTGGGGTAAAAATCTATTCAAATGCATGACATGCATTACATTGAAATTATGTACTTTTATGACATTGTCTGCCCTCTGGTGGAAGTGATTAGTGCTTTCACCCAATGTAACAGGTGGTTCTATATAGACAATGCCATCTTTGCCATGTCTGTGACTGACTCATGAATAATTCACAGTTACTGTTGTGTATGCGTTTAAGAGCTAGTTATAAATGTAATTTATTGAGGGGAAGCATCATCAAACAGAAGTTGGGGATATTATTTGCTTACATTTACTCAAATGTTCTTTTTAAAGTATAACCATCCAACAAACCACTACAACACATCAGGTGCTGTGTACTCATCATGAATACAAAAAGGATCAATAACAATAACAATCTAGTGCTGGTCACCTTATTATATGAACAATGCAAGTGTGAGATCTTTGTTAAGATATTATTAACACAACTTTGCGATATAGCAATGTATTAATGTTTTATTCTAGAAAGAATATATATCAGTCCCTTAATTGTACAAAAATATCTGAAATGTTTACAATTAGGATTTGTAAGCCATTCATCTATATTTACAGAACCAAGCAGAACAAATTATCAATACAGAATCTGAAAAGGAGAAATCTTTTTCTTTTTCATTCCCTGAAAGACATAACAAAGCTCAAGAAATAGTATCAATGGATGGAAAAAGGCTGAGATAATATTTCTGTAGTGTGAAAGACTCACACAGCAGAGGTTCTGCTTTACATTACAGTGCATATAACATGCTACTGTGATTCATAACATGAGCAATAACAAGACAAAGTTGTAATTGCAAGCAGTCCTAAAAATAATTACACATTAAGTACTCCATACTCATGTAATTACATTGAAGTTACCCTTGTAATTACACTACAACACAATTGACTGAAATGCAAAGCGGAGCTTCTTTTTTCATCTAAATTACTTATACTACATCAGTAACCATACCCTAAGAGTACCCCTCAGGCCTACATTAGAGAAGAGAGAGAGACATAGAGACAGACAGATAGAGAGTGGGTGGAAGAGAGAGGCTGGGAGGGAGGGAGAGAGAGAGAGAGAGAGAGAGAGAGAGAGAGAGGGCAGGGAAGGGAAGGCATCTGATATACGTAAGCTTTATGAAACAGAGAATTAAGTTATTTTATGCATTATATTCTACAGATTTGTCAGAGACTTGCAAAGAAAGAAAAGAGAAGTTCAGAGGTTTGGTGTGGTCAAAGACTGAAGCAAAGAACTACAATGTTAGTTTAATAAAAAGAAAAAGACAGGTGAAGAAGTCTTGCTGGTCCATAGGACCTGCTTTAAACAGCCTCAGCTTCAACCCTGAGCAACCCAGTTACATTCATCTTATTTAAATATAAAAATGACATTTATTTCTTTCATTGATAAACTCTCAACAGTTTACACGTTTCGCAAACGATCCTGCCAGCTCCTTCCAACAACAGAGAAAATGCAAACATTTCCATCTTTGATTCATATTAAAAAACATTTCTACAGTATCTACAAGGCATACATTTGTTAGCATTTTCATAATAAGTGTATTTGTAAAAATAGGTGAGTTTTTAAAACAGCAGTTTAGCTTAATGAGGACCTTTAGTGACTACAGGAGTACAAGTCCAGTTTTCCATGAGCTTGATGCAAACACAACATACTCCTCAAGGTCAATTAGCATGTCAAAGCAATTTAACATAGAATAGATTCAATATATACACACTTACCCAAATAATAAAAATGCACTAAAAGTCAAGTTTCTTCATTTTAAATGACATTTTGGAAAAAACAGAAATTGCATCCAAAAATTCAGTGTGATATCTACAAACTTGAATGTTTGTACTTGAATGGAGTGTAACCTAGTTGTGTCCTGGTGAGCTGCATCTTATGTGATGGTTAAAAAAGAAAACAACGCTGTAAACAAAATGAAGTATTACAGACAATGTGATTGCACTGTATAACTGTGTCAAATCAGAAATTGTGGCTAGACATCATACCCAACCTGCTCATACTCCCTTCAGAATGAGCACTGGATTAATTAATTGGTTCATTGAGAGCTGAAGATCTGGTTTATCACAGAGATGATTTACCAGTAACAGAACAAAACAAGCCTTTATGTAATATTATAACATTCTTTCTGACAAAATCCAAAAATCATAATCATAACTTTACACTTCCAAACTGAATACATGCCGTCTAAATCTCTCTCTCTATATATGGTGTCCTCCATAAGTACTGGGACAGTAATGGAACAATTGCTCTCTTTTCTGTGGAGTCAAGAAATCTTTTATGATTAAAAAAAAAGAATGTCACATTTCAGCACTGGGACATTTGGCTGACAAGCCAATCAGCTGTGTCCTGTTGCATTTTTTTGTTCACACATCAAAAACAGATATTGTGTAGAATCAGTTGTGTCCATTGCTTCTGCAGTCTCAGTCTTGCATTCGGTGACAACACATAAGCCAAGATGAAGACAAGGGAGCTGACTCTAAGAGAAAAGCAGTAAAAAATGTGACATTCTGTTCATTTGCCTCATATTCATCTTTTTACCATAAAATATTTCTTGACTCCACAGCTAACAGAGAAATTCTTCCTTTCCTGTCCCAATGCTTATGGAGGGCACTGTATATATACATATTTATATATACATACACACACACACACACACATAAATATATTAAAACTGAAATGTTTAATCCTTGGCTGGCTGATTGTATAGTTTCACTTACCAAACTCTGAAAAAGAAAGGTGTGAAGTTGTTTGTGTGTGTGTGTTTGTGTAAGACCAAAGCAGACGTCCAAAGAAGAACACACAGTTAATGTGAAAAAAAAATTGTTCAAGAGAATTAAGCCCTGCAGTCTTGTTTGTTTCTAGATCATCCAATGAGTTCTAAGTTTTTAGTAACACTGATATTATATCCTTAACTATGCTTGTCTAATTAAAATTGTTAGAATTAAGCAATACAAACAGGAACACTTGATGTTACTCAACGTTATTAAGCCTATATGTTTTTGAAGCTCACAACAATGTGACATTCATTTGCTGGGACCTAAAATCAGATACTGGGACCATTAGAGCTCTACAGCAGGATGTTGGAGGGGAATTAGTGTTAGGTTCAAGAAAGGGGTTCTAACTGTATAGTTAACTTAGGCCCAAATATTTATTGTAATTACAAGGGAATAGTATCAAACAGCGCTGAGCAAATAAACTAAACTATATTTCAAGTAATCATTCAAATCCAGATAAATAAATAAATTTGTCAAAAAACAATACTTAAAAATGATTGCGTCATCTGCATTTTTCTACATTATGGTTTCCTGGGTGAACTTGTAGATCATGTGGCTATGTCTAGTTTAATACATTATAGGTACATACTAAAAACATGTCTCTGTCTTTACATTGCGTCACAAGTACAAAAATATCTCTACAAATCGGTTTGTATCTACTGCTACCATGGACAAGGCAACATAGAAATTCGAGCCCCACCATACTGTGGGTGGTCTGAAGCTTGGACTTCACAGTGTGTTGTACTGAAAAAAATCTTTTGAAATGTGGAAAGTCAACACCAAGATGGAGCTGAGCCTGAAGATGACGGGAGATATACAGATACAGAGATTCCAGTTTGCTGCACTAGCTTCTGACAGACTGTAATAGCAGAGCTTCTGCAGAGGATTTAGTGGTTATTTTTCTCATTCATCAGATTCCTGTTCAAATTCAAAGCACTGTTCCTAATAAGTGTGGTAGTAATATCTGTAGAGAAGCTATGTGCTGCTTGTACTCGTGTTTAAAGGGATAGTTCACTCAAATAATTAGGATTCTGTGATTGTTTACCCACACACGTCATTCCAAATCTGTGTGCTGTCATTTTTTTCAGTGGAATACAAAAAGCGACATTTCTGAAATTTTAATTGTGTTCTACAGAAAAACGTCATATGGGTTTGGAACAACACGAATTAACGTTTACATTTTGAATGTTCACTATTGTTTTATGGGGTGGCAGGCTGTTACTTATTGATTTGGCCAGTAGAGGGCGCTGTAGCTTATGGTTTGTGGTGGGGTGACCTAGTCATGTATTTAACAGTCAGCAAAGGCGTATGCATTCATGCATGAGAATTCTGTGCTCAAGAATATGAGTAAATAGATTTTTACCAAAACATAAGGAAGAAATACAAAACTGTAGAAAAAACCTGTCTAAAAATCCTGCAGATTCAGCTGGATAACAAGGAAAGAGCGCACAGATTTAACAGCAATATAGTTTCACAGTACTCAAAACAACTATAAGCTGTCCATATCTTATAGGCTTTTCTAGAACATGAGGCAAATAAACCTGCTTGATTTATGAAAGCAGAATTTGCCATAGCTTGTTTGTTCCTGGGTCACAAGTGCAAAATAAAATCAAACATGATTTAAGAGCATCCCGTTGATCTTCTCAAAACCAACGCATTTTTACGATTCAGACAGTTCAGATGCTGAAGATTGTCCTGAGAACCTGGTCCCGCCATGGTTTAGTGTGCAGGTGACTGGGTGGTTCGTTAGCCAGCTAACGCACAAGCTTTATTTTCTCCAGTAGATTTTTGCTGGTCCTGTCTATGATATATCTGATGTTCTCTCTCAGACCAGCTTGCTGCTTGAGGTGACCAGCTTGCAGTGTGGTTTTCTCCAGCCCTGCAGCACAGCGTCAGACCTCAGCACACACTGCTGCATTGTTTGTCTTTAGCCAGGATCAAGCATGTGGGGGTCATAAGGCCACTGTGGTGCAGGGGTGCTTCAGTTTACAAGGCAGAACTCCTCTGTTCAGCGTGTAGAACTCCACCAACTGGATCAGGTCTGAGAATTTGGTGGCACCATCATCAAGGCTCAAAAACATTTGACCATCTTCCTCGCACTGGAAAAAGAGCAAATTAGTCAGCAAAATACATATTTCTTTTACACTGCCAAAAACATTGTCATAAAGATTACTATTCTTGCCTTGTTTTCCAGGAAACCTATTATAACATTCTATAACATTCTTAAAACACTTTTACCTGAGAAACAAAACTCCAAACAACATAAAAATGTTTTTTCAGAGAATACATCTAGGGAAAGTGAGTTTCCATCCAGAGTAAATAAAGTCCACCATACACATTTTCAGAAAGGTAAAGACAGCAGTCATTAAATCCAGTGTCACATTTTACATGCTGTATATTCGGAGTTCAAGAAAATCTTACCGGTAAAATCTGGAAATGTTTGATTTTCTGGTGGTGACACAGTGTAAGTACGAATGCCTTGGGATTGCTCTGACTGTCCCGCAATAAAAACATTCTGTTGCACAAAAGACAACTAAGTGTAAGTTATTTGTAACACAGTTAAAACAGCATGTTCCAGCATGTTTTTGAGAGTAACAAATGATCTCTACCCATCCACTCGGCCCTGCTGTTGGATCATCTTGTGAGATTCCTCCCTTGGAATACGACCGTGGAACCACACCTGAGTTCTGTGGATAACTGGATCAGAAGAGGTACAAAACCCTTTTATAACAAGCATCATGATAAGAACCGGACAGAATTCTGCACTTTTGATGCTAAGCTGCACATTACCATCAGAAGCAAGCTTGTAATGCATACAGTCATTGAAACAATGTATCAATGTATGTATTATGTATCAATCATTACTTATAATCCACTAGAAGTGTGTTTTCAGCCGTGAGTGTGTAGTCCCTCAGCCAATAACAGCAGTTACACCCGATAAGAAGGGCCAAGTCTGAATGCTGTGTTTACAAAGAGTAACTGAATATCCTGCATGGTACACCTCTAAAGGTTTTTTTATAGGTTTTGACTGATAGTTAAAATAGAGGTAATTATGTTTGTAACATTTAAAGTAAGACATTATTCTCAAGCATTCTAAAAAGTAAACAGTACCTCCGCTCAAAGATGGGGGGTGCAGGGAACTGGGACTGCCCAGAACGTTCATGCGTTGACTTCTCTTCTGATATAAGACAAAACAGTCAATAAACGTACAAATTCTGATACAATTTGAATACAATTTGATACCAATTTGAAACAATAATTCAAAAACGTTATTTGCAAATGATACAGGTACTGTTAATACCAGTCAAGGTAATTGCTTTAAATAAATTAGGTCAGTGTCCTAGTAATGAACGTTAGGAGACATGAATGACACCTGTCACTCATTCAGATGATTACAGAATGCCTGACACAGTTTGCATTTACTCCAACTCATCTTACTATTTCTCTGAGTGGGATTCATCAGTAGAAAATCATAGTAAAATGACAATCAATAAACAAAATGAAGCTTGATCAGTGGTACTGACTCTCCAGGTGTGTCCCTCTTCCATGGCAGCACTCTGAGCCTCCTCAGGATTGTCAATCACTCTGCCAATGCTCCCTGAGAAATCCATGGCAACCAGAGAGTTCTCCGAGACGCTTCTCTGTGAAACAAGAATGATGATTATGATCTTATGGTGATTATCTGCTTATGGTCTTAAAGCTCAATAAATGAACCATCTGGATGGATGCATGTGCTTCTCATGCTTATTCATTAGACCTATTCTTGAGCTTATTCATTAGACCTATACTATTCTGTCTTGCAGTTTTCTATAGCAGACCTGCGTAATATCCATAGAACAGGCTGTAATAATTGTTTCTCTGCCAGCACTTGAACAATCATTCCAAAATGTGACATCATAGCCCACATTTGTGCATGTGTGATTAATGGTCCATCTGTGAGGGATGGGATAGAGGGAGGGATAGAGGGAGTCGCTTAAAGGGACCCAGAGTCTTACCACAGGGCCTGAGAAGTGTGACAGTAATGTTTTTCGCTGTTGGGGAATCTTGTAATTCTGATAGAGTAGAATTCCATACTATAAGGAAAAAAAAATGAGTTAGAGAAAAAAAAATATAAGATATAAAGTTATTTAACTTAAATGATGCTAATGTACCAAACAGTTAATGTATTTTCCTGTTAAAATGTAATAATGACATCAGAACATCATTGACATCATTGGAGTAACGCTAACATAAGCATATGTTAAGTGCAGTCATGGTTGCTAATTTGAAATCAGCTTGTCTTCTTCTAGACCAGCCAATGCAAGGATTCAGGTCAGTCAGGGAGTCTTGGTTGGTATTAGCCAAAGTAAGAGTGCAGTTTTAGGAATTAGTCTCTAGGTTAGATAGGAAAGAGAAGGTTCTAAAACAATCGTAAGTAAGACTGCGTTTCTAAACCAATTTCTAGGTTACGCCAGATAATAGATATGGGTTCTAGAGCCAGTGAAAAGGTGCAGATTCTAGGTCACCGACAGAAAGTGGCTGGATTCTAGATTTGCCAGTGAAAGAGGGGTTCCACAACCAACCTTGAAGAGTCTGAAGGCTGTCATCCAACACGTTCTGCTCTTCTCGTCCTCCGCACACAACATCCTCAGTTCTTTTATGTCAGTCCTCACTTTGTTAGGCTAAAAATCATCACAATGCACAACATTAGCCTCTCCACTAACCAAAAACATCAACTGTATTAGACATCTGTTCTGTTCTTTGTTAGACATTAAAATGCTCAAAGCATTCTACAATGAACCTCTCTTCATGCCTATCACTGTACAGTATGTTTTCACTGTACATTTAATGTTTGTAAACTTACATACTTCTAAAGTTCTTTAAACACACCACATAAACTTACTTTGATGCAGAACTCATAGTCAGTTGGTGCACTATGCAGTTTTCTCCCTGTTATTACTGTAAAGACATTGCTGTCCTCCAGGTCTGCTAGTAGCTGTAAATGCCTGGGCTCCTGTGAAATATCAACCAACAGTTCATGTCATTTGATGGATAAGGGAGGGAGGGGGCACTAAAACAGCACTCAGAGGGAGGAGGGGCTCTGTCAAGGACCTGATGTCATTAACGTACAGCTGAACACAAGACTAGTAAAACCAAACAAATTTTAGATTTATGGTTGCCATTCCAACATTTGGAAAAGTTAACTCACCTTCGACGTTCCTTTTGTTGAGATGTACAATCCTGACCGTCTTAAAAACACATACTGTTTCTTCCAAGATTTCCTGCCGACCTCTTTCACATACAAATATCCTTGGATCTCAGGACAACTGCTGGAGTTTAAGACGTTCTGAACACAAAAAGAGAAAGACTTTTGAATTCAATCGAGTCAAACGCTCAGCTATACAGAAATTTTATGGGAGTGCATTGGGGTGTATGAGAGAGAGGGAAGACATTTAATTTAATGCTTGCTAACAAAGCTGTCAGCTGGATGACAGGAGACGGGTCTTATCTGGTAAAGAGTCAGAGATGTATGGGCTGATGCCTGATCATGGAGAGACAGAACATACCTGCAGCAGCTGAGATGGGTGGATGGTCCCATTGGTCTCCTGACACCAGGCCACCATCTGCTCTGGAAAAAAGTTCTGTTGAAAAAAAGATGCTTTAGCTCACATCACACATGTAAAGATACTATAAATAATAATTAAGATACTATAAATAAGACACTATAACTAAATAATTACTTTATTCTGCTTCTGTGCATTTACAGAAAAGTCGTTCCTAATGAATTCACTGTAAGATGCATTTTAGTTCCAATCAAATTTTGTTAATAATAATGCAGTCTCGCAATCCAAATGTTTATAATTGGCTTGTGTAACGTTTTCCTGTAGGTGGTGCTCATAAAAGAAAATCTTCAACAAAGAGAAATGTTTTGTAAAAGCAATTATTCTAAATCATTCTAGAAGCTCTTTGGTCCAAAAACTAGAAAAAACACCCCAAGACAAAGTATTACATAATCTTTTAAAAATGTAAGCCTGTCACCCATTGCCCTTCCACTAATAATTTTCCATCTACACCAGGAATTTCACAAAATTATTTCCAAAACTTTGTTATGTATCTGGGAAAAAAATGTTAAATTAATTCTTAATTATTGTTAGTGCTAGTGGCAATACGTTTTTTTTAGCATTTTAAAAAAGTTACATGAAAAACAGTGTGTAGAGCCACAACATATAAGGCTATATATTATATAAAGTGAGTTTATTAGTGATTACATAATGCTTGACAGACCAGTTGATCATGTCCTTCTAAATTAAATTTAAAATTAAGCATTATATACTGTTAAGTTAAATATAATGTGGAGTCAGACAGAGATTATCACAAAAGGAACAATCAAACAATGAAGCTGCATACTAAATACACGTAAATTGTTTATTTGTAAATTTATGTTTATTATATGTTCTAGCATGGAAATCTGTAATATATATGTATTTTTTACTATACATGTATAATGTTAAAAAAGTTTGATAATATTACTAATGGAAGTTAGTACACTCAAAAATAATTACACAAAAAGGCAAAATCTGAATCTAATGGAAAATCAGTCTCTAGATTTCTGTCTAAAATCTCACATTTACAGTGCATATTTCTTTACTGTATGTGCAGCTGAACTAGTCAAACTTATTGTGTTTAATTAGCAGCCCAAACACCAAAACCTGGAGATCTGTCATGTGAAATCTGCGTCTAGCAAGCAAGAATGAAAATCATTTACTAGTGTGAGTGGGTGTGAGAAAGTGAAACAAAAATACCCAACACTTAATGTTATTCATTATAAATAATTGAATGAGCTCTGAAATGGACTTACTAAAGGATTTTTAAAGACTTCATATTTGGCATAGTTCTTCCTGAAGAGAAATTTACTCTCATTGGTCATGGTTGCCTGCACTTGGACAACAAGTTCATGGTCTTCTAAGCATCTTTCTGTGGAATGATGGAGAAAAAACAGAATCAGGTCAAAATGAGTCACACACAAACACACTACAACAAGAAGTTACACTTATGAAAAGGTCTGTGTCTATGGACATTATGACAAAAAATGCATAGTTGTAACCTAAGATTCACATGTGGTGTAATATTTGCTTCTTGAATGACATCATTGTCTGTTAGCATTCATCCAGGCAGACAAAAAATAAACAGGGTGAGCTATCCCAGCCTAAAGAAAAGATAGTTTGTCTGGAGGAGAGAACCGCCCCCCACCTCTCTACACCCCCAACCCCTCACACTTCACCCCCACCCACATAAAACCCACAGAGGGACTTTTGACTAATAAACACATCTGATCTATGTTCTCAGGCATCTATTCTCTCTTGCATTCTCATTCTCCTCCTCATCACAATCTCTCTCTGATCAGTCTGATGGATGGTAGAGATAACGCAGCCCATGACCGGTCAGAAAACTGACCCTGAACCCACACACGTTCTTGATCCAGCTGAGGAGTGGGGCTCAGAGCCTGTTTGGCAACAGGAAGGTATGGGAGAGGGGGTTTAGGGTCAACCCCGAAACACAATCAGCAATATATGATGATTCAAGACTGTACATCCAATCCTGGGCTAGGAATCACTCCAACGACTGTAATATTTAACTGATTCAGAAGAATTAGCCCCTGAACCACTGTACATATTCTTATTTACAGTGCAGAGTACGGTAAAGACAATATGAAGTTTTATACAGAGTGAAAACAAATTTAATAAAAACTTTTCAACCGTTTTGGTTATGCCAACATTGACAGCCATGTTTCTATTCAGGCACACTTTAATCCACTTTATAGCACATACCTGCTTTATGACTTCTTCCCCACAACACATTCATCTTAAACTGACACTTGGAGACACAGAAGTGCCCTGGAGTGACAAGCTTTTCCATCATCCTGCTGTTCAATATTTGCCGGTATAAAGCAAGTCAGGCATTGCAGAGAGACAATGTCATTCTTCACTTAACCACACTTCACACTATTGCAGCAGAGAGGATCCAACTAATGAGAAATGGACATGCTTTGACATTTGAAGCGCTGTGTTTCCAATATAAAATGACAAGCTCGTCCAAACTGAGGTACATTCACATTGGTTTTTAAATGCATTGTTTATGTCAACATGGTTTTGTAGGGTGTAGACAAATCGAATCAAGACCTGAATCATTTAGTATTTAAAATGCTAGTTTAGGGTTTAATATAAATGCCTCTGGGATACCAAATATTGAGCTTGCTGAACACAGACACAAGGAAATAATGATAAAGAATAAATAACTGAACAATTGAATACATTGAATAGCAGTGTATCTAATAAGTAAGAGTGAGGCTAGCTGTCAGACTTCCAACACCAGTGGACACGTCTCAGGGTATGTTTATTTTTCTGTCAATTTCTAGCACAAAATTTTGGCTACAAACAAAGCTTGATTATTTTAACATTTTCACCGTTATTGATGAGAAGACAAAGTTCAATAGAGAACATGTATATGGGGCAATATCGCACACTTAAACCTGCCAATAAAGAAGGTTTTACAGCAAAACTTTATTGTGAAATTATAAAATAACAGAAACATAAATTATAATGTATGTCCACTGTTTTGGGCAGCAATTTGCAATTAATAAACTGTATAAATTAATAACATTTACACATAACTACTTGCCCAGACAGATTTTTATGAAAAATTCTCATCATAAGAGTTTAATCTTTTGTTTAAAATTTCTCTTCATTATAGAGTTGACCCTTACCTAAAGGTATGGGGTTTAATTTTGTTCACAAAATTCACAGAATTTTTTTTAATTTAACAGTTTTGAACTACATGTTTGCCAACAACCAACATACAAAACCACTGCTTAAAGAAACACACATTTGTGTAATTGGATTTTTGACTGGCCTTCTTTAAATCAACACAAGGGTGGCTCTTTGCTTTTATGGAAAGTAGTTGTAGTATTTGTACACTAAATTTGAAACTGAAAGTAAAACTGTATGTGAAAAAACCCCACTGATATAAAGAAGGAAATTTTGTTTGTCAAACAAAACATATAGTGGCACTGGAAAAGCATTCCTATCCAGACCATGTCCTCAGACAAATGAACTTCCTGTACAACTGCCCCGGGTTGACATCTCTGTCAGGGCTACCATGCTGCTGGCGAGCCTTACGTTTACAGGTTATTTGAGTTTATACAGAGTTTATGAATTAATACACAGCATGCGCTGGGATGGAGATTTACCTACAACATGCATGCTAACAGAAACCCTCAACGTCAAGAAAACCACTGACCATATTTGAGTTTAAAGAGCTTTACTCTAAACTCTAAAGAGTTTTCCCCTGCTGACAGCAGGGGAAAACAATGCTAATCATAAATGCAACTACTTAGAACTACTCATTGATACATAGTGTAGCAAACTAAACAATCTTCCACCCTTGAAAGTGAGGAAAAAATAGTTCCCAGGCCCTGCATACAATCAAACTCAGTATTCTGGCACATATGTGTGTCATTTGCTAGAAGCCAGCCAGCATGGACAGTGTATGTGACAAACATGTATTCAAAATACAGTTATGTATGATAAACAATTTTACACTGTGTTGGGTCCTCACCTGATGTCTGATGTAAAATATAGGTGCTGAACTAAAACCACTGCTTTAAACAATTTATGACTATACACAACTATACAACAATACACAACAATTCAATTTGTAACCTGAGAGTTGTAACTTAACAGTTTTACTTAAGAAACTACCTCCCTATGTGTGATGGAATTTCCCCTCAGCAACTGTTAACCAGTTACCTTCTCCCTTTCTTTCGTCGAAGGAAGAAAGAAAGCCTGTCAACCTGTTTTACGTGGTCATCACCAATTTAATCTCCAGCACTCTGAAAATTACTGCATCCAAAGTGGGTGACGCACACACAGACAATCTGAAACAGCTCTATACCACATAATCCACATACACCCCTGTAGCCTACAAAACTAAGATAGGCAGTTACCGAGTCCCAGGGCCGGATGATGCTCCACAAGTGCCCAGCTGTTATCGTCCACACAATGGTTTTTATAGACGAGGAGCTGGCACAAGTCTCGTGCCGTCATGTCGGCTGGGATCTCCACCATCTTCCCCATCCCATCCTCACTGAAGATTTTTATAATCTGAAATAAATAAAAACAAAAAATGGATGTTAATTAAATGACCACATAAAACTCATAGTACCGAAAAACATGTTTACACATTTGAAATTTTTTACTGCGTCACAAGACAGGGGCATGATAGAAATAAAATAAGTGTAAGCTTAGCAATACACAGCAGTATTTGATGCATCTGGCGTTACTAATACAAAAAATAATTTGGGAAAGCGTTGGCATACACAGTAAAGCCATCAGCCCACATATCTAGGGCGTTTAGTGTCTATACAACATTTTTGTTAACAGAAAAAAATGTTTCATCTGGAACACTTTGATGCTCGACACTGAATGAGTCATTGTGTCCCGCTACCCCAGTACTCCTCACATGCTAGCTTTCTTGAAAATCTTTATTTGAAACATGCCATTTTGTGCTTGCTTCAAGGGGTCTAATCGCTTGTATAATATGCATCCAGCACACTACAGCACACAGCACAAATGTTCATAATCCTTCATACCTTCCACACATTATGCACGCCACATTCCCTCTTTCAAATTCAATAATGTATACTCAAACGGTTGGTGTAACACAACTGTTTATGCCACAGACTATTAAGGATTCCTGCTTGCATTCTACAGGTTTCCATGTTCACCCTACTTCAAATAGTAACTAACTCCTCTGACTCCAGCTTCCAGACACATGGGGGAAAAGACATTCTGTCTCAAGAAGCCAGAAGCAGAAATCTTACCTCCCCAGGCCTGAGTAGGCAGCAATCAGGAGAACAAGATGGCATTTCCCCCAGCAGCCTGTGTGCTCTTCCACAAACTGAGAGGTGGACCCGTTCTCCCAATGTCTCCACAACTTCACAGGAAAGAATAAAATGAACAAAAAAAGCAGTTCTAAGGCTCTGCAGATGTGTCCTCCTGTCAGTAGCTCAGTGTAGCCTACCTGTCACAATTTCTTTCTTTTTCTCTCTGCCTAGCTTTGACGCAGGACAGAGCATGCAGATGACACTGTTTCCAGCTTGGCAGGCAACTTCCTTCTGTTCTCTCACAAAGGGTTACAGCCACAGGCTTTTAGGTAGTGAATCAAACCACACTTCCCTAACCAATCATAGGGCTAGCTCAAGCTGATGTAATCATTCCCACACAGACACAGACGCACACACCCACCTCACACAAGCACACATAGAAAGACGCACAGTCATATGCACACACAGCCTTAACTTTTTCTCTCCCTTCTTCTGCATAGCTTCATTTTCTTTTTTACGCTCATAGGGATGGCAGTTTATACTTAGCAGGTCATTTTTTTCTTCTAAGGAGGAGCAATTGAATCAGACTAATGAAAGGTTCTCAGCTGTCTAAACCTTAACTTAATTTCCTGAAGTCTCAAACAAGTTTCAAGTGAGGACTTGTTGAAACTTTTTCTTACTCTCTAAAGCCCGGCTTTGAAGTCGGCAGTTTGAAGGCAGAAATTGCTCTCACGACAGGGTAAGCCTCATTACAGATGAAATGAAATGAAAGAAGCATGAGCACTTGAGACGCCGCTTGCTCCCTTTCCCCCAGCTGACTGTTATGCCAACATTTCTCCACTAAACCCTAGAAAAACGCAACAAGCGAACCTCAGTAATGTCTGACCCCTGAATTCACACACATACAAACAAGGAGTCAGATACAAACTTTCAGACAGCTAATTCAACAGAAGACTGAAACAAAGAGACTCCATGCCCCACCCAATCCATCTTTACTTCTGTGGAAGTGAGTCTTTTCTTTCTAATGAACCTGGAGTTTCATCGCAATCATGCGGTTTGACACGCAGTCGTATCTGCTTGGGCACCCCTGCTAAATTTAACTTTGTGTGACCACAGTAAACCGGACAGAAAGGATGACTCAATCCCTTTCAATCCTCTAGGAGACTATTTCAGTTATGGGGGTGGGGAGAGAATGAGAGGAAGTTGGGGATAGAGGGCTGGAGGGAGCACTGGAATCAGTCCAGAAGAAAGAGTCAGTAGGGGTGGTAGAATAAAAGGTAAGCAAACTCTCCAGCTCGCTCCAGTCTTCCTCCTTTTTTCCTCCTCTTTCACTCATCACTCAACCTTATAGGAAGTCACTGGTGATACGACTGGGTCACATATATGCTTGTACCATCTCGTAGCTCCATACACTGCAGCCACATCACTCGATGCACAGCATGTCTTTCATTACCTGACTGATCTACATTATCACATGCAGGACCATTTGTTTCTCTTATTGACCTATTTGGAAGTTGTATTTACAGTATAGGAAGGACAAGAAACAATTGCGGGAAAGAAGTGAGTGGGATTGAGTAACATTGCAAGTCAAGTTTAAACTTGAGTTGCTGGTATGAGCACCACAGCTTAGAGCAGCTAGTGGGTTGTCACAGGTCTGTTCTGATTAGTCATGGACAGTAGGGATTACATTTTAAGTGCAATTAATTATATAATAGTGTATAGTTATGATAACAACATGAATAAGGTTATTGTAGGTAAGCTGATTAAAGGAAAATAAAGTCAGTGGAGAATATATACACACATTTTTTACAATTTCTATATTTAATGGTACTTTTGTGGTCATTTTTTGTAGAGTTTGACAGCGTCAATATGATGACAGAATTTTCATTTTTGGGTGAATTATCCCTTAATGTGTTGAAATGTGCTACCCACTAGGCTATGACTCTGGTAAGTGTATGTTTTTAAAATTGTGTAAAAAATCGCAGAGGACCTTTTTCCATTGCAAATCTGGAAATCATTGG
Source organism: Chromobotia macracanthus (assembly GCA_036877525.1). Lineage (NCBI taxonomy): Eukaryota > Metazoa > Chordata > Actinopteri > Cypriniformes > Botiidae > Chromobotia > Chromobotia macracanthus. The sequence continues at coordinate 5,753,165 of JAZGTH010000027.1, read as the reverse complement.
AATATTTCTGACCATGAATGAGCCTCCAAAACAAAGCAAAATCCATTTTTTGGTAAGGAAAACAAAGCTTAGCTTGCAATCAGACTGCTATGTGGACAAATAATGAGTGCCACAGTCCAACAGCCTGGAGCTGTTTCTGAAGACTAGTTCCTCCCAAGATACAAATATTAAGTTACATAAGACCATTATATTGTCACGCAGGACACTTTTTCCCAACAGTGCTTGGAAAAAAACTGTGAGAATGAATGATTTTAGGCTGGTAATCCAGCAAGTTGAATAAGTGGTGAGACGCTACCCAAGCAAACACATATTACCGCACCTAGTTTTCCAGTCATTAATTAAAGTCGTTATAGGAAAGGAATGATGTTATATTTCAGACCCATGTCCTGTCTTTCCTCTTTCCTGTTTTCAATGTGCTTATGTCTCTGTTTCACACACGCTGAATAGGCAACTCTATTTGAGCTGATCATATTTGTCCATACCACCTGATCTGAGACCAGATTTGTGCTTATTCTCTCACAACAGTTATAAGGAGATGAATAAGGAGGACTTAGGAGAGGAAACCTGACACAGGGTCAGCACCTTTAGGTGAACTTGATGTGAACTCAAGTTCTCAATGCAAAGCACAAAAAAATGACAGACTAGCCTACAGATGGGCCTCTATAACGTTTTCATCATTATTTCTTAAAACCGACGGCAATTACCTACATTTATGAATAAAGGAAACATAGATAATCTCTGGTTGTTCTGTCATGGACACATTTCTACAGGATGGAAAGATAATGTCTGGTTCTTTATTATATAATCCCACACAAGGAGAGTTTTACGCAATGTAGTGCCAGTTTCACTACCCACTGATTTTCTGCACTAATCTATAGGAAACTACATTACAAGTGTTAGCTATAACATACATTTATGTTCTAAACAGTCACTTTCTTACCAAAGCAACATACAGTGCACAAATCTTAATGGCAAATACAAGGAAAGGAAGCAGAGATTTCCTCTTAACAAGTAGGCAATCATTATGACTGTAAACTGAATGTAAATGCACAACTAAGCTAATACCTCTATAGGATGCTTTTGTACTTATGTTGGGATGCTAGGTTAGTTCCTAAATGGTACTTTATATACATGTACATAGAAAGATGTGGCACCAAAGAAATACTAGTAGTAGCATGCATACTAGTAGCATGCATACTAGCATGCTACTACTGATATACTGTATAGTCTACAGTGTATATACAGTTTAAATACAGTATACTTTTTGTATGGATGAAAGGTATAGCCAAAATGTGAAGAATACAACATAGCAATGCAATGCATTGGGCCTGACCAATGCTTATTTAAATATGCATTGACCAATTCCCCTGACCAATTATATATGCAAAGTGATGATGTCTAGCAACAAACGTAGTGAGATTGTGTAGCACACACCACTGTCAGAATGTTTCTTGTGAAATAATGCCCACGGCTTCATTACTGTTCTTACATTTAGTAAGGAGTATTCCATTCCAAAACATTGCCAATGAGTATTAGTAGTAAGTCCGTAGTATAAAGTTTTTACTCATGTGGCCTGTTTCTGAAGATTTGAAGTAACAAACGGGAGGATTTTTTTTTTTTTTGGGGAGGAATATGGGGCAACATAGTGTTTGAAGAGCTGACTGATAGAATAATAGCTCTTTGACAACAGATGAGGGAGGATTTGCACACAAGGGAAAGCCTATACATTATTTACCATGTAATTTGCTTCCTTGTCAAAAATGATCTGACAAAGAATGTGTGCACATGACACATGGGTGAAAAAAATCCTGTTTAACAGGATATGACCTCGAAATGCTTCAGAAAAATGCCATTGTCATTACTGATCCTGCAACATTATCTCCTGGCCTTAAATGTATAGCCTGCAAGTCATTCACTGATGAGCATGTCAGGTCCCCTAGCTCCTCTCTCAGCTTTACAAATGCCTTTTTAATGACTGGACCTCCTCCTCCCATGACGGACTGAGGCTGACTTCACCTCTAATGAGACAGAGAGCCAAACCAGAGCGGAAACAATCAGAGACCTTCAGAGAAGCATGCTTCATTTTTTACTCGCTGTCAGGCAAAGTGGGACACTATAGGCCCTTAATTACTTCTGCTTGCCCTGTAAACTGTGCTGACTCATGAGTCAAGCATCAAATAATCCTTGTTTTCTAATTATTGTATCAAATTGTGTCTAACTTGCAGCATGTAAATCCATTTATAATGGCCACTGTAAATAGAACTTTGCCAGAAGCTTGCTTTTATAGCCATGAAAATATAATAATAATAATTGATCTAATATTTAAACCAAAATGCAACCGATCTTGGCAGTCATGATCATTATGCCTTTTTGTTATATGATAACAAACAGCATGAAAACCCGCATGAGGTCCAGTAGATGATTTTTTGTGAGGGGTCAACATACTCTAAACCAGCCTTACTTTTGGGTTACAATGACATGTGTTAAACTAACTTTAATTATGTCTTCTGTCTATTGTGACAAAGAAAGCATTTGTGGCCCTGACACTCCTATCAGATGACACAACTCCAAAAGTGCATCTCTGAGTGTATAATTAATCTTGAGCTGAAATAACCCAGCATCTTTTTGTTACTGTACGGTCTCTGGTTAGCCAAGAAAGTGCTGAGCTTGCTTCACAGCTCTGACTGTAGTCTTCATACTGAGGATTCCATCAACCACATAAACAATTTATTATCAAAACACACCCACATAAAGGAGGGAGACAGATAGAAAAATGTATAAACTTCAATGTTTAATTATATAAGTCATATAAACGCAATGTTATATTTATTTAAAATATAACTTTACAATTTATGAATGCAAATTGAAAATAATAACAAATGTAACATTCATTCTTATATTTACATTGGAATACATTAATGATCTGTAAAGTAATATGCCTAGCAGATCATTTGCCAACTGTTAATGTGAAATATTTAACAATTTCATCAATTTTTAGTGTATATTATTTACAAATGTTTTCAGATTTATTCAAACAAGTCTTAATTTTCCAGACACTAAATCTTTCATGCTCTGGTTGATGTATTGTTTTGTCAGAAATCATTCTTTTTTTATCTGAGTCATAGAGCGGAAGAACAGAGAGGTTATATATAGATTACAAACACACTATCAGTGTGCTTGATTCCCTACTGTCAGATCCTTTGACCTCTCATCTCGTTCTAAGCCACACACGTAGACTCCAACAATCCAGTGCTGAGTGGACAGCCTCTTTAGACTATGGTGTCCAACTGAGATCAAACCAGAGAAGGGCCAAATATTTCCCCAATAGGAGCATAGAGTCTAATTGTGTCCTATGGCCAAAGGAACGCTCCTTTTGCCCAACAGCAAGTCATTGTCTGTTTAGGGACAATAAACCAGAGGACAAATAGGATGACATCATTACTTTCCATTTAACAATGGTTTTAGGACAGGCAGGACTGTACTAACATTTCCTGTTCATGCCACCCAGATAGCAACCCCTCCTCTACACAACCAGTTGCCAACTAAAGACCATTCACTCACCGAGTGAACTTGACAAAGACCATTTTTTCAGACAAAGGGAAGGTGATTAATTATGTTTATTACCACAAAATACCACAGAATTTTGGTCCCTCAGTTTTCATTTATTCATTTATAAATCTGAGAGTAGAAATCAGATTTTGCAGTATTTGCACACATTGTATTGTGCAAAATATATAGACTGGTTGTCATATTGATAAAGTGGAAAGACTGGATAAGACTTTACATACAAGGTTACTGGTTGGCCCTTATGTGCTTCTACTGTACTGTAGGTACCTTACTGTTACAGCAATAAAAAAGTCTGAGATTAAACTTATTTGGTAATTGGTCATGTCTCCAATTAATAATCAAATTTTTTTGGTTATAAATGAACCAAAATCTGTTACTGTACCTAACAGGCAAGTACATAACAGATCATTGTTCAAAATGGTATCCTTTCCTTAAACTAATTCGCAATGGTTAGTTGCATTCCTGTTAAATGCACAATATGTAAGATTTTTGTATTGAAGTATCCAAAAACCACTTGCACAGTGTTATACATTTTGTTCAATTGTGTATTTACATTATCACAAATGCAAAAGCAAATTTGCAGTTTTAAACAGTGCACTGTCCCAGGTCACTTGTCACCTCTCAATGATGTAACATCTGCCTTATGCCAGTTATCTGCTAGTACTGCCGTAAGAACCTATGGCCACACTGGACAGATGTGAAAGTAGTGGTTGCATGGCACACCACTCTGTTGGTGTTTCACTCATTTACTATAGACCACAATTACTCATTACATTTTTAAAGCATGTTTCTTTGTATTATGTTTGGGTAATGCTAATGTAACTATACAGCTAATGCTGCACTTGGTTTGTACTTCAAGAAATAATGCTATTAATCAAGTCTGGTGAAGTCAGTTGTAGTGTAATTAAATACTGTTTGTTGCACATAAATAGTAAGCCTTTTTTAAAATACTGTGGGTACGTTAAAATGTTCTTTTAGTACAAATGCTTTGAACAAGTAAAACTGTGCAGCGTTAAACCACCAATTTGTTATACATATAGTCACATATGAGTAATAATTTAAAATTAAACTTTACATTCCATGAGGCTCATTCAATTAGAATGTCATAAAATAATGGGATCAAACATACAGGTAATGAAAATTTCATTCATTACCTGATCCATGAACATGATTTGTGAAATCCCTGTGTCTTATGTGGCACCATGGTCCTGGAGGAACCTTGTTTCATTCCATTATGTACTGTGCCTGCTATATATGGTTAAGTGATAATAAACTTCTGACTGACTTTTGATTTCTGTCATCCCGGGATGGTGAAGAACTTGCAATTTTATGTGTCACACAGGGATGGCGATAGAGAGGCAAAAGTTACAGATTGCAGATATTAAAAAGTGTTGACTGATTGTGCCAAAGTATTTTATGCTAAACTTTCCTCTGACAGAAATTGTACAAATCAATCAAATTGTACAAATCAGTTTTACTATGGAGAAAGTACTGTAACAATGGAGTTCCAAAGCCATTTTATGTAATTTGTCATTTTTAATACGCATCCTCAATTAGGACCTTTTGCTATGTTGTTTATTTTATTATTTTCGATTACTTCATTAATCAGCATATCAGATTATTTAAATTAAATGACAGTCCTACTTTATATATAACACACTTTTTTGTCCCAGTAATGGAAATAACTGCCGGTTATAGTATAGAGGAAGAGTATACAGGCTCATTATTTCACAAATGACTTTCCTACAAAATCCTCTCCTGAGGAATAAACAGTTAAACTCTGACCTGTGGAACAGCTGAACTTCAGAGAGCGACCTAAATCAACATATCAGTGAATTAGAACATTGTTTTTTAAGTTGAAACTATACGGAGCACTTGAAGATTGAATGGTGAATGAACTAAAGGTAAAGAACTAACTAGAATGGGGTTCTTAGACTGAACCAGCAGAATAATGAGGCCAAAGGTGAAAGAAACATGGGTTTCTGTACAGTGCAGTCCACCCTGCCTCCCTGAGTCTCTATAATGAGGCTGCTCTGGGTGGCCGCCAAGTCCCACATACTTCTGGCTTGCTCTCTCCACTCCTTTTCACTAGTTCTTTCTGGACATAATTACTGCCACAAAATTAAGTTAGTTGTCAGACTGCATTTCTTATTCAAAAACTTTGCATGCTTTCCTGTGTTCCCTTTTCTCTCTCTGTCCTAGTTTCTTCCTCTGACAGACATGCATTCCTGAACTCCAGATGAGATTGCTGAAGCCTGATGCTACGTGCCGTGTGCGTGACCTACATGATTCCAGCTACTCCGTGTTGACAGCTCTGAGCTCCTCAGCTATAAGTCTTCAGAATGCTGACAAAGCAGAGTCAGGGCAGAATCACTGAACCCTAGTAAATGTGAAGGGTTAAAAACAGCAAGATAGATCACTGGAATAGCTGGGAAAGAGCCATACAGTACATCATTTCTATAGCATCCAGCTCTTTCAGGCTAGATTCATTCCATATGTACTTGCAAACATATGAAAGCAAACTCTAACTTTAAATGCTAATTTGAAAGTGATTAATCACCCTAGAGCTGCAAGAAACAAAAATAACAAAATGAGAATGCTGATTGGTTGATGACACCACAAGAATGTTTACAGTTTCAAGCTCATCACCAGCAACTATCCATAGCTGTTTAAAGGCAGCAGACAGGGAATCAGTCAATTTTATGCTTTAAGGAGCCCTGATACTGCTAAAACAAATATAAGACATATTGGGTATTTAATAAATTGTATTCAGGCACAGTTAATTTTGAATAGCATTTATGATTTTTTTGGGGTGGGGGTCCAGATGGCATTGTTACAATATCTACCAATAGGCGCTAACTGGTCCATGTTAAACATTGACCTTTTGGTTTGAGTTTTCTGACATAGTAACACTAGATTAAGCAATTTAATAAATTTAAGGTGGAAATGTTTGTCCAATCAATGTAGACTGGGGAAGTGTTCCTTTGAAAACAGTCATTATTTTTACAATTCCCCTGTGGTGACAGTAGTTGTGCTGATAATGACTTCAATTGTTAGATTTAGTTAATCTCTTTAAAAAGTCTATATAAATACACAAACAATATTTTCAGGGGAGAAAGTGGTGAGTTATGTTTAGAAAGCTGCAGGCACTGCAGTCGCTGAGTGAGGGAACCAGGCTGGGCTTTTCTAAAGTTCACAGGGGTCAAGAGACCTTCAGGGCAGGGTTTATGGAAGTGCTCGGAAGTGCTTAAGGAGTATCTCGGCTGACAGTACGTCTTCCTCAGCTCACTTTAATTGGTGTCTCTTCCAATGGAGCTAGTTAAATCACAACCCTCTGAATGCCTGTACTCAGAAGCCAGTAATCCAAGCAGGTTATGACTTGTTCAGTAGGGTAAAGGATAAATTTAGCTCAACTCTGGAGAGACTATAGACTAAACCACAGCCTGGCACTTCTCCAAGCCTGCATTTGTCAGCAGCTCTGTTGTAAAGGGTATCTGACCAGCTGAGAGAACCAAATCCACTCCACAGATTTTATGCACAGCAGCTTCACCTAGATGTGCGACGTGACACGTACACACACCAGCAGCTTAAATCAACACACATTGCGTCATGCCCCATGTGACTGTTATACACTTACAGATTACAGTTCATTGGTAGCTGGAATATAACTGGACCTGAGATGCATATTTACCTGGAATACTGTTTGTTAGGAACTGAGATACATTTCTCCAGGCTCCTGCAGGAAGTATGGATATCAGCCCTTATTTTTCTTCACTATTTCATCATTTCCTTAATCTGCATGTTTTGAGGTTTTCCAGCAAAATTATCTGATCTTCCCTACAACCAGATAAATTATTGTGCATTAGTCAACATATACAACTTTTGACTTGTATTAGTAAAGTTTGAAATGTATTAGTAAATGTTAAAATGAACTTTAAGATTAATAAATGCTGCATTGTATTGTTAATTGTTTGTTCTACCAAAAAATGATTTATGCTAATAAAAAATAGCCTATGCTATGGTAAGATACATAAGCATTCTAGATAGTATATTCTCCTTGTCTTACACAATTTTGATACTAAATTTATCTTGTTTAAAGACATTTAGATCTTGACTGTTTAACTGGAAAACAAGACAGAAATACTGACTGAGAAAACATTTTCTTGCAGTGTCATCACAGTACTGTTTTGTGAGGGCAGAGAAAAGAAACACTGCTAAATCAGTCAGACAATTAAGATGATTTAGGTTTAAGAGGCAGTAACACAATTGTGTCTTTGAGACAGTGGGGATTACTTTCTTATGGTCCTTTAACACAGTCATTCCATTGTGAACCAACCTCAGGCTTCTCAGAATATCTGAGATTTCACTGACCCCACTGAGACTACGAAACAAATCCTCCATCTTCTTTAGCTAAACCAGTTGTGAATTTAGTGTACAAAGCTGCAGGATCTGGAATCAAGATCTGGACTGTCTCAGCATCACAGGGTGACATGCAAGGCGAGTGAGGTAATATGCACATAACATAGCATACATAACAGTGTAGGCTACTTGTTAATGCTTTTGGCTGGTAACCAGATAGTTGTAGCTGCAGGCCTTAAAAAATGATTGCACTGGAAGTGTTGGCTAATGAATCCTGAAAAGCACTGAATGATCACCACTTTATGTAACATTCCACCATGTAAACATTCCACCGAAACAAGGTTTTGACATTTTCAAAAGGTGTTATAAAGTTGCAAAACATATCTGATGTCTGTTTGACATCCTGGGACTGTCAAACCATTATCTCATGCCTATGACATAAAATATTGGTCTTAGACTGTTGGCAACCTGTGTCCATACCACACCCCAGTGTCTACATTTAAGCCAACACAACGAGTGCCTCTCTGTTCCAGGTTGTGCAGTCTTGTGGGCCTGGTGAGTTCTGAGCGCCCTTCCCAGTGCTGGGTTATTTCCAGCTGCTTACCTCACCCTAGAGTAAAAATGCATCAACACATTAAAGTGAGGTAAGATACTATTAAACATATTGCTCATCTCTTATTTGAGTTCCAGGCTTTCTCAGCGGCTGCCAAAAACTGATGTCAGTGAAAGCTTTAAATGGATTAAAGCCTACGCATCTCTCTCTGTCTCTCTCTGTTTCTCTCACTCGCTGTAGGTGGCTAACGTTTTCATAAGAATGTGCTAGAAGGTTCAAGAATAGAAACACATTAGGTATATTATGAATAAACTTTGATCTTGAGTCAGGTAGGAGACATAAAATGACAGCACACTGGTCAAGCAATAATGGTTTCTAATCTGAGCTGTTGGGTCCAATTTCGCAGAAAATGTTAGTTTGACTGTCACACCTTCACAGAAAGAAGACCCAGTTACTATATGGCATGTGTGGATGTGGAGAGTTTGTAGCTTTTTCTTCCAATAGCTTCTTAGAATTTAAACTTGTCATCCACATTATGAACGTAATTCCACAAGTACCTTGGAAATGTATGTTCAGAGATGGCGATATAGAGGCAAAAGTTATGGAATACAACATTAAAAAAGAATAGATCGAATGCGCAAAAGCATAAATTTTACAAATTTATTTTCACAATGGAGATAACAAACAGTAAGTACAAGCAGTTGTATGTGTTCTTGTTTTGCTGTACCATGCCACCGAACTGCCTTCTGGTTTGTGGAAGCGTGCTGATTCGTGTGCCTTCCGCATGGAATCTGGGAGCGCAATGGGGGTCTGTCAGAAAACGCCCGCAGCTCGGAAAATTCTGTAAACACAAAACTTCTTGCTGCTTACCAGGCAAGAAGACCGAAAGACATCTGCACTTGAACCAGTGTGCATTTGAGAGAAAACTATCCAGGGGGTGCAAACTAAATGCAGCTGTGAGAGAGTAACATGTAAATGACTACAGAAAGCAGTTTCATATCACACGTTATTCTCAGAACTTTCCACTTTTCATAATACATTGAACAGACACAGCATTCTACACACATACACATACCATTATTCACAGGCACAGTGTGTCTGAAGAATTTCTATTTGTATGATGTAAAAGGCACTTGTGGTTACTCTGCTGGGGGAACCATGTGAATATATGTGTGACTAAAGCCTTTATACACCTACTAAAAATGATTGATTAAAACTGCTTAAAATGATTAAGTCCAGCTCTACTGCCCTAGTCCAGCTCTTCTGACCCAAACCAGCTCTACTTCCCCAGTCCTGCTCTACTGCCCAGTTAATCTCTACGGCACCACTCCAGCTCTACTGATCCAGTGCTGCTCTTTTGCACCAGTCCAGCTGTACTGCCCCAGTTCAGCTCTACTGTCCCAGTCCAGCTCTACCGCCTCAGTCCATTCCTACTGCCTCATACAAATAACAAGGCAAATAAGGATTTATTTTTATTTTATAAGGGTAGCAATTTATTCTGATTGCCGCAACACATCACTTGCTTCCATGTGACTACAATACCTGCCTGTTCACAATACAACTGCATACATGCAAACTTCCACATCTCTGTAATATATACAATCCATTTTTTTCATATTCTAAAGGAATGTGTGCTATTCACATGCTTCAGATACAAACAACAGGCAATGTGCCTTATGTCTTGATTATATTTATGCACATCATCAGTCACTAAAGATTTCTCAGCTGTTTTAAATGACTTTCAGGCATTCCTCCAGGTTTTTTCTCTTATTGACAGAACAAAAGCCCTCTCTGGCACTTAGACCCCTGCTGGGTTCCATCCACAGCACAATAAAAGTGAAAAGAGAGAGGGATTAGGGTAATTGATTAATGTCTGTAGCAATTTTTACGGTAACATAGGGACTGTGTTACCGTAACAGACTGTGGCCCCATATGGAGATGGTTAGCCTGAAGGAATGACTGGGCTTTCAGGAAATATATCAGGGGCCTCATTCAGATTGCATGTGACAGCCGGGGGTCTAGTGATAACTATATATACACACAAACATATACATGCTTATGCTCTCACGCAGAAATGCAAACAGAGCCTGCACAATGTATACAAATGTGTAGGCACGGGCACATTGTCTTGCACATGTAGAAACATATACATGAAACAGCCCTGAAAATGACAGAGGCAAGGCCTGACACTGTAACGTGTGCGGCACGTGCCATGACATATCGCACGGTGGTGGCACTTACATGCAGGAGCCCCCAGTTCAAATCTGGCTCTCATCATTTCTTGATCACAACCCCCTCCTTTTACTTATATTATTCGATCACTTTTCATCTTCTCAACCAATTAAAAACATGAAATTTAAGGACAATTCATGTGTACATAAGTCTTACTGTAAGTACACAAGTCACACACTGTACAGGAAGGGACACTTTTCCCAGAAAATGCACATCTGGACACACGCCAAAGCAATGACTATAAAGAGTTTGATATGTTCAAACATTGCACAATGAATCAAACTCTTGATCGAAACGTTTAGGAATGAGATTTAATGAGATTTAAGTAAAATGACATTTAAGTGGTGCAGCAAAAGGAACATCAGTGAGTACAATTTTGTACTATTCCTCACAAAAATCTGTCATATAATTTCAGAAGTGCAAGAATTGTATGGACTACTTCTATAAGTCCTTTATTTGGGTTAACTATTCCTTTAAGTGAGAGGAATGAGAACAAAGGGTGTCTTACATATTTGTCTGTGGGTTGACACTGAGGTAAGGACCCCGAGCTGAGCGTAGGGGAACTGGCAGGGCTGCAGAGCTCAGGAAAGGGGTTGGGGATGGCAGGTAGAGAGGATGTTCGGTACTGTTGCTCCTCTTCCTGAAGTCTTCTGTCAGAGTAAGGCAAAAATGTCAGCTGAAGGGATATATTATACACACAAAATGAGTGAAACTTTCTTTCTCAACCTTTATAATCCTTCACTGTTAGCTGAGAAGTATTGTGGCTTTAGGAAACATAAGCATTTTGGCAATTTTTTGAAGCTGGCAATAGACAGGGAGTTCTTTTGAAGTGTGGATTTCAAAAAGAAACACATATTTGCAAAGTGTGTGATATGGAGTTCAGAGCTAAGATCTGAACGGTAACCTCTGAGTGAACTTTTGCTTGAGTGAACCACCGTTCACAAGCTCATTATGCTTAACTTCCTGTTCTGATCCGCAGCTGAGAGGGAGAAACACACTCACCAAATGGAAATCATTTTTTCTCAGAGTTTTCAGGGCAACATAGCAATGGAATAACAATAGTGTCACTCTTGAAAGAGACAAAGAAAGACTGCAAGCTGAAAAAGATCTGTGTGTTTCATTTAAGTTATTGTTTTAGAAAGATGTTTGATGTTGAAATGTATAATTTTTGTAATATGCGCTGTTTTTGAAAAAATGTGTTCTGTATGCACTGGGAACCAAGAGTCTTTTCCAATTTAACACTATTCTCTAATACGATTATATTAATTGGACAACTTGAGTGTAAAGTTGTATTGTAAAAATGACAGAATTTAGATTTTTTTTGTATTTAGTCTATTACCCCTTTCTTTAACGAGAGCAAGTTATCCCAGCATGATCTAATAATGGATCTAATAATGTTCCAGAGAGCATCTTGTATACTTAAATAGGAGCTTTTTAATGGAAAATCTGACCATTTGTACAAAGTTAAAAAGTTACAAATTTGCATACACTTGATTAGTGACCTAAAACAGTGCAGAATCTTCAATAACAAAACTTTTTTCAAAATTTTAAAACTTACTTAAGAATTATTAGAATTATTTTTAGGTTTAAATGAAAAGGAATCCTAGGTTTAGTCTCAGATTTTCAGACTCATCTGTATGTGTGTGTATGTGTTTACCTGAAGGCGAGGATGTGCATGGGCTGGGACCGCCGCACTCTCTGCTGTGGGGAGGTGGGCTGAGTGTGTGTGTGATAGTTGGGTCTGTGCAGCTGGCCATTGTGCAGCAGGGGTGCAGAATCAGCTGTCACATTACAGGTAGTGTACAAACTCTCCAAGGAAGAGTTCATATCATTCATCAGGGCCTCCAGATCCACGTCATCCTCTGACAGGGACAAAAAGATGCAAGAAAAATCTGTGAATATAATTTATGAATATAATCATGGCTATATGCCATTGCTAAGCATGACACTTTATTCAAAATGGAGTGACTACATTTAAAATGTAGTGCTTTTGTGTAACATATACTACACAAAGTATCATAAACATCTTTTCAACACATTTTTAAATAATTATTTTATTAAGCAGATTTATTTAGTATTTAGGGGATATATGACAGGTAAACAGGTTAACAGCTGAGATTTATACAGTTTCTACTGTACGTGTACAATAACATGTATTTTCATCACAGGTATGTATTGATCAACAGCACCCTGAACTGGAAGTATTTCTGAAGTTACAATAACTATATTGATGCATGTCATCATCACACCACAAGAGGGAGTGCTAAGATGTGATGCACTTTTGTACTTAACTCAGAGATGTTGGAACTGAGCAGCCACTGCACAGTCATGCTCTATGAATACCATTTTATTTTTTTTATTTTTAAACAGTTTTTAGGCTCTCATTAAGTAAAACAATATTTAGTACAATTCTGGCATATATGTCAATGCATGCCAAAATTACATATTCTACCTTTAACATCTGCTGGTGTGATAATATTAACTTTGTAATGGTGATTTATGCACTGTAAAAAAAACTTTGCTGTCAGGTTACACGGACTAACGAACCCAGATGCAGACAGCGATTAACTGAAAAATCTCTCTTTATTAACAAAAGAACAAAACCACAACCCACGAGGGGATAAAACGTGAACAGAAACTGTAATATAACTAGACCTGGCGAACCAGCCAGGCCGACAAACAGGAACAAGACATGACACAGGACGGGCAGAACATTAAATAACAAAGGTTTCAAAACAGAACTCAAAAACACAGGATTAAATGGTGGGAGAACAGGAGGAGGACCACGGACAGATGGCCCAGTGGAGCCCACACCGGGGAATCCCTGGGACCCCAGGGGCCAGGTCTTGGCACAGCGGTCCAAACCGGCAGAGGTATTGTACCTGACATTTGCTGCCTTAAATTTTTATGTTTAATCAACTTAGCTATACAAGTCATTTCAACTTAATATTTTAAATCTTGACTGGTATAACTTAGAATAGGTTAAGCAATTTTCCAACTATTTCTTATAAGTTACCTCAACTCCACACCAGTCAAGATTACAAAGAGTAAGTTGAAATGACTTGTGAAACCAAGTGTTTTTACAGTGTGGCAATCTCTCTGGGCCTCTCCTCTCACTCTTCTGACCCAAAGGCTGAGTTATCTGTGCCCTCTGCAAGACCTTTTTCTGAAAAGCCTTCAGGTAATCAGTTGATCCCTATGTATTAATAGAGACAGGTAAGTACCTTCTATACATTGGGATCCTAGAGAACTAAGATGCATTCTCACACACACAGGCTTTGGCCCAGTGGGGAGGTTAAGAGTGGAGTCACGTCATGGGTTAAAGAGATGTGTGTTTGGGTAGTTCACCCCTGTCTTTCATTCATCCCTAAGAAGCTGCTGAAACAACACACAAATATAGTGTGATGCAAATGAAGCTTTACATCACACTATAAATTCCTTTTGAGGGGGCAGTTGTGGCCTACTGGTAAGTGAGTCAGGCTTGTGATCAGAAGGTTGCTGGTTCAATTCCAGCGCTGGCAGGTAGCAATAGAAACAATGCACCTAACCCCCAATTGTTCCCTGGGCGCAGTAGTATGCTGTCCGCTGCTCCAGGTGTGTGTGTTTACAACTTGCAGTGTGTGTTCACTCCTCACCAGTGATGAGTAAATGCAGAGTTCACAATTCAGGTATGGGTTACCATATCTGACAAATATATGGTATATTATGTTTTTTTCATAAAACACACTAACATCCTGAATGTGGCAATTTGCATTTATCCAAAGCAACTTACAGTTCTTTCAAGTTATACATTTTGTCAATGCTTGTGCCCCCTAGGAATTGAACCTACAACATTTGCACTTCTAGGGCAATACTCTACCAACTGAGCTACAGTAACACATTCCCTGAGTACTTTTGTACCCTTTGAATGAAAAAATGGTTGGTAGGTAAAACGCAATTATTTAAAAGATCATTGGTGAATCTTTTGTTAATCAAAATAAAATGCCATTCACAACTTTTTTTTTCTCCACAACGTAATGTATTTGTGAAGGAAACTTATTTAGGATATTTACTGAAGCAAAATACAGGGCTGTACTTTAGTTTATATAAAGCGTGGTCTCTATAAAGTTTGTTCTGAGACAGATGAAAATCATGTTGACAAATGATCACAGTGAAAAATACTGGATTTTTGTGGAAGTAAAACTGGTAATGTGTAAAGTTAAAAGCATCAGTTTGGATTTCAAGTTGACCTTAAAGGAGAAGTAGTGAGCGTTTGGTATGTGCTTCACTATCCCCATCTGAACCCAAACCATCTGTCATAAAACCAGACAAACAGGGCCCTTCCTCTCCAGCGAGCTGTGATTGACAGGATATTTAAACTGAACATGGCCTGTCAGAGTGATGAAATGGCACCACATTTTTGGCAAATATCTTGCATGATGTAGTTCTGTCCCAAAGCTTAGAAACTCCGGTAACACTCAATAACAAGGCTCCATTTGTTAACATTAATTTACTACATTAGTTAACATAAACTAACAATAAACTTACAAACCAAGTAAGTATTAACAATAATACCTACAAAGCATTTATTAATCTTAATTCATGGTAATTTCCTTATTTACTAATACATTTTTTAAAATCAAAAGTTGTATCTGTTAACACTGAACAAACACAAACAATCAATAAAGTATTGTTTTTACTAACATTAACAAAGATTAATAAATGCTTAAAAAATACATTGTTCCTTTTTGGTTTATGTTAGCAAATGCATTAAGCAATATAAATGAATATAACCTTATTGTCAAGTTTTACCAAAACTCTATCTAAATCCTAAAACCTCTGACATTAACTAAAACGAGAGCACATTTTGCTTGTCCACCAGACGGTGCTAAAGTGTATACTTCCACTGTCTGTTCTCAACCTGCATCCTTAGGCATAACTACAAATCCTGACAACAGTTTGTCTAGACACCAAGACTCTCTATTTTTGCCTGAAACAAGCATTTCAGATGAAGGGTTGGGCAGACAGTCCAGAGACACCTGAAGAAGCAGGCAGCTATTTCAGACATTAATTCATGTCTGTTAGAATTTCAAACACACTCCACAGAAGCAGACAGCAGTTAACCATAATAGCATCTTCAATTTATGTTTAAACAGGCAGAGTGAACAACCGTCTGGTCTGAGCTCTGAGAAATTCATTATTATCTTTAGAGGTAAGAGGAGGCATGACAGGTGAGGAGCAAGACTGGTAATGCTTCTCATGATCCAGGAACCTTCTGGAGAAAGCAAACACATAAAAGAATCGTCAAGGTGCCTCAGGATGTCAGGCAGTCATAGTCTCAACACTGCTACCCAGAAAATAGAAGGGGGTTGTTTTTACAGTAAAATCATTAAACAGTAAATTTACTATGTTGCGCGGGTAAAAACACACAAAGACAATGTCTGTCAGACATGAATGATTCAGTATGGATGAACAGCCATGCAGTCAGGACTCAGACTGCAGAATGCAATATAAACAGCACCATGAGCACTGCATAAAATCAGCTGTTTTATTACTTAGTGGCAAACCAGCTGATTAGACTAAAACTGCGACTAGAGCTGTAGAATGGCATCTGATTACACTCAAGAGAGATGTGCCAGATTTGAGTTTGGAATTGCATAATCTCCAAGATAATTACCAAAGTAATTCAAGATTTTTAATATTGAAAATGATTAAAAAAATGTAAAAATATTTTAAGACTTTAGGATCAATTTAATGCTTGCCATAAAATTATTCTAAGCAAGACTATTTATTCCAAATATGTTTAAAATATAATTTCAATCACCATAATTTTTTGCCACAGCAAAATAAATGATATTTTGAGATATGGTGGTGAGAAGCGTTCATTCAGTGACAAATAATTAAAATACAAAAAAAAAATTCTCCTGTGATACCACTGTCCAAGTGTAAACAAAATCCAAGTGTAAGTGGACATAAGACACATATTTGGGATAATGGCAATGTACAGACATTTTGTTGTAAGTGCAGATTAATGAGAAAAAAATTAATCTAAACAATCGTAGTATCAGACTGCAACATAACAAATTTGATTAAAGTGAAGGGGGTCTTTCGGAATGCACTGTAAATAACAATCTCTCAGATTTCTTAAATCATCCAAGATGGATGTTCATATCAAGTTTAAATAAGGTTTTAGACATCTGTCTATTTACAAGATGAATTAAGGATTTTAATTTGTTTGCAACCTTATCTGAAAATTTCCAATGATTATTATAGCCTAGAAATTCAGTGATTTCCATATAGCTCCAGTTAGCACAGGTGCATATGTTCTAATTTCCCAGCATGCCGCTGAATCTATTAGTGTTGCTATGACAAAATACACTCAAGTGTAAATGAAGCCAAAATAAAAATGAAGTGTTCAGTAAGTTGGTTGGGTTACACCATTGAGTTAAAAACAACAAGACAAATGCAACAGTTTTAAAGCATGTTTATGACTGGGCATGTCAGACCTTCTAGCCAGTAACAATTTACATGTGAATGTGGAGGGGATATGTTGGAAGTAGAGATGTTCAATATAATACATGATATATTAATAATAGAATGAATAACATTATATATTAACAATAGGATATTAATAATAGAATTTGGTTTTTAACTCTGTTTGTCTGTGACACATACTTGGCTCAGCAGGGTGTGATAAGAAACAAAAGGTTGGTATACAGAAAAAGAAAATTGGCAGTCAAAGGGCTGAACGTGTATGTAGAGAGGACAATCTGGAAAAACAATAACAGGTATCAGGATTAAAATGAAATGTGATTTCTTTGGAAACATCAACTTAATAAGTAAAATTCATGTAAATTACCTTCCATTTTCTTACAACCCCATCCACCCACCATACTTAAAACATCCACTTTCATCTTAAGAATATAAAGCCCTAAATATTGCTGCCCAAGGGCCCATCAGAACCATGCAGTGTAGGAGAACCACAGACTCCAACAACAGAATACCTGGAATAACTCAGCAGTTGTCACGCCAGCAAAAATGGTAGGGTTATACTTTTTTAACCATGAATTTCTTCTATGGACACAACGGAAGGAATTCTGAATAATGTTCATTGTGTTATTTTGCCATATAATGAAAGTGAATGGTGACTGAGGCTGTCCATCACTAACACTGCCTAACATCTTCCTCTGTCCTTCCCTGAGGAAAGAACTAGGCCTTAGTGTTGTGTAGATGACTGAGGTAATCTACAACAAACAAACTCTTTTTTGCAAAAGCTGTATAAACGACAAAAGACAGTAACGGCACAAATGTGAAAAGTTGGAAGATCACATCCCATGATACTTTGTCAGAATCATGGCCATAACGTTTGACAAACTATAAAAAATCAGCTATTGTGAATGGGTTTACTCAATGGTTTATAAGCATAAAAATTCTATACACATGAAATGCAATACGATTTCTTGCAGCATAATCCTTACATATTTCATCAGTTGCTTTGCTGTTTGTTACTAAAGACAGGTGAAGTACAGAGTGCAACATACCAGAAATGTCACAGACACTTTAAAAAGCAGTCGCCTCATTTGGATAAAAGAGCAGTAACAGTCTTATAGTGTATGATGAGAGATTTTAAATGTTCCAACTGTTAAAACAGTCAAACTAACATTTATACACTCTTTATCTAATTAAATAAACTACCTGATAGCAAAGGTAATGCAAAAGTCAATGTGGGGTATTACTGAAGCTTTAGATCAATATTTTTGATAGCATTTTTCCCCAGTTCATGCTGGTATTGTGTTCTATATGAAGGATACATGAGATGCTGCCTTAGAATTTAGCCAAAATGAGGTATTATCAATTACCTTTCAATTGTAGACTCAGTAAGCCTGTTTAAACGTTTACTTAAGAACTCAAACAAGATTGTCATATGTCTGCCTGTCTTGCGAGGTTTTTATATTGTTATGTTCCCGTTTTCCCTGTTTATCTTCACCTGTGTCTTATTACTCTGATTAGTTCTTGTGTTCTTTTTCCCTGTGATCATTGTTTGTTATTGTATTGTTATTGTTATCTTATAAAAACAACAAATAGCATAGCATGTTTTTTTACTCAATTAAAACATATATAAGTGTGTGTGACTTTTTTCGGTAAAAACAAGGCCTGTAAACATCACATGGTATTAAGATACAGCAACAAATATTCCTGGTGTAAATATGGGATCTGATGTATAGATCAAATGCTTGGCATCTATTCTTAGCTGCATTCCAGACCTTTGTTTTCACAGTTTGCCGTTTTCAATGGATTACAAAATCCAGCAAGGTCAAAGAACAGGCATAGGAATGCTTTTCACATGATGATTCATTTAGTAATCTGATTATAATCAGCTGATCGTGTAAACATCATCAAATCAAACAATGTTTATTGGTCATGTCATTTAAACAAAATTTCCAAATTGAAAAAACAAGTTCGAGTCGTAAAACACTGTCAACGAGTGACTGTGTTTTACGACTCGGCAAATTGAATATTAAGGGTCATGAAATATGACAGTGGATAGTTTTGTATAATCACAGCTGTGGGGATACACAGTGTATTCTGAGAAGTGCAGGGAATAAATGATCGTTTCTGCTCCATTTACTTCAATGATCACATTAGACTTTCGGAAAACACTTTGGGTTGTACCTCCCATGCTGAGGGGATATTGTACTTAAATCTCATGCTCCAAATATCATGCCTCTGTATTTTTGTATGGCACAATTAAATTGGAGGCTTAATGAGTGGCACCCTGTGTCTTTATAAATCAAGCCTTTGAACTGCTGGAATGTTTACTGCAGAAGAGGCCGGAATATAGATCCCAGTTTGAACATAATGAGCAAGTCTTCAATTATAAAAAGGCGATTACAGCAGACAGCCCCCACCAAGTCCGAGTGTGTGAGACAGGCCCCCGCCCATAATCAGGTATGCACACACTTGATAACTATGTTACTGAATTATTGTACCATGAGTGGTTCAACAAATCAATTTAAAGCTAAACAATTCACCTTTTGTTTAACAAGTTAAAAGCAGATTAATCTAAAAGTATTCTAATTGGAGAAATCTCTAAATTGAGATCAAGAAAATGTTAAAACCAGGAAATGTTATCTGAGGATGTTTTAATTGCAAATAATTGGTTTACTGACCTGGATGGCTGGGTGAGTTCCGATTGGTTGCCTGCTGAAAACTTGGCCCAATCAGATCTGCTTGTCTTTGACTGGCAGTCCGCTCTACATTATCCTGCTGAGACAGAAGTCAATAAAGTGGTCATGCTAAAAGCATTTTGTTTTGCTTTTAAAACCCACACACGTTCATACTGCATTTAATTTTTCATGAAGGAATATATCATTTATCTATCTGTTTATCTCTTTGTCCTAGCTTGTCTGTCTCTCTGTATGTCTAGATCTGTTCTGTCTATCTATAATCCAGTTTAGGAATCTCATCACAGGCAATTTCACATAGCGGAACACATGATATGTGTTGAGGTTCAACGCATGTTCAAATATATATCTATGTATGCAGCATCCACACAACTCACTATCTAAGATTCTACACATCTTTTCCATGTAGAGTACACCACCATGATTCCTTTGCCCCCTCTGTGATGACAAACAGGGAAGGAGGCCCTCTCTCTGTCCTCAGATGTCCCCCATTGTATGCGAGGAGGGTTACAACCATGATGGCATGCTACATGGTAAACAGCAGCATTCAGGGACAAGCTCATCATGTGATCAGCTGAAACAATGCTATTGTATTCACTGTACAAGATCTAAAGCGACAGGCAGCTGGGAGCCATGTTCTCAGTGGTTCCTCTGTACATGTGTAAGCTACAGGTGGCAACTCAATTCAATAACTTGTTCCCCTCCATGACAGAGCCTCTTGGCTCCCTGACCAGAGGGGAACACTTTTGAATTTCAGAATGATGTACCAAAAAAAATCTGGGTTTAAGCGCACTTGGACAAGGATTGTGGGATATCTCTTTCAGCACTGATTGCAGCTTTCACAGCACGAGCTGGGAACAGAATGTCCTCTGGCACTCTCTTATTTGGAGAAGTGAGACCACAAAACCCAAAATCTGACTGTGATGTGGCTACGGAGCGTCAGTAGTTTTATGGCTTCTGAATGCTAGATAGAATGTTCCAGATTGCTTTATTTTTTTGTGTGAACAGACAGCAGTTGAGGGTGCCACACACCCTCAACCACCTGCTCATCACATTCATGGTGTTGAATGAAAGCAATAGCAATGGCTGACAGCTTTTTGTTGAACTAATTTTCAGTTACAAACTGAAAGTTAACGTTCAAGACTTTATTGGGATAACTCAGAAAAGTACTTTTAGTAAGATTTTAATTCCACAACTTTTCAGACAAGTGATACCACTGGAAATATGTGACTAATATGGGAAATACTGAATCTGTATCTGTAGAGTATATGGCGTGTGGTTATCCTTAGTATGGACTAGGATAAATTACTATACTATTCAATAAAGTCATTACATACAGACCTATTACATTTAGAGATATGCATTTATATTGAAATATAGTTATATTTAACAATGTGACTTAAGCAGTGAATCCACCTGAAACTTGAAGTGAAACTTTTTGGACAATCCTACACATAGTCAGTCGCTCAGCTCCCATAGAGCAGTGTTTCTCAACCAGGGGACCTCAACAAACTTCCAAGGAGGCTTGAAGATGACTTATTTAAAATAAAACTAAATAAGACAATAAAGTAAGCTAAAACAGCTAAAGATTAAGACACTTATAACTGCTTGGTTATTTTTATAATGAATACACATCTTTGTAGTTATGCCAAGCTCTAGAATATTTTATTGAGTACCAATTTTGGGTGTGGAGGGTGGGGGTCTTTGATGTCCTTTGATGGTGGCTTTTTTGTGGATGGTTTGATGAGATCCACAGTCACCCTGAATTTGAGTATTTAAGAAAAAACACTGACTCTTAAATAATGATAACAGCAGCCAAATTCCATTCCATTTTGGAAATGGAATTCTTCCTGAAACAAACTATAAAAAGCATTATAACAAGATGCCACATTTCTCTAGGTAATGCTCAAGTAATGACTGCAACCCATTTTGATATATCAGCTGTATTTATCATAGAAATATGGACACATTACTGATTCAACTATCTACTTCATCTGCTGTGGAAAGGAACTGTAGTCTCTTCCTTGGTTTCCTACAGTTTCCCTAAATTAATTGTAAAGCACTGTGTCTGCACATTAGCATCAGCAGACAGACTAAAACATCCATATTAACTGTCCAGGGGGTGGGTGGGTCTAACCAGCCAAGTGTGACTGATCTGATCTAAATTCCACTCATATGTGGGTTCAAGACCCTTAAAGACCCCTAATATCACAATATAATATCACAATATCACCACTAATTCCAACATAGTCCAAAACCACACAGACAGTGGCCAAAATGAACTTTTGCACACCTGCCAAGGTCAAATAAGAAAATGTTCTCACTGTAATTACTTCTTATTAAAAACTGTAAAAACATTAATGGCTTTTAAACAGCCATTTTGTTTCACCATAAAAAAACATTTTATGGTAAAAACCATAAAACTGCATTTGGCATTTTCTAATGATTTACAGCTCATATAATGAATATTTTTGATGGATATTTACTTTCCTACTTGTCACTAACAGCAAACATGCTTACTGGCAATTCATGGGCATTTTGGGAGGTTTCAAAGGCATTGCTAGCAGTGTTGGGGAATATCTAGCTACAAGTAGTAATGCTATTAACTCAACTTTTTCAGTAGCTCAGTCACTTTTACAGTGTAGGAATTCCAGCAGCTAAAATGCATTTTCCAGAAAGTAGCAGTGTAGTGCGACCAAAAGCTGCAGTACATTCCGTTTATTTATGTGCTTTCCATTTTACGCAATGCTTTGAAGAAGCATAGTATCACCCATCTTCTTACTAGGTCACAAACTATAATTATGCATTACCGCCATCTATTGTTATATCATGCATCTTGCAGTTTGGTTTTTAATGGTTTTAATATCTTACAATAAGGTAATTTGGTGTTGCAATTATATTTTAACATTCTGTCTTTCTTTTGTCTATAAGTTAATAATCAGTACAACTGAATCATAATCAGGTTTCTGAACTTTGATTTTTTGTTTTCTGAGGCAAAATGTTCAATCGTGTTAAAGTCAATGAAGTGTGATACAGTGCGATACAGTTTTTGACAGGCCACTCATTCATAATACAATAAAACATCTGATAAAAGAAGAGAAAGACACAGCGTTAGTGTAAGTGTTTGTCTAATATAAAGTGAAGAACCTACTATAATAACAGACTTTATGATCGCCATAATCAGCCTACTCAAAACATGCCACCTTACAGCACCTGTCACATTTACAAAATGTTTTTTATTTTATTTATTTCCCAAAACATTTATCAAACATTATTCAGTTATTTGTAATATACAGAGGCCAACCTCTCTCTAACATTCTAATTTCTAGACATGGCTTGGATCTCTCCTTCAATGTCTATGGGATTTTATGCATATGTTATGTTTTTTACATGTTCCACCAGAGCATTTTATCTACTGGAATGTAATGTAAAAATGTTTTTTATTACCTTTGTGTCCTTAATCCTTTCAGTATGAGATATCTATTTTATAAAAGTAATAAGGTAAAAGGCTGTGCAATATTTCAAGGGCCTTCAGATGTGAAGGTATAGCTTAACTTATTACCTACTTAAAGCCAAGAATAATAGTTCAATATGATCTAATATTGTCTGTTTGTGAGACAGTCTCTCTAGGTCCTTTTTTTTTTAATTCAGCTTAATCTGACAATCCAGAAGACAACATAACAAAAGCCCCTGTTGCAGAATCCCCAATTTCCAAGAAATACTGAGAACAAGAATCTTGATTTCCAGGAATATGTTGCCTAAATTCCCTTTTGATTCACTCCAAAAACAGCTATAAAACTCAAGGAGCAAAATTTACTGCTCTAAAAACACTGATATGTCTGAGAACAGGTCCTTTAATGCCTATAGCAGTATGAGGAGAAAGCAAATATGGCTGGCAAGCTAATGACAAACCCACATTTCTGGAGCAGCCCATCTTCAGCTGGCAGAGATATAGTAGTGTCCCTCTGATCAATATACACAGTTTTCCTATTCACATCATTTATTCAGCTTCAAATTAAATAGGGCCATACCAAATGCATACTTTACCTGAATCTCTACAATGAACAACACTCACATGATTTATCAAGCTCTAGGGTTCAGACCTCAAGTATGGATGATCAGGAAAACTGGATAAATTAGTGGAATTTGTTTATTCAATTGGGGCCCGAACTTAATAGAGATGGAGAAAGCAAGGGTTTACGCGTCCAGAGCAATTTAAACATTAGCTCATGATCTTAATTGAGAGCACAACAGCGAGAAGCACAGCTCAATAAAAGCCAGTTCAGCAGTTCTTTTAAAACAGTAGTTAGCGAGCTTGAGCTCTCCTCGAAGTGCTGTGGCAGGCCTCCATTTCCCCTGCATTAGCCAAGCCTGGAGCACAGCCCAGATTCCCACTTACTTACCAGACTTACACAGGCACAGACAGATGCGACAGGCAACTGCATGCCATTAACCAGGTTCCAAAAGCCTCTGCCATTCCACCTCCACCCAAATACAAAACAATGCATAAAAAGGGCTGCACGATATTGAAGAAAAATTTTTTTTTAAAAAAACTTGCTAAATAATGCAATATATACAATATGCAATATGATAATATTTTACATTTTAATTAAAATATATTTAAATCCTAAAAATTATATAACCAACATACATGTTTTACATTCATTTGCATTCATGTTTTACAACATACATGTTTTACATTACATTTATGGGAAGTGAAAGCATGACTATAACTGATAGCAATCTCTCTGCTATCGGCATCAACCTAAAACTGACTATACATAACTTTTTAAAGTATTAAAATAATTCTGTTACTGCAAATCATTCCAATATGCATATTGTGATATGTACATCTTTTTTACAACTTTTAAAAAGCTCTTTTCATATGTTAGCATTTATTTAATTTCTCCACGAACATACAACAATGGACATACATGTATCAAGAGAATTCTGTCATAGATGATTGTAGTTTTAAAAATAATAATACAATAATTATTATTTAAAGTCTAAACAATAAAATCTATACATTACAGCTATTTTACATAGAAAAATAAATGTAATAAAATGTTTCCAAGACTATTGTAATGTGACCATACCTTGGACCCCTAGTGTCCCTAGTTGAAGAAGAAAACACCTTTAAATAAACTTTCTGTGACAAGCGTCACAGAGGGGACAACTTCATTATACAGTGTCTAAAATCCCATAGGGATGACACCAGAAGACATGCTTTATAATCAGTGCCAGCTCTCCACAGGCTGATTGGCCTGGTTGATATTTCCCAGTAAGTCTGAACTGCTGCACGTGGATGCAAACAATGCCAAAGAGCCAAAGAGCCCTTCAGAACCCACCGGTTAATCCAGTGAGTGAATTAAGATGCTCTTCTGTGAGGTTACGCCATGTGAATCCAGTGAGTTCAGCTGAAAGGAATGCAAACTGATGCCATAGCCATTCACAGCCTCCCCATCTTCATTCATGCTTGGACTCTAAATCTACTGCTCATGACAGGTACATTCAAAATACACAGAAGCCCTCCTTATTTCCTTCTCTCTCTCTCTCTCTCTCTCTCTCTCTCTCCCTCTCTCTCTAACATAGCTCTCAGTTCTATTCGCCTAGACAGCAATGAGGTTAATTGAGGAGTAAATGAAGACTTTGGTCTTCTGTCTCTCTCATTTCTTTTCTGAGAAATAGTTCAGACGAGATCACAAAAATGTCCTTTCTTTTATGATAAGAAAGGACATTTCTTATCATATTCTTTTTATGATCAAATTGTACAATTATCCACATTGTATAGCTCTATTCTCTTATTGTATTTTAATTGTTTATTTACAAATAGAAATACAAATAGATTATAAAAATAACAGAATAGGAATCAAATAAAAGACAATCTCAGACAAGGCTGGTGCATATTTTAAAGATCTTAATTAAGTCCGAGATCAATTAAGTGCTGAGATTTGTACCAAAGGAATACTGTTTAATGCTCTGTGTACATTTTAGTATAGCATATGGTAATCTGTTTGTTTAGTCCATTTTGTAATTAAAAACAAGGCTATGTTATATTGAGGGTTTACACAAAGAATAATGCAGATATTAGGTCAATAATTCAACAGGACAACCACAAAGAATGTTTACCTGGTAATTTGGATGGTGCAGAAAATAATCCGGACATCCGGCAAGAGCCATAGTGCACGTTCTGAAATGTCTCTCAGTTAGATATCACATTCACCTCAGACAGACGAGGGCAGAGTCTGAAACAAAAACAAAAGACGCTGGTTACATTAAATGATTCTTCAAGGTAAAAAAACAATCTCTTGCTTAGCTGAGTCTAAGTGGCTACTACCAATATAGCACAGAGCACTTCTTAACCAAAATAGTTGCACAGGGCCAGTAAACAACACAAGAATGGAAGAAACGCAGAGGGAAATACAGACTCTAAACTAAAGCTGACAAATCATACAGCCACACAGTTACATGCAGCAATCTCTAGATCATTCTCTTTCAAAACAAGGTGAAAAAAATCAGCTTTAGAAAAATGGGAGAGAGACAAGAATATGCAAAAAACAGCAGATCATATAAAGCTCCATGGGTAAACAGTGAGCCCAGAATTTACACATTTTAACTCATAGAACGGGATCTTATTTTTGGAGGGTAAAAAATATGTGGTGTGGCAAACTTAAGTGTTCTCTAATAGAGACATTTGTGAGATTTCTGGGTCTTTTTCTCAGGAGAAATATCCAAGGCACAAGAGACTTAAGCAAATTTCAATTTGTTCTCCATTTATTCTCATTTCTGCCTAAGAGAAATAATTTAGATATTAAAGAAATTTAATCTGTGATTTTTCTTTTCTATAGGAAGGCTTAAGAGGAAGTGTATGGATTTTTCTACATTTCCAAAAGACCCTATTCGTCCCCAAGATTATGTAATGGAGTCTGATCTGCATGTTTCTAATTGTCTAGTCCTGCAAAAAAAGACCTACGAGCTCCACTGGACCGACAAGTCTACTTTTATTCAGTGTGCCAGACTCAGAATCAGCATTCAGATGCTTTCTAGCTAGCTTTGTGTGAGGGTCAGGTTTAGGGGGAGGGTCAGGGTTGGGGACAGAAAATACCATTAGCCTGACATAATATCAGTGGAAGTCTATGGAATGACCTCACTAATATAGTCAAAAAGAACTGTGCGTCTGCTTGTTCGTTTGTTCTACAGTCTCCCAGCACAAAAACTGAATTGTACTGTGAGGTATGACGGCATCTTTGGTTTGTTGGGCAGTGTGGTAAGAAGTTCATGTGTGCTTACACAATAAAGGGAGAGCTTTAATGTCTAGCAGTGATTAGCCCTGAAGGTAAGGCAGAGGCCATGCCCAGTAATACCACCTTCCACCAGCTATTTAAAGTAAATCCTTATTGAAACTAGACCAACAGTTCTCTGAAGAGATCTTTTCTTTACCAGGTCTTTGGTTAAAGTTGAAGATGTCAAACAGACTGAGTAGCCTGGGTTGGTGTCATTTCTTCATGCCTATTTTCTGTCTGTCTTTCTGTCTGTGTGTCAGGCCTATAGAAATCCTAGAACAAGAAATGGTAGAGCATTCCCAGGGGAATACACAACTCATATACAAAGAATCTGCTAAATATGTAAATGTAAACTGGGACTCAGACTTAATTATTTTTACATATATCTTAGCTTACTAGGATTCAGAACTAAATGGAGTTCAGGGGTTTGGGGAGGAGCCTGTTCATCTAATATTGTGAATCATGTTTTGAGAAGAGTTTGTTTATCTCATCACATCAATTGTGATGCAAGAGTCTATAAACAGCTGCTTACCTCACTAGCATGATATTTCTTCTTTCACCTCACCACCACCCTAACTCTATCCATAACTAACTTTATTACAAATTCAGTTCTATATACATTCATTATACACAAAGACTATATGAACAGGTGAACTCATAAAAATCTTTTTAAACTTTTCACTGTATCTTCAATTAAAAAAACATCCATGCATCACCTTTGGCTCCAAGAAATGATTAGAGAATTAATTCCATTTTCATGAGCAATTGCTATCACAGGACCTCTGCACGCCAGCAGCTCCACCTCCAGATTGGTGATACAGTTCCAAAAATGCTGTTTTCAGTTCCAGAAAGTTTAAAGTTCTCTGTGTGGTTGTCAGAGTCCATAAAACCACCGCATAATGTGAGGCTGTCAGTGAGTGGGGAGGGTGGATGGCAGCCTGCTGTATTACGCAATCTAAAGCTGCAGAGACAGAGAGAAGCTGGCTGTGTCTCAACTTAACTCTTCCCAATTGCATCTGCACATTCACCATGTGTCTGACAGTAACACGAAGTTCTCACATTCTAAAATAAATCTCATCGCTTGTAATCACCCGTGACATGGAGAAGGAATGGAACAGTACATCCTTTAATACAGAAAACTATTAAAGTAACTCACAACTGTGCCCTGAAGCATTTATCACGCTGGCTAGAAAGCTCACACTGAAAAGAAATGTGGCACTTAAACAGCACAAAAAATAAGAAGACCTGCGTTAAGAGAATATTTTCAAATTATAGAATGTAGGTCACAATGATTGGAAAGAATAACTGAAATAATGCAATACTGAAATAATGATATATAGAGATGGTCAGAAATTAGTCTCTCGGCAGAAGCAACTTCCACTTGGATGCGTGTCGCTTTCCACAATTTGGGTATTTGGTGTATTTGCTCCCCTCCATTCCCTGCGTTCTACAGACTAAAAATTCCCTCTCTTTCTAATAAAGGCACATTTGAAAATATTTGGGTTATTTATAGTCTTGCCTGTCCTGTATCAAAACAGATAGCCATGAGCTACACATGCCTGAAGTTTGCAAGCATAGTGTGGTCTTTACTTGCTAAAATGGGTACTTTGTTCAAAGCCCTAAATAACCATAAAAGAGGTTTTTCTAAACTGTTAATCCTTTCACAAAACAGAAAACGTTAAAAGACATTTACAGCATACACATTTTAAAAATAATAAAATCCAGAATTATATGATATATTTAGTAACTGTATAGCTATTTTAAATTAGAGAAAAGTTTAAATACATACATAAGCGTGTGTAAAAAAACTGATACAATTTACATACTGTGATCATTTTAAATACCTTAACATTACTAAGAAAGAATTTCAGTTCTGGCTCACTCCAGCATTCCCATCCAACATACTAAGAATACTCTTAGTATGAGACCATTAGCCAAAATGCAGCATCTTTTCAGGAATACTGGGTGCGGATTCTTTCCACACAAGGTACTGGGAAGAGAGACGCAAAATGGCATGCATTGATTTGTAGGGCAAAATTTAGCCATGAGAGAAAGACTAACTGAAAATAGGACAGCAATAAAGAGAGAGAGAGCTTCTAGTAGGGAGGGATGCTGGAATGTGAGCTGTTCTGTCCAGCTGTGCTGTCCAGAAGCGTAGGGGCCTTCCCAAATGCAGCAAGTCATGAATATTTATGAATTATTTCACACACAGCCATACTCTGTGACTCCTCCCACAGGAGATTAGAATAAGTATTTCTTCAGAAACACTGAAGAAATACAAAAGATTTCATAGTCTGATAATACCACTGAACAAAACCAGTGTTTGGGTAAAACTCGTTACGTCAAACTGAGAACACCCCTACAGTAAAGCATGTTTTGCTATTTATGGGATGCTTTGTGTCGGAGACTGGAAAACCCATAAAGACAAAAAAACCAAGAAATCGATGGTGTACAGGACAAAAGAAAATGCAGTATTTTGCAGAAGCGCTAGGGCCAGTTCATCTTCAGATTGTGATTGAGATGCAAAGCATGCTGGGCAATACAGTATATGTACTTAGTGCCAGAAACAATCCATCATCACTATTCTCTAACCATTTAAAAATCTTTTAGTTAGTTAGTTTCATATAATAACTAACACCATGTGTGCTAGGTGTGGTTGTAAGATAATGCTGTGAATGCACATCATTTTTGTGTTTGGAATGCATCAACGTATGAAATCAAGATTGAGTAGCTAGAAGCAATTGTGTGCACATGCTTGTGTAGAGTATGTTTCAGGTATAAAGCTTTAGAAATGTCCTGCAGTAATTACAAACAAGATGTGGACTAAGGCTAAGAAATTGACACAACACATTTTATGTAAAATAAAGGTCATGCGGAAGCTGCTTTAGTACTATAAACTTGGAATGAATACATCATTCCTGTGAATCCCTGTTTTAAATATACTACATTAACACTGGACAAAAATCTGGGCTAGTTGCTTTACTGTCCCATCTTGTACCTATCTATCGCGTTTTACATTTCCACCTTTTATGACAAGAAAAATCTGAAGGCAGGTACAGAAGATGGTATTCAAAGCTACTGAGGTAGCTACTTGGAAAGAATTCCTGGACATATTTCACTGGTTTATCTGAGTCTCTTGGAAAGAGATGCTAAAGGAAAAGACAGGCATAGATATCAGTTGACTACTGAGTCCATTTATATGTGCAAATGTTTTATTTCGCGAGACCGAGCTCTGTGTCAGGATACTTGCACATACATGTAGGCTTTGAAAGACACAAATGCTAAGACAGTGATTATTTGGCTGTTTGCCAATGTTATCTACAAAAACATGCTCTGATGTATCAATAGAGTGGTGATGAGTGGTTTTATTTTAGTTTGAGAGAACAGGTGGGTTAAGAGTCTTTACCGTGACAAAAAGAGTAGTTTATTATTGTATATTATGCAATTATCAAAAAACTTGCCAGGTAAGGACTATTGGGCATAGAAAAAATGGGGGTGGAATTACCTTAGTAGCCTATAAAATGGTAAACCCAGGGTCATTCTAAACCCTAGGTTAACAGTTTTGGTTCATCGTGCTTTATGTTTCACACTTCATACTTTACACTGAACTTGTTATTAGTTCTGGATATCTATATTTTACAATGAAAACAATGGTGTAAATTTCGTAGGAAAGTCAGATAACCAAACCTTATTCTATCCAGTATCGAATCACAAAATGTTGAGAAGGTAAGCATAAAATCCTTAGCATGCTGTTCATGATCTCCATGTGAAAGTTACAAATAAGACACACAACGGTCACACCTCTGTTGCTCATCCTGATCTGTTTTCATGGGCAGCTCCTTTATTGAAAAGTCACTGAGCAGAGGACACTATCAGAAAGCATAATGTTGTTAGGACATTTGAATGGGAGAAAAGCTTTTGGAAACATGGACAATTGATAATTGAATGAGACATTCATGGGCAATGAGGAACAGACTCTTATGCAGTCTACATGATGAATAGAACTGAAGGTCTTACACTTGTGCACATTTGCTGTGTGGGTGGCCATAATTTGTTCCTTCTTTAACTGCAGGAAATGAGCACATCCGAACCATAAGTCACAATAAGTTATGTTTGAATACACAGTTCAATTTGTATAATTAAGAAGTTTCTGATGCTGAAAAAAATGTGCTGACTGGACGAGAAATTTCCTAAAAGGTTTTCTAAAAGGTTTTTAAAAACGTACAGTATGTCATTAGACAATGATACTGTGGAGGTAATTAGGTAATAAGAGAGGGCATCTAAAGTCATAAATAAAAAGAAAAAGCAAACATCTAAAATTGTTATCACATAGTTACCTGCAGTACGAAACACCTCTGCTAAATTTGGAATTGCTACATCCATTAAGACAAACCAAACCTCTATACAGCAGAATATTAATTATAATAACACTTACTTTGGGCCAGAACAACCACTACTAACTGTGCAATTATTACAAAATTGATGATGAAGATGAGAATTTTTCAGCTATATTTACAAAAAAATGTGTACAGTTGGGAAAAATACAATTTCAAATTCCATAATTTAATATAAAAATAAAATAATAATATAATCTAAATACTGAAAATGCATGCAACTCAGTATGTGAATTTTTCAGTGTAGTCACCCTTTGCCTAGATTTACAGCTCTGCACACTCCTGGCATTCTTTCAGCCTGGTGCATTATGGGATGCTTTTCAAAGGTTCCTATGTAAGCTGGACACTTGCCTGCTGATTTCTACTTTTCTTCACTGTCTGCTTGAACTAATTCATTACGTATGTAGTGGCGAGTGTTAGTTTTTCCTACAAGATGAATTTTAAGCATTTAATCAAAAGACATTACAATAAACTTTTGTGTGGGGACTTCTCACAAGTAGTGAAATAATTTGGACACTGCTGCAGCTAGGATAAAGCCAGGATAAAGAATGTAACCACACCAAGGATGAGTTCAATTCAATGAGAGAGTCCTAAATAGGTGAAACATGGGGTCATTAAGCTCGGGGACAGATCACTCTGACCAGTGAACACAGTACTCAACACAACATAATCATCCCTTATGAGTCACTAACCCAATGCAAGGGGTGAATGAATAAACAAAAGGGATTTCCACAGGCGGAACTGTGATGTCCTGGCTCAGGTCTATAGCGTCACATCCTCGCCTCAGTCCGGGGGTATTAACACTGTATAGGAAACTTTGAATGATAGCAAACTGACGCAAGATAGAATGGAATGCGTCAATGGAGGCCACCAGCCATTGAACGTGAATGAACTTTATGATCAATCCGCTCTGCAGCATGTATCTTGTGCGCTGGTCTAGGATCAAGACCACTGCGATGGCACTCATTAAAAAAGCAAACACTCATCCTAGCACAGTAAAACCACTCTAAGATGTCTGGGACACCTGACATATGGCTTCAGTACAGAAAAAAAGTGATCCCTTTGGCACTTAGGCTACAGGACGTTATGTACAGTGTAGGACAGGCTGCTGAGGCTACAGAGCTAAATAAAGGCTTGACAACAAAACTATTCAAGAATGAATCAACACATTTACAAAACAGTGACTAGATGATGCAACACAGTGAACTGCATAATGACCATTAAATAAATGCCCTCTCCTCATTACAGTTTGTCCAGTTCACTAAATAAGTAGTTTTAGTGTTTAGTATTTTTCTTTTAATTATTAAGTAACAATTTTAAAAGACCACTGATGCCAAGGTAGCAGAATATAACATTTTTTATTATTGAAATAACTGGGACAGATGCACAGGCTAAGTAAAGGCTATGTGTAAGAAGTATTGTATTTAAACTACAAAATCACTCTCAGACTAGTGTTTGCAATTATGTGACAGAACTTCATACAAGAGCAACCTACAGAAAACACCAATCACAGTCACAAGTCAGTAATACACAGGGATATTAACTATATCTATAACGGGAGTCTTAACAATAAATGGCCATTCTTTACATTAGTGCAATGTTACAGTGTGGTTATATTAGAACAGAATTTTACTGATGACCAACATGTAGCTTACCTAATAAACTAATAACCTAATAAGGCAGTTATTTTCTTTAGCTGGTATAGAAAGTCACAGCAAATTGCAAAAGTGTTTTAAAGCATATGCAATGACAAAAATTTAATTTAGGCTTTTAGGTTTTACACTGATTGAAGCTGTTTGCCCATTGTTAAATCAGGCTATCATAAGATTATACGAACGTCCAAGAGAATTAAAAGGTCTTAAGCATTAAGGAGTTACATTAAAATCTCTACTTGTAGTAATAGGTAATAAGCAAATATGTTTATCAAACCTTTCCCACTAACATCTACACACACTCACAACCCCCTTCCACACTTCTTCATCTGGACCTTCGCCATGCATGAATCACCCTCAAACCCCTTTAACTTTGCCCTGCTCTTTAAACGACCGTGATCACATTTAAACGTGTTCAGGATCCGGGACTCACCGGTGTCTCGTGCGCGTAAAGCCCTGTCTCCGGTCACGGAGAGCTTAAAATGCAGAGAGTTTTACTAGACAGTTTAACAATTACCGTCCCTGTTCCTGGATATCCAATATGCTCATGCAAGCGTCCACGATCTATCTATCTCTCAGCTGAGTCTCTCCAACACACACCAAACAACTCCTCCTTTTCAATAGCCCCACCTCGAAAGCTTCATCACTCTCCGAATGAACTGTCTTCAGTCTCAACTCATCAGCAGAGTACCGCAAAATAACAGTGTTGAAAAATAAATGGTACCTTAAACCTTTCCCTGTGTGTTTTCTTAGTGACAGGATGAAAAAAAAATAATTGAATAGACTATGATTTTATTGTAAGTTACTTTTACAAAATCACAACGTTAACCATATATTCAGATATACCATTGCCGTTATTGTTACTACAATATGTTTTAATAACTTTGCACACATGAACATAAAATTGTAAACGGCATAGCGATTCCGATTCCGAGAACTTCTCAAAGAGTTTGAATGAGTTTTCTATGAGATTTCGAAACAGTAATCAGTAACTATTATATTTTGACAGAAACCATAATTTTTGCAATCGCTTGCGTGGTTTATATTGCACATATTTACTTAATTTCCTGCTACTTTCTGTATCCTTAGTATTGGGTTATCTTTTATATTTTCTGCACATTGTATATAAGCTATTATGTTGTTTAGCCTATGATTGCTCTTCAGTGTTTGTTTCTGCTGCCACAACACTAATGTTTCCACTGTTCTGCTCACCAGGATTCCTGAATAGTCTGGAAGCCACACCTCTCAGCTCTCTCACCCAGTTCTATTTACTATTTAAGTTCTTTCGGGCCACATACACCCGTTTTCCTCTCAATGCCCACACGCAGATTAAATTTCAAAAAGAACACGTTTAAAAAGAATGAATGCGTTGAAACTGAAATACATCGCTTACCTTTCTATAGCGGAGCAGATCCGCGTCTTGCAGCAGTGTGCGCGCGCTGGAAGCTGTCAGTATTCAAAGATCCCACCCACTCAGGCGAGACTCCGCCCACTGAAGGGCAACACCACCCCGTCATCAGCCACTAGAGTCTCGCGCTCTGGCCAGACCCCCACGCGACCCAATGTGCGCATTGAATAAGCCGAGCGCGTGACATGGCTGTGAGCACACAAGGTTCAAGCATTAAAGAGCACAATTCTGAGTACACAAACACACCTTTCACACAGAATTTGCAATTTCAACAATACAGTTATCATGGCAATTAAAAATAACTACATTTTACTAACATGAAAACATTAAATAGGAGACATTAAATCATACGTCTGACCATGCATTTCTTTAAAAAAGCAGGTTGTTGTGTTTCAGGAGAACAACTCAAATGAAAACACTGAGTGCATATGCAGTCCAAAAAGTTTTTGAAGCTCTTCTCAAAGGAGTTTAAGGGTTGAATAGCCTACTTAAAGTGAGCAAAAGAGCATCAACAGTGTTATCACACTGAGCTGGGCTTTAAAGCTGCGTACATAATACACCATAATAAACCCTTATTTAGCATTATATTAAAAGGTTACAACAACCTTTATTTAACTTTATATTAAAATAAATCCTGTAATACATACATTGTTATGTTGATTTCACTTTGGCCTATTAGGCAAGTGCAACCATTACACTGCAATTATCATGTAATCTTAATGTTAAAACAGTGCAAAAGTTTGTTTACCCTTTAAATACACTGGCCATGCATTTATGCTTTAGACAGTCAAACAAAAACAAGAAGCACCAAACAGTGCAGAGACATAGGGAGTGAGAAAAAAATGTTAATTGCCTATTTTATTTCACCTAGCTCATGAACATCTGTTGCCCCGCAGCCTTTGTCTGTTTCCCCCTCTGTAATTCTATCTCCTACATGAGCAGTGCGTATGAAATCGAACTGCTAATAGCTCTGACTATATGATACCTCATAGAGGCAATAATCAAAACAAAAATCTTTCTAGAAGGTAAGGCATTCATCTCACAAGAGGTTAAAATAAGTTAGGAATTTATTATACAATGCATGCCATCTTTTCAACAGAAGACAGTCACATAAAACATACAAGCAGGTGTTGTATGTTATTTCTGTATACCTTTTGTATTTTAGCACAGCCAGAATGTTGTATTGCCAAATGATACAATAGAACCAAACTAAACCTAAACCATTTATATTATTTAGATCTGTAAGCCAATATGACCATAGTATCTGAAAATGTTCATAAATATATTCAAATGTATGTAATTCCCATTGGTAAAGCAAAAATACCCGTTCCTCACTGTTCCTCACTCTACAAAGATGCCTAGCAGCTCCTGCTGGATTAATGATATGAAACTATGGCCATCAGTTACATATATTGACATTTTTCAATTACCATGTTTTGTCCGAGGATATGGACAAAAGGATCATAGAAATTATAAATGCGCAGGTTCTGTTACAAAATAAAGGGGGATTGGAGTAAGCTGGATGTTCCTGCATAGCTGGCCCATGTAGGTCTTGTATTCATGCTGCTGCTGTGTTGTTAAAGGCGGCTATTTATAAACAGAGCTTTACTGAAAACACGGATAAACAATTGTTAAATAGTACAATTGTAATATTTAACCAAAATAAATTACATTTCAATTATAATAAAATCATTTGGCCCTGAAAAAATACAAAGAGTTTTAATAAAGTACATAATATGTTCTGATTATTTAAAAGGTGAAGAATGTAATGGTGAGTGGTATGACAGGGTGATCTTTAAATGGCATTTACATTCTACTTTTGCCGTTTTCTTGTAGTCGTATCAACCATGTTCGAGAAGTTTTCCAAGCTTTCTGTAGCTGTTGTGATAGCCTTTGCCACAAATCCTTCCTGATGCCTAGCTATTCACCATCATCAGTAACCTTTACTGCTTATGTTATTATTTAAGTGTGTTATGTTGTGTTATGTTATTTAAGCTTATTAATATTCAACCTATATTAGTCCATCTAGCTTTTGTACTGAAATACTACGTAAACTCAAACACATCCAATTCCCATAGTTCAGACCTCTGTATACAAGATTGTGACCTTTGATCTAATTCTTCAGGATTTGTTTTCCTTTACTACTGGCTGCCCTAGTTTGGAGGCAAACAGTTATTTTGTAGTTTCATAACACATATCAGAATGGCCACAAACAAGCCGGAATTCTGACCAACAGAGGGATTGTGGGAGGGGAAGAATTTACTGCTGCCCGCCGTAGAGGGAATTACCCGATCAGGGCAAGACAATGCGCTACCATCCTCCCCACAACCCTCAGTGCACTGCCAAAATATGTAATAACACATTAACACAGGAAAGGGATCATGTTTTATAGGGCAAAATGTGGAACAGTAGTGCACAAACACTGCTACTAAAAAAGGGCATATTTCTTAAATATAAAAAATTAGAAAAGTGTTTTCATGCTCACCAAACACACATATACGATTAAATATATACTTACAGAGCAACAAATTATTAGATGCTAATTACACCATCTTTACAAGACTTTACAAAATGCTTGCTGGGTAACACGTGTTGTGGATTGAGTAGAACTATGTGTAATAACCAATCATGAGATGATGGTTAAGATTCTCTGTAATCAAATTTGTATTAATAGCTTGTTGGCCTATAATGTCTTAATAAACTAAGTAATAACAGAATTTTTAAAACCATAATTCCAATGACAGGAAACAGACTGACGGTCATGTTTGCGTGCGAGTCATTGAAATGAGAGAGTTCACTGATGTGGTCATCCATTTGAAGGAAGAATAATTTGCTCATTGCCAGTTATAAAGTCACTACCTTCTGTATGACTGCATAACCCCATGTGTTATTGTTCAACACATAAAAATCTAAACCAAACCAGTTTTGTTCAGGTTTTACACACTTGTCAGTCCACCTATTTCTTTTTCTATTGCTGGCAGATAAAGAGAAAGTAGCTGGACTTTGTAAGGACTTAAATCAGCAGCTAAATACACTAAATATGAAGAATCATTATATATTTTGTCATTTTTCTTTATTACATATAATTATTTTTATTACTCTTTGTTAATGTTTCTGCAAAAAACAATTGATTATTGATGGTTTATAATTAATGTTAACATACAGCATTTGATTTTAGAAACATATTAGTAAATGTTAAGATTTCATGTTAACTAAAGTAGTTAAGTAACAGCAACATATGGGACCTTATTGTAAAGTGTTATCAGAATCAGTAATACCATTACAAAGGAACAGACAGTATTACCTTATGTTAGAGAAGTAAGGTAACACACACCTTTTGGCCAATGTACTTCCATTACCTTTTCAGTAATTCATAATAAAAAGAGATTGCACTTTTAAAGAGAAATTTCTTGCTAATATTTTGAAGCAGACTTTTTTAGGTCTGGAAATAAAATTTTCAATGATCTGATCTTTCTTGATAGATTCCTGACACCCATGCCAATTTACACTCTAACTAGGGTTGGGAAAAGACTTTCAATCTGCCCCAAAGGAAAGTTGCTCACTATTGTCAGTTTGTATAATCAATCTTATGCTACCAAACCAGGAAGGCGTCAGAAAGTCTTTGACAGTTTTGTTTTGTTCACCATATACAAAAATACAAGTTTCATGTGATGAACATATGCCAGACCCATCCAAGAGGCGACTGGAGAACAAGACGAACAAGTTGAACAATAAACTTGAAAGATGTGATGCAATGGTATATAATCTTGAATGACTAGACAGTTTTTCCTGACAGGAGATTAACCTTAAATATCATCTTAGTTCTTTAAAATATTGTTTGTAGTGAAAATTTTCAAGTAACATAGGACATATAATGTTATTGGGTACTACAGTGTTTATATCATAGGCAAGAAGAAAGAGGTCTCAAAAGGACACATAACCATATGCTGAGACTTTTTTGCACATTATATAAATCATAAACTGGGAGGAAATATAAATTTAATTGCAATAAATAATTTTAATTCTCAGTGCTATAATAAACATTACAAAATACAAACAATGCCATCTTGTCTAAACTAGGGGACACAGGGAGCGTAACTGATTATGAATGAAAATTCTCCATGATCGCATTTTTTTGAAGTGTACGCATTAAGTGTCCTGCTTTAAATAACTCTGCAAGTAATGTGGTTTAAAATTAAAAATGGTTTATTTATTTACAACTGATTTTTTTGTGCTGCAATCAAAATGCAAAAAAACTAAAAAAGCATTATTAATAACCCCTTTACACTAATGCTATAGTGTCACATTTGAAACTTTATAAAGTATATATTTTTTACAAAATATACAACTTTCAGCTTTTGTATACACAAGTCATTGATTCAAAATTACAACCGTACTGGTCTGTCATATAGTCTATACTACTAATTGACAACAAGAAAAACATTTACATCTTGTGTAATATATTAAACTCTTTACTCTAAGTGTGGTACTGTATGACTTCCCCAATGGCATGAAGTTAAGCTGAAGCACCATGACATTCAGCTGGTGAACAGGCATTGGTTACATTACATTTCTACCCAAGTCATACAGTATCTGTAAGGCAACAGAGTGTTTCTACATAATATCTTAGAGAATGATTTTAAAGATGCATTAGTATTGTTTAAACATGCAACATATCTACTACGCCTTAAA
Source organism: Chromobotia macracanthus (assembly GCA_036877525.1). Lineage (NCBI taxonomy): Eukaryota > Metazoa > Chordata > Actinopteri > Cypriniformes > Botiidae > Chromobotia > Chromobotia macracanthus. Next base: position 5,713,861 of record JAZGTH010000027.1, on the reverse strand, counting down.
TACAGTTTACATGGTCAAGAACTGCCCATAGCCTGTAGTGTACTAATTATTATAATTTCTCTAAAGTACTGTGATGAAAAACAACTTTCAAAATAAAACTTAAAAAAATTTCTACGACTGTTGCTTAAAAAAATACACGCCAAAAAATATTGCCAAAGACCATTGTGATTGGCAGGTGGATTAAATTGCAGCACATCACCTTATACTGTGATGCAACAGAAAATACCTGCATAATATATTCAGATATAATACTGATAAATATTTAGAAGTCAGGTAGACTTGTATGAAAAAGCAACACCAAACGCCAAGCAGCATTAGCAAAGAATTCAATGTCATCATTATAAGTAGCAGGACAAAAACTACGCAAATAGGTATTGGCACATATGTGAGGCAGCATATCTCTATTAAAAAAAAGGTCATGTTAGCATGACCTGCAACAGCATTAGCATAAGTGCTACAACACCAGATCTGGCTTTGGGTTCCTGAAAGCCCAAACAGTGATCCAGTGAAAGTTTCTAGCGGCTGGGAGAAAGTGCTGGTGTTGCCTGAATGGTGCCAAGCCTTCCATTTACTTGCCTTCGGGTCTGTGTTACAGAGACCTGTGAAATGCAAGAAAAACAAAAAAAATCATCAGTTTGAAGATGGTATACAAATTGACATGGGATGGGATACAAATTGTACAAACGTTTTGTACAAAAATTTGTTAAATATCTTTAAAATATGAAATACAGAACACCTTATGGTTTCTGTGCTGTTATTAATTTTCTTTACAATGTGCACATTATTCATGAAAAATAGTTATTAATTTTCTTTACAATGTGCACATTATTCATGAAAAATAGTTATTAATTTTCTTTACAATGTGCACATTATTCATGAAAAATAGTAACTGTTTTCTCATGCATTCATATGGTTCTCAATATGGATACATGAAAAACACAATATCTTTCTATTTTGAAACAATCATTTATGTATAATTGTAGTGTTACTATCAATAATCTGTCCATTAATTTTAGAAAATCATTCAGATCTGCCATTTATGCAAAAAGGACAACATCAAATTATTTTTTCTTTAATCACTTTTTAAGTCTGTTCATAACGGTCAGCAAAGAATTACTCCTAAAATCCTCTGACTTCATTTAAAGTCATGATCAGCCTCTTACCTTCCTTAGACGTTGGGCTCCAGAGCCTGAGCGGATGGCCTCCAGAAGAGCCTCCCGGGCTGCCTCTGGGTTCCCCGCAGCGGGCAACACTAGAGGAGGCTTGGCTGGAGGTGGTGGAGGACTAAAGGCTGGAGGTGGGGGTGCCACAGAAACAGTAGGAGGGTTGGGAGGAGGTGAGATACTATCTTTTTGGAAATTTCTTTCTTCATTGGCTTTCCTGAGCTGCTCCAGCTCCTTAGCTGCTCCTGATCTGGTCTAAAAGTAGCAACAATGTAGTTATATTTATAGGTGACTGACGAGCACATCAAAGCTACATGCAACTAAATCCATTTGGTCCTGTAAATGAACAATGGATCTCTAATAATATACATTTATATGTATTGTCTTTCTCTGCTGGGAAAACAGGCCAAACATATTAGACAGGAAGTCTGGGTGGGACATACAAGAAAATGTGTGTAGATTTGTGACTAGTTAAATGCTTGCTAGAATGAGAATATCAGTGCCTCCAAAACCAACTAGCAAGTGTAAAATCAGTTCATAGCTGTAATTTCTGGCAATTACATCTTTCAGGGACTGTTAGCATTGAAAACCCAGGAAAATACAAATAATTTGTGTTAATCCTATGCCACAAGACACATATTTGCCACCCAACTCCCAGTCTGTGGTCATTGGATGTAGTTGTGTTGCCAGTTATCTAAAAACTGTATAGTGATCAAACAAATTTTGATGAGCCACTCAATATGTGATCTTGTCTGTACTTATGTTCTCGTGAAACATAAATCGCTGACCAAGTACGGTCCTTGTTCAAAGTTCACATTTAAAAGTTCACATTAAATCCCGGAATGTATTCTTGCTCTGCCCCTTTTTATTGAGGATGCATCGGGAGGTGACTTGTGTGGACTTGCATCCCAAAATGCATTTTGCCTCAATAGCAAATGAAGAGAAACTTCACAATGTTCGAAATACTACCGTTTTGTGTCATAAAATGTAGTTTTAAGAGTTGGTTAAGTGAAAACGAGGTTGTTTAAACTTCAATGGTTCAATGTTTGTAAAAAAAAAAGTGCTTATTTTAACATTTGTTCTGATGTTTGCTGAGTTTTGAGTTCCAGGCAATCGCCAGGCGGTCAACACTCAAGTACCCAGCCAAGAACAGCCTATCCTCGGCAAGTCCTTCTGAAATTTGCCTCTGGCTCTGATGTCTCTCTGTGGTTAAACATGAATATAATTCATTTCGGGCATTTAACAGGAGCTCTGTTAAATGTCCGACAAATTGTTTTGGGCCAAGAGCAACGTTAAGTTTCATACATTTTTTAAATTAAATTTAACATTGTACTTTTGACTGATTTTTTTGCTTGTTTTTATTTCCTATTGTGCATTATACATTAAGGTGTCTTGGACATACCAAGTCAGAGCCTGGCGTACTTGGTATTGAGAAATGCCATGTTTAGGGTAAATGCAGTGTTTAGGGTAAATCAAACAAATGGCTTATTTAGTTGTTACTGCATAGTGGGATAAAAGAAAACACTTGAAAAATTACACAAACAATGTAGTCTACAGTTGTAATCAATCCAACTAGTCCTATTAGTAATCAATGTTAATACAATAATAAACACTGTAATACAATCAGCTACACAGTGAACATGTATTGCCCTGTCATTTATCTTACCTTCTTTAGTCTGGCAGAGTTGCTTGGAGCTCTAATTGCTGATAAAAGAGCTGAACGCTCAGTCTCTGAATCAACATACGACGGCTTCTTAACAGTGCTATTGCTAAAAGAGTCTGATACCTGGACACCAAATAACAAAACATAATTTTTATTCTACTCATAGAAAATCTATAAAAATGACCACTATGCTTGCAAAATAAAACATGCTGTGATTCACAGTTTACCTTTTTAAGGCGTTCAATCCCCTCTCCAGACTGGATGGCCTCCATTAGTGAGCTATGGAGTGAAGCTTCCTTTTGGACAGGTTTAAAAATAACAGGCTTGAACTTCTTAACTGGTCCGAACATGTTACCCTGGTTGGGTTCTGACGGAAGCTCGGATTTGTGTAATTCTGGCTTCTTTTTAAGTGGTGGACGTGTGGAGTCTGCTGGCACCTGTCTAGCAGATGAGGTGTCTTGGAACTTATTGATTGTTGTGGCTTCTGTAGAAGAGGATTCTATGGGTTTATTTTGATCAGACACATGTGTTAAGGGCTGGACTTTGTTATATATGGGATGTGAATCCAGAGATTTGGTTATATTTTCCCCATTCAGAATTTCTTTTTCAACACTGCGGATGTTTTCTGAACTGGCCACTTTTTCCACAACATAACTGGGGTAGCTTTGTGAGCGTTTAGGTCCTGAAAATGAAGGCATTAAACCTTCTGCAGGTTTCAAAGTGGTCGCAGGTTTGTATGAACCCACTGAAAGTGCATTTGTAGGTTTATCCGCATTATAAAACCGCTGATTGAAAGGTGGTTTTTTAACCCTTACAATAGATTCAGATGACTCCTGAATAGTTTCTATTTTAGTATTGGGAATGCAATTGTTTTTAGCAATGGCAGAAGCTACATATTGGCTGGATGTTCTTCTGGAAGGTTTCAGAAAAGAGAGATCACGCCCTTCCCCTGTAAAAGAGGGATTCTCCAAAGGATCTGGGGATGAGGGCTTACTGGTCATTACGGTTATTTGGTTCTTTTCCAATATAATGACCTCTTTGGGTGTTTCCTCAGAATGTGATTTCTCTGACACTTTAGAGACTCCAGATACAGATGGGGGCTTGAACATATCAGTATCTCTATTCTTTACCATGGGTCCTTGGTTGGCCACTGTTGACTGGTCTTGCTTATCTGCAGAGCTCCAGAAGGCTTTTGCCTGTCCTAGTGAGGATTCTCTTGCAACAGAGACCTCTTCATGACTACCATATTTCTCTGGGGCAGTGTTAACAGGTCTCCGTGTAACCATGTTTCCCTGTTCATCAATCGTAATGGCACCTATGACTAGAGAGCCTGTAGGCTTTTGAGTCTGGGCTATAGTTGGTTTGGGAGGGATGACTACAAAGGTTTTCATTCCAAACCGTGAGACGGAACTCTGGGTGATCATACCTTGAGTTGCTGGGACTCTGGTAATACACATTCTTTCTTCGTTAACTGCCTCTGTACTAAGCCTCTGGACCACTGGTATGGACTTCAGCCTGTCATCAGGAACCTTCTGAATGCTTTGAACAGCAGGACGCACAACATGACTTTGAGGCTTCTGTAATGCAGTGTTATTCTGATCCTTTAGTCCTCCAGTTTCAGCTTTCCCCTTAGTGTCAGGGTTCAAGATGAACTTCTGTTCCTTATTGTCTCTAAACTTAGTCTCTTGTGACTGCTTCTCATCATCTGGAGATGGACTCATGTTATTCTTATTGGCTGTAAGCCTAGGCTCCTGCAACCGCTTCTGAATACCTGAAGATGGTCTCATGTCCTTATCTATGGCTATAGGCTTAGGCTCCTGCAACTGCTTTTGAATACTTGAAGGTGGACTTAAGTTCTTCTTTACTGTCAGACAGGCATTGTTGTTTTTGTTTTGGATAGCCTCATATAGTGTACGAGATTGCTTGGTAGTGTTTGGAGTGCTGCGCAACAATGGCACTTCATATTCCCTGATGTTGCATCGGTCATCAGCAGGAACTTCGTCAATAGTTGTAACTGGAATGTCCATGTCCACAACAGACACAGGGATCTCATCCACAAACACAGATGCTTCATCTGACTGATTAATATCTAATATAAAGAAAAATAATTATGTAGTAAATTATTTATTTATAGAGCTTTAAATAGTTTCCATTTAAATAAGTTATCCATTAAGTAATTAAATAGTTAAAGTTAAATAAGTTATCTGTTACCTGCTAGATTTGCATCTAAAACAGCCAGCGTTAGATGTATCTGAGTTGCAATCTCTGGGTCCTCTTCATAGCTGTTCTGGCGCTTCATTGGATGTCCTCGCTGAACATTTCCACTGCTTGCATCAGAAATCAACAAATCATCTTAGATGACTGTGTACTAATTAAATCACAGAAATCAACAATTTTTGTAGAAGTATTCATAATACCCTGATGAAAACTGAAGATTAAAGGGAGACTAAAATCAGCATTTAACACAAATAATTGACAATGGAAAACAAATAGCCCTTTCCTGGAAGGAAGAAGGGATATGAGAAGACATATGGAGCCCTATAGAAGAAACAGAGCTGGAGCGAGGAGCTGGATGTGAGGCTGCAAGCTTTGCCTGAAGATCCGCTCACAGGCATCTACATAGCTGTCCACACTTTTAGCTCCATAAAATAAAGTTTTAAGAAGCCAGTCAGACTACTTAGCCCTGGAGAAATTCCGACAGGCTGGAAATAAAAGTGAGACTGGCGGAACTGTGGGAATAACTTGATGGTAGTAAATAAACAGGGAGAGAGATAAACCCTCTGCTCTGTCTCCACTCAGCATGAGGGAATGTTTGATTCCTGTCCAGCAGACAAATAAAAGTGCAAAAAAAGAGATGCTTTATAGGATCTCAAACAATGTTGTGTCACTTAGAAGTGGTGAATATAAAATTGACTTCAACGTTTGTTATTGAAATGTGAAAAATATAAAACTATGATAAAACTAAATTCAAGGATAAAAATGTTTAAATGATTTTTGATATACCTACAACCAGCTAAACTGTCCCTATTTAATTTTTAAGTCATCTTCGTGGTCTTATGGTAAAATGTAATACTTTACTTTGCTTTTGAAACGGCCTTTCTTATTGGCTAACCTTCTATAAGCCATGCCTACATGACGTTAGACATTTGTTATGCTACAGTTAGACAGTCATCTGTTTCAGGAGTAGAGCACTTTCATTTAGGTCCTGCTCAATTCTGGTATGGAGAACCCACTTTTAAGAGACAATCAATTTACAATAAATAAAATCAAGCCCACCCTTGTAATTTTCTCATTGAATATCATGTGTTGCTTAGAAATACATCAGATCATGAAAGTAAAACAAGATTTGAATGCCTTTTCATGTTGACATTAAGATGGTTGTTGGTTTTGGAACATGGTGGCTGGTTTAGGTGGCTTCACCACTAGACCATATTGGACCAGCAACAAACACGCTACCATGTTTCGGGAACCAAATACCACTAGAAGCTGGTTTATATAGGACCTTCAGCTAGCAAAAAACAAAAACACACAGTGGCAGTAGTCCATGGGGCCAAGGTTTTAATATGTTGTATAGGTCTGCTGAAGTGGAAGCAAGTGTGTGCATGTGTGTGTACCTGTGTCTGGAGCCCCAGGTCGCACAGCCCTCATCACTGTCACTGGAAGAGTCTTTGGACTGCTTCACAGGCATAGCTGAGCCAACACTGAGAGACATGATGTCCACAGGTGATGCCGACTGGATCATTTCAGAGGGAGATATGGGACCCGGCTCTTCTGCCATGCCCTCTGATGCTGCATAGCCCTGGTCTGCAAAGCTCTCGCTGCTGGCCACAGACACCGTTTCTAATTCCTGCTGTGCTGTTTTCTCTGACCCATGAGCAGAGTGCAGCCAGGCTAAAGAGAAAGTGAAATGATATTGTCATGGATGCCATAATGGTACTGCAGATCAGTTATGCCACATGCTTCAAGCATCCACAGCAACAAAAATACAGAATTAGTTCAAAACTGCCTGTGCACATTCTGTTATCCAGGCAAATTACAAATGTGAGGATGGGAAAATGATGTTAAATCGCTCTAAACCACTCAGCAACACCTTAGCAATGACATATCAACGGCCTGGCAATCATCTTGAGCAACAGCAAGTGTTACGCTGACAAGCAACACTTACACCGTCTATGTTTCTGTTATGTTATTATACAATTCAACAACTCAAAAATGTATAAAGATCTGCATTGCATTTTATGTTTCTTGTGTACCAAAGGTAAGATGGGGTAAATAAATTCAATTGTAATGTGGGTCATGGTTTATAGGCAGAGTAAGCATAACTCACTTTGCTCTTAAGAAACCGCTTGCACGAACACCCTCCCAATTGCAGTACTGTACATTCCCTCTCTTTCTGCTTACCATCATGACTTCACCTGACTTTCTAAATTGAGAAATTCAGCTCCTCCAAAATAAAAATTCTTTCAACCTTTTAAATTACCCACATACTAAAATGTCCTAATTACAGAGCTTGCATCTAAATGGACTAATTGGTTATTAAAATAGCTATTTAATGTTTTCAGTATGTCCAGAAAAGACAGAGAGGTTCCACTGGAGGAACCTTTGGATGAACTCAGGGTGTAAGTGAATTTGTGTATGTGTTCAGGTTTGGGTTTAGTAGTTAAGCTAAGGAGAGGACTGTTCCTGGATTCATTGTGACTCACAACCTGTTTCCCAGCCCTTTCCCAGCAGAGCTCATATATACGCCAGCTGCAACCACAGACAGAAAGTTGATGTGCTTCTGCACTCTCTTACACACACACACACACACACACACACACACACACACACACACACACACACACACAAACACACACAGACAGACACACTATCGATTAGTGGCACATGGCATCTTGCATCATGAGTAAACAGTGTCACATACCACAAGTCAGAAATATTCATGAAATCAAAGCTTTATAGCTTTATGAAAAGAAAACTCAAGCACACTTTACATATATATAAATTTAACGTCAATTACCATTTTACAGATATTATTGCTGTTTTTAATTAACAAATTTACATTTTATGCCAACACAAAAATGCACTACTGTCAAAAGGTGTTTCTATCAAATAAAATATGCAACATTACTGGTTACCACCAATGCTATAAATCATATACTGATGTCACCATCTTTACAACTGCCATCACTATAATATACACACACACTCCTACAGCCACACCAAATATGACAACATGCTTCCTTTAGTAAAATACAAAAGCAAATGATGCAAACAGACTCATGCTAAAGGAAAATCTGATTCTTCAAAGTGTACTCTTTTATTGCTGAAATATCACTAATGCAGCATTCTCTTGATTTCACACAAATCCATGCTAAGATTTCACCCACAGGACGGCATGCAAAATGAATAAACCACCTTACTTTGCAGTAAATCACATGACGAGATCTTCCCTGGTGACAAATTGTTGCCCAGCAGTGGTGTTCTTTTGTACTGGATCTTTGGTTTATTTCCAGAGTGATTTGGCATTGAATGTATGCGTAACCAACTATAAGTTGCTATAAGTAGCATTTGATTAAAAATTCCTAAGAAATTAATAGCACATAGTGGTAGTTATTACAGACCGTTGTTTTGTTATGTCCTGCAGTGTGGATTACACTGACTACAGGGTGAAAAGCCTAAAAATTTAGCAATTCCAAAATCCATACACAACTACCCTTTGTTACTTAAGTATAGCATCATGTCATTTGTTTGTTGCATAATAATAGCAATTGATCAATTAAGTCTCCAGGCCTTGCCCTGTTCGCTTCCCATCAAATCATCCATTAAAGAAATCTCCAGGTCATTTACTGACAATTCAGTGTTTGACAATCCTCATATCCCCAACAGACTTGTTGCCAAGTCATGCTGATGCTTCTATGGCATTGTGAAGCACCCTTTATAAGAATGTATTACCAGCCAATAAGGGTGCTAAAAGGGTTCTGTGCAGTGAAGCCACAAAAAAAACTATTTTTGGTTCCTGAAGAACCTTTAGGTCCAAGGTTCTTAAAAGAACCATTTCTTTCCTACTTTTTCATAGTCTGATAAACCTTTTTTCACCTTTTGTGCAACAGAAAGCGGATGTTAAAGGTTCTTTGTAGAACCATATAGTCAGACAAAGAACCTTTCTGGAACCTTTATTCTTAAGAGTGTACAGTTCATCTTGTAATCATTAAGTTCGCCTTTCTGCTGACAAACTTCTGTCAATGTCATTAAATTGCTCAGTACATCTTAATGAAATGGAAACATCTAAATGTAAAAACAGCACAGCTAACATCACACTATATGCTACTGTAACTGTAATGTGAGTAAAAGAACAGACTTAGAAGCTCCAGGGCAGACGTGTGTTATCAAATCATTTAATAAATACGTCACACACTCTTGTAGGCAAAGATATAGCATTTGTCAAAACAAAGTGCACAAAAGTTTTGAAAGTCAGTCAAAAAGTTATCCTCTGTCAGATACCCTTAAGAACAGATCCATAAATCAAAACAGCATTTACCACTTCATTCATGCTAAATTAAAGCTGACAAGTGTAAACAAGGGCAATATCACTCTCAATCATTTCTTGTTGTCATACAGTAAATCACTGCTTTACTGTAGCAGGTAGCAGTTTTAAATGAACATACATTTTCCTTCTGAAACAAACAAGCATGCAACAGGTGTAAAACGAAACTGTTTTGTTAAACCTGTGTTGGATTTGAAAGCTGTCACTGAACTGTGACCATCACATCACATGCTTTAATATCCCTCAAACCATGATCAATCTAAACTCCTAAAGAGCTGCACTCCAGGTCTAATACCTCTTATCTTGCTGTACAGTTTCCTTTCCTTCACCCAATTTCTCAGGCTAATCAGTTGCAATACAAAAACATTTATTTACAGACAAATATAAAAAAAGATCTTGTGTTGGCCTGAAATAAGCTTTATATAATAAACATATAGGGGAAACAGCAAGAAACAGGGCTGAAGCAGATAAGCAAAAACAGGAATCAGGGAGAGGAAGATGAATCAGAGAAGGAAAAGACGAGGTTCACCGGCGTCCAGAACGCAGAGACATGGGTGCACAGCAGTAAACTGCAGAGGAAATAAAGAGGAAAGTAGCTTATTGTGCCTGAATAACAGTATATAGGTGTTTATGTTTTTTTTAGAGAATAACCTCTTAAAACATCTTTCACACTATTCACTAGTTATTTACATGTCCACTAGCAATGTCCAACAATGTATATATGGGCATCACAGAAGAGTTTTGTCATATTTTTGAAGCAACATAGACATTTCAACCACATCTCAAATTTTAGTGTTTAACAGCACTGTGTGGAGGATATGATGGTGATGGAAATCGGTGGAAATGCTTCTGGCATAAACTGGCAGACTCCGCCGTGCTAAGGCTAATTTAATAGCTAGCATTTTATGTATGCTAAAAACATTAAAAAGTTTCCAGTTGACCCTGTGTAGTAAGTCTATAAACAGACGTAAAAACCTTGCTAAACTCTTCCTATGTGCTAGCCTTTGTGTTTACTTTAACCTTGTCACCATTCAGCCATGAGTTGACAGGTATGTTTTATGGTTTTGCTTCCCTTTATTTGACAGAGAACAGCAATCAACATAATGATAAATCCAGGCCACAGAGACCATCTTCAGTCAGTTTGTCAGTAGAACTCAAGGACATAGAGGCACAATGCCAAACAATGCAGTTATACCAAACATTACCAGAGTGTTTGGGAAAACATGTCCAACCTGTCCACAGTTCTGTTCCTCTATAAATAATTCCTATCTAAACAGAAGTCATTTGACTTCTTTCAACACAGGCTGTATTAAGTGGTTTGCCGTCACATTAGCCTCATCAAAGAGAGGCAGAGCAAAGAGAAAATGATGACACATGCTGAAATGAAGAGATCCTTTTTCTGAACCTGTCAGAGCAAGGACAGGCTGAACCATGGACTTATGGGAAATGAGTCACAGCTCAGCCTTCGCAGAAATTCTATGTGCAAACACAAGTTCATGGAGTAGATCTGTGGGAGAAAACTGACAATAAATCTGATGAAATAATGTTTTTAGACATAAAAAGGCAGCAGGGATGATATGGAGCGCTTTGAAAGGGTTTAAAGTTGAGGTTTAAGTCTAAGTTAAAACATCTAAACCTCCTTAAAAAAGACATGTTTACTTGAGATGCAATAGGTGCAAAAGATGCACCTTTTTGTGAGCAACTGCCATTTAATGAAGAAAAACATAACATATACATATTATTAGACATATTCTGTAAAGCATGTCTTACATCTACTACTATTTTCTCAAACATATCGCATTTTAAGGCTCTATATATAAATACGTTTACTGGAAAACAACTCATTAACAATTTTTTGGTTTTTTTACACACTCTTGAGTAACCACCTAATTAAAATACTGGGCTAATCACCAAACACTCAAATTAATAAATACACTGGGTTAGTTTTGGGTTGAAAACAAGTGAGGCAAATATCTTCAATGCCTCACAAAAGCATTCAAAACCTTATCCTTAACTTCTTTCTTTAAAGATGCCTGTCCTCTATTAATCTCTCCCTAAACATTCTTATGGAAATAAAACTGAAATATGCTGTTTGCTTAAGCGTTCCCTTCCTGTGTTGCACAAGCTTACAAAGGGAAGACTCAAAAACATCCTATACATGAAGCACATATGAGAAACACAGAGAATCCACTCTTATGGGACATGCTGTTAAAAATCTTTAAAGAAAATGCAAGTGCAGTCAGGTCAATATTACACTTGAACAAAAGTCTGTGGTATTGGCTTAAACATACTGTAGTAAGATGATGGACTTAGCATTTCAGATTTGGTGTTGGTGAAAGCATACCTTTTGTTTGTTATTAAAATGTCAATGTTTCATTGAAGGTCAGATGGAAGGTCTGGTTAACACTTTTGCAAAACACGGTACATATTAAAAAATGACAGACAAATCATTACTCAATGAAATCATTTACAAATGGCTTTAATCCCCCTAAATGTTAATGTACTTTAATGTCATAGACGTTCAGAGACTGGGGTAGTCAGCTAATGAGATGCATGTTCTCATTAGAATAACAGAATTTGTCAGAAATGACACTGTAAAGGAACACTCATCCTGTGTGGGGTCTTAATGTTTACTCATTATCATGTGCTCTCCTATGGATGTTATTTTGAAATTTGCATGGGTTTAAATGGAACCAATGCTTGGGTTTAGAAAGGAGCCCGGACAGCATTTAGCTTATCGAGTAAGATGCTAGCTCAGGAGCCAACAAAAGGAAAGCTCTATTGAATTACTGCAGGACACATGTCTACCCATGCTCCCATGATGAACTGTAAATCTACAGCTGAAGTCCCAGGAGGGTAAATGTCACATTATATAAATACATGCATGAGACTAAAGTTAAAGCAGATTAAAGTAAATTCCCTCTGGTGTCAGAAAATGAAAACTAAGAGACAAGTAAGAACTGAGGAATGAAGTGTGAGATAACAGTGTTTCCTTTCAAATGCTGTGAACGTTCATATAGGTTTCCATATTATCTAAATAACCTAGAAAAGTGACTAGCTCATTAGACACAAGGATCTGAATTATTGTTCTCAATGAACTCAATGGCATATTCTTAACACTAAAGCCATATGGATTTTGATTTATGTGCAGAAAGAACTTAGAATGAGTCTAAAGCTTTTCTTTATTACTCCTCTCCGCTTAGAGGCCTGGCTGCTATATAAATCAACTCTTGAATAATAACAAAGAAACAAAATGCAGAAGGCAAGAAATGGAAATGAGTTAGTAAATCTAATTTGTTTATAATTTGTATATAATAAATCTAATTTGTAAACTGTTTTTGACTAATCTGACTCATAATCCTGATCTTTTAGGAAATGTTATTAAATGTAATTATGTTTAGATGTTTATTTTTTTTGAGTAAATTTGGGTCTGCAATGTTCTAGAATCACTACTCACATTAAAGGTCAAATATCTTTATGAAGGAGTTAGCTCAGGATTAAAGGAAGAGAGCAGGCTGCTAATGTTGAAATTATGTATAAATGTATAATATATTGTTAATGTATAAATAAACCTGGGAGTGTGGCCTAGTATGTTAGGACTTTGATCTAATGAGAGAGAGATTTAGAAAGAAGACACTGCTATTTATTAAGGGCTTTTTACACTCCACTCAACTGTGGGTTAAGCACTGCTTTTAACTCAGGGGACATAAAGCCAGATGCTTACCGTAAATGTGGTGCCAAACGTATACAGTGTAAAACAATGCAGAGATACAATGTTCAAGCAAGTTGTTTAGCAAAAACACAGTGCTTCCATCATTAAATATGCAAACACTTTGTACAATTGTAAAAATATTACAGGTGTCTTAGGGGAAGGGATCTTCTGCATGCTTTTGTACTAACCCTGTATTGGGATTATTAAATCATGATAAAATATGAAGAGTGTGAAATGTGGAATAAAATAACCCAAACATTTGTACACTCCGAGTTAAAACAAACCATTGTGTGTAAAAGAGATTGACTGCATTAGTCTGCGATCAATCATAGAGTTTGCTCTATTATTGTCTGGCCTCCTCACATCAGATTTCTTATCCCTCTCACACAAGTAAAGATAAATCTCAAGCCCTTAACTGTGTAAGGACACTGCAGATTGTGGCGGGATCAATAAATGGCCTCACCCACTCTCTTTTTCCCCTTTTAACTTTCATACTAAAATGTAAAAACTTTTATCAAAGTCTGCAGGCAATGCCTGGTAAGCATTTCCCTGTTCTTTAATGTTAAATGCTTGTCCTTGTTCTGCTTTTTAAATTTCCTGCTAAACTGAAAAGCTAACTAAAAGCAAACCTGTCTCTGTCAAAGCAAACATCACTGTTTGTATGATCATCAACATATAGTAGTGATATAATCAAACTCCAAACTGTATATTTGATAATCCAGTTAAATCAGCTTTGTTTGTGTATTCACGGGAACATGTTGGCCATAGGGACAGTATGCTATGGTCTTCACAATCAGTGATGTATTAAAAAGCTGGCCTGGAGCCTAAAAAAGATAACTACATATATTGGTCTTATCCTGTCGTCCTCCATTCCACATTTACACCCAACACAGAATCAATATTAAACTGATTTAGCACTGAACTAACAGAATGTAAGACCTTGGGACAAGTAGACTTGATATAAACCTCGACAAACACTTTTACATACAGGCTTTCCCATAAATTCAATGCCATTTCTCCTTTTAGAAGTCATATGTGAACAGAATTCATTATTGAAAATGTTTTTAATAAAATCAGCATTGAGAAACAAATTCAAAGTGACGCATTAATGCTACTGTGAATTAAGCCTTGAGAATAACGGTTCATGCATGTACAGAACATTTAAAGTCTGCTGTCAAAGTTTAAGCCAATTACCAGGTTCTCAAAGAGCTGACTCTGTCATTTACTAGCAGGTTTAGGTGGCATTTAGTCCTGCCCCAAACACACCAATGGTTGAGCCAATGATGCAAACAGTTTTCATACAGCTACAGCAATTACACTTTACAAGTGAATCACAACCGTCAGCTGTCTCTGCATATGACTCTGGAATATGAGTTTTGTATAAATATTTTAATGTTAAAGAAATGACACACGTCAATTTCCCAGCAGTTAAACAGTTTGCATTTTTGAAAATGGCTGTGTGTAAAGTGCTGCACTTTACAAAACATAAAGCAGCATTCTTCCATTTCTGAATTTCTGTATTTTGGATCTTTTATAAAAAGTCTTTTATAAAAAGACCTACATTACCTATTCCGCTACTGCGCTTATTCTCCATCTCGTCCATTTTTAGCTCCATCACTGATTCTGTCTCTTCCACTGTGGAACTTGGACCTGGTTCCTCTTTTGCTGCAGTGCAGGGGGGAAGCTCCTTCTTGGGTTCAGGTACAGGTACAGGATCTGGATTAGATGTTGTGTAGGATGTTATCACCTGAGCCTGTTGTGACACAGGTTCCACAGCTAGACTGCTACTGCTGCTGCTGGATCCTGCAGCCACATCATCACCGCTGGAGCTGCTGCAGATGGACCCAGCGGGCTCTGAATCCTCAATGCTGTGACTCAGATCGGACGCAGAGTCCTCAGATGGAGGTTTGGTGCTGGTGGCAGCTGTTGCCAGGGTCCTTTCTGCTGGCACCGGGATGGCGGAGCCTTGCATGGGTGCAGCAGGTAAAAGAGTTGGGCTGACGGTCTCAGGTGTACTGGGGGTCGGAGTGGGCGGTGGTGCTGGAGCCCTGCGCTTCTTTAGCTGTGAGGATGGAGAGCCAAAGTTTATCTAGAGAGAGTGAGAAAGATAAGAAGTCTATAATGCAGTCCATAACCTACTTTGATGAACTTAACGTGCTGCAAATTGGATTGACTGCAAATTGGATTGACAGGATCGGATCATTGGATTGGATTGGATCATTTTTTGAGAATTTTTTTTTTACTGCAGCCAGCATATTTTTTAGTTTTTAAAAATGCCAGCAGCTGCTGAGGCTCTAAGTCAGGAGTTTCAAACTTAGCTCCTGGAGGGCCATTATAGCTTTTTAACCAAAAACCTCACAGACCAATCAGCACATTCTATTTGTACAACAACTGAACA
Organism: Chromobotia macracanthus; assembly: GCA_036877525.1. NCBI lineage: Eukaryota > Metazoa > Chordata > Actinopteri > Cypriniformes > Botiidae > Chromobotia > Chromobotia macracanthus. The sequence continues at coordinate 5,698,381 of JAZGTH010000027.1, read as the reverse complement.
ACAATGCAGAATATTGCTAGTTCCTGTTACATATCTGTAACAGATGACATTCCCAGACTACAGAATATTATTATTTGTTTAAAAAAGTCTGTGAAATCATATACTTCTATTACTTCTACGAATATTCTGTATCACAGCAACCAAATAAGCCTCTCAGCTGAAAAAACACTGTGCCCACAAAGCGTAAATTTAAAATGAAAGTGAAGTATGAGCAGTCAAAATAGAACCCTTTTAATGCAAATGAACGTTAGAGTAAACCAAACGCTAACTTATAGACTAATTTAAATGGATGACAGCACAGAGATGGTGGAGATTGTAGAAGATATTGCAGCAGGTCATATAGCCCTCAGTTCATTTACTGTAGGTGTTCGGTATAAGGCAGGCAATATTACATCAGAGAAGCCTGAACAGGAAAGTAAAGATTGACGAGTGATCTCCAGTACATCTCATCAACACAAGCTGTTTTTACGTCAGCCTACTGATGTAAATCTCCATGGTAAAGAGTGAATCACAGCCCTGCAACGCTGTAATGTAATCAAGTTTCCATCAAATTTTCACATTTGCCAGAGGGGACAGATGCTCTTGTGCTGTAGATTCCAGAGGTCTGATAAGATTCAAAATGTCTCAAAAGACAGACCTGCATTACCAGAGGCAGCGAAGTATATTATACAGAGAAATTTAAAGGTAGGAAGAACTCCATGTCCTGCTGGTACATTGGTGTCCATTTTACTGTTTGTAAAATCAATGCACTTTGTACAGTCTGGCAAGCTGATCAGCTATGATCGGCATGCTATGTCATGTCAAAATATAAGCAATGAGTCTGAGATATGCAATTTTACTATCTTAAAAACAAGCTGTGTTCGACATTAGGGGTGTAGCGATAAACAAACGCCATGGTACGTTTCATAATACAGTTTTGGATACACAGTTTGGTTCGATTCGGCTTGCTGTGGGGGCATGGCATGGCACCAGCAATGCTAAAGAACAGTAGATTCACTTTTAACTTCATAGTAATAATAATAAAAGACAGTAACCTTAGTGTACAAGGGAAAATACCCCATCAGAAGCACATATAAGGGGATTGATGAATTTGGGGGGCTATTCACCTAATTCAATAAAATTCACTTAATCTATGTTCATAAAATAAGCAAGAATGCGCTTCATTACATGCAGATCCCTGCACACAGAGCGAGAGAGAGAAACAGCAAGAAAGTCAGAGAACATTGATTTATTAGCACTGATTATGAAATTATAGACTGAAAGAAAAAGTATTTATTTGATTTGTTGATCTGTTTGGTTTAATTCATAAATGTCTGCAGGAATTTTTTTGGATTATGGTGTATAATATTTAGAAAGAAATACATCTCTTATTAAGTATTAAAAGTTTATTAAATACTATTTAATCAAATGTCAAGGAAAACTTTGTTTTTTGACATAAGGTAAAGTGAGGTCAACCTTAACATTGCGCCAGGGTGGGGGCTTGGCAGCAGAGGGCGGGGGGCATTCAGTACGCCATGAGAGTACAGGTGTTACGTACTGTGGGTAGTGTACTGCAGTTTTTTGGTTTGGTTGTGAATATTGAACACTTCTATTGAACATAAACAAGCTTAGATGAAACGTTCCTACATACATACATACATGCTTGAATGTGGGTGAGAGGTCAGTAAAATGGTAACACTGATGACATGTTCACACAAGCTATGTCTAGGACAAAGGAAGCGGGTCACCTTGTCTATTACAGCATTCATTTAACATGTGCCTCCTTATTGTTTATGTTTCACTCTTTGGAATCAATTGTTACAGTTTAAACAGCTTGTGTGAATACAGTGTCTGCCATGAGCTTGTCAATCGGCCGATGGGTCACTGTCACCCTCTTTTATGCTGATCTGATATCACCCTGAGTAGTCTGTTACTTAAAAAAGAATGAGACAAACTCAGATTTGATTAACTGAAGCCATGTGGAGTGAGGTGGAGGATCAAGATATATATATAAATATATTAATAAATATATTGTATATTATATATGGACAACAAACATGGATTTTAATACTACAGTGCAAGGAATCCATCTCTCCTCTTACGTGCAGACTTGCTTTTACTAGGTTAAAGTTCAAAATGAGTTTTCTTTTCTCCTCTTAGCCTTTAAATACATTTAATGTACACTTCCATGTAATGTGCCGCACACTTAACCTTTGACTTCTGCATGACAGGGCGGCAGATTGAATGATTTTACTCCTCTGGCATGTTAAAGCTTTAACGCAGAGCAAAGGGCACAGTGCATAATGACAGCTGCACACGTTGCAGGGTTATGTTTCGCCGCAGGCTGGCTGGTCATTCGTAGCCAACACTGAGTGCACGCATACAATCGCACAAACGCTAAACAATCGCTTGTGGTCTATGATGTAGTACAGGTACAGTACAAGAACTTTCTGAGACAGCATTACAAGAGTGTTCACACTGTACTCTCACTACTACAGTACAATATTATTAAAAAATGCAACATTGTATACAGTAAATTATACTGTACTGTACTTAGTCATTCTAATCCAATGAGACTACTAATTATATTTTAATATAACAATAAATGACTTAAAATTCTGTTTGTACCTATAGCAAAACTATTGTATGGCTTTATAGGTTTAAACATTAAGATGGTGAAACTGTTCAACATTATTCAAAGTATGACCCCAAAAAACAACACACCTGGCCTGGAAACAAAAACTAGAAATTAGACATAGAAATTTATGCTGGTCTAAGCGTGTCTTTCTAACCTCCAGAAGCGTGGCCTAATCAGTCATAAATCCAGCCACCACTGAGAGAAGCCCACAAACATGTAAAGAGGCAACCATGTCAGAGACCAGTATGGGACCACTGAGTCACATCTCTTTGGGCTTTGTAGCCTTTGTAGATTTTTCTTATGCAAGAGACCAAAGGATCAAACAGTAGAACAACAGCCAGTAGAGTTTAATGTAAACAGGTCAGTGACTACTGTAACATTAGTTACTTAAAATCATTCAACCAATCATTCAAAAATGCAGTTAATTTCAAATCAATTCTTTTGTTTGTCATTACATTTCAGTTGCTGTAATAAAACTTTGTCTTGGTTCTGCAAGTATTTTTTCAAAGAACCAGCAATTACTTTACAAAATGAGTTTGTGAGCAGGAGAATCATGGGGGCAGGTGAAACCATATGATTATCACGAATTTCCAACTGCATTGGAAATTTATGCAGTGGCTGCCCAGGCTAAATTTCAGACTGCTGAAACAGAATTTTATTATTTGATTTGAAATTGCTGCAGAAGCTGGCACAGAGAGCTCCACCCTGCGCTCAAGTTCTCTGTAAAACTCCCAGAATACTCCCAGAATTCTGTGGTTGCTCTTATACATGCTTTAAAAACAGCATGTTTATGACTATTCTTATGACTGTCTAATATTCAGATAATGCCCATCTTTATTACATTAAGTGTTATAACTCAGCAGATATCAGTTGGCAATCCAGGGCCTTGAGATAGGAGTTGTTTAAGGTCTTTGTGTCATGTGCAGAGTATTTTAATAAGCTGAGCTCAAAGTGGGCTCTGATGATGTCAAGAGAGGATCAGGGTGAGGTCAGTCAGTAACCTTTTCTAGCGTCTTAAAGGAGACCATTTCATAATCCTCATCTCGGGCATACAGAAGTGCACATGAGGTGAACAAACATCTTTTGCCATCGGGCTCCTATGGGCTAATAATAGGATATAGCCATAGAACCTCAAAGCTTCCATATGCTGTACAAACATTGTTGTAAAGGGTTTGTATTCATACCAATTACTCAAACTGTGTGTAATTTCTTGCGTAGGGCTGAACATTCCTGTGGTTTCCTAACATAAACTTTAAGCAATTATTAGTCAGACTGTGTGATATTCTCGGTTGCTGATTATGATGAGGTGTGCGCTTGTGTGTGTGTCATTGTTCAAACCTGTGATGTCGTCATCTGTGTGGGTGCTGACGGGGGTGCTGGAGCCCTGCGTTTTTTTAATTCCATTTTCGGGGACATCCTGGAGATGTTCATCACCGATTGAGACTGACCCAAAGTGCTGGGCCGGGTCTCTACACACAAGACACTTGACACCACTGACACACCCTGAAAATAAGAGATGAGAGGGGTTAGAGGAAGATGTACATACATACACTGAAACAGGCTAAGGGCACACATCAGTGTGTCTAAACACACACACACACACATGCTTATATTGACATACACATTCGGCACATTCAATCATGGACAATTTACCAAAAACACTTTTTTATAACTGGCCAGTTCCTTTAAACAGAATAGACTAAAATAAAATAAAGAAGTTGTACTGCAATAGTCAAGAGTACGAATGCATACAGACATATGCAATCTATTCAAAAAACAGAGCATGTTTTTGGCCATTCTAAACAATGCTTGCCATTTTGAGTTATCACTGATATGATTACCAGAATACTTAACATTAATATAATTTAACTCTGTTCAGCGTTAAGCAAAAAATGTGAATAATATTAGTTATTTATTATAAAATTGTATGTCATGCATTTACTCTCATGTTTTTACTGTCTAGGAAGATTGTACAATTTGTCTTTGTCCCTGCGTTTTCTGGTAAGTTTCCCCATCAAAAAATGGTAACAAGTTTGGTTCACTGGAGTCCAAACAAGCACTGAAAGAGTAATGTATTATGTTATTGATAACTTCAATTAAATTAAATGAAAACAATCTACTGGCACAAATGGCACCATTTACCGAGACTGATCTGTATGTACCACATTGCAGTTCATTAGTTCTATATATATACACTATATATTTTGCTCTAATATCGCATCTGTGTGTGTAACAATAGTCCTGCAGTGAATTCAGAGTTGAGCCCTTCAGAAGGTGGCAAGTAGAGGAAGAAGGCCACTGTTAGTTCAGAGCCGCAGAGCTCCAAGACACTGAATGCCATTTAAAGGGCAACAGGTTTAACAGAGGACAGCAAATCAATAACATCTGAGCCAGAAATGTCACAACCTGCTCGTTCTGAGGGCATTACCCTGGCCATGACCCCACGGTGTAACACTATGAAACAGATTTGTAGAACAGAGACATACAGTACACCACAGCAGGATGGAGAAATTACAGCAATGTTTAGCTGTCATAAGATTCTTCAAAAATTCTCCTTTTGTGTTACCATATATCAGTGTTTATTAGGGTTTAAGATGACATGAGGGTGAGAAAAAAGACAGAAAAGTGTTTTGTGCTGTGAACTTTAAGACATGCCGTCACACACACATGGAAAGAAGCAGGGGAATGTTCCTTAAAGAGACAGCAGAGATCAGACAAACACTGCCAGAAAGGATCTTTCAGAAACTTGCATGAGGGAGAGCTCAGCTGTCAGCAGAAACTTAAGCATGTAAAGTGAGAGAAAGACAGAAAGAAAGACAGAGAGAGAGAGAGAGAGAGAGAGAGAGAGAGAGGGGATATGCAGTCTTACAGCTTGACTGGACAAGAAAGTGTGACAAACACAGACATATGATTCAAACCAGACAGCATGAAAACATACATACACCTACACAAATAAACACCCTGACACCTGGAAAGAGAAGCAAGGCAAAATAATCACAGCTCTCTATCATGGCCACTTTCATTAGACTACACACGCTTTCTGCTGAATGTTCAGTGCATCAATGTTTTTAATTTTCAGCTCTAAGAACGGAATGTTCAAAGCAGTAATGGCTATTAACAGGCGTGTTGGAAATGGCTCTTGGCACTGACGGCGATGATCTTGTAAATAGTGTGCACCTGAACTTGTGTAATTACAGATAGAGAGCACCCAGAATAAGGCAGCGCCCTTTAAAAATAAGGCACTGGGCTGTTTGGCAGCATGACTAAGACTGAAAAATAACTGAGATGAATTATGAACATCCATTCTGTTGAGCGCATGTGTGCGAGTCTGTTCCGGAACACAATGTGTTTCTTGGAGAGGAGAAGTGAGATGGTCGGAGCAATCTGGATGTGGAGGTGAGATTTATAGCCGATGGACTGTGCGCTTGCTGTGGTGGGTGATTTCATAAAGTCCTATGAGGTCATATAAGGAGCAGGTACAGAGAACTAAGCAAGACTAAGTCTCATTCCCTTGTGACAAATGTATATAAAGCATATCTACTATCCATTTTATAATTTAAAAAAGAGAGATACTGCATTGATCTTATAAAAGCCTATCACAAGTGTGAGGTGCTATTTAACAACAAACGTTCTGATTTGAACCCATAAATGAACCAGCAGAAGAATGAGCCTGAAGACAGGCAATGTGTCTAGAGTGAAAACTGTACGACAGATGACAAGACAGGAGTGTATTAGTACAGAATTGTGTAGTTAATGGGTTAGTACTTACATTCATGTTACTATCTGCATTGTCAACAACACTATCACCATCAAGACTGTCCATGTCCTGTGAGGACTGATCTTCAGACTGAAACAGGAATGTAACACTAGCACACCATACACACTCACAATATCCACAAAACCATGCAGTTCACTTTATATAGATTGATACTGGAATAAATGTTGATCTGTTTCAGTTGTACATGTTTAGTTATTTTAATACATGGAATACACATGGTCAGTTTCCCAACCTCCCAGCCAATATTACAGTGTGCTTACCGTAGTAGCTATAAGAGGTGTAGACACAGAAAAATGGGAATAAACACTGTGTGTGAGTGTTTGGGTGTATATGCATGTGTGAGTAACTGTTCTACCTTTGATCTCCTGCGATTAAACTTCAGGAATCCCAGCAGCCCCTTCTTGTCTGAACCACTCAGACTCTGACTGGAGTGAAGAGATTCTGCTGTAGGACAAACACAATCATTCAGCATCTTACACACACACAAGAAACTATTATAATCTGGGAACAACTCAAGCAATGGTACTTTTGTTATATCTAAGCTGTAAATTCTAAGATGGCTACGGTTAGGGTTAAGCTATTGACCAGACTTGTATTTCCAGAAGCAAATGCTAGTGCATAGAGTTTTAGGTTTTAGACTTTGATTCTGCTAAAAATGAGCAAAATGCACATAATGATTAACAGTCATTGTGCAATGTATAGATGTTTAAACATGTGCAAGGAAGACAAAACCAATTACAAGTCAGTATGCAAACATTAAATGTAGCCAACAGCATTAACATCACTGTAAAGCTGAATATACTATCAAACTTTATTTTTAGTTTTCTTTAAAACTTATAAATTGATAAACAAATGGACTTTAGTTTAAAATCATTGCAGATGTTTAAACTTAAGCTAAAGGGTTTAGAACAACCTTGCAAGGCAGCACTGTAATTTCCCATCATGCATCACAGGAGAGAAAACTTTACTCAATGACCACATATATGATAATAAAAATGTATAAGACAGCTACTATGCAAATGCTAAACCCACATATATGTAACCCAAATATACAGTCTTCTAACTGAAGAGATCATGTAAAGTGTTTTGAAATACACCCTTTTGCATGTTGTAAAGTGCTGCTCCTGTACATAGTACAATAAACAGTACTTTTCGTCAGAAGATGGCGCCAAAGTTCTGTGACGCGGCAGTCTTCACATCAACACTTTCAACAACACCGCTTCAAAAGATTACACTGCAAACAGACTGTAGAAACGAAACCTACAGAAACCACTAAGCATCACACAATAAGCATATAAGCTTATTTGTACAATAAGCAAAGAGCCGAAAATATATGACATTAGCATGTCTTAGGTTTCATGTGTAACATGCTATTTTCATCATAAAAAGCTCAAGCATGATCTGCCACAGACTCAAATAAAGCTCTCAGCACAGTCAAGACCGTTAAACTCAGCACATAAAGCCACTGTGATGACAGCCATCTACACAGCATCAGTACCTGAGCAGCTCAGAGCAGGTGTCAAAACCATTTTAGGCTGTAGAACTGAAAACAATCAAATGAGATTAAGTTTAGGTGTAGTTTTATGCTTGGTTTTTGTCCTGAGGGTGCTAGGCAGTGATAGTATGTCACGGGCTCTTAGTGGCTTGTATTGAAGTATGATGTGTAATTAACAGCACTGGCTAAACTTGTTTTTGATTTTACAATGATCCAACACATGGACAAAGTTAAACATATTAGGGTTATACATATTTCAGTAATATATAATATATATATTATATATTACTGAAATACTGCAAATGTGCATATTACAATAAAAAGCTATGTATAAAGATTTATGTTAATGGAGAGACACTGGCAGGTAAACGTTAGTTGAAATGTTTATTTTTCCAGAACGAATATAAAAGATAGTTTTTAATTACATTTTAACATAATTTAAATAGACTTTACAAACTTAAAGCATTATGTCGCGTCACATATTGCATTTAGCAAATTATTGCACATTGCCTTATTATTCTATACCGTGCAGCCCTATTTAATATTTACCATTTGATCAGATGCATTATAAAACGAAACATCTTCCTTAATTAGGATGTAAAATAATTGTGTTTGAGTGTCTAAATGACCAAAGATTATCATAAACAAATACTCTATTGAACCGTACCTAGTGTCTGATCCAGGACATACAGCTCTTTGATCTCCAGCTCACTCAGGGACTTGTCTAAATCCAGCTCGTAGTTGCTGATATTGTCTCTGAGCAGCAGAACGTGGGCCGGATCGAACTCGCACTTCTGGCAAATCACAGGTACCAGGGTTCGCAAGGGGACCAGTGGATTAACCCGAACCACAGCCTTCTGACTGCGGTGAAAGTTCAACACCAAACGCACTGTTTTCTACAAAATATAAATGAAAGAGAAACAGACAGCCAGAGAATAAAAGAGGGTTAATTAGAAAAAGCAGAGCTACTGCTATTTATTAAATTGCTTATTTTTATATGTAATACTCTTAATTTTAATATGCTTTTGAAAGGAGTAAAGAAACAAAAGTTCATTCTTTGAAAAAAAAAATTGAGTGTGGCAGGGTACATTAAATGTTAACATGTCTTCCTTTAACTGTGTGCAGCTAAAATACCCTCTGTGGTCATCAGCACATACGCGATTAAGAAAAGATACTACAAAGAACTCTGTACAAAGTAATAATTAGGGCGGTGGTTACTCGTTAAGGGTCATGTGACTGGGCCTGACGTGCTTTTGTTTACCAGCTTACACATTTACTATGTGTTCTAGTATTCTAAAAACCTTTTTTTTTGTCAAATTAAAAAAAAATCTTTAAGACTTGTGGCTTTAAGACCACTGTTTGTCTGTATTGCTTTGAGACACATATTTTGTGCATAACATTTCAATTCCACTGTACTTCTGCATCTATAACTTTATTTCTTGTTTGCTTGTATTAATTCCAACACCTGAACAATAATAATGTCACATAATAATGTAATAATGGTGTTTTTTTAGAAGATACAATTGTCTGCTGGTCACATGGTTTAGGAACTGCAGTTAGTTCACTTGTCACGTTTGCTGTGATAACAACACGTCCTCACACTTACATGGAGGCCAGAGAATAAAAGAGGGTTAATTAGAAAAAGCGTTGTTGCATGTCAGCAACAACGTGCAGGACATGCAATTTCAGACACCACACACACACTCAAAGGACACTTAAAAAAACAAATCATAAACAGAGGAAAATGTTTTTAAAACATTCGACTAACAATTTACGAATAACTTTTTTGATTTAAAAAGTAAAAAAAATGTTCTACTAACATTACTGTTTTTGGATATCTAGAAGAACTTTGAGAGAACGTTCACCACTGTTCTGAGAACATTCCTTGTAAGCTAGGTAGTGCCATTCTGTGGTGAGAAATTTCAGTTTGATTGCTATCTGTATTCACCATTGTCCAGGGTAACCACAGAATAGCTGTTCTAATCTCTTTTACCTTGTACAGGTGTTTCTGTAGCTCAATTGTTAGAGCATTACAGCGTAAAGGTCATGGGTTCTTGTCCCAGGGGACACACATACTGATAAAATGTATAGTTTCAATAACTATATGTCACTTTGGATAAAAGCATCTGCCAGGTGCATTGGTAATCTTTTTGATCTCAAATAACTAAACGTAACACTGTGCAGTAGGTGTCGAAATAGTTTAACAGTCAGACACCATTATCACAAAATAAACACCTTCAGGGTGATATAAGACCCTGGTCACCTTGGTTGCTTTTGCAATAATGACAGATTGACCTGCACAATATTGCTTAAAACAAACATTTTATTGCACAAAAATATGCACAAAAATATTCCTAAAGGTGACGTGTTTATCAAACAATACACAGACAGCCTTCTATGACAGTGGTCCTCACAAATGTTAGAAAAACGTTGTTACTCCATTTCTGTGCTTAACTAACACTTATGTACTGTGTATGTATGTATTGCTGTAGCCAGTGGAGAGCTGTATATCATAGGTCAGACTATTTTAAAGCCTCTAACTCTGTCCAGAGGTCAGGCACAAGAGAAAAAGAGGCCAGTCAATCTGGCAGAGGAAGAAATAATGCATGGTGACTAAAGGTAAGACTCTCATCAAATATTCACACAAGGGGGAGGAGGGAAGGGCACTCGAGAATGATAGAGAGAATGCACACTCATAGTTCAGCCTGTTAAAGACTCACTGTACCTTCACTTGAACCCTTTTAATGATTACTCCTCCCTCCTGATGCATATGTGTAAAAAGGAAATCATTCCTTTGCCATTTAAAAGCATTGTAAGTTACAAGAGCAACATGTATCAGGAAAATGAGCTATTAAAAAAAACTACATAAACCATTAAGGCACACATATGGGTTGTGGACAAACCTTTGGGCTCTTGCAAATGCCTAAATGTCTTGCAGTGAAGAGAACATTTGTTCATAAAATGAGAGCATTTTATACAGCCGATGCTTTGGAATGCCATTAAGGTCTTTAACATCTTAAATGACAACAGTGCTAGGCATGTAGATAAAAACGTTTATAACATGCCATGTTTCAGACACTCACCTCTGGCATTTTGGGTGGAGGTCTCCGGAGCACTTTGTCCTCAAACACTCGCTCTTTTATCAAGGCGCAGGAGACATCCAGGGCGCCCAGCAGGGCGTTGGGCTTGAAGCCCACGGGCTGAGCATCAGGTGACAGTAGCTCCAGGGTGTGATATGCTGGATTGAGATGGTACTGACTGCATAAATCCACCAACAGATCCATCAGAGCTTTTCTGAAAATACAAGAGGAAAAACAAGGGCACAGAAAGATAGAGTTACTTGACAGTTAAGACCTGTATGAGAGAGAGAGAGAAAGGGAGAGAGAGAGATGAGTCAGCTTAGGTTACAGGTGTTACGTAATGCACCAAATTGCTACATGAGTGCTAGTCATAAAGGTTTGGTCCCACTAACCAGCTGTCAGTAACTAAACTGGCATCTACTAGAAACTGCTATTCATAATATTACTACTTACTGATGATGTTGTTACAGACACTGCTAAAGTAAGTGAACTTATCAACATTCCTTCAATGTACAATACAACAATACAAAAGTCTTCAAAACTTTTGTTGCCATTAATACAAAGTCTTAAAAAGCGATACTGCCATTGACTCACCGGATCAGATATGTTTTATCATAGTGTAAGTAAAGGACATCAGGGGTCATTTAACACCTTGTTTTTCATGTTTACTGAAATTATTCATTTAAGGCTGATATGACATCTCAAACCTCTTTCAAATGTCTAAATTAGGCCATCAAATGTTGAGGATGTGTCAGGGTCCTGGCTTCCTGTTTCTGAGTATTTCTAGATTATCTTGCCCGGATCCTGACATGCCCTGTGTTTAGTGTCAGAACGTGCTGTTTGGATCCTGACTCCTTCTAGTCTTGGTTCTTGTTCCTTGGAGTCGGGATCTGAATGCATGCTCTGGGTCTTCGTCTTGTGTGGAAGCACATGGCCTCTGTTTTGTTTACATTCGCCATGAGCTCTCCGGTCTTGCGTCTTGACCCCGCCCCCTCGTTCTCTTGTCTCATCTGCGCTACTTTCGCACACCTGTTAGTCGTTTGTCTTTGTGCTATTTAATACCCTCGTGTTTTCTGCCGATTCGTTTTTGCATTTTGGTCCTTGTACCTTGGCTCGTTTTGTGTTGTGGTCTTGTATTTTGGGAATGTGAATTTTGCAATGTGCATTTTCGTCATTTGTAACTTTGTGGTCTTGTTTTCTAGTCTTGTCTAGTTTACCGACTCTCTGTCTAGTCGTGTTTTTCCGGTTTTTGGTTTCGTTTTTTGCTCCATTTTTTGGGAGACCTTAAGTTCAGTTTTAAGCCTGTGTTTGGTTATCGTTTTGCCCCCTCGTGGGTTCTTGTATTGGTTTTTGTTAAATAAATATTTCTGTTTAACTCTGTCTGCGACTGGGTTCGTTTCTCCCGTGCCTGTCAGGATGAACCTCATAATACTGCTGTCCTCTTCAAAAAGAGTACTGGTTGCTGTTAATACCACAAACTCACAATTATCTTATTATTATGACTGTTCACTGACATCACTTATCAGTACCTGAGCGGTAGTGGCTATCCCTGTGCAAGCAACATTCAAATAAGCATAATCACCTGCCGTCCACATTTATAGTGGTCTTGTATCCTGTAGGCAGAGTGATATGGAGATCCATGGTGGATCTAAGCATGTTTTCCTTGCTTTCTCCTCCAGAGGATCCTCCTCCATCAGGCACAGCATTACGAAAGATCCTGCGGGGGGCAGGCTGAGGAGGGCGTGGTGGAGGGGGGGCCCTGGCCTTCATTCTCCTCCTACAGAATAAAGCAGAGGTAGCATAAGTGAGGATAAGATTTGGTGATCCAGTGAGAAACAGCATAACTGTTATGTTATAGTATAAAGGTTCATTCTCTGCTGGTTAAGCTTACATGGCACAATGAACACTCCATTCATAGCCCCAGCTTCCAAGATCTACCCAATTTAACAGAAACAAGCTATTTTATGGCATGTACAACAAGCCATAGCTCCCTTTCTACTGAGTGTTTATTTTCGGGCATTGATAATACACAGGTCCCTGCTCCACCACCTCCTCACCACCAGCGGGAGCCTTCTCCTGAATACTAGCGCCTTTGTGGACTACATTTCCCATAATGCCCCAGTTTGATCACTTCCTGCTTCCTGATTGCACTCTCACCTGTTTCCCATTGACTCTGTGTATATACCCGTTATGAAGGCTTGTTTTGCCCTGGTGACGTTACTGAGCGTTTATTACCTGTTTGTTGGATTACCCCTTATTGTTTTGGATTGTTTGCTGCCTGTCCTGTTTATTGGATTGTTACCTGGTTTTGGATTGTTTGCTGCCTGCCCTGATTATCGGACTGCCTCTCGTTTATGATTGTTTGTCACCTGCCTCAACCCACGCCTGTACCACGTTTACTCTTCTGTCTTGTCTTCGTTGTTCCTGTTTGCCATTATCAACCCCGTCTGCCTGGTTTATGATTAAAACACTGCAAATGGAACCTCGAGAGTTTGACCCATCATTACACAAACAATTCTGCAGCAGTATTGCCCTGAAAACATCAGAAATTGGCTAAAATAAGTTCTTCCTCCGAAGCATCATCTAGCTACTCAGCACCTTGTATTACTAAGTTCAACTTAGTAAGAAAACCTCTGTATACAAAATTCCATACAGAATTCCAAAATTTCAGATTACTGAATTCTATATTTTCTATAGATACCAGCCAAAGCCCGTGACTTTATTTGTGGTAAATATGCAAGAGATGGTCTACTAATGGTCCAGTGAGATGAATTTGGCTTTGAGATGAGTTTGCTAAGCTTGTATGCTTTTTTTAAAATAAAATTGTACATTAATAAACACGCAATTGTCATGAAGTATCTGATATGACATGTCATTTCTCTGCTTCAGTCCTTTTGCTGCATGCCAAAGGGAATAGAAAAAAGATCAGAGCATGATGAAGCAAGCTTTTATTATAAGACATTCCTCAGAGAAGTTTCAGTTTATTTTCTTTTGTACTATATTTTGGAAAAATTAAGCTTGTTATGGAAAATGTTACAGATTATTTTTTTTTGTCATTTGTAGTGTTCTGCAAAAAATAATTAAGATATCCACAACCTTTCCCTGAGGGAATACCACATGCCATGTGTGCAATCCTGTGAGAAGTTATGAAAATACATATGCTGTTAGGAAACACAATCATGTGTTTTCATATGTATTAAAAAAAGGTACATATACACGCAAGCAGTGTAGTGAAGGAAGTATGCATACAGTACAGTATGTGAGTCAATGTCACAATGTTAATGGCATTCCTGTGGCATCAGAAGAGGGCTCCAGCCAAAGAACAATATGTGAATGCCACAGCCTTTGCAATCAGTTTGACTATGTTTGTTTATGCAGCACAGCAATTACATAACAGTGCAATGGCTCATGTTACAAAGCTCAACAATCAAAGTGATTATGTGTCATTTCATATTGAAGTAATATAAATTAGGCTACATTATGGTTAGGTTTGTGGACCCACAATCTCTTCAGCTGATTAGATCAAAAACCTTTCCAGGCTATAAAAACACAACATTAGCTCATTATGTAATGAGTGAGTTTTTCAAGGACAAGACTGCCAGTCCGAAAGCTATAAACACCAACTTTCCACAACCCACTGCTCATAAATCAGTAAAACACTAATATGAATCATTTTTAGATCAAAAACTTTCAAGAATCAAAAACTACCTACACAAAAATCTCTAGATGTACTATATGGACAAGTTATGTATCGCATAAATTCCATAATCATTTTGAGGTAAAATATGTAAACTAAGTGAAATAAATTGCTGCTAAAATATGTACAAGATGCTGAAAATGACAATATAATAACTATAATAAGACCTGTCAACATGTGGGAATTTCAATATTGAAACAATCTAAGAAAACAATGCTTTAAGGCACTGCTAGGCAACTGGCACTTAATTCAATCTGACTTCCACACAACACACCTGGTAATATAATACACCCACAGTATACAAACAGAAAGTAACGAACACAGACCTCATTTCAATGTAATTCCAATCATACTTTAAGTGAGAAACTGGTAAATCATTAACATTTTCAGGTCCAAAGAATTCATACTCCATTCTTACTTTTTCCTTACCAGACTAGAACACAAACAATCTCCTAAAGCCTGTCTCATGTCCAATGCCACACTGACACCAAAACATTAAGTGAGTGCTCTTTAATGTTAACTAATCAGTCAAGCTAATTCCCTTTCCACTGTGCAAATAATAGCTGTAAGTAAAGCCATCCTACTACTGTCAAAGCAGCCGTGAGAGTCTATAGTCCGTATCCAGGAATCACACAGAATTCCAGCTACTGGATCATGCCGCATCGATGATCCTGGAAGACACTTCTGAAAAGCTGAGAAGTGCAGAGAATGGAGGGTGCCAAAATGCATGAACCTTGAGAACGTCCGGTTAATGTTTGATCAAGACTTGTGCCAATATGCTATCAACATGCTGTTGTGTCATTCAGTGATTATGCAACTAGTCCTACTCTCCGCCCCGGCACTTTGTACATGGCCATCTACTCGAGAGCAGACCAAACGAATGCTTTAACAAAATGATTTGAATAACACACAACATTTCACGTGGCTTAGATTTCAAAGGGTTTAAATGTCCTAGACAAAGATTATCACTTCTATAATGATTTACTCGTAGCCTGTGCACTATAATAAATTATTAAGGTGTTCTGGAGGCATTAGAATGTATTTATTCAAAATGCTAGCTAAAAAAAGCTTATAAACACTAGTAAATGTTAATATATTTTATATTTTCATAAATAACGGCAACCATGGTTGTGACATATTACAATCCCTATTCATAAATGTACCTTTAAAGAATACAATACATAATATAAACACATACCTAACCTCTATGTTATAACACAACATACTCTTGCAACATACTCATTTGTGCAATAATAACTAGGTGGGTTAAGAATTATATCAGAGATTTTTATGAAAATATATAATGCATTATAATGTATTATAATACATAATGTTATCAGTCATTTCTCAACTTATTTTTGTTAACTCATCAAGTCATTTTTGGTGGTTGCCTAAAACCTCAGTACCTTGTGGGTCACTTGTGAGTGTGCATAATGTTTCGCATTTAGCGTGAAAGAACACACCTCCGGAGGTTTAGAAAGTGAGTTTTTGTGTCGAGCTCTGTAGCTGCTCCGATCACACACCTTGTCCAACAAAGAGCCATTCAGACATGAGCCAGCTTCCCTCAGAGAGCAGGAAACTCTCAGCTTCTCAGCTGGCAGCTCCAAACACCATGACTAGGTTACTAATGCACCGACTTCGTCCTTTAGAGAGGACTTAGCTTTCATTGCCTGATTGATCAGTTTTCACGTTACTCTCTATAATTCTCACAGCTGTAACACAGCGTTTAGCTATGCTTTTATTAGCATACTGCTCTTACTATTTCTACAGTACATCATTTGCACATTGTGTGGAGTATGTAAATTTTTTCAGGCATGGAATATTTGGATGACCTACTACTAGGTCACCTTTGCCAAAGTGTGAAATATGCAGTCCATTAGTAACCCATTCTGAAATAACTTTCTATTAGACTCACAGGACCAAATGTTTACACAAACATTCCTTGTAAGAGCGATTATGAAAAGAAGTGTGCAGAAATTCTTCTGCAAACTGCTGAGATTACATTGTTTTAGGATAACAAAACTCTGTCAAGTGAATGAAACCTACAATGAAAACAGTCAATACACTTGTGTATAAATGAAACACATATTTACAAATACAAATTACAAATTTATTTTAGGCCCACTATAAATAACACTCAGAGAAACTGCTACAGCATCTGGCAAACAAATGACTTTCCATTAAATGATAAAGCATAGGGCACAAGCTAACTGAACCTGGTTTATCTATATATGTTACCGCATAAAATATACAACAGTTCAGGTTTTTACAGGTGGGTATTTCTGTCATTGAGATTGTGCCTGGAAAGTGTTAGCCTTTCATTGACCAGCCTGTTTCAACACACTGCTTGAGCACTAGCCTGATTAACAGATTAGTTAGAACAAGCATCTGCATGACCCAAATCAGGACTCAAACAAACCCCCACTTCACTGCCCTCCTGTCCATCACACCCTCTGCTCCAGTAAACAAAACCATCATTAAGGATCCACAGAAACAATGTACTACATTCATTTCACAAGAATATGAATCATATACGCACTGTTGTATTGTAAATAGACCAAAATCAGAAGACAGCTGCCATTACTTGTAAAGGAAGGTGTTGTCAGAAAGAAGAAAGCCATTTTCATGCCATAGCCAGTCAAGCGCTGTCATGACATGCTAACAGGAAAACCTCAAAAACTTATTTAAAAACTTTAAGTAAAGCTAAAAAAAGGACACAGTTCAGGCTCTTTTTCCTCAGTAGGGGGTGTCATGTCATGTTGACTGTCTGCTGCTGAGGGTTTTAATAACAGGGCTCATAATTACTTATTTTATCTGGTAGCATAGCAAAAACTTTTTTGCTATGAAAAAAGTTTTCAAAAGTTTTCAAAAAAAAAAAAAGCACCCACCAAAAATTAAGGAGCATCACGACTTCAACAATAAACAAAGGTTTTTTACTATGTTTTTCTATATTTTTTCCAAGCGACTCAGCAGTCCACTGCACACAAAACACTGCTTTGTAATGCACTGTATAAAGGGACAGAAATTGGGGGGAATTCCCCATTAATAACTCTTATGTAAGGAATTTTAATAACTTTTGTCTGGAACTTGTAGAAAGAATATACTGAATGCTATTAAATAGTTTTAAGTATTACATGTGTTAAGCATATTATAGATATGACAGATATATATGACAGATGAGTCTCTAAAGATCAGATTATATATGTAACAGGTGTTATGCGGTTTTAAGCAGCTCTAGTGCTCTACACTTTTTTCAGACGCGCACTTTTACTGCTGTGACTTTCTCATGTGGTGTCATTTGAATACTGAATCAGCACTTTACAACTTCAACAGCTTTGAACAGCTGCCCAAGTTTAGAAATATATGAGAATGTGCATAATGGGTCTCCTTTTTTACATTATCTGTAACTTATCTGTGACTAACAAAAGAATTGTCTTCTCTCTTTAGCTCTTCACATTTTGCATGCTAGTTACCTCCCCATCACATCACACAGCACAGTGAACAGCACAGTGACTGACAGCAAATACTAACCAATCTACAATCTGCATTAAACTTAAGAATTTAAAGATGACATTTCATTGGTTATGTAACTTTAGAGAACATTGGGCCGGTCACTGTCCCAGCTCACAGCAGGCACATGCTGTGCAATTAGCAAACATTCTGTAAAAAACTAAAAACAGGTCACACCACAACAAAATTTTCACTCACACAAATGCTCCCATATATATTTTGAGGTCGCACAGAGCAATTTTGACATTACCCACATAGGTTAATTATTATAACAGTTCACAATAAGCGTAAAACCTTGTGTTAAGTTGAGTTACTGAGCAAATACATAACAGATCAGTGTTCAAAACTGTCTTCTCACCTATTCACAACTCTAAGTTTATAATGGTGACTTTGTTGTAAATATGGTGAGGCTGGAGTGTTTGTAGCTTGTTGCAGCAGCTGCTTGTCATTCATGTTAAAAAAATAACTTTACAGCTTGCAATTTTATATTTCAAAGAAAGGGTCACTGGTAGGCTATTTTTGAAATCTGCCAATCAATTCCCATTAAGCTAATAGTTTTGAAAATAACACAATTTACAGGAGAGATTTTCCTGATATTCATCTTGGGGAAGTTCATCATGGGAAAATTCAACACAAAATTTGACAACCTCAGCAAAAATAACACAATCAGAGTGCAGGTGTGGACAAAAATCATGTATCTGTAAAACACAACTCCTGACATAAACATCAATGAGGGTTTTCTGAAGAGTCGTTAAGAAACTAAGCTGCGATTCATCCATCACACAAAGCTGCCCTTCTACTGAAAGGACACTTCACAGAGCACCTCAGAGTGCTACTGCTTTATGTGGCCTGCACTTAACTTATAATCTTGACATTTCATACTAAATGCTTCGCCAAGACTATATTATAAAGAAATAAATGTTTTTATAGTTCACAAAACATTTTAGCAAATAAACACAACAGAATAAAATCAAAACTTAGTACTATGGATTAGATTACTAGAGGAAGAAAGCTCACTTTCAGTGGACTCTTATCTGCCTAATGCTTAAGTGTTAGGTAAATAAAAGAATCTATGAGCCTCATGTGTAAGTGGTACATGAGATCTGACCCCAGCAAATGCTCTAGTGAACTGAACAGGGCATTAAACAATAGTACCTTTATTAGCCCACATCAATCCTGCTGTTGTTTGGACTTTTCTGTTTTAGCCCAGAGCAAACAGTGGGATTCAACCTGAATGGTTCAGAGCATGTGTCTGTCTTAGTATTGGGCTTTGTGAATGCGGCTCTATGTAAGCTATTATTTCCAGAGACCCATGACTAAACATGTTGACTGTTGCCTTTTTAAAAAGACCTACCGAAAGCCAGAACATTCTTTATGCTTAAAAGAAATGGCTGGTTAAAAATAATTATAAATGTTTTTTGTTTATAAAAATAGGTATTGACAGTATAATTAGCACAGTATTTGTTGCCTGAAATATTACAAATATAAACAGTCACCAAAGCTACCAAGGTCAGTCTGATCTACAACAGCATTATAAATGCCTCAAAAGTTTTGTCAGTTTTAACTCCATAGCCGTTGCTTCAAATGTCGCCACCTGCCCCTTGAGCATTGGCGTATATTGTGCTCCATTGAGGAAGTGAGTTCCCTTACCCTCAGTGGCTCAGCAGGCCGTGACAACAGGCACATGCCACTGGGGAGTCATGGTGTTCACATAGCAACCTATTTTTATATCTAGAGAGAAAGAGAGAGACAGAGAGAGAGACTCTATAACTAAGCAGCTGCAAATTTATGATTTAAACCTCATGCAAAGAGTGAATGACCCAGGCGACTGACAAATCCGGAGGGACATTCAACTCCAGCGTTTGTTTGCCGTTGCTATGCACATAACCTGCTGGCACCGCATTTACCCTTGATCTCTAGTTACAGGGCCATTTTGCTGACAGAAAGCCCCACCCTTTTACTGCTGAGTTATAAAGCTTCTCAGTCTTTTGAGGAGCTATAAACAGCTCACAGCATTGCTACCGCACTGACAACTTAAAGTTGATATTTTTGTTGATATCATTTTTGTTCGCCACTCTGGAGCGTGTACGCCTGACTGTCTAAACAACACACTGTTACAATAATGAAAACTTTTTAATGTCCTTCCTGTTATTGCATACAAAATGAAATTGAAACCATTTAACGCTTGATTTATTTTCAATATAAATAAAGTTTCATAACCATAATTGAATACTTTCCGGAGTGGAGGATGTTATAATAATTGTTATAATAAGACCACTTATAATAATTGCGTTTATTTAAGGCTGTATTGGTCATACACATCATATTTTAAACTTACTTTAAACAGCGGCGAATCTCTCCTCTTTGCCACACAAATATAATGCAGCGAATTTACTTTATAATAACATTAAACGCAATCTTATTTAACATCTCCCCATGGAAAACATAGCAGTGAAAACATAGTATTTTTGTAGTTTCTTGAATGTTTGAGCTGTGTGTTATGGTTTTACAAACTCTTCTTTTTAAGAAAATAAAGCTGGCAGTTGAGTTTGATTTTGGCAGTTGAGTTGGATTTTGTCATTTGTGTGGAAGAGATGTAGCGCAATCTTCAGTATGTGCAAAGACTTAAATACATGGGACAGGCACAGAGTTTTGCCGAAGCACTCTTTTACCAGGCTCACTTGTAACCAAATCTGTATTCCTCATACTACATCATAATACACAGGAAATACATACTTTATATGCAGTATAGAAGTATAACAACTGTTCCTGAACTTTATTTCTGTCTTAGAAATGTCTAACTGAATCAATGGTTTGCTGGATTACAAAGCGTGACCTTTTTAAACGCATTCCTAGTTTTAATGAAATTCAATTATCTATTTGTGACCTGTGACGATTTGTTAAATAACTGTTTATTTGTGCCTGCAAATATGATTTCTACTAAGTTTAGTGTATTCTTAAGTGAGGCACAGCTTATACCTCTTTCATTTAAGGTAATGACCTTTAACATGTCAACTTCTGCATAGAGAAAGTGTATAATTGTACTGCCACATGGCAGATGAGAGCAAATACCACACCCATTAACAAAACTGCTGTGGTGGGAAGTGCAACAGCAAAAGTATTATTGTGGTTGAGTATCATCTGCAGCGTTTGTATTCCAACACATTAATGGTGCACTGTAAGTCCATTCACTCATTCCTATCTTTCACTGTCCACAGAAAGACCAAAAAGGCCACACACACTAAAACCTAATTCTCACATTTATCAAAATTAGAATAAATTGAAGATAGTACTATCAAAATATTCCATCAAGAAAATTACTGTAGTAACATGTTTGTTCCACGTGTCCCATAACAGGACACTCTTCACTTCCTCAGTTTTTCCCACAATGCCATTTTCGCTCCAAACACCCACACATGGAAAGACAAAGCAGGCTGGCGGTCTTTACATTCCAAGGTTGCTGGAAAAAAACAGACCATTCTCCAGGGAGACAGAAAACTCAGTCCCTCGGGTACAAACACTCACTGGGATCCAGTGCCCAATTACTCAACCTCTCCAGAGAGAAGTGATGGAAAAAAAGAGAGAGAGAGACGAGGTGCCTGCCATGGCTGCAAAATAATGGGAAGTGCAACCAGATTTAGATGAGCTGTTTATATAATATGACTACCTCTAGACCACCTCAGCCTATTAAACATAGACAGTGGTGGCCTTCAAGCATATTATGGAAGGACAAGTAATGTTTTCCACCCTTTGGTTACTCAAAGTCACATCAACTGTATGCACCAGTTTAGGGCAGCTTACTGTTCACATAATTGAGTAGCAAAAATATCCGGATATCCAGATCTCAACTACAATGTCAATTTACAAATGTACACCGATAGCGCAAGAAAACACCCTGGTTTATAACAACAATCTCAAACACTTATAATATACAAAAATATACAAAATAACCTTAATAAAACAGCAGTATTTAACTAAACATTTTATTTCACTACAACAAAAAAACATGGACCTGTGGTAGGATCATTAGTAAAGCGTCAAAATCAGTGGCTTGCTTTTGAACAAACGGCAAACACTAAATATGTACTGAATTGTAAAATGAATCTGTCCTAGATTTTAAATATTGTTGGAAAATGAATGTGCTGGACACTCATTGTTCTGTGCCTCTGAGCACTCAGTGAACTTTGTACTTTCACTCTGATGTTGTCTGCTTGCTTAGCAGCTTATTTGTGGCACTGAACTAACACCCTTTAAAATGTGACAAAAAATAATGAAGTGTTTTGTCACACCACACTGGTACATGCTTGGAAAAACTGCTTGTTGTTGGAAAAAACATTATTCTGAAAACAAGTTACACACAAGTTCACATATCTAAATCATGTACAGTAACAGTACAGAGCAAAAATTGTTACTGTACTGACATTCTGAGCAAATGGTCTTATGTACATCAATGGGTTGAATCCTGAGCTGTCTATTGTCCTGCTAATCTAAAGTCTGTAGGGATTTAGTGCTCCACTTTTCTCTAACAGTATGCTGTGCGTCACAAGATGATCCGCCCACTTATGCACTAATTAATGCACTAATGTTATCTGCATGAGGCTCCAAGCTCATTTTGCTTCTAACTAGTATTGAAACGCTGATGTGGTTAATTCTGCTTGCTTTTTTAGCTTTTGTTTTCACAGTCATTATTTACACTGTATGTGTCAGTGGTTTAGCAGTAGGCAGCATGTTCATGGCATGCTTATCTTGATCATTTAGCACCAGTATTTATTTGCCTAGTAAGACTAAACCTGTTTGGCTGTTATATGTTTGATTTCACTTTGAGTTAGGCTACTGGTAAACAACGGAGAATGCAGTATCTGCCGACTTTTATTTACTATGCTGATTTTGGTGCATAACAGAAGGAATTCTGTGTAAAGCATTTTGACATGGTAAAATGTATTTAGCTGACTTTAGACTACAGCAATCTCATTGATAGCTGAAGGCATTAACACTAGCCAGAGCGTTTAATAGACAAACATGCAAGGGACAGAGTATGTGTAGAACAAGTGTAAACGTGTGGCATCACAATTGTTTTCAGAAATCTGTCAAGATTCTGTGGATGCCTCACAATATGTACACTTTTGGTGCATATGTGCTCTTTAGTATCTCCCTAGACTCTAAGAGAAAAGTAATAGTTTGAAAAGAACTGGTTTGTGACTCAATATACCTCCTCTTGCATTGTTTATATAATAAAGCTGTGCTTTCAGTAGGACAAATCCATAAGGAGAGGTGCTCTCATCCAGAGACAAGCCTGATTGAAATTAATGTTTTTAAAACATCTTCAAGTCTTACCAAATTCGGAGCCAATGTTGGTTTTCTTGGCCTCTACAATCAGGCCTGTATTCATCAGTCAGCTTTTTTTTTGGACCAGAGCATAAAGGCAAACTTTTAGAAAAACAGCACCAATCCTGAACTGCCATGAACATGAGCTTTTGGACAGGTGTCTGGGAAACTGCAGGAAAAAAATTGCTCAGGCCTAATCTGGGAGAAGAAAGCCCAAAGGAATCAGTGGATGGGGAGGAGGATATAATAAATTAGCCTTTTGCAAACACCCAGAGCCACTGAGTGAATTAGGAATATGCCTCATATCCTTAGCAGATATTTAATTACTGCTCTCTAACCTGCCTCACAGGACCCACACTAGTTCATCATAACAAACAGCACTATTATCACCTTCTGCACCAATAAATAAGCTTCAATTTTAATGTGCTAAATTAACATAGTTAGAGGTTGCTATAGTTACAGGTGAGCAGTTAATCTTGACACTGATATTTAAAGGATTAGTTCAGCCAAAAATCATTATTTCATCATATTTAAGAATGGTTATGTAACTGTGAATATTCACTCAATGAATAGTGGTGCTATCAAGCACAAAAAATGCAGTAATCAGTAATTATTTGCTGAACATATTCTCCCCTTTCAGCTCTCAAATCTTAATCAAATACATATTTAAACTTGCCATATCACAATAAATTAAGTGTACGATCATCAGTGACAAACCTGCCACAATACCATATTGATTATACACAAAGGTAAATCAGGTTTTAAAGCTGCTGTTTTGCTGTGTTATTTTGCTTTAAAAAACAGGAAATGTGGTTATGTGTAAAACCTTTATGATATTTTGATGTCGTTTATGGACTACTGCAGCTCCATACATCACAATTTACTTTCATTTTATAAAAAAAAGAACACAGTAAACATTCTGCAAAATGACTCAGATTGTGTTCTACTAAAAAAAGTCATACAGGTTTAAAACAACAGAGTAAGCATATAATGGCAGAAATGTCTTAGGTGAATTAAACATTGTCAGTCTGAGAAGCAACCTTGCCCTGTTAACTTTTAGAAGTTGTTCCCAAATTTTAGTTTGTCATGTGTCCAACAATAATATCACTGGAGTGATAAGTCTGGGGTTATCACTTTGTGACTGGTCATGGAGGATAGACAAACTTTCTGGTAGACATGTTGCTCCATGGCCTCAACTGCAAAGGCTGTTGAAGTAAGTGGCTAAATGCTCTCAGGCATCGTCTGACAGCGAACAAAAATAGTCACAACATAAGCTATGACACATGGTAGAGCAGCCACCAAAGAACATACAGACACTGCTGTCCATATACATTATTCCTAACAGGGTACAAGGTGTTAACCTGTCTTGAGTCTGTCAGAATCACTTGCAACATATGCACCTTCCCAGTAAAACCTCAATCTACTCCCCGATTCAACATATAAGCTTCTGACCACAGCAATTAATTTGGTGCTGCATTAATAGACCAAACAGACACGCTGTGCCAGGAACGCTGGTATATTTGCTCAGCCATTATTAAAGGAGAGAGACCAATGTGCTGCTGCCAAAATATGCAAAGTTGTCTCTCATCTTTTCAGGTTTATAAATTAAGCATATTTACCTCTGCAAAATTAATTCATGTTCAAAAATAAATGTACAAAAGGTTTATCATTCCCAATGAAGAGACAACCAGTCCTTTTTAGAACATCAGAGGTATCTGAGTCATGTTTAATATGCAGGGGTGTGTCTTAAAGCTCCAGTGTGGATTGTGGTGGGTGTGGATAGGGAGAAGGTTGTAGATCCACTGGTTAGTTAGACAGAATTATCCATCTATTTTAAGCATTGGTAACAGACAGGCAAAGAAGCAGAAATGTGAGCTGCAGCACACTGAGATTTATAGATAGTGTCTTGTGTAGCCAAACTTTTTACCATTGGCATAAAATCTCTTGCCAAGAACCACCCCTGTAGAGAGAAAGAGATTGTCTGACCAAAATGCAAACTGACCAACCACAGTTTTTACATGCAATATAGAGGACAAGTTTATCTGACATCATTGGCACATCATGTTGGTATCCACTATTCAGTACAATGTAATCTACAGTACAAACATTTTTAAAACACAGTGAACTGTTGACACTTGCATACAGAGCATGTGAATTTTAGATATGAAGATGAAGTGCTGAAGCTGGTGATGTATAAGAAATCCAGTAGTGCTCTAATGTTTTCAGTTTTAATTTTCTAAAGTAATGGAGTTTATAATTATGCATAAATAACTGACAAAGGCCACATGCCAGTAATAATGGTTCCCACACCTGAAAAACAAGACAGATCTGCTGAATCATTATAGGCAACACATCCTTTCTTATAAAAAAAAAAAATCACAGTACTCTTACGGTTTTAAATTAGTCTTTTAGATTTTACATTTGGAGTTTTATAGCTGGATGTTATTACAGAAATATGCTACTTAAACCCAGCCTCTAACTGATGAACCTTAACTGACAAAGATAAGACCATTACTTTCTTTAGGTTTTTGACTGAAACCACTCAAGATGGTTACACCTTCATGACTAAAAACGTAATACACAAAACACCAAACAGAGATGAAAAGTCAACAATCACAGTACAATTACTCCAGAATCGCAGTTCAGGTCTTCAAATGCTCATGTTCACACTTCAGTGGTCTGAACAAAGACTTCACATCATGACCAACCAGCAGATCCAGCAGAAGATGCTGAATGTCAAATGTCTAAAACAGGAGTTCTCAAACATTTTAGGGACACCTTACACAGAAGACAATTTTCCAAGGACCTGCAAGACTACATTTCATCTTGAATAGTGTTAAAACCACTTATAGTCTTTGAAAGTTTCTGGATGAAAAGTTGAAAAGCTTCTGGATTCAACAGCAACTATAGCTTTCAGGTTTTCTGAAAAGATTTCATAGAATCAACAGTAGCAAGACTGGCCTCCAAGCCTGGAGTGCCCAGGCCCCACTTTGAGAAACCCTGGTCTAAACAAACAGGTTACTGTCTACAGTCTAACTCTCTCGCTACTTTAGTCTTCTCTAAAGGATTTTTTACTGCAACTATACTTTTATCTATTACAATATGAATTATCATACAATAACCTCCTTGTTTTTCAAATTATGTGTGTGTTTTGCTGTACTGTGTACACACTGTATTTTGTTGTATTGTGTATATTAGTGGAAAATACTTAATTGTACTGTGAGATCCAGCAGGTGTAAGAATTCCTTATAGAGCAGTAAAAAACAATTAGCTGCTCATTAAGAGTGAAACACCCACATGTGAAATTTAAAGCAAGCCTGGGAACCAGCCTGAAACCTGTTAGGAGCTCCACCTATAATCCTCACACCCACAAAACAAGAAAATAATTTTAAGGATACTATTATCATTAAGAGTACAGCAGATAAAACCCATTGACTGGTCTCCTAACAAGGTGTTTCTCTTCCTGTGAATTTGATTCTTGTGCCATGCTTAAAATGTTGAAACCTGCATGAATACATACTGACAAAATCAATCCACCACTAAAGCCTACACAAGACAACTGTACTGTGTGACTGGTGAGTTAATGTGTTTGGACATCTGGTGAAAGCTGATGAAATTTTATGGAATCACACAGTTCTCAAAGAGAATCCTCCTTTAGAATTATAACATGAATCATTCATGAAACTAAAATAATTATTAAATAAAATCAAACTAAATCAAAATAATTGCTCTTATATTAGACACCTCAGGTAAGAGTCAGGGTAACCACAAACTTACACAGACTCAGGCAAAAGCAACCTCGTTGAGCCTCACAGGACACAGATTTGACTTTTAATTCAAAGTGCATGTGAAGTTATCTCATTTTGCGTAATATAATCAGGTCAAGTCAATAAAAGTCAAGACTAACAAAAGGTATTCCTGCTGAATCTTTTTTAAAGGAAGAGTACTACTACAACAACAACACCACAGCAATGAAACCACTGGTGCTGGGAATGCCCAACAACTGTTCAGGCTTTAAATAACCACTATCATCCACTGCTTTTGCTATGTAATGGGCTCTGATTACATAAAAGGAAAGGGGGGCTGTGGGCAAGATCCACAAAGCAGACTGTTGTGCAGTGAGAGAGAAGCACTGACTAACATTTAAATGACATGAGATACTTTTCCAAAACTGTTTGCAAAACTATACACAGAAACCTCAGTTTATGGTAAAGTGTCACAACTATGTTTAAGAGGAACTCATGCGGCTTGACTTCACAACACCAAATTCGCAGATCAAACTGTGTCTGATGTAGAAAAGCTAAGCAAACATGTTGCTCAATAAATTGGAATAATGAGCAATTGAGACAAAAGCGCAGAAGACAAAATGTACGAGAGGTAAAACACAAAAGCATCACTGTTAAATGAACCACTTGTTTGTTTTTATTTCCTGGTTACTCTCCCTTGTGTAGCTCCTAGAATACTGCTAGGACAAATGCAATCCCAATCATTTGTGTGGGTGCATTACTGACCTGAAAAGACATTTGTTTGTAAGTAGTAAGAGTGGTAATAAAAGTTAAACCAAATCTGAGATGCAAATGTGTGGCCAATATGTGTAAAAAAGTAAATCAAGCTGCAACACTGGTCCATGTTCTCATTCTACTGTGGGATGTTATTCCTCAAATTTCCAGTCAATTTGCCTTTTACCCAGGTGCTTGGGTATTCATAGCGTGTCTGTCTATTTATTTATTTATTTATCAGACCACAAGTGTGAGTTCATATATATTAGTCGATCTCATCAGTTGTCATGTGTGTAGATTCACTCACCCCACAGGAGCTCTAACCGCAGCGTCTCCCAAACTCATGTCACAAACCAAAGCCGCTTTATTTCACGTCACTCAACCGTCCAGACGGAACCCAGGGAAACATTCAAACACCATTCATCTATATGTCTGTCACCTTTAAAATACAATGCATAACAATACAATTAAGGAGAACAAGTACGTTCCTCGCTCTTTTATGTAAAAACACTATCAAAGCGCATCAATGTGTCACGGTGAAGTATTCAGAAGAACTTCACCGTGTGAAGTTCTCAAAAAATAAATACAAACAAACCACATTCAAACATTTCACTTGTCAAACCAGAGGCCAGTAACAAGTACACAGTAATGCAATTGTTGCCTATAAAGTTGCGAAGTTTAAGTTAAAGGAACATCACCATCGTAAATCAACATAAAATATGAAATAATAAACATCTTACTGATTCAAATGCGCGTCCTCGTCAGTTTAACCGCGGTAAATAAGTTATGCGTGTGAATTCTGCGTTAATCCGCCGAGTGCCGCTCCCGCGTCTGCTCATGCCCGAGCTCCACTGAAATGAGCTGGGAATTCTGTGCGCGGGAGCGCGCCTGGCCTGTGAGAACTAGCGGCGGGAAGCACGTGTGCGATAAACAGCAGTACTGTCAAGTGCAAATAACATTAATGACAAAAGCTTTAATTAAAACAATACTACATGCCTTATACCTGTTTCATAGTGGGATTCGTGTCAAATTAATATGCGGTTGCTAATAGTAAGGCGTTTTTTTATAGTAACCGTGAAGCTGCAAATACACATTTTAACAATGTTTACTTCCAGCGTCAGTCTGATTGGCTAGTCTCACATAATAAGCCCCGCCTCTGTACCTGTAAAAGCTTCTGTTAAAAACATTGTCTGTTGATGGGTGCATTGTATTTCTTATATTTTGATAAAGTCTGACATGTCTGACAATAAAAAATGTTTATTTAACAATTTAAAGTAACCTTTGAGCAATATCTGCACAAGGAGTGTATTTCTAATGTGTTACTTGATTTATTACTGCAACCACTAACATAATATCAGGACACAGAAATTAAGACACGCCTCTTAGAATGTCGGATCTATTATAACCGTTTCATGTGCAGTTTACCAAATAAACTAATTATTATACCTTTATCCGCTGACTGACATAAAAATGTGGCAAACATATGGTTAAAATAACCTCTTAAGCTTTTCTTTTTCTCAGCTGCAATGCTCCCATCACGACTTCTCGAATAAATGAAAGGTATATTTCTAGAAAGACCCCTCTGCACTATTATTATAAACCTTAAGAGGGCGTTATAACACCTTCTGACAGAGTCCTTAGAGAAGGTTGATGACGGAGACATTAAAAATGAGGAAAACACATTTTTAAACGCATTTGAAATTAAATAAAAAATATTTCATGTTTTTAATAAATTCATGTATTGACATTGTACTACTGTATGTACAGTAAGTCTTTGTTCCTTGATGCTGAAAATGCATCGTCTTATTTCTCAATATAAAGTTATACGCAATATGTGAACCCTGCCAACACATTCCATAAGACTGGATGTTATATATCACGGTAAATGCAACATTGTTAAATTTTTCAGTATCATTCAGTATCATCATGTTATTTAGTGAATTCATATCTTACTGAGAGTTAATAGATTTGTTGTAAATGTACTTTTTAAAACTTTTTCTTTCTGGAAACTGTGGCTATTTGGATACAATATGATGACAATATGATCTGGCATAATTAAATAAGCCATGGTCTGGTATATTCTCTAGTGTATTTAGAACATATAGAACAACATATAGAACGTAGAAAAGTGTTATGTTGTTTTTCAGAAAGATGTAGTCCCGCCTTTAAGACGTTCAGGAAATAGCACCTCTTGTGTTCTGCAAAGCTTTTTGACAGAGAGGATTACACAAATTTCACAGATTCAGCTATCATAGCCAGGAGACATGACAGAAAACCCAATAACAACCGGTAAGTTAATTTTAATTAATACTTTGTGGTTGAATGTAGTCATGTTACTTTAAAAAAGCTTTCTAATTTAAATTATTACATTAATAATAATTTAAAATTAGCATAATTTATTCCTCTAACCCTATCATTTAAAATGTTTCAAATCATTAATTTGAAACATTTCGAAAGTAAATGAAAGTAAACAATCAACGAAAGTAAACAATGAAACTCAAAAGTAACATTATTAACGGAGGCATTCGAATAAGCATAAATTAAAGCAAAAAACATTGTCCATTTAAAACTTGTATGATGCATGGTGTGACCACTAGATGTCATAGAAACCCAGACTGAAATCTTCAATCTGTTACAAGTTCCTCTTTGTGGTATGACTTCAGTTTTGGCTACATTTAAACCTGAAAATATTTTTGGAACAATGTTGAGGTCAGCTATATAGTGATACAACATTGTGTTTTTGTGTTCTTTCCTATGAAGATTATCATGACTACTACAGTGAAAATGATAATAGTGCACAACCATGCAACAATGGCAACACAAAGGCCTTTAGCGAAGTCTTTCTTCCAACCCTGTACAGCATAGTCTTCATCACTGGCTTCATTGGAAATGCCATAGTCATATGGGTCCTGATCAGATACCGTCACAAATCCAACATGACCGACGTGTGCCTCCTCAACCTTGCCCTAACTGACCTGCTCTTTCTCATGTCGCTCCCCTTTTGGACCCATGCTGCCATGGCTGAGTGGATCTTTGGCCAATTCATGTGTCATACCATAACAGGCTTATACATGCTGGGTCTCTATGGCAGTATTTTCTTCATGATCCTTATGACATTGGATCGCTATTTCGTCATCGTCCACCCTCATAGTATCTTTTCCAGAAATCGGTCTGTCAAAATGGGATTGGTTCTAGCCATGTGTGTGTGGGTGCTCAGCCTGTTTGCATCTCTCCCTGATATTATATTTGCCCACGAGAACAAGGAAGAAAATAATTCAATAAATTGTGGATCATACTTTTCAAGTGATGCCCAAAAGTCATTTATTTACCTTAAAATAAACTTCTTGAGCTTTAGTCTCCCTGGGATTATTATGGGCTATTGTTATTCCCAGGTCATCCCCATTCTGATCAGCATCAAATCGCAGAAAAGACACAAAGTCATTAAACTCATCCTGGCTGTGGTGGCTGTTTATTTCCTCTTCTGGGCACCATACAACATCTGCATATTTCTTTTCTTCCTGCAGACACAAGGCTACCTGCTCTCTTGTGAGTGGAATATTGGATTGAGCCTGGCCATGCAATGGGTGGAGACTATTGCCTTCAGTCACTGTTGTCTCAACCCCATCATCTATGCCTTTGTTGGGGAAAAGTTCAGAAGAGCAGTCATAAGCGTCGTAAAGGAGCAGTTTCCCATGTGCTTCAACCAATGCACAACTTTCTCACAACAGTTATCTGAACGCAGAAGTTCAATCTTCTCAAAATCTACTGAATATTCCAGCACACATATTATGTAGAGCACTGCTGATGTGGTTCGAAATGACACAAAATATTCCTCCTGTAAATATCAAGTGCTAATTCATTTTGAGCAGCTCCTGTCACTCTGACCCCAAAGTTTCTCTTTTTAACTGAATGTATAATACTGTACGTGTATCGATGGACATGCTTTTGAGTGTTTGGTTAGCATTATGTTTGTGAAGGCAGCAGTATGTCTGATTCTCAGAACAAGTGCTGGAGCTAAATGTGTGCAAAATTTTTCTGCTCTCTTTTAGACTTTTTCTCACTTTTCAGATTTGTAAATGCAAATATTAGTTTTTGAGATACTTTTAGCAAATTTTGTTATCCGCTGATGCAATGATGTGTATAAATGATGGACTGAATTTATATTTACAAGGGTTTTAAATCTTAAACAAAATAAAGTAAAAAATACATTTAGCCTACATTTTTGTTTGTAACTTTTTATTGTGTTTGGTTGCTTTTTAATAAAAATGCTGAAAATCATGTTTACTGTAATATTCTTGAAAATATTAAAGGTAGTATAACATGTCAGTGTGTTTATGTGGCCTCATGTGGTTGGTGTGTGTGGGGGTGGGGGGGCAGTGTCTGCCCATCACAGAGAGTAAATAATTGGAAGTAGCTGTAACCACATCAGCTGCAACTGTGCATAAATGTTTGTCTGCTGTATATATATATATATATATATATATATATATATATATATATATATATATATATATATATATATATATATATATATAACAGTCTATATATATATATATATATATATATATATAAAACAGTCTAGTCAGACTAGTCTCAGGAATGTTACATTTGTTTTGTACTGTCATGCTTAATGGCACAGCAACCAAAGCATACCGTGGAAAACAAGATAAATGAAAATGTAGTGTTTTAAAATGGGAAGCTCTTAATTCGATTATGCATGTTGTCATTTTTTCTAATGGTGACGATTATTGTTGTGAATTGATGTGGGGGGGCAACCCCTTTTCCCACATGATTTAGTGCATTTAAGTTTATGCATTTTGCAAAGTGAATCAGAGTGCATTTTGCTATATCTTTTAAATCAGTATGTGTGTTCCCTGAGAATCAAACCACAACCTTTGCGGTACAATGCTCTACAATGAAACACACAACAGTGCTTTTATAACACTGAAATAGAGCTAAATTTTTGCCAGAACTCAACAAACAACAAACATCCTAATTTATAGAAACAGAATTTATTATTTACATATTTATTAATTTAATTGAATGTATTTATTCAAAATGAATATGATATATGAATATGAATTTGAAACTAATATGCGGTAAATGAAATATCCTGATCCAGATTAACCCGTGTGTAAAGTATGTTTAGGCTAAGAGCCTGTTTACCTCTATTAAGATTATACTAAAAAAAAAGCCTTTATTTGTGTAAATATTGTGCCACAAGTTTTATCACATGAACAAAACTAGCAGGAAAAGTCCATGAAGATGTTTCTCACACTTGAGGGTGAGAAACATATTAGAAAGCACATTCAGGTGACTGTAAACCTGAATGTGCTTCAGGAAAAGTTCTTCACCACAGCAGACATCCCCCGAGAGGTTATTTTTATCTGCTGTGCTTATCACAGGCCTGTCATGCTCTTCAGTTGAATTTCTACAGAGCCCCCCTAAGATGAAAGAAATGTGTGTGTGTATGTGAAACTTTAGTGGAACATGAAGCAGTGCCTTATTTACAAACGTTTGTTCTGAGGTTACATAGATCAACACAGATATTATGCCTTGGGTTTATCAGATTACACAGATAAACCCAAGGCATAATACTTTCAAATTGTTAAATACGTCATTTTCATTTACAGCCACAGGGGTGGCGCTTAAGGGTTTGTTCAAGACTTCTGGGAGGCGAGTGTAAAAGGTCTGATAGCGCCATCTGCTGTTGTGGAAGACAAAGTTGCACCACTGCATTTGTGAGAAAATTAAGCAGAGAGAATCTCATTAAAAGGTGTTTTTTCACAAGCTTAACAAGGAGGTATGCATTTGTTTTCACTTGACTTGCAATTTGTTTGTTTAAAAGTTGTTGAATAGATTGTATTTTTACATTTGTGATTATGTATTGATTATATTTGTAGTACATTTATTTGTTAATGTTTTCTAGTGAGTTGGTTTGTTGAAAAGGTTTAGCTCTATGAGACTACCACCTTAATCAGCTTTATCAGCATTGTGTTTTGGTGCTGCTACTGTTTTTCTTTCTGCTGTTGGATTAGTGCAGAGCAATTTTAGATGAACCACTACATAATGTTCCAACATTATAATTTATACTTATTATTATATTATATATTAAATAGGTAAGAAAAATAGCCAACATTTTTTTTGGTATGTCTCTGAAGAGGCTCAGCAGACAGGGCTAAATACAGGTGCCAGTGTATTTTGTAATCCAAACACTTAAACAACATTTACAAATATTAACATCACATTTGTACTAAGCATACTAATATGTTATCTAATGTGTTCCAGATAACATCATACTCATGTTACATATAATTATTGTACTAAAACAAAGAGTTTAAACAACGTTTAAATGTAGGCCTAATCCCAGAAAGTCGTTTTAAACAGTTACAGAGCATGCTAGTGTCTGTTAATGTCTGAGGACATCCCCTAGGACACCCTTACAAGGTGCTTTAAAACAACAGTTGAACACTGAGACAGTCAGTCATTGGCTTGCTGTTCTGAAGTGCAGGTGCACAGATTTCTATCAGTCCACCAGGAAATAAGGTTTGTTTATAAATTATCTGCTGCATTGAGGATTTCTGCAAGTAAATCTAATTATTGGATTTGACAAATTTTACAGTGTTTATGGCAGGTAGATCTGACTAAAATATATTTACACCAGAAATAGATCATTATTATAGAAATTAAAAATAATTTCTAACTGCGCCACCTCTATGCCAAAAAGGATTAGCAAACAGGATAATCCAACTGACTGTGCCGATCCTACAGATCCAAGGTTCAGGTCCAGTTCACTAGGATCTTGCATTAGGCCTTACTAGACTAAAGGACTGTCCGTTACTCAAAAATAGTCTATGAGCCTTTTCTCTATGACAGTATAAGCCTTCACCTTCAACACCACAACTTGTAGTGGGAGTCACCATTCTTTGAGGGCATATCTGCAGTAGTAAGAAAAATCCTTTGCTGCCAATCTGCTCCAAAGTCATGCACAATACCAAAGGCATAGCACAAATTTGTCTCATCTTCTCTTTTTCCTTACATCTCCTTAATGCATTACAATATCCTTCTGTTACTGTGCTTACCAGCACCACACACCTTGGGTCTTCCCATTTCTTTCTCTCCTTTTAAATCTACCTACTTTCACTGACAATTTATCAACATTCTGTTTGGAAGGGAAAAACAGCCTTCTGTTTGAGTTGACCTTTCAATTAAACCTCACTTCTCATTTTGCTTTTCTTTTAACATCTACCCTAGACTGAGCTTTGCCTTCGCTCCTTCAATATCTTAAGTATCAGTATCTATTTCAATATCAGTGTCATTTTCTCTCCTTCTAAAACTTCATTCTTCCTGATATGGTTGTCTTTTCATTTCCCATTCCTATATTCAGAAAAATCTAATCCAAATTAGAGTTTTATTGACCTCACAGGTTGCTATTAGGAATATTCAGAATCTAAGATCTTTCACAGGAAATTTTTTAATCTTTGAGATTCGAGTTTCCTTTAAAGGAAGTTAGTAAACGATAAACAGGAGATCTGCAGTCACAACTAAAAAATGGACTTGGAATGGATAACCTTGTTAACTTAGAATGGGGGCAGAAGGGGGGCTGTTGGGTTGTGTTGGTTGTGACAATGAATGGACAAAAACGTAGCTAATGAATAGTCATGAAGTTATGCACAAATAAATTCATATTACAGTTTACTAAAAATTGTCTATGTGAAGAATTGATTTGGTGTCTATAGACTTTTAGTTCCTGACTAATGACAAATAACGGCAAAAAAAGTCAAATGAGCAAAAATAAAAAAACACGCTCCAGCTGATTAAAACACACTGAAAACTTTCAAACTGAGCCTACACTTTGTCAGACCTTAAAACATTAGGACCAACAAAGGTCAGTTTGTACAGTACAAGAAAAGTATCCTTACAACAAGCCAAATTCTTGTAACAACTCTAAGATTCATTTACTAATAACTTACTGATTTCATTCTGTTATTGTATTTCCAGAAAACTGACTCACTGTTGAAGGTGGAAAAAGCACAGACATAATTTTTCTCAAAACATGACAGACATAACATTGATTGGTGTGGGATGGCTTTCTTGCTGACAATAGTCGAGACATTTGTTGTGGGTGGGGGTAGATATTAGTGTTCATTCAGTAGCTGGTTCAGTGTCAGATTTATTCTTTTATCTCCTCCACGGGAATTTCTTTAGTGCATCCAGACCTGCTAATCTCACTACAGTGACAGGAAGTGTGCTCACACCTCACCTTCCCCTTGCAAAATACAATAAGGCACAAAAGCACACACACGCACAAGCAAACGCTTCATTTTACAGGAAATTTGCTGAAGACAAACGTACAGAAACAAGGTGAAATGTATCAGCCTCACATTTATGAACATCTGAGCCAAGTCTCAACAACAACAGTCAGTCTCAACATCTCACAGGGGTCTTCCACAATGGATGAAGGGCATACAGAAAGGTAAAAATTATTTAAATTTTTTGATTTTGGTTGTGACATATATAACATTTTTTGATAGTTTTGACAGAGAGCAGCCCTGATTTCTCAAAATGCCCTTAACTAGCCCAATACGTCATATTTAAAGTTGCTTAGTCTGTTTTGATATTGAATACAGGTAATTTAGAGCAACTGTTTATTTTATATAGGACGAGTTAAAAATAGTACATTACAGACCCTGAAGTGTGTTGACAGTGGGATTGTGGTGGGATGTTTTAGAGGCTTGTGGTTAATCACCGACCTCCTTCTGAGTGTATGTACTGATATTTGAAAACACTGCAGTCTGCATATAACAGCTATGAGGTTTTTGATAGTGGCACCTTCAAACCATGTTCGCTATCAAGTTTTGAATTTAATATATTAGGAACATTTCTTTAAATGCAGTGCTTTCTTGTTAAACATTTGTTAAGACACACTTAATCTGGTGTATTTACTTGTTACAGCTCTTATTATATTGACATTACATTCTGATGAGTGTTAATTTACTGTACACATACTTTCACCATTAAGCATTTTTTAAACTGATCAGAATGAAAAAGGCTAGCTGTCACACCTTTTACTTTGTTGGATTTCAGGGTGGGTTTCATTTGATTTATTAATAAAACATAGCAAAATTTTTAGCAAGGTTTTAATAGTTAAATAATTATGAAACAAATATAAACAGCAAAAGAATTAGCAAAAGAAGTTGTTCTAGATGATCCTTGTTTGAACATGTCAGTGGGGTTTAATTTTGTTACTTGTTAGTGTAAAACAGCTATTACAAAACTGTTATATGCAATTTTCATTGTTCATTTTTATATGGACTATAGAACCTGATTTAAAGAAATTATACTAATTTAAGATGGTTTTGAGTTATGTGTTTAAAACAAAACCACTGCTAGAGAAAACAGACATTTTTGTAAAAAATTATGTGTCTTAAGTGTCTTATGTGCCATGTGTCTTAAGACTCTCATTTTCCGGAATTCATTGAAGTTGCCAGTTCTTTAGACAAGATAATAGGTGCATCCCCACCCCCCAATTTCACAGTGTTGTACTGTGGTTTCAAAGTGGTGTCAAAATACACCACAACACATTCAGATAAGTGCTTGTTTTACTTACATGTCATTGTTATTGTGTTTTTCCTCTAAATGACTTTTACTCTATATTACAGAATGAAAACAACAGTGAACTATTACTACTATGGGTCTGATGCTGCACAACTGTGTAGTACTGAAGGTTTATACCTGAATTCACGTTTCAAGGCTGCCATTTTCTACATGGTCTTTGCACTCGGTCTTGTTGGCAACATCACCGTCTTATGGGTTCTCCTAAAAGTCATGCATCTGAAATCTATGACAAATCTCTGCCTACTGAATCTGGCTCTTTCAGATTTGCTAATGGTCCTGACACTGCCCTCCTGGGCTCTGTATGTTCAGGGTCATACTATTACAGCAGATGCAATGTGTAAGGCTATGGCAGGTGTATATCAAGTGGGATTTTACAGCGGAATCCTGTTTGTGACCCTGATGAGTGTGGATCGTTATCTGGTTATTGTACATGCCGTGGCAGTGCTGGGTGCCAAGATGCTGCGTTACGGAGTTGTGGCGAGTCTCATTATATGGGTGGTTTCGATCTGTGCCGCTCTACCAGAGGTCATCTACGCCGCAATGGTGACAGAGGAGAACAATTCCAGCTGCCAGGGAATCTATCCTGCAGGCTCAGCAAAGACATGGAAGCTTTTTCGTAACTTTAGTGAAAACACAATAGCGTTTTTCATCTCTTTGCCGATTATAGTATACTGCTACATCAGGGTGTTTCTGGTTGTGCAGAAGACAAAAAACTCAAAAAAGGATCGAGCTATAAAATTCATCTTTGCCATTGTTGGTGTGTTCGTAGTCTTCTGGGTGCCCTACAATGTGGCTGTGTTCCTGAAAACCTTGCAAGAGTTTGGCATTCTCAGTAGCTGCAATGCATCTCGTCATATCAACATGGCCATGGACTTCACACAGACAATCGCACTGACACACTGCTGTGTAAATCCAGTTATTTATGCTTTTGTTGGAGAAAAGTTTCGGAAAAGCCTAACAAGTGTGCTTTCAAGATATTTTCTATGTGTGAAGATCTATCAATCAACGTCCATCCATTCAAAAGTGTCAGACATTGAAACCTCCAACACGGCTTTGTGAAGAATGGATTTTTTTTCTCTTCCCCCTCTGTTGTTTTGTATGAAAGGCAAAAAAAGAAAAAAAATATTGTTTTAGAGACTACTCTTTTTGGTGGTGTTGATTTTTGTAAATACTTATATGCATAATGTTTCACCTTAGTGCTTTGCAATATAAAATGTAATTTTGCATTGAACTTTATTTTAATTTTTATATTCATATTAAGACATCAACAGTATATATCAATTTTATTACATCAGTAACATCTAGAAAACTGCTGTAATAAAACAAATGTAATACAACCATGTAGAAACAACCAGTTGCCCCAGGTTGGTGAGGCAGGAGACGCTTTCTGCATTCTTGTGTTTGCAAATATTCTGGTGTCTATAGAGTATATTACAATGGTTGTAAAATGACTTATGCATTAATGACTTTAAGGATATTTCTTGGTACTAAAAATAATGACCACTTTTGCAGAATTATTTGCACACATCCAAACATCTGTTCCTCAATATCTGTGTGTTCTTCTCACTACAAATGTCTGAAGTGCACAATTAGGAACCACAAGAGTTAAAAAAAATGTCCTAGACCACACACACAAAGGCAAAACCAAAAAAAAAAATCCACTGAAATTTTTCAAATGAAGATGTGTGAGAGGAGTGCTGATGTATCCCTGGGTAACTAAAATAAAAATTGAACGCAGTATTACTATTACTGTACTTCTGTCTTTCTGTATTATATTCATGATATCTGGATCTCATTTTATGCCTTAATTACTCATTTCAAACAGTTTCATAGATATTCATTTCATAGATATATTCACATATTCAAAATGTTCATGCATATATTAATAAAAAAATGACAAAAATCTAATGTATGCTCTTGTATACCACAAGAGCCTCCATAATGCGTAGGGCACATTGCTGCAGTCACATACAGGGTTGCATTAACAAAATTTTTGACACAAGAAATGTTAGTATCAACACTAACTGTCTGGTAGTCTTCTTGTGTAGTGAAAGTGACATATTTGTCAGATATGGTAACCCATACCCGAAATGTGACCTCTGCATTTAACCCATCACTGGTGAGGAGTGAACACACACTGCAAGTCGTGAACACACACACGGAGCAGTGGGCAGCACACTACTGCGCCCAGGGAGCAATCGGGGGTTAGATGCCTTGCTCAAGGGCATTTCAGTTGCTACCTGCCAGCACTGGAATCGAAATAGCAAATATGTGTGCATATATGTGTGTGTGCTGGTTTGACAAAGTCCTTACAAAGCAATGTCACTTTAATCTACTTAATCTTTTAGTGCAGTGCAGGTTTTAACCTTTTTATAATCCCTTATTGTAATATTGTATATTACAATGCATGTTTAAAGGTTTTAAACCTTCATCTTTCAATCTTAAAATACTGATTAAAATTCTGCTCTGTAAAACTGTACAATTTTAAAACTGCGTCAGAGAAGTAACTTCACCATAACCTTTGAATTTCTCTTTAGAGACAGAACAGAAAGCCACAGGTTTCTGAAGACTGAGGTGAGGTGCTCTGCAGAGAAAGACTGATTTCCTGTTTGCTTACTCTCTGATGCTAGCACAGTACATTGGGACTGCTGACATGGCTGTGTATGCTCAAGGAAGCAACAGCAAATTGGTTCA
This sequence comes from Chromobotia macracanthus, assembly GCA_036877525.1. Taxonomy (NCBI): domain Eukaryota; kingdom Metazoa; phylum Chordata; class Actinopteri; order Cypriniformes; family Botiidae; genus Chromobotia; species Chromobotia macracanthus. The sequence continues at coordinate 5,658,068 of JAZGTH010000027.1, read as the reverse complement.
GTCATAAATTAATTTTTCCAAACTGAAAAAACTAAATGTGACTTTAGTTGTCACTTTTTGTCATTGTAGATGCTACCTACAGACAACTAACAACCATTTTCTATGTTGTCTTTTTAAAACCGTTTCAAGTCTTTAAAAACATTTTGGTGTGTCTGTTAAAATACAGATACATACATCAAAAGCCTAATTTTGATTTGGCTGATGCAACTCATGATGCAACCTTAATTTGGGACATTCATGAGTTCATTCATTGATTTTACTTTTGTGAGTGCAAACAAAACCACTTCCTCCTTATGACGTATGGGTGATTTTATCTGTACGTTATCTTATCTGCATGCCAATGTTATGGTTAAGACCACATTTTGTGAGATAACAAAAGCAATGAGCTCACAACCAGACAAGACCCAGAGCATGAGTCCAGATCCTGACACCAGGACAAGATAATCCTACACACACCCAACTGGCAATTGTCACATTTTCACTTTAATCATTTATCACATTTTAAAATGATTAAACATAAAAGAACAAAACAATGCTAGTTCCATATTAAAGGATAACATTTACTGTCCTTCCCAGTCAAAATTGTCAGAAGATCTGTAATAGAGTGCAGAAAGAACTGTAAACAAAGAACTGCAAACATCTCTTCTATTAATTGTCTACACCCCTACCTTAGTGAGTGATGTGCATTTGACAACGTTTGGACTGTAAGTGTTTGGAACTGACAACTGCCTTTACTTACTAATTTGAATTTGTGAATTACAAGTTTGAGTCTGTGAATTAGTGTGTACTCACACTAGGCACTCTAAACTGTGCCTGAGCATGTTTGACCCCCAAAGTCTGGTTTGTTTGACCAGTGTGATTGCTCCTAACTGTTTAACTGTGAAGAAGTGGGCCACAGCACGTTTCAATTGGGCTTACAGATACTACTTCTGTGTGTGCCACCGTCATGATTACAAACACTTTGTATTACTACTTGGATAGTACATTTTTCAATAATCTAATTAATTAGGTTTATAACAGATCTGGTTCTCACCTTGTTGATGAACAGCACTTGCAGTTTCTGAGTCAAACATTCCTTCATCATGTCAGCTGTCTTCGTAATAATATTATGATATGTGCTGATAAATCTTTTGGAGACTAACACAGAAGAGAAGAAAATATTGAATTCTCTGTATTTTTGTTTTCTGCACACAAGTATTCTTGTCGCTTAATAAAATGAAGGTTCGCTGTGGTCATACAGACTATGCCTTTATCACCTTTCTGGGCCTTGAAAGTGGTATTTGCGTTTCTGTCTATGACAGGAAGGTGAGTAATTAATGACAGAATTTTCATTTTCTAGTGAACTATCCCTTTAATTGTTTCCCTGCTGCACAGAAACTATTTTTAATCCTTATGCACACCTCCCTGGCAAGCACTGGCACCACCCTGGGGAGGCACAGCCCACACTTTGAAAACCTGGCCTAAAACATATTCTCTATTTAAAAGCGATTTAATATATTTAATCTATTTAATATATATTTCCTCAGAGTGAATTGCAAGTGCATCTTTTTGTATCCTGTTACATTTGTAAAACCATGAAATCCGTGTAGTCTTTCTGTGTAATTTTATTGTGATATGTTTGATGTACAGAATTTAGTATTGGTCTCTCTCAGGGACAAACATTCTTAAACTTTATACAAATCATACAAATAATTTCATAACTGGTTCTTGCTAAGAAAAGTGTGGCTTGATTTCAGCAAACCCCTAACCAAACCACTAAGCCCTAGTATTACAATTCAGAACATATTTCATCTCTGTTTGTGCTATGGACATAAAGTATAATTCAAACCGCACAGTTACTTTATAAGCAATAAGACCATGTGCAGGCTAACACTGAGGGATGGACCATTATCTACAGATCAGAATGCCATACAGACTTTGCGGTTGGTTCTTTTTACTAGAGCCAGTAAGCAAAAAATCACAACTTAAGCATAGGTAAGCACCATCTACATATTCTTAAGAAATATATTATTATAAATTATTATAAACTTCTAAATTTGCAAACTACCAGTCTGACAAGCAAACTTTCTAAAAGTGTGCAACTGCAAATGCAAGGAAAACAACAACCCACACACAGGTAAATCATCACCTTTCATAGTTAAAGCGTGTGACTAATTCATGTACAGTACACAATACAGTAGATGTTTATCATTACATGATGAACATGAAGAATACCACAACCCTTCTTTCAATAAAAATACTAAAAAAAATGTGTCAGAATATAGCGTGCTAATCCATTTAAAAAGTCACTAGAGCACTTTTTAGTGGTTGGGTGTGTGCAGTGTGTAAACCACAACCTAATGACATTGCTCAGCTGTTGACATAGCTAAAGTGTTTTACAATTGTTTACTAATACGAAATTATTGTTTGTGCAAGTCAAAAATTAACTATAAAGTTTACATTGCAGTGCTGCATCACCGGTGTTTGTATTTTTATATTAAAAGGTGAAACGTGTATAGTGAAGTGAAATTTCCTCTGCACTTTGCTCGCAACATGGTGGGAGCCAATCATGTCATTGCCATTGAGTTTATGCAGTAGGTTTGAAACTACTCCTACAGTTTGCAAAGCCCCTACCCCCAGTTTAACCAGAGGAAGTGTCATAAACCAATGCCCTGACAAAAAAGAAAAAATCTATAATAGAACTCATGTAGCTTGACTGATCTCATATAATACAATTTTATCTCATCTCACCTCAACATTCAATTAGGCTTGGAAGGTCAGAGGGCAATTCCATTGATCACATTTGTGTAAGTATTCTTGACCTGTAAGCTAATGATTTTAAACTTTCTTTAAATTATGTGAACAGAAAGTGCAGTAAGTAGCAAATACCTGAGGTATCTTTTTGAAAGTATGGTTTCACACTTCTGCCAGAAACATCACATAAGTGACACTTGCTCTTCGCAGTTGGTGAAACACCTGTAGGAAACATTTACCAAAAAATAGCCTAAATGTCATAGGTGGTTTGAACCCCTTATAGATGTTTGTAGTCCTTAGGTTAGATCCTCTATGCTAATTAATCATCTGTAAGACTTTAGATATTATCCGCAAAATCAATGGACAGTATAATGTCCTAAATTAGAAAACAAAACATTACATAAGAAAATATGTAGTAAGAAGACTTTGGCGCAATTTCTTCAGAACACTTTTACAAACAGTGTTATTTCTGTATATTTGTTTGATAGAAGGAGCCAGTTAAAAATTTAAAAAGAGGCACATTTATGTACTGTATCAGAAACCAGCTGTTGTTACTAATAAATTCATTATTTTGTAATTATTATTATTGCTGTTGTTAAAAATAATAATAATTAATTGATCATTAGATGGTCAAAACAAGTCCCACTTCACCCATATTTATTTACCCCCATTTATTTAGATGTATCTAGTGATGGTAGCTAATGCATTATTCTAAACCTCTTCTCTGTTTGTCTAACATAGAACTGATTCTTCTCAGCATGACTTCTACTGCTGTACCGCTGAGGTAAGATCACACATCTCCTTTGCTATAAGGTATAGCAGAGCTTTACAGCCACAACTGAGAAACATTATTGAGGAAATCAACAGAACAAAAAATGTCACAGAAATCACATGCATCAGTCTCTATAGTAAAAGTCTCGCTTGGTGTCAGATCAATAGATACGGTTTGGAAATATTATGGTATATTACTTGGGAAAAATATCTTTTATCAGAATCAGATTGTATCAGATGGACTGGCACACACACACAAACTGTGGTTTACAGACATTTCTAGTACTTGAAATGACACAGGGTAATAAGTGAACATATATACAAAAGAACTTCTACTGTTTGTACGTGGAAATGGGTGTGGACAGATAGTACAAATAAATAGCATTTTATTTATATGAATCAAACTAGCTTCTACTTCCAAATATGTTTGTTAAAGACCCATATGGACAGGATAATACTATATGTTTCTTTTACCTCTTTGTCATGAAAAGGACCACTGCACAGTCTTCCTGGACAGGCATGGTAACCAGAAGCACCCCAAGCCTGTATGATCATGCATCTTTCAGGTGAGGCCATATTACCTTTCTATTAAGTTCCCATCATGTAATGAATAAAATGGTAATGGCAGCTATGTTTCTTGATCATCAAGACTAAAGTTCTGCTATACAAACTTTGCTTTTTCTGCCCAAGTTCAAATGGATCAGTTACTGATGAGCCAAAATCTCTCCCTTATACAGTTATGAAGACTACTACAATGATTTTGATAAATCATCTGTGCTTGCCTGTGATTATGGAGTTCATGCATCTAACATCCTACCTGTGTTATACTCCCTGTTCTTCGTGGTGGGCTTGCTGGGGAACGTACTGGTGGTCTGGGTGATCTTGATGGGTGTGAAGCTGAGAAGCATGACTGACATCTGTCTACTGAACCTGGCTTTAGCTGATCTTCTGCTGGTCTCCTCCCTTCCCTTCCTGGCACACAATGCCAGAGACCAGTGGATCTTTGGAGGTCCCATGTGCACCATGGTTCTAAGTGTCTACCATATAGGGTTCTACAGTGGGATATTCTTCATCGTACTGATGAGTGTTGACAGATATTTAGCTGTGGTTCATGCTGTGTTCGCTTTGAGAGTAAGAACAAAGACATATGGGACCCTAGCCAGTTTGTTTATCTGGCTCATTGCTGTTGTGGCATCATTCCCTGAGCTGATGTACGTTAAGATCATTGATCACAATAACCAAACACTCTGTCAATCTTATTCAACAATTGGTCAAAAGTCAAAGCAATTTTTAAAGACTTTTGGTATCATTAAAATGAATATTCTTGGATTAATAGTTCCACTTGCTGTAATTGGATTTTGTTACTCAATGATTCTGAACAGACTCCTAACTGTTCGCTCCTCTAGGAAACAGGCCATGCGTCTTGTCATTGTGGTGATGGTAGTCTTTCTCTGCTGTTGGGCTCCATATAATGTTGCAGCATTTGTAAAAGCTTTAGAAATAAATGAACTCATTGCTTCATCATGTGAAAGCAGCAAGGCAATCACTCTAAGTCTCCAGATCACAGAAGCCATGGCTTACTCACACAGCTGCCTGAATCCGATTCTCTATGTGTTTGTGGGAGAGAAATTTAGAAGGCACCTTTTCAGACTCCTGTACAAAACACCCTGCAGCAGACTACAGTTTATGAAGAGTTACCTTACACAGGCCACAGGATCTGTTCATTCACAGGCCTCCAGTGTGGATGAAAGGTCTGCTACAGCAGTGTAAATAAAGAAGCAATTGGTGTAGGGAATACAGACAAAGAATCACAAGTGCAAAGAGCGTCATTGTTCTCTTGGGCTACAAATGTGCTCCTCTCAAAATGAGTTCTGTACAGTACATCCACTGCCGTACTGTTACAAGTTTAACCACTTAAATGAATTTTAAAAAAGCTGGTTTTGAGTATTGGATCACTTACATTTAAACAAAGATTGCCACCATACACAATACTGGTTGTGTAATGTGTAATATCTGTATATGTTTGTACTTAATTTAAATTTATCATTCGTGCTTATTTTAAGTTTGTATTTGTTTTATAGCAGCATTTATGTAAATGTATACATGTATATATAGCATACATGTAAATGTATATAATTCTTATGCATTTTTTGAAGATGGGTACACATTGGTTTTGTTACCTGTACACAATTTTAAATACCTACCGTTTCAGAACCTTTTTACTACTTCCTCTACTGACAGAGTATGTGTAAACTAAACTAAAACTATGTCTAGATAAAATGTTTTTGACCTTCAAAAATATACAAGACCTTACAACATTTAGTTAAATCTTATCATCATTTAAAATTAAAGCTTCTCACTATAGGACAAAGAGACAACAAATGTTTTGCGGTTTAGTCCAACAGTTACACCGAAGAAATTATATGTCTGCCAAAGTTGTCTATGTGAATAAATGTTGTTTATAATAAATGAAAGCTTCTAAACTGAGTCACAAGTTTAACCACAGTTCCCAGCCCTTACTGCGACAGAACCATGAGTGATTAAAATTGTTAGTTCAGTATCTCCCACAGTGAGCAAACTACAATCAGATTATTGTCATAGCACCCGTTCACTGTAATATCCCTAGCGTGACTACTGTGATGAAACCATATGCAGTCTCATTTCTGATAGATTAGGTTGGTCATCACTGGCCAGCCAAGATGTCAAGATTAAACATTATGTGTGGTAAAAATCACTCATTTATTGAAAATTCATAAGAAACATGCTCACGCTTCCTGCGGGACTACCCCCACTACTGAGATGAAACTTGTGTTTACATTGTTTTTACTCTCTGCTAGTTGCTCATAGGAAAAAGCCAGCAAGAGAACAGACTACAGGCAAATGAGATTCAAGTAAGAACAAAACATGCTGTGTAGTTCTCACACAAACACACACATGTTGGTTGCATATGTGGTTTACGGTGACTGTCCATAAGCAGGAAGTGTACCCATAAACCATGTTTACTTTATTATGCACGTCATTATACACATTCGTGTCCTTGTAAACCACATATGCCAGTACAAACACACACACACACACACACTCCCACTTATAGCAGTACACAAAAACTCCTAAATCTGACAGTGGTTTTAAAATTTAATCAATAATATAATAAACAATTTCATTCAAATAAAGCTACATTATCTAAAACAAAAAAAAATTATCATCCTCCACCTGGTTGACACTGCTGCAGAACACTACTGTATGTAAGACGCAGGTGACCACACTCTCTTTGTCTATCTCTCTCTCTCTCTCTCTCTCTCTTACACACACACACACACACACACACACACAGTAATGTTGACAACAAGGTTTGTGTGAAAAAAGCCTGTGTGTGCTCCAAGTGATGGAGCAAGAGAAATCATGACTTTCATGACTTCTAAAAACACACTCTTCACTGCAGACAAAATGAGTCAATCCTTAAAATGGCATTACTAAAATTATCATGAATAAACTCAAAACCCCTCCTTGCCCTGCACTGCTCATATTCACCTTATGTAACCATGCCCACTTTCCATGACAACGTCCGCCTCCAACAGTGCTACAAAACAAAGTAAATTGTGAGTAAACATTGTTACACATTAAAGCGGTTAATTAGCTGACTTGGATAACTGTATCTTTATACACACTCATGTTTATTAAATTCATTGTACTGTTTGTTTTCCTTTATTTAATTAGGATAAAAATATAAAATATGAATACAAATATGAATAATAATAACAACAAATCATTATTAAACAATTTAATGTAGTTTTATTAATAAAAATGTAATAGTCAATGTAGAACAGAATGAGTAAAATAGAAAAACAGCAAATGTATGGAATGTATGATTTGCTAAGTAATTAAGTAATCGCTATGCAATTGTTTCTATGAAAATGCTTTTGCAAATTCTGTCTCTTGAGGAATGAGATTTTAGATTATTTCTGTACAAAACAAAAAAGGAACTTTGCTTCAGTGATTTGTCATCTTATTGACACACCACTCACATATCTGAGTGATTTAGTTTCTTAGCAATCGTAGCATTGTGAAAACCAAGAGAATGTACACAGTTTTAGAAAGTTTTAGAAAAAACTTCTACTTTCAGTTCTCACACACAAACCCACACACATACACTTTTACATTTTTGTTACATATATAGATTTAAATTGTTACATTAACCCATTTTGTTCAAAGTTGTATTGTTTTATTTTGTCTGGAAATACAATGTTTTAGGGTTGCAGGTATATCTTACCTTTTAAACATTGGTTGATTGTATATTTGAAGGATCCTGTACTACACAATCTAAACTAACCCCGTGATTACTCTATGCTTCACTGTTTCTTCGATGTACAGTTGCAGAGAACTAGGAACGTTATGAATCTTACCATACTTATGAATGGGCTAGGAAGAGATTTAAAGAAATCTATATCACAGTTGCAAACCACATTATCACAGTTGCAAACTAGACTCTGTAGACTGACACAAGCTAAATCGTAGACCCTCAGATCTGTTGAGCAGTGTAATTGTGCCTCCTGGTGGTAAACACTAAGGGCCTGTCTGTAAACAAACTGAAACATCTAAAAAAAAAACCATTCAGGACTGTGAATGTTAAAACAATTCCTTTCAGATTTGATTGATATTTATCAAAGGCAAAAATGAGTCACGGTAGTGATGATCACTATTTCTTAGAAAGCTGTTTCAATGGGGAAATTTTGATTCACACTCATGTCTGGATTGTCAATTGTGAAGGTGAGAAACAAAAGAAAGCACCTTACAGTCACCCCATAGTCCAAAAATGTCAGATATCATCAGACGCTATCATTTTAGCATAATTTAGGAGAACTGTGCACAAAAACCAAGGCAGTGGCACATTCAGTTTTACAAAAGAACAGTTTGTGTGGGTGTCAGGGGAACATAATTAGCCAGAGCGTGTTTTCTACAGTGATGTGCAGTTCACACCTCATTAAAAAACAAACTGTTATAGCCACACAATCAGTTGAACAACCACAGAAGCTCCAAGTGTCAAAACAGCTTTGAATGAAGTCACAAACCTTTCTTTAAAAGACACCCTTCCTTTAACAAACACATGTATGCAAGCATGCAAGCTTACACAGACCCAAAGCAACTCGCAAATACATAAAAAAATGTATACAAGTGTCTCTCTATACATGACTGGCATAAAGTTCCATGCAGTTTCAGCATATATTTCAGCAGAACTTTTAAAAATGTTAAAAATTGATTTGTTCAAAAATATACATTATACATTAGCTACCCACATAAAGTGTAACATAGGGTTACACTTTATTTTAAGGTGCCCTTGTTACAATGTAATTATATGTTTAATAGTAACATGTACTTACTGTAGAGTAAGGGTTTGGTTTAGGATTCGTTGTATGTAATTATGCATAATGTACTGTTATTGCTATAGTAAGTACATGTAGCGTTAAACAAAGACAATTAGTGTTACTCAAAGCAGACAAACAAAACCATGCAATTGTTTTACACAAGCGGTCTATTTAAAATTAAAACCTGTTGTGCCATAGATTATTCATTAGATAGTGTTCCGTAAACAACTCAGCAAACTTCCTATTTTAACACACTGAGTTGCATCTGCACACTTCAACCTGTGCCGTGAAATCAGGGGACTTTTATTTCACCCTTTATCTCTTTTTGGGATCTTACACAGATGACAGCACCTGCTGTGACACTTTTCACACCTGCCTGTTTTCTCAGCCGCTCCGGATGGGCTGCTGGAGGCCTCATGAGAGCTAGACAGGAAATGTGTAAAAATACTAATCTTCAGATCTTTATCAATGTATGTACAACTTGTACTGTATATGCTGAACTACTGTATACAGTAACAATATATACAGTCAAAACACAGTTGCAAATGAGAAAAACACTGGAGGCTAGTCGTACCAATAAAATGTTTAGATGTTTAATCTCAAAAATAACTGAGGGTAAAGTAACTTATGTACAGCACAGAATGTGCAAAATGTGTATGGTGTCTGTACAAAGAAATATACATGCAAAATTAATAGTCAAAAACATTCAAAATGACATTATACTGTTATGTATAAAACAGGGTGTAGCTTCGTCCAGGAATCACAGTGTCTGTACATCTATACATTATAAGCAAAACTAACTTAAATAAAACTCAAAATAAAAAAAAACATACTTACTGACCCAGCATGTTATTTACCTCAATTTTATATTCAATACTAAAGTAACTGTGAATAGGTTACTTTAAAAGTAACCAATATCACCTTTCTCCTTGTACAACAGATATAGTACATTATATTTAACCCAGAGTCAACTAAAGTTAAACAAATATAGTGGGAATGGAATAATTAGTGTCATTTAGTCATGCAGACTTACATTAACAGGCTACTGCTGCAATGAGCAGGTACTGAAATAAAAATGTCTAATTATTGTACAATATGAAGCACTACTTACTCAAATTCGATTAACAAAAACCAAACAAGACACAATAAATAAATCAACAATCAATAAATGTAAACTCCTGCTCTAGGAGTCATAATTGCATTCAGAACTTATTGTTACAAATTATTATTACCAAACAGGGAGAAGAATTGTTTAGATACATAACGACTAACTTTGGTATAACAATAAAAATCAAGAACAACATTCATAACAGACACAGACACAAATTATTTTTTTTTTATCAATGAGGCTTTAAGCTTTTACAAAATAATACTGAACACAGAAAACTCAGAAAAAGAGCCACAGACACATATCTCTACGCGCAATGGCTGACACGTGTACTTAATGTCCATTTAACATGAATTATTATAAATAGCTGCAAAATGTTAAAGCCCCAACATTGCACATAGAAATCTCAACAATTTACAAAGAGTGCACATTTGCCATGATTACCGACAATTTCTGCCTTCTGTGGCTTTCCACCTTGTACTCTGACTGCTCACTCTAAGGTGATGATCAGCCAATAAAAAAGCATCTGAAACACTGCAAATGGATGTAAATGAAGGCTCCTCTAGTTTATTTACAACATAAGGCAGAACAGACAGGTGTAAATTCAGATGAAAAGCTTATCTTATCGGAAGGAGCTGCAGCTGGTAAAAGTTGTTTCATTCTTGTTATGATTTCAAATATGACTGTATATTTATCAAACCTGAAACCTGTACAGCTAAAATGATCTTGAGATGAATGTCATAATTTAACAAATTTTCTGTAAATAATTATTTAAAGCTTATCTTTAAATAAGTTTTTTCTCCAAACCATTCAGGATAAAGATATCATCTTTACTGTGCTTCTATACATGGTGTGTACAAAATGTAATCTTTCCTGAATGTAAATATTCAAGTGACAGTACTCCACTGAAACAACCTGATTGAAATACTGTCCAAACATGAAGCTAAAGCTTACTGGCTCAGGGAATATAACCTTCAAAGAAACTATAAATCCATCCCTTCTTAATTCGCATTTTTCTTGTGAGTGTCGTCCATACAAAGTTAGAACAGAAATGTAGCAGAAATGTATTAGTTGAAGGATCGGGAAGGTAACTTCAGAGGTTTTGTCAGCAGCAGTAAAAAAGGAACCCAGAATAATTTCATAAAATGCTATGGCTCTAAAACCAGGATGAGATTTCAGATTATATTCTTTTTTCTTTTCTATATTTTCACCAGACTTCCTCTATCTTTTGCTCAGAACTGCAGGAGAAAGTGAAATCACACAGTTGTCGTAACCATACTTGGATATTATGGTTTAGTCTCTATGGACTATCCTCTGAGACTGAGGCCAAGATAGGAGAACACGACTGCTATTGGTTCACTCAGCAGTTTTTCTTTCTATCTAAATGCTGCGTTCCAGACAGCTCAGATACTTGGAAATTGTCCCACTTCGGATAGCCACTTCAGGTCAGACTTATAGAATCAAAGCAGATCAATCAACCAGGCTGTAAAATAATATACTGTAAAAACATTGACAATGTTGCGAATTAGATTTCTTGCTGATGTTTTTATGCTTTGTGCCATAACTGACATTACAAAACAAATTTGTCATGGTGGCATCTTGTTTTGTTACATTTGGCCATGACCTATAATTGATTTGGAATGCTTTTAGTCAGAAGTGGGCAAATGCAAATCAAGTTTTTTTTTTACTTCCGATGTTGTCTGGAACACGGCATTATTTCAGGTCTGGCTCAGAAGGCGACTGTGCAGGAAGGCTTTGAGGGTGCCTATGGGCCGAATATCATTCTGGTGTTTCCTGCGCTCTATAAAAGAGATAAGTCTGGAAGTGTCGAGGCGGACTGAGCTGGAGGCCGCGTTTGGCTGCAGCCAGGGCTCCTCCCGCAGGCAAACCTGCGCAGTGGGGCGTCTGCCTGGTTCACACTGCAGCAAGACGCATATAAAGTCCCGTGCCGCCTGACTCACACCATGGAAATAGTCTACCGGGAAGCTGAAGTCGAGGCGGCAGATGTTGAGGCAGGTCTCCTCGACACTTTCATCTAGGAATGGAGACGCCCCACTGAGCATCACGTACACCAGCACGCCCAGACTCCACAGGTCAGACGCTAAAGTTGCTGGCTCACCCAAGACCAGCTCGGGGGCCGAAAACTCCGGGCTGCCCAGAAGAGGATGGATGTAGGGGGTGTTGGAGAGATGTGCCGCGTCACCGAAGTCCGTCAATTTGATGAGAGGCTGAGTCGAAGTGTGCTCGACCAGAACATTTTCAGGCTGGGAGATACATACAACACAGATAAACATAAAGGGATTCTGTAATTTACAATCATCTGGTCATCATGTCAAACCTGGCAGGGTGATCAGGACCCCAAAAGTATAGCAAAGGGGCCCTTAATACATAAAAGATTATTACTGTGTATTGATTTCAATTATTTTATTAACAAAAAGAAACGGGTCACAGGGTAGTGTCTCAAAAAAAATTAAGAACAATTCAAACAACAAAATTGAATTACACATTAGAAAAAGGTAGTAAAGATACAAAGAAAACATTAACAAACAAAATATTTACAGACATTGTAAACTGCAAACCATACAAAGATATCTGTGGTATGTCCATCTAAAATTGTAATCTTGAAAAAAATGGCAGTGAGCAAACTCAGAAAACATTGCCAATGTAAAATTGTTTTAATTAATGAATTGCATGTGGTATCTGGGCATTAATTGTAAATGTAATTTAAGAAAAACTGCATGGGCAGGTCTCACCTTCAAGTCAAGATGGGCTATCCTGCATGCGTGAAGGTAATGTAACGCTTCTAAAATATCCCGCAGATAAAGAGCCACTTTCTCCTCAGTCAAGTTCCCCCAGCTAACTATATAGTCGAGGAGACGACCTTGATCGGCGCTGGTGTGCAAAACAAGAAAATGTGTTACAACAACACCATAAAATAATTAGATGCTTTTTCTGTTAAAAATTTCTGTTAAAAAAATAGTGCCATCTTCACACACATCTCCAGGATGAGAACGTAACTGGCTGGTGTCTCATAGGTGTCCAGTAGGGCTACCAGATGAGGATGCTGCAGACACTGTAGGACAGCCAGCTCCTGAACCACCTGCTCACGACGCATTAGCTTCTTATTTACCAGCTTAGCGGCCACTGATTGCCTGCTTCCTTTCTGCTCACACCATTTAGTGACAGCAAACCTGCCTCTACAGCCAGAGACAAAACAAGCATTAGATATTGTTACAAATATTTGCATACAAAGTGTGTATTTATTTAGGTAATGTTGTTTAGCTTCATTTAGCCGCATCAGAATGTGAGTGTATGCAATAGTATATACAAATACATGTGCATGTACAGAACACTACCTCCCCAGTTCCATGACCTCAGTGTAGAGGAACTCAAAGTTATCCTTCCATAGGATGCTGTCACTAGAAGTACCTAAGATAAACAACAACATTAGTGACTTAATTAGTACTGAACTTATCTAAACTTCTTTTCACAGATCAAGCATATTAGAGATTGTGTTTAAAATAAATCGTTTAATTTGGGTCTGTAAACTGACACAAGCCTCAAAACTAGGTTGTGATATGCAAATGTGCAAAGGAGATATTATGGAGGTCTGTGTTGAAAATCAACTGACCAAACACTCGGACGTAGGCTGATGATGTCACTGAGCCAACGTCATTGGTGGCTATGCAGGTGTAGGTGCCACTGTCATCCAGAGTAGCAGGTGAGATACGGAGGGTCACCTCACCTGTCTCACTAAACGCAAAGCAAGCAAATTAATCAACTGAATAACCATTGTTCTGTCATAACTCTCTGCTAATCTATATAACTGACTGTCATCCAATGCTTTTCAACCTTAGTCAGCTAGGTAATGTCCCACTTTTGTTAAGCAGCCTTGTAATAAGTGGTATAATGTAAAAAAATGCAAAATTAACACTGACAGTGTGATATACCGCCTGCTTCAAGTTCACTTTGACTTGAAATAAACTCCTGTAGTGTATTATTTATGATTTGATGATTAATCTTTATTTAAGATTTTGCTCATATTTGAAATCAGATGTTAAATAACACAGAGGAAATGTTTATTTCTTAGAGGTTGTTCCTAAATAACAAGGAGATTTGATGGAGATCGCAGTTGTGTTACATTTGAGTGTCAACTCTCAAGTATCAAGTCGCAGATGTTTCTCCTAAAATTGCTTAGGAGAAATAAAAATAGAAACAAATGAGACAATTAAAATTAAAATACAATCAAGGGTATGGAGCTGTAAAATGAATGTAGACTGTAGCTAAAATAATCAAGATTTGGGTAAACTTGATGAGAAAGATTGAGATCATATTGAAATCTTCAATATTAACTTCCGATTACAGGCTTGGCAAATCTGAGTTCAGCAAGAGATCAACAACTAACAAGTTCACAAAAATATGAAACGTTTCTTTCAGTAACACATTAAAGGTGCAAAACGAAATTTCCACCATATTTCAATACCCCCAACAGGAAAATGGAGCACAAGTGTCCCCTGCTGTCTTTATGACTGCATTGCATGTGCTGCAGCTTGTGTGTGTTTACCTGTGTGTGAGAGTGTATCTTCCACCACTGCTCAAAGTGCTCTGGTCAGGTCCTTTCCAGGAAACCAAGGCTTTGCGCTGCCCACAGATCTTACAACGTAGAGTCACGCTGTCGCCCCTCTCACCCGACGCGTCACTCAGAGGGACCAAAAACTCTGGGGGAACTGCTGCCCAACCATTCAGAAACCTTACGTCACCCTCTGTTTTTCATTATGACTCATGTGTGACTTCCAGGAACAATATGATATATGAATGATAATCAGACTTACCATCATATATGTAATTGGGATTCAAAAGCTGCCAAAAATATAAACAACGTCTTGTATGTAAAAACTCCCAAAACCATTAAAGTATTAATCACATAATGAATCATGACATTTAAAGCAGTACCTTTACAGAAACCTTATTGATCTGCCCATCTCTAGATTTGCGATAGCCATTCTCCGGTTTGTTCTCCTTTCTGGCCTCTTTGTCTCTCTTTTCAGACTTTCGTCTGATGCGGAGGGCTGTGTGCCATGACGAAGACTTCCTAAATACACAGGAGTGAAATATGGTGTTTAGAAACAGAACTCTTCTTAACAGAGAACGATGAACACACAGAATAAACTAGTAAACTGAAGATCTGTTTGAGAACTGTGGTCAGCTGTTATGAATGCATGTCAGTTTTCTTCCATACCGCCTGTGTCGTAATTGTAACAGTATTTTGTTTCTCTTAGTTAGACGACACATTAATAGCATCAAGTTACATTGTTCACACTTATAAACTGAAATTGTCCATCAAAGTTGTAACATTATTGTTTCAAGCACATTTCACAGTTGTTTTGCAGAAATATGTAAGGAGTGACGTTTGGGCTGGACAATGTGGTTTAATGTGCCCGTGCTGGCAGATACAGCTACACTATCCTGCAACAAAAAGAATATTTTTTTTTTTGACAGATATTCAAAAGAAGCTGTGTGCTCTAACTCATGTTTTGGCTAACAGTATGTAAGTTGCAAATATTTAACAGTATACATCACATATACAATATATATATTACAGCAGATGTTTAACTAGGACAGTCTAAAGAGATTGGTCACATAGCTTAAAAACTTGAATGGGAAAACTACCGTATATACACCTCATTGGTTTTAACTGCATTTTGGTGGCTGTGTGAATAGAATTTTTTTTCTGTGAAAAAAAACAAATCCTGGAAAGCCACTGCTTGTATGAAAATAATCCAACATGTGCAGTGTTGGGGAACTCCAGAACCACTGATATAACTAATAAGTCTATCAATAATAACAACAGCAATAACCAATCCTTACTTGAGGGTTCCGTCAGGGAAGTCGGGAATGTAGGTGGAGGTGTGACCCAGAACATAGCCGGGGATCCAGCCCTCAGCTGCTGGGCCTTGTTCTGTGGCAGCACGGAAAACCAGAAACATGTTCTGCTGATTGGAGGCCAATATTTGCACAACCTCTCCTTGATATACACTGATCTCATCCTCCTTTAGAGCCACATAGTCGTGGGTCACCAACATGGTGGACACACTGCTGCTGCTGTTTTCACTCTGAGAGCAGAAACACACACACATCACATCAGCACAACATACAGTCTACATCATTACTTAGTGCTGCACATTACTGTTCAGAGTATTACAGTACACAAAATGAGAATGGAGTCAGTATGCTGAAAAATCAAGCAACATTTAAACAGGAAAAAGCATTTCTAAGAAAAGCCAGTTTACATTGCAAAGTCATTTTAGTTTATAAAATTCTCTTCTGAGCTATAATTAAGAGTCGTTCTCACTGACACCAATTAGATCCACAAGCTTAGAGTTATACATTTGGCCATGCTTTCATCCAAAGCAACTTACATTTTAAGTTCAGTATACTTTATATTGGTTCATACATTTTCTGGAAATCAAACCCTTGATTCTAGTGTTGCTAGCGCCGTGCCCAACCAGTTGAGCTACTGGATATTGGCTAGTTGTACAGCTGGTCGCTGCAGAATCTGACTGCATTATAAGGCTGATCATGAAACCTTAACTTTATTGTTTTTCAGTCTCTGTCGATCAAGTTTCTTTAAATCACTGACTCTGATTGCTTTGTTAATGCAAATTGCTGTCAGTGTGAACACCCTTCGCAGATCAACTGGTTAGCTGATCCAACACCCCACAGATCCCATGAAATTAAAACTGGAGATTTATGGTTTTCAGTTCATGCCTGTTAGCTTTGAGGTTACGCTTTACCCTGATACAATCTGTCACCAACTAGCAACAGCAGGTAGTAAATAGTTCACAGCTGTGGCATAAATTAAAGGTTATTTGTTTTAACTGTTTTAAAAAAAAAGAGTCCTTCTATATTTCCCTGAAAATAAGCTTCCTATTTTAATAGGACATGTCAAAACAGGAAAGAAAACTATGCCTTTTAAATTATTTTATGGGGTCTTTAATACCTCTGTAACTTTTTTAAAATCGTCTAAAATGCAACCCCTAATTTGAAATCTGTCAAAAAGGTGTAAGTTATTACAGTGTTAGTTATTATTAGTTTCAGAGCAGATAGTCAGCAGAGATGTTCAGCGGTTTTGCCAAGTTTCTGAGAAACTCCCGAAGAGTTATCCTTGTTACAGTGTACAATGTTAGTGGTTCAGCACAATCAAATCAGGCCAGTTAATTTTCACATCAGCCTGATTCATCTTCTAGGTCCAGGACCACGCACACACACGCCCCAGAGGGTTAGTATAAAGCCAGAGGTGGAAGTGAAGCAGGGCTAGGCCTCACTGAAGCCTGGAGCTAGAGTTAGGCTCTTACCCCATTGCTGTGAGTGAAGGGCAGCAACTGCTCAATGGTGGAGGAGCAGGTACTGATGCGGTCCAGCTCCTTACTGTGGGTGGAGTGCCTATGGGTCTGACTCTGGCTGCGACTCAGTGTGTCACTCTGCTCTGTGTAAGGGCCAGGCCTGCCAGCAGGTGAGACTGGCATTGAGGACCAAAATGTGGAGCTTTTCTGTGCTTGGACGCTTGTTGTGAAGGATGTAAAGTTCTGGGGGCTCATGGGCGAAAGAATAGGTGAGGGAACCCCAAGACGTGGTTTGGTTAGGGTGAGAGACAGGGGGGCAACTGTGGCTCTCGGGATGGGCGTCCCTGACTGGGCCTCTTCGTGCAGCTCCTTTAAGGTGCTCTCCAGGACCCGCATCCTGGGGACCTCATCGTTTAGGCCCTGGTCAGGGAGAGGACACGTACCTGAGGTGCGGTCATCTGGGGCAGGGGTGTGGTGGTGCTGCACAGGCTGGGGGAGACGAGAGGAAGGTTGAGGGATTCTGGAAGTTCGAGATCGGGAACCACAGCCGGGACCCATGGCTGAGCTGCTGCTACCTCCTGGAAGTCCACTGCTGCTAGGTCCCCCCAGGCTACTGGGCCCAACATGGTTCCGTTGGTATTCGATGGGAGAAGTCAGTGCTAAGAGAATAAGAGAACTCGATAAGAACTGCCAATTTTAAGTATGAATTTGTTGAACTTGGAGGTGGTGAATTTGTTTCAAAAGTGCTGCTCTGATGACTGTATGGGAATTATTAGTAGATGTTGGAGATAAACTCTAAGATCTGATTACCATTGAGAAAGTTCCTCTGGTTCTCCAGGATACTGGTGATTTGCTGAATCCATGCCTGGCAAACCAACCGGTTGGAGGATTGGAGGACGTAGTGCTCTGTGCTGCCAGTCGATGATCTCGATGTCAAGAGAAACTTACAAGGATCATTGTCAGGACTCTCCTCTATACCCAGCCAACTGACCTGCAGAGCAGACAGAGATTTTCAGTGAGGAGAATAAAGAAAAAAGTGAGTATATGTTATTGATCACTGCGTTCACACTAGTGGTCCAGAGGATTGACTCACCTTTATGCTGTTCTTAAACAGATAGCTTGGCATAGAGAAGCCCTTTTTCTTATCCAGAGGTTCACTGAAGATAACTATTTGTTCAAAAAGGAAGACACGCCTCTCCTTCATACGGGACAGAAGACTACCATCCTGGTCTGAGACCATAAAAGTGTCCTGGAGAAGAAGGCGGCCCTGGGCTACAATCTTACCCTGAACACAAACAAAATAAACAGTGCTCAGATCCCAGAACAGTGAGAACAAAAGTACACAAATTACAAGTTAAACAGCTGTAGACAGCTAACCAGTCAGATTCTTTATGACAATGTAATGGCACAACAATTAACTAAAACAACAAGTAATGCATCTCTCTGTCATAATTATTAATGGCCCTGCCTAACACACTCTCAAAAACTATAGCCAAGAAAGAAAAGACATCTTACGTCAAAGCCTTGGAGGCGTCCAACATTTATCATGTCATTGCAGCGTTTAGGAACAACACACATCACCTCCACCGCTTTCTGTCAACATATTTTCACAACAATGTTACTAACTACATTTTTAGATATTTTGAAGACAAAAGACCAAAACTATGGCTTGGGTCCTTCCTTCAGTACAAGTCTGAATGTGTTTTTCTGCTGTTTTACTGTCTACCAGTCTGAGAGCATACCACTTCTCAAAGAGTCAACAAACACCCTTACCTTCAATTCTACAGTGTCCAAAAACACCCTTACCTCTAATTCTACAGTGTTCAGACCAGCCTTTTTGGAGAACTTGAGGAAATCCTAAAATAAAACCAACCAGAATAATGATGAGAAACAGTCATTTATGATGACTCAAATGACAATCTCTTCGACCCTTCCTAGACCCTGACCTTCAGCAGAAGCTGGTACTTCATGATCCTCTGCACGGGTTTGATCAGGAGATCGGTAATCTGTAGCCTGTGACCCAATCTCTGCTTCAGATCCTGAAGAGAAGACAGAACAGTCTGGCTCACTTTTTATGATGAGTCATGTTTAAATGCAGGATGTAGGCAGAAACTTTGGTCTTACATCAAAATATGTGTCGATGTACTCTGAAACAATATGCTCTGATTTGGGCTTGTTTTGGCAGTAGACAATGTACATGTGCAATCTTCTTTCCTGTAAAAAAAAAACAAAATTTCAGAAACAGATATAATCAGAACTTTGTAATGTAACATTATAAAATAAGAATATGAATACAATTATCTAAATAAATTTATAAAACAAAAAGTTCTAACACTGGATTCTGATTGGTCAATCTGACCAATCGAAGATGAGGAAATGATTGACGACCGTCAGCATTTTGGCAATTCTGTATAGTTCTGCAAGTCTGGTGATGCAATAGGCGCAGAATTCACACACTGCAACTTTAAATCTGACACAAATGCATCTCATTTACAAATGTTTATGTTATTTTCCTCACTAAGATTGAAACCACACATAAATTTATTTCATACTTGTCTGATAAACAGAGGAGCGAGTCTATCAGGATCCTCCAAGCACTTCTCCAGTTCACTGAGAAAGAAGCTACAAAATTCACAACATTAATGACAGGAAATGACTTTGTATTGCCACATTGTATTGCCAGATGATGGGTGCTGCGTGTCTTAATTTTACATACTCTTTATGCCAGTCGTAGATCTGGTGAATGTTCCCAAAGACGATTTTGTCTTTGCCCTTCATGTCGTCGGGTACACCCTCCTCCTTCATCCTGCTCATGTATCCCTGCAGGTGCCAGAACAAATGGACATGGTTACCATGGTGACAGTGGCAAAAAACATGTGATCCCACTAAGTCCCATTCCAAGGAAGTGAAAATCCAAACGCCTGTCATTTCCTCTACCACATTGTGCCAGCACAGCTGACACAAGGCATTCAGAGATACACTACATTAATCACACAGATCGCAACCCCCCAAAAGGATCCCTACTGAATGAATAGAATGCAGCAATTATGACTGTTTGAAAGAATGCATTTGGTTACAAATCTACCATCCCTGTCACAATAGCAATCTCACTGCATTATTCCATTCTGTGGAAATAAAGATATGCCCACCTCCACAACTGCTCCAAGATCTCTCACATAATCTCTCTCTGTCTCCACCAGCTCCAACAGGACATAGCTGAACACAGAGAAAAACATGCATGACATTAAAATTCACATTGCACTAAGACACCAGCTCTGTTCCTAAACTTACTGTGCTGTCAATCTAAACAGCAATTTAAGGCATCAAATGTGCCTTATGCTGCCTCCTAAGACACTCTTGTCGGCCTCATTTTGTTGGCATGGCATGTTTTGGACTAGGCAATCTCAAAAAGAACTGCTTAGTCATGCCATCCTTTAATGCAATGTTATTTACTGATAAAAAATAAATGCCCTGTAAATCACTTTGGATAATATGAATCCATCATGGCAGACATAGTCGAGAGAAACAGATTATAATCATACATTTCTTTTAACACTAAATAAAAAAAAGTTACTTTTTAATTAGATTTATTCTAATTAAAAATTATTCTAATTAAAACTGCAATTTGTACATACGTTGTAACTTAAGCTGTAACTTGTTTTGTACATAACCGATCAGTGTTCAAAACGGTCTCATTACTTAACCCCAATTTGCAAAGACAAGTTTATAATAATGATTTGTAATTTGAGCTGTCAGGTACAATTTCCTGGAAAATGAGAGTTTGATTTGTGGTTATGTCACACCAGTTAACAGAAGATTCAGCTAAATTACATATGTGGGTGCTGGAATGGTGCAGCATGTGTAGCTTGTTCTCATAGAAGTTGTTTCGAATTTAAACTTGCCATCCAAGAAAATAACTGCAAGGAACTTGCAATTTTGTTTTTCCAACAGAGGTGGCAATAGAGGCAAAATTTACAGATTGCATCTTTAAATCTAATTAAAATACAGTATTGTCAGGGCAGCATAGAAGGTTTTTGAACAGAAATATTAATATATTTGAGTGAATGTCAGGTAGAGATGTACTGTCGTCTCTTGAGGAAGCCAGTTTTGCGTTCATCCAGTTCATCGTTGGGGGAGGAGGAGGACAGGAGGGAGTTATCTGAGGGGTTGCAGGAGGGGCTGCTGCTGTCACCCTGTTCAACAGGGAGAGAACTGGGCCTGTCCTCCAGATTCTGAGAGAAAGGAGGATAATTTACAGAATAATATTAAAACATTGAGTGTCAGAAGATGAATGAAACTTTTCTGGACTCTTACCATTTTGCTC
The DNA here is from genome assembly GCA_036877525.1 of Chromobotia macracanthus. Lineage (NCBI taxonomy): Eukaryota > Metazoa > Chordata > Actinopteri > Cypriniformes > Botiidae > Chromobotia > Chromobotia macracanthus. The sequence goes on along the minus strand of JAZGTH010000027.1, from coordinate 5,636,426 downwards.
TTGACAAGTTCCTCGATGGCACTGACCAGCTCTGCTGCACTAGGTGTATCTGAACTGCTGGGACGTCCAGACATACGAGAGGTCTAAACAACAAGAGAACAAACAAACATTTGGAGTTAGGAATCACGCTACAGTAAGAGTATAAACATTTATTTATTTACTCTGCTGAATAATCATCTTAAACCAGATAGACCAGTCTATAAAACCGATAAAAACCAGCAAAGACCAGCAAACCAGTGACTGTAATAAATATATTCTGTAATATATTTTGCTATGTACACCTTTGCAAGTAGGTAATGTAATGTGCTGCCAACCAATATGTACAGGTAATATGAATAAATAGGAATGAATTGGCTTATGATATAACATTACTATATACACAATGGGAATTGTTCTAAAGAGAGGGAGAAATAAGTACAACTTGTGGGGCAGTTAACTGTTAATGAGAAAAGTGGCCTGTGGGAAACAGGTACGTGTGTGTCTAGATGTTCTGATACTCAGTGCTTTGCATAGGCTGTTTATTGTTGTTAAGTTGAGTGATGTCATTTTAATTTGCATGTTAAACCCTTTTTAAACTGTACTGAGTAGTAGGTTATTATGAAGTGGCCAGTTCCTTTCAGGTGACAGTTGCGTCTGAATGACTAATTTGATTTAATCTGCATTTACATCTGGGTTCAGTGGTTTAAACATCAACCACAAAATCACTATTGATTTCCGGTTTCATTGGTTATGTAGATCTGCACTTATGCTTACCATTGTAGTGCTGTGACACTAAGGGTGGGAACTTTCCACTCCAAATATAATAATGGGTCTGGTTTCAGGATTCGCCAGCCAATGAGGGAATGATTTCAGATTGGTATGGAGTAATAAAGGGAGGAATGGAAGTAGGAACTTTGGATTGGAAGATTTGGGGAATTTTGGGTAGAGTGAGTGCGCTACATATAATGCCCACCAAATGTGATTTTACACACTCCCAAATAGTGTTTGGGGCAAAGGGTGGGTCACGGACAACAGGGCTTTTTAAGCTATAACAGTTAGAGATTTACATTTTTTGAAATGCTAATGTATAGGATTGATTCTTTGCCTCCAAAACAAGTTCTGGCAAAGCACAACTGAGAATAGGGATTGTATAGTATTCAAACAACTCATTACAAAGAAGGAAAAGAATTAAGGTATTACTGCGGAAAAGGAGGAAATAAGAGGAACAACTACATAGATAGATAGGGAAACTGAGACAAAACAAAGGCAGAACAGAAATCAACATAATGCTGGAGAAGATTTGAAACAAAGAGAAAACGAGAGCAGTTAGAAACCTAACACAGACCTCACTCTTCATAAATATCTTCATGGACTGAGAGGTATAACTGACATGAAATTGCACTTGCAACCCAATGTACCTTTTATAAAACTGGCAATGTAATCCCAAACCAATTTAATAAGCCAAACACTGTATTCACTATGCAAACAACTTTTGAAGTAGAGATAAAATTAGAGCACTTGCAAAGCTAATGAATATGTAAAACACCTGATGGTTGTTGGCTAGGGGGAGTCTGTCAGACCTGTAGTTCACATTTACCTTGTCCTCCTGTGACTCCTGGTGCAGTAGGCTGTGCTGCTGGATGGCCATAGGGGGCGGCAAGGGGACAGAGTCGGGCCCTTCCTCTCCTTCCTCCTCACCGCAGCTCTGCATCCCTGAAGAGGAAGACTTTGACAGAGTGCCACTGCTCAATCCCTCGTTTCTCATCCTCTGTGGGGACGGGGGAGAGAGAGAGAGAAAGAGTGTTATGCTATTACAGCTGCTGTTTCTTTCTACCTGAAAGGTTGTAGTGGAAATGCAGCCCTGTACTTGTGTACTTTATACTGAAAACCACCTTCTGCCTTCATTGACATTACAAATTATGCAATTAGTAGGATAAGTGTTAAGTTACTGTAAGACAATTGATTTAAAATGTTTATTTTAATACTTTTTGTAACTTTCAAATCAATTTGTGTCTTTAATGTAATTACTTTTTAATTTAATTTAATGTAAATTTAGTTTCAATGTGTAAAATATAAATAACACACATGGTGCAAAAATTGTAACCCTCATTTGATAAAAAAAGAGGATATTTTTGTCAAAGTTTTACAGACTTTTGTTTAATATGCATTACAATTTTTTTAACAGTTGTCACATGTGAAACAAACTGGTCAAGCATTATTTATTTTTAAAATAAATTAAAAAATAATTTAGTTTTTTTTATACTAAATTAAAATGTCATTAAAGGATCAAGAAGAGACTGGGGGTCACTGACCTCCTCTATGGTCTCATCCTGTGGTGTGGCAGCGCTGTCATCAGATTCTTTCTGTGAACCAGCGTCTGGGTTCTTACGGACATCTCTGTTCTTCTTGTGCTTGTGAGCGAGTTTCTTGACATGGCCATCCGCCTTGCCACTGCTGAGGCGTCTTACAGGGCTGGTCAGCCACTTGCGCAGGGTGTTTCCGGGCCGCTTGGGTCCGGGAGAGCTGTGCAGGTGACTTGGCTGCAGTGTGGCACTGCCTGACAGAGCTCCTTCATTACTGGAGACCGACAGCGTGTCTGCCAAGAGAGAGGAACGTTTCACATGTTACAATTAGATTAAATGAAAGGCAGTGTTAACTAAAAAACTGAGTGAACAGAACTAAAAAACTGTTATCAATTAATGTATTGCAATAACAAACCAAACGACATTTGCAAACATAGGACTCTAGAACTTTTCTCAAAGTAATTTTTCTTTTTTCTCAAAAGTAATTTTTCTTTCATCTTTTCATTTTTAATTGTCATGAATAGTAGTGCTTTACTTGGCGCAGTCTCACACAGCACAAGGCCACCACTCTAATTTTATTTTTCTGTGACATTTTTACCTAACTGGACTTAAATAAACCCTACCTGAGGTTAAAGTGTGTGAAAGCAACTTGACTTTCTACAGTGATACAAATTGTGCTTCTGTTTTTCACTTCATAGCACCTCTGTTTTCACACCTTTTAATAAATGAAAAGCCTCAAAAAGACTCGTTCTCCTTCTTACATAAAGCTTGCATAAAATATTCTGTTCAGTCTGTTGATGTGCAGAAGATCTGCCTTCATGGCCTCTGATGGATGATCTTTATGGGGAGGCGTGGAAAATTCAGGTTATTGATGTCTATATATAAACATTTATAATACTTTTATAGGCTATATCTCGGCAGAGAATTCTGTCCCCTCACCCTCAACAAAAGGGAGGATGGGGGAATATACTGGATGATGATGCATCATCAAATATATTATTGAGGGACATATTAGAAACGTTTGCTAATTTGGTTGTTAAAGCATAAAATAGAAAATAATGAACAGGGGCCATCTAGGCCCAGCTGTATTCTGACTATGCAAGATCCTGTAATTATAATATTGATAAATAAGAATAGATCTAGATATAGATTTATAGGTAATCTTTTAAATCATTGTACTTTACATCCAGCTCTGATAAACAAAACTTCAGATATGTTAATGTTCAGATAATATAAAAAAGTCAGCTGAGAAGTCAGTTAACTTATTTCTATCCTCATAATTTCTCCCCTGACACACATAAAGTGCACACATTAACAATACAACACACCCAGCCACAAATACTGACAACTGATGGCCCCTGACAGCTGTGATATATCCCTATATGTCCCTTGGGTCACACTGCCCCCTGTGGTCAGGAGAAGATTATGCACTCTGTTCATTATGCTGAATGGTATAGAAGTGAAGGAATTTTAATAAATGAAAAGCTTAATTCAACAAGAGGATAAAATCAATATGTAGTCTTCAATATATTAATTTCCAAACACTAAAACCACATCTATTAAATGAGACAGTTTAACACAAACTTTACCAAATTAATTTTTACTAACTAGTTAAAATTAGGCAATAACATAATAACCGAATATAAAAGCAACTCTGTTGTGTTTGGTTACTGTGCTTGTGTGTCATATATAAACGCAGTTCTATTAGAAATTCATTCCCTCAGCTCCATGTAGGGCTCTGCCATTAAATTCACACCTGAACAAACCAAGCTTTCAGTACCACAAAGCTAAGCTCTGTGCTGCCTTTAGAGTGCACAGTGTATCTGTCCTATTGTCCACTTATCTGAACCTTACATTACATCTAAATATACATTTCTTTCAGTCAGTTAGAGATATTAAAGACTGTTGAGAAATATTAACTTTGTTGAAGGGCTTTTTGTAAAGAAGGTTTTTGTCTCAAGTCAAGAACTAACAGTTAACAAACTCTTAAGGCATGACAGAATCTTATTGGGGACAGAAGCCTGAAAGCTTAGTTCACCCAAAAACTAAATTTACTTGCATTCATGTCATTCCAAACACATATGACTTTGTTCTACAGAATGTTGCTCCTGTTTTTATCCAAGTTAGACTGAAAGTTAGACTAACAGCCTTACATCTCCTTTTGTGCATTGCAAAATAAAACAAAGTCACATGGGTTTGGAATGACATTAAGTTTTAGTAAATGACAATTTTCAGTTCTGGGTGAAGTGTCCCTTTAAGTGTACAATGCTTTGCTTGCCAGTGTGCTGACAGAGCCCTAATCCAGAATAAAAAGACAAAACAAAGTCAAAAATATACACCATTAAAACGTATCCCTGTCTTTACTGTGGTCCTGCAAATATAAAAACTTACACTGTCCCCTCAAACAAACATCAGCTTTTCATTAAAACCTCTCCTGAAGAGAGAATAAGCGACACATTTCTATGACAAACATTCCAAAGGCTCCTGAATATCTATAAATATAACAGCAAACATGAACAACAGCAGCATATATGAATACAAGGAATGTATGTTGGGACATATAATAATTAATGTGCAACAATAAAGAGAGTAATGTACACTATTGACCAACAAAAAATAAAATTATATCTGGTTAGCATATACAGTACTACTTAACAATCATATAAAATATAAAGCATGTATTGAAATATTATTTGACAATCATGAATCATATGAATGATATGTACATTACAGTAATCATATACAGTAGATTCTGTAAACATTCCATAAAAGCAACTTCTGTAACCTTTGAAATACAACAAGATTAAATATGATGTGTAAATATAACATATACAGAATACAGAACATACAGCAGAAAACCACATAAAGCCAAGTTATAACTACCTCATATATACATATTTTGTATTATTCATCATTGCTGTATAGTGAAGCACGTACCCAAATCCAGCAGCCAATACTTGCAGTTCTCTGAGCGCCCTGAAGCTGAACCCATGTGACAGAGACGACTGACTGATACAAACGAGTAAAGTCCATGTGCCATAGCAAAAAGAGACTTAAACTTACTCCTCTATACCGAGAGCATTTCACTACATAATACTGAGATAACAGAGTGATAGACCTTGAAAGAAAGAGAGAGAGAGACAGGGCAAGAAAAAGAGAGGTGGAGGGATGGAAATAGAGAGGTTTGGTGTTCCATGCACAGCTGTGACCAAGCTCTGCTCGGAATGAGAGAGAGAGGGGAAGGGATGGCCGGATGAGAAGAATCAAAGAGAGAAGAAAAACAGACCCAGCTGAAGTGTGACCCACATGCTTTAATATGAAAGAAGGCATCCAAGATGAGTTAGAAATCTTTTAAGCATACAGCCTATATGTAACTGTGCACTCCATTTGATCTTAAAATCTCAGATAATATAATTCACTTGATAATGTTCTTGACATTCAGCAAAACAACATCAGTCAAGCTTCAACCTGTTGGAACATTTCTGAGATGCTTCATTGGGAGTACAGTAATGACACATCCCAGCAGTAAATGACAGTTTAAATCGTACAGTGGGGCTGACAGGTATGGCCAATATCAGGTCACAGCATGAATATAACACACAAATAACTGCCTCTATATCACCTACACAAGTGACTGCCTCTCTAACAAGCCACAAAGATCTCCCTGTTAAAGTGTGTTTGGCTGCTTCACAGCAACGGGGCTGTGTCCAGTCCGACTGCTTCCTTTGCCTGCACACACACACACAAAGACACACACACAGGCTGCACATATGCAGGATGGTAACCACTCATTCCAGGACTAATCAACATTCTGCTGATGATCAGCCCTTGTCTCATGGTATAACTAGGATTTTTCACTTCCACTAGACACACCTGCCTTATAAATACCTTTAACAGCTCCTCTTTCACATTCTATATATACTGATTGTCCTTGTGTAAGAGAACCGGCTGTTTGACATTTCCCATGACCTTTCCCAAAGGAAAGGTACTTGTCTACTTTTAATGATGTCATAAAAAGGCACCTTTGTGCATGAAAAAATGACACGGGCATGAAAAATCTTATTTTGTAGAATATTTATGAAAAGATAGAAGTTTTTAGCAGCTGTAGTTACATTTCTGTTTAGCTAATATGAGTGGTATAATAATTCATAAGCTATTTATTCCTGCCATCCTTGACATTCAGTCTTGCCATTTCTAATCAAAGTACCTTAAACACATCAGTAATTCCTAAAATGGATAAACGGACAGACAATTTGATATTTGTATGTAACCTGATACCTTTTTACACGTAAAATCACTATTCAGCAGTTGTTCTTCAGCACAGTGAAAATAAAACTGTATAATGACTATATGTGGAAAATTTATTCATCATCAATTTCACAAACATCTAGGCCTTTAACAAACTCTCAAACTAAAAATAATTCTCAAGTCAGTTACAGTAACGGGTCAGAATTCCCCACACTGAACACCACGCCCTGCACACACTAATCATCTTCCCTTAGATGCTGTCCAGTCATCCTTGTGTGGGTGACCTCAAAAATTCTTGCCTGGTGACCCTCTTAGTTTAACCACATGCTTTTTCTTTGGTCCATTCAGGGATTTGAACAGCACTGACTAACCGGGTTAAAACCGGGTTAGCTCTGACCATGAATGACTGAAGAATTTACACAGTAGCAAAATATTTCACTACTGCAGCTAATGTTCAGTACAACAGTAAGGGTGAACCACACCCTTAAAAAATACTGCTCTAGAATGCAATTATGTTGATTTATTCATATGCAAAACCTGTGCATTGTGTTGTGTCCTGAGATAAATTTGGTGCAATACAAGCTTTAAGAAACAATGAAATCAGAACTGACATACATTCAAGTACATACTTAAATGTCTGCCCTTAACATGCACAATTCATCCGTGCATGTTGTGATAAAGAAATACATAATCATTAATTAGTATGGAATAATCATTATTAGTATTTGGAATAACATTCAAACTTGGCCCCTCCTTTTAGGCAAAACACCAACATAAGTGCACACCCCTTGTCCCTCGGTATTGGCTGGGGCTACAGACCCACTGGCCAAAGGCTGCCTCACACAAACATCCTGAGTACCCCAAAACAAAAAATATTAAAAAAAAAAAAAAAAAAAAAAAACAGGCAGAGAGTGCTTCTATAGACAAAAAAATATGACTTTTGGAGGTTATTATGGAGGACCAAAAGTGCTAGATCATTAACTGTCCTGGGTTCAGTCTGCACATATACAATTCTAGCAGGGAAATCCTCTGCAGCCTGGCAACCCTGCTTATCACCTGACACAGCCCATCACTATGGTTACAGCATGCTCATCGCACTTCAAGCCTAATAAAAATGAGCAAAAAAAGCTGAATTGCAATTAAAATGTTGTTTGGGTTCAGAGTGAGTCAAGTGCAAATGCTTCAGACTTAAGGTAACAGCAGAGCTCAAAAATTAAAAACGAATCTGTGGGGTAGATTTGTTTAAAAAATGATTCTACAATGCCAACAAAAAGATCAAGAAATCTGCAAACTAAAAAAGCTGAGATTCCAGTTGAGTCAAAGATATATCTCATACAGAGTGACAGCAGGAAAAGCCAGACACTTGTGCTGACGTGTCTGAGTAATTCCTCAAGCATTTATACAGTCTCTTCCCATGACTGGACAGGAACATTAAACGTTGATAACCTCGCAAAAACAGAACACTGCCAAATACAAGCTGTCCAGCCTCTGACAAATAAATAAAATAAAGGATTTACAGCCTCTGTAAATCCTGACCCCCACACTTTTTTCTACATTCCTTTGAGGTCTAAACAGGAACATCAAAAAATGTGTAGAAACATTCAATGAAATAGCAAACCCAGACATCATGGCTTTTAGTCCATGTCTATTTCATTTAAAGCCATCCATATGCTAGCATGGTTGTGATGCAACCTCAGCTGATTTTTACAGCTATTTAGAAAAAAATAGCCATTTATGGGGGCTTTAATGTAAATTTATTTCAATTAAACCCAACTCCACCCAATCTGAAGAAAATAGGCAAAAGCTCTTCATCTTACCTTTATAGTTAAAAATGCCCTCCATCTCCATACTGCTACGGGAGTGAGCAATGCAGAGAGTTGAGCTGGGCACTAGGCCCTCCTGGGCAGGGGAGCGGTCAGTGGTGCGGACCAGGCACCAGTCTGGCTTGTCCTGGGGCCTTTCCACCAGCTCCACTGTCTGACCCCTTCGTACCGTCAACTCTGAACCATTACTGGCCACAAAGTCATGGATGACCACGGTCAACTCTGAACCGCCAGACAACTGTGGAGGAAGGATTTAACACCAAAAATAGAGTTAAACTCAATATATCCATTATAAACAAAACAAGTGAGCAAACTAAGAAAAAGAAAAGAATTCAGGTCAGTACCAACGTACCCACTGGTAATGTGGCATTGCCAGTGAACCTAAGAGATGAACCACTGACCCTGAACCCCTACGTGCCATATTTCTAACAAAACGACAGCCACTAGTACGTCCTTAGTCAGAAATCATTACATACAGGAAAGGTCTGACTCAAAAGCCAACATCTCCAACAATGCCTAATCTTTTAGCGTGGAAGATTAAACTTTGGAAAATGAACCTTCTTCATGAATCGCGTCGTATCACAATAAATCTTATCAATAAGCTCACGGTAAAGAGCTCCAGACTCCAGTGAGTTAAGTGGCAAGCAGCTGAAGGTTTCTGACACATCCTCTCATCACCACGGAGATGGAATCAGTCTGAAGGAGGGACGCCTGGCAGGAGGAAGGGAGAGGAGGCAGAGACGGACAGAATGTGCCAAGATTTAAAGGAGCAGGAGGCAAATTATCGTTCATTAGAAATGATGTGCAGGAACTCGCCTTGTTCTGCAAGTCTCACCTTTTCACCCCACCATGAACTAAGAGGACAGTGTATTCAGATGCACCAAACACTGAGACATTGCAAAATAGAATGTCAGGGATTGAGAGCAAACTGGGAAACAGCTAAAGACTCTTTACGTGTCTGATGTCACAAAACGTGACAGACAAAAGAGAAGACAAGAAAGATAAACATAGGAAAAGGATGGTTCCCAAGCATGTTTAAATCTGTATAATGTGCATAATCTCCAGGAAGGAATACATAATGGTGACATAAACAAATGTGAGGGCGTGCGAAAGAAAACCTCTGATCGAGAGTGGGAGCTTGAACGTCTGTGCTGCTAAATCCAAAACAACCACAGCAACCAATGCAACTTTCCCCAGCGAGGAACCTTCATTACATTCTTGTGTTCTGAGCTTGTTTTCTACCCCTCTATAACAATTTAAATCAAGGCACTGTTTATACTAATATCCACTTTAAGCTTAATCAAGGCTATGATCTTTTTAAGATATTTCTATGTAAACTAATTTTTAAAGATATCTAAAGTGCTTTAAACTGAAGAATCACCTTGTGGCCCCTGTCTGAAAACTACAGTCTTGTCCAGAAATGATCTGTACTTTTAGTTGAGATTTTATTGTAGGTGCACAATAACATTAGTGTAGGTGTCTGATTGTTGCACATAGGCCAGTGAGGTGCAGCTTTGTTGCGAATCAGACAGCCTTGCCAGAGATGAATGAAGCTACATGTTTTCTGAAGGCAACATTCTAATGTTTTACAATGACTTTATTTGGAATTTCTGATCAGAAGGTGGAACTGTGACCAAATTGATTGATGTGGTTTTGTAAGGGCATTGCTGCAATGATACAAATCAATATGACAAACCATTGGGAGATACAGCCTCACTTCCTGTTTGGAGGATTTTATAGAACATATAGTAAATAAAATGATACACAACTTTGCTCAGACATAGGGGCTGTGAAAATTTGCTCACAGAGTTCCACAAGCCACATGACTTTACCCTGTGAGAAAGACCAGCTAGTCACCAGCATGTGTTATTTTTCTGATATCATGGTGTCCATATCTAGCTTTTATATAACAATCTTAACAAACAAGACTTTGTCAACCTTTGTCAACCAGTTTCACCAGAAAGACCAAGCTGGTACCATAATATGGAACCATACAAGCACATACTTTCCAAAAGAATGTTAAACCGGCTTAAATCCTAAAAACTGGCTAAACGTCTAACTTTTAGGGTGAGGCTAAAACGTTCAATTTAGTTCAACTCAAATAATCTTTTCTGTCTGAAAATGCTGCAGGTCTAAACATGCCACTAGTGAGTTCTGCCAAATGCCAGCTGTTCTTTGTACTTTAGTTTTAAAGCAGACATAACTTCACACTCACCTTGTCGCTATCCAGCGTGTTCTGGGAAGTGCGAGAGGCAATGGAGATGGTGTCTGGCTGACTGCTTGCGTCACCCTGGCTGTCTAAGTCCTCTCCATCCCTGTGATTTGATATGCATCAGTCAAATGTGCAATAACAGCTAGATATTACGTTACATTCGGTTATTTGGCTCCATTTAAGATCTGTGTAAACATTGTCAAAAAATTTAAAATCTTTGCCAAAGAAAACATTGCCTCTTCTTTGGCATGACTGCTAAAAATAGTTCCCTAGATCCACACATTCCAGCTAACCAGATTTGGGGTGATCTGATTGGTTAATGTACCGTTTGCTCTTATGTTTGGCTGCAGCAGCTTTGGGAATGTGTATTGGCTCCTTGAGCGCCCCTCGTAAATGTATGGTACGTTCCTGAATGACTTCACGAACATGTTTGATCCAATCCTGTTTGTTTTCAATACACGAAGCCTGCAGAAACACACACACGCACATTAATAAATTAACATAACACATAAACTATCATACACAACTGATAACATGAACTAACAAAAACATGGAATTGTCAAAGCCTACAGTTTTGCTATTGCAAAAACAACTGTGAGAATTCATATCCTCAAATCATTCAGACTTTCTAAATTCTAAACTTGAAAGATCATCCACTAATCTGACCCATTTTTAAACATGCCAAGATAAGTGACACTCTTTCTCTTATTTGTGAGACAAATGAAAGTGACTTCAAATTAATATCTCATCAGCAGCAAATGCAATAAAAAAATAATACACATATATGCTGAGAATGTTTACAATATTTGTTTAAAAATTAATGTAATAATCCCATGCTTATCAAAGAAAAACACTTCTATATGCTAGAAATAACATGATTTTGTTAACCTGAAACAGTAACCTGGGAAAGTGCATGGTACCTTTAAAACGATTTTGTTGTCTGAGGTAGGTGTCCGTCCAACCCAGAGTGCAAATTTACAGGGATCTCCTTCCACATGTTCAGTAACTCCCAGTTCTGAGGTCTACAGAGCAGAGAAACCAAATAAACATTGTTTGATGTCAAATATGATGATTGCCCTCAAAAACAACTATTTAGACAAACAGGCATTTGTTTATTAAGTAACTGAAAAAAAAAATGCAAGGCTTTGACAAAATTTCTTCTCAGATAAACACGTACCATAAGCTTGCTCTTGTAGAGGTACTTGCTTCTGCCATTGGAGTCTTTGACGTCCTTGCTGAAGATCAGGGACATCTCAAAGAGGAAGAGATGCCGCTCTCTGCCCTTACGAATCAGAGTCTTTGGATCCCAAACCTGGAATGACTCTTGCAGGATCAGCTCACCCTGAGACTCAATGTTCTCATCAAAACCTGAGAAGAAATGAGTCAGAGAGTGAGGAACAGAGACAACAGCAGAGGTTAAGCAATGCACCATGGTTTAAAATGTGTGCGTTCCTCACCCTCCAGCATGCTGAGGTGCATGGCATCATTGGCTCTCTTGGGCACACTTAGCATGACCTCCAGACCATCTTTAATCTCCCCTTTACCTTCCTCACAACACGTCAACAGTTCCTACAAACAAACATAACAAATATACTTAATTATACTGAAAAATTCTAAAAAATGCACTTAACGTCTTAGTGCTAAGCTTTGTTTTGATTTGGGTAACTTCTAAGTTGGGTAAGGTCTATGTAGGGTCTGTAATCAGTTTGGTTAAGGTCTGTGCTGGCTATAATCTATGAGAGCAGAACACATACCTTTAACAGCAGCTGGTACTTGGTGATCCTCTGAACTGGTTTAATGAGGTATGATGAGATGGAGTTGGCTAGCCTGTGCCTCTGTTGGATTTCCTGCACACATACAAATACACACTTATAGGAACTATACATACATAATTCCTTTAATGTAAGAAAAATGTGTTCAAACTGAAATACAGTCATTTATTTTTTCATTAGTAACTGCTTTTTGGCAGCAGTTTTGCAAAAGCAGAGGTCATGGATACGGCCATTCATCAGAGCTCAGAACTGAAGTAAGAGCTCATCTGCTCTGATCGCCTGGCAACCGTTTAACACAATGAGGCATCACTGTTCCCCCACCCACCCTGAGATTCACAGGCAGTGCCCTCTCCAAGCCCTCCACCTACTGTACCAGCTCAAGAACAGCAACTGATCAGCAGACCACAGTATACAGTACTAAAAAACACACACTGTCACATGCATATTCATATACACACCCACAAATACACACAAACTGTTATATAATCAATGTCTATATACAGTAAATCAGTCAACTCACTTGAGTGAAAGCAGAATACTTAGAAAGAATCTTGTCTTACACTGTTAATAATTAACTTACACGTAAAAAGTAAAGTGTGTAAAGTTGTGTAATACTCACATCAAAATAGGTCCCTGCGTGTTCCAGGATGAGCTGAGTGGAGTCTGGCTTATTCTTACAGTAATTCACATACATCTGGAACTTTTCCGCCTGATGACAACATATAGAAACATGTACAGGATCAGTACAATAACACTTCATTCTAAAGTGTCTTTGTGACACACATTCTTATTAAAGTAACAGTAAAGATTAATTAATTAATTAATTAATTAATTAATTAACAGTAAATTATCCTAACTACATGCAACTAAACCCTATTCGTAAACCTAACCCTACAGTAAGTAAATGTTGCTAATTAATATTACTCAGCACTTAAATGTATAATTACACTGTAATAACTTTAAAATAAAGTGTAAACAACATTACAATTCAAACACTGCAAACATGATCCATTTTCAGTTCTAATCATCTAATTTTTGATAAGCTATTGTGAACTCTTTTGAACCAGCACATTGATTCAAGAGTAACCTCATGTGCAATGGACACATCTGTATGAAGCACTTTGTTTTGGTTTTCCTAAATAAATAATCAACCATTGCCCTTTACTAAACAAATGCCTGTCACCCCCCTTACAAAAGTATAAAGGTGGTACCACAGTACAGTTATGGTACGAGATGGTAATGCCATGTTATTTCCATGTATTCCATTGTGTTAAATGATTATCAGTCAAGCATTATGGTATTTACAAGGTATTTTAATGCACTACCCATTTTATGTTACCCATATTTTATATTTACAAATTTGCAAATATTTACAGGTGTGTTCTTGTGATCTGGTTTAATGTCACCATAAATTAAAACTAATGTGATGCATTCTTTGATATAATAATGTTCATAATAATGTACTGTAACTTACCCATGTGACAAAACAGTGACCCACGTCCTCTGGGAGCTGCTCATATTTCTCCAGTTCTTTGAGGAAAATGCTGAGCAATGAAAAGAGGAGGTGATATGGAAATAATTAAAATCATTCAAACAACTCAATCACAGCTCAGGAGAACATAGTTAGGGGAACATAGGGATCACTGACTTGTGATGAAACTCATAAAGGTCTTGCATATTGCCGAAGATGATGTGCTCTTTGTTGACAATCCCTGGGGGAATCTCCTCCACACCACTGGTCATCTCCCACAGGTATGTCTAAAATGCACACATGCTTAGAGCTCTTGTCAATAAATACTAGTGCTAAAGTATTAAAACACTTATTTCCAAAGCAACTTATTTTTTTAATCAATCCATGTATTTTTTGGGAATAAAACCTGATCTTGGTAGTATTTGTGCCATGTTTTACCACTAGAGCTATAGGAACACCAATATTAATTTGGCACATTTTAATTGGACCTTGGTCATGTGTATTCCAGAGTGTATGAATATTCCAGTAGCCATGGGGCACTTAAGTCTCTTCCTGGAATAAAGGCTTCCTTAATAAGAAATGATGCATGTAAACGTGGCCAGTGTTTTAATAACACTCAATCTTTTCACAAGATCAAACAGCAGCTATTTCAGCATAAGTAGAATTGTGCGCTCCACTACTCTGAATTCATTTATAGCACAGGGCTTTTGTGATCCATCCAAAGTGGACACTGGTGTACCACACCCTCCAAAGAACACAGCATGGAAACAACCGTCAGTCTGGCACAGACCACACTTACATCCATACACTCGCGCAGGTCTCTCACATATGCCTTTTCAGTCTGAATGAGTTCTGCCATTATAAACCTGATAGAGACACAACACAGGGAAATACAGCAGAGGCCTATTGTCAACACTGGTTTGAAAGCAATCTTTCACACAATGACTATGGGAGTGTCTTCAGTCTGGTATAATACCCTCAGAAATGAAAACATTTTGTTGTTATTTTAACACACACACTGCAGATCTTTTTATTAATCAGTATTTTGTTCTGTTTTTGAATAGCTAAACAACCCTAATGCAATTTACAGTTACTTGATTGCATATGATATTATGAGTAGTTCACCTCAAAATGAAAAATCTGTCATCATTTAACCCTTTTTGTTTCTTCTGTTGGAACATTGACTTAAATGTTTGACACAATGTATCATTTCCATTGTATGAAAGAAAGATCAGTGCCAACATTCTCAACATTGTGTTCCAAAGAAGAAACAACCAAATGGTTTGGAACAACATCTGGGTGAGCAAAGGATGACAGATTTGTTTTGGGTAACTATCCCATTAAATGAACTTCAATATATATTCTTTGAAAACATGTTTTAACACAATTAATTTAATGCTTTAGCCTCTTAGCAGTTAATGGTATCTGTTAAGGTTAATTAAAAATTAATGTAGTGTCAACACTTTATCACTGTCAGTTTATCAGGTTTGCAGACATACTCTTTTCTGCGTGCGGATTTGCGCTTCTCCTCATTGAGTTCATGGTTTGCATCCCTGAGTTTGACCTCTGCACCAGGAGCACTGGCTGGAATGATGTCCAACTGCAGTTCTTTACTCTGAAATCCCAGAGAAACATCAAAACATCATGGACATCTTAACTCTTAAGCATAGTAGGAGATATTGTTTCTCAGACCGTCACACACTGCATTGCAGACCATAACAACAGTGCATCACACCTCCCCCCTGCACACACTCTCTCACCGCTTTGTTGGAGTCTGTGGACAGGCCGAGCGCTTTCTCCAGACAAGAACGGTACTTGTCCATGCGGAGGGAAAAGTCACGATAGCGTTTGTCCACCGAAGCGACCCATTTCTGAATCTCGCCAGCGTGGGCGTGGCCCTTTTCACAAAAACCATCGGCAAGCTGGATCAACAACTTTACCCGCTCTTTGGTTTGCTGGAGAGAGAGACAGTGAGAGAGAGAGAGAGAGAGAGAGAGAGAGAGAGAGAGAGAGAGAGAGAGAGAGAGAGAGAGAGAGAGAGTCAGAAACCTGGGCTGATTGTACAAAGACACAGATCAGAGTGTAAACATCATCTGGCTTTTGTACTGTGCTCTGTTAAATTTAACTATGAATTCAAACTATGCCTGAATCAAGGTCAACCATCAAATCACCAAAATTCTAAACATCAAAATTCTACACATATATAAATATATAATAATCTGGAAAACTGGACAGCATATACACAAACATGGCTTCTATACTGACACGCACTGTACCTTGGCAGTGATCTGGAATTCCTCATGCTCTTTCAACAGTTCCTGTGTGTGATGTATAGTTGAGCCTGTGGAAGTGTGTGTGGACAGGTAAAATTCACCTGTATCATGGATCCACTCCAAAGCCTGCAGCAAAACACATTCATAAAGGGACTAATCTGAATTAAACAAATCACACACAATTTTAATTTGTATTCTCAAATGTATGCCTGTAAGTTTCACCTATACTTCATGTTTAAATATTTTGTACATGATATTTATGCTACTTTCTCATGTGTCCTCTAAAGGGAGTGAGATCTCTAAAAGCGCTTCAGCTTATTGTGAAATGTTTTCACAAAACAGGATTTTATCTTTTTCCAAAAGCAAATGATACCAAAACAGCTTCATCTATTGGGGCTTCTTCTGTGTGCACATCCTGTTGAAATGATAAAAAGGCAGTATAAAAGCAGCAGTTTAAAGCAGTATAAAAAACGCAGCATGTGGTCAGAGGACAGAGTTCTTCCTCACAATTACTAAACATACACAGCAGAAAGAGAGACTCAAACCGTTACCACATACGTTCTGTAACCCTACACTGTAATTCTTTAGAAAAGAATGCACGAGGAGAGTTTTTCAAGTAGACTGCTGTGAACATTTGCCAAAGATTTAAAGCTGCAATCCATAACTTTGGTTATAAATGAACTAAAATAAACAAGACAGATCAGTGTTCAACACAATCTCCTTAACTTACACTGATTCACAATGGCTAGTTTATAATCATGATTTATAATTTGAGTTGTCGGGGTCTGACATGGGAAATAACCATCTGTAAACAGAAAGACAAATATCCAGTGACTGCTACATTACATGCCTGGGTACTGTAAAAGGTGCAGTGTTTGCAGCTTGTTGCTACAGCAGTTGTTTAGAATATAAACTTGTCATCCACATTAAGAAAATAACTCTGAATCTTTAAATCAAGTGCTGAAAAGACCAACCTGTACAAATAATGAAAACAATCATATAATAAAATCTAGACACATTTGACTTAATCTATATTCTCTTTTCATCTAAAGGTTTATATCGTGTCCTAATCAGCCATGATGAAACATGGGTGAAGCTACCAGAGTGACAGTTGAAACAGAAACCAAACGACCACCAAAACGTATTATTGCTTATTGCAGCTGGACGTTATTAAGCATTATTGTACGTTAACAATATGTTTCTCATGAGTAAATCTGTCATACTATGTTGTTTTTAGATCAATGATCAAAGAAATGTCTTTTGTGACTATGAGATACATAACAGTTGAACTTTCATAGAGTTTTTATAGCAGCCACACAAACCACTGAGCGCTTGACATGACATGATTATGTTATTTTAGACTCCAGAAATAGTTGTTTTGGTCTGAGGCCTCCAGTCTTTCAGTCAAATGTGCATGCTATAAAATTAGCTGGCCTGGATTAAAAAGGTATGGTTTGAAGTCTGGAAAACAAAGTGTAATGAATGAATGAGATATCTTCAAGCATTACTCTAAATTCTGCTTCTGTGTTATATCTCTGAAATCATTTTTGCAGGACAGAACTGATGTCCTGTGTTTTAAATACTTTTTTCCACAGCAATCTGTTGTTGTATCTTTGATTTTAGATGTACCCTCCCCCTTAGTGTCTCCTTAAAACAAAACTTTGATTAGTCATTTGCACATCAGTCAGATGGTCTGTAGGCATTCTTGCCCAAAAAAAAAAAAGTACAAAGTGAAACAGACTTGAGTCAGCTAATTAAACGCCTAGCTCTGTGAATGTGTAAATGGCTCTGGATTCCCTTCAGTCTGTATTGTTTCAGACAATTAAACAGACCTTTTCTAGACTGGTACTGACCTGTTTAGCGCTTCTTTCAAACACCACATACTGCTGACACTGATCGAGCCTCCGCTTTCTCATGGTCCAGAAGTGCAGAACACGGTTCTCCCTCTGCAGCAATTCATTTAAGATGTCTGCAGTGAGACAGAAACAGCATGGGAATCACAGATTGATCAGGTTTGACATGAGAAAGCATTGCGGGTTCAAATACATGAACTCTGATGCAACTTTTCTCATTTTAAATAGCCAATTTACAGATTGTGTTCATTCTTTTATACAAAAGGAGTTGTAGTCATACTTTTGACTTGTTGTTCAGGGGCTTTGACATGTGCGAGCATCCCAGGCATATTCACGCTGTTTCTGTGCAGGTACTTCAGGAAGACGTCCGCGTTGCGTCTGGCTAGCGTGCATGCCTTCAGAGGAAATACAGTCAAGACAGTCAAGATAGTGAATCTGCATTAAAACATGCAGTCTATCACTATGCTATCAGATTTTTTTTACTGATAACCGGAGTCCATGTGTGAATGTGCTCAGTACCTTGAGGAAGGCCTCCTTCTGCTCCAGGTGTTTGCTGATCATGGGAGTCACATGGTCAGACTCTGAGTTTGGTCCCAGTTTATCTGTTCCTCCACACCAGTCCTCCTCTCGTTTGTATTCCTGTTCTAAACTCTCCAGCACACTGCACACCTGTAAAACACACATGTACACCAATTTAAACAAACACATTAAACAAAAACATTGATCCATACATTCAGTGGATATTTACTATAAATGAATACATTTCAATTATAATAATTGCAAATTATGAAATCAGTTTCTTCCAATATAGATTGGCTGCTGTAGTAATAATAAAAGCATTATCATGATGCCAAGACAGCTTGTCATACAACAACTGAAAGAACTGAGAGTAACTATCAGTATGGAAAACAAGGATAACAAACTGCCTCTGTTGTGCGAAAACTCATAAAAGAACATAAGCATTAAAACTTTATATTTGTATGCGCATCTACTGAGACAAAAAATGATGACTTCACATCCAGTTTTATCTGATTTCATCTGAAACTATATTTGGATGTAGATTGGATCAGGATTGTAAACATCAGATTTTTTTGCTAAAGACTAAAAAAATCTAAAATTATTTGAAGATGATAATGTCAAAACATCATAGACGTCATTATCAAAACGAGACTACAGCTCTTACCTGCTCGGAGGTCTTGTAGAAGGCCACTGAAGCATTGACCAGTTTAAGACGGTCTTCCATCTTCAACATAAGCTGCTGCCAGTTAGATGCCACCTTCTCTGCACAGTCACGGATCATGTCCATGTCGTAGTGATTGGCCTGCAGCAGAGCCTCAGCTTTCTGTTGCACCTGCAGGGCACTCTGATGGGTTTTCTGCACAGACACCAGATAAGGAAATGAAAGAGAAAAAGAAAGAAGAGGAACACAGAGGAAATGAAAAAGAAATTGAAAGGGGAAGAACAGGAGGAGAAAGGAGGAGAAAGAGAAAGTACAAACTAAATTACAAAAAAGTATCTACAAATTTAAAAGGACCATAAATGTTTTTACATAAGTGGTTTTAATAATTTCACATGCAAATACTTAATGACGATATCAATATTAATATGGTTGGCTAAATACTTAGCCAACCATAATGAAGTGTATTTACATATAGACGTCTTAAAGCCACAGCTACGATAAAGAAGACTTTACTGACTACAATAGCTACGATAAAGAAGACTAATTAATTAATAATTAATTGTAATTAATTGTAATTTTAGTGCAATACTGCAAACATGTTTTGGATGTAAGATACCTTGACTAACACAGGTGCACTTCAGAGAAGAAATTAAATAAAACTTGATCCCTGTGGATAACAGTGGTGCAGTAAAACGCTGAATGTTTGTGTGATTTTTTGGTACCTCAATGGCGTGCTGAAACTGCTCATGTTCCCTCTGTAACTGTTCTGCCTCCTGTAGTGAGCTTGCTGTGATGAGCCCTGCATTGAGCATTGACTCTCCATTACGTATCCAACCCAGAACCTGCAACACACATTCAAAATGCATTCAAGGATATAAAGACCAATTTCCTACTCAAACAGGAAGCAGGGGCCAGTGAACTGATTTGTGACTTGGTGTTGCTTGTCTCACGCTAGAGAGCACCTGACTGGGCAAAATAAGTGTGGATGACAACTTTACATAATTTTTTTGATATAATAGTTTTCTTTGTTTAGTTTGGTTAAATTATTCAGTAATTTTGCAGGACATTGTTACTCATTTTACATGCCAATAGATTAGCCAATCATAACAGACATTTACAGAAGTACAGTAGAACAACAGCAGCCTGATTCAAAGTGTCAGATAGGGTACGAAATTGTAATTCAGAACTAAATTATGACTATTTTGCTTCAACAGACCTTAACAAACATTACAAATGTGAAAATGCTACAAAAGCATAGAATATGGCCTCCTCATAAGTTATTAGTTAGCACAGGTGTTCTGGTGTGCTATATACTGGTTTGTTGCATCAGTGATGAAAGTAAATAATTTACTTACACCTTTAAACGTGAAATCCACTTTGTCTTCTGACACACACACTTCACTGACTCACAATTCACATGTCTGCTTCAGTACTCATGTAGTGCCCGTGTCAGATAATGTAACTATGCTCCTTGCATGAACATTAAATAATCACACTGAAAGCTGTCACAGTCCCACACACACATAAGCAGTAAAGTAAAAACCTGATCACACACTCACTCAAAAACCCTGTGGCCATGTCAGAATGTAAAACCACACAGGCATGCTGTCTCAGGACAACTCTAATCTTTTTTTCCCCTACAGCAGACCAGAAAAAATAAATATATAAACAAATAAATAAACAAATAAATAAAAGGATAAAATAAGATTACCAGCTGCTGCTCTTGGCCTAGTTTTTCTTTTTATTTCAAGCGTGTACAGCTCTAATAAACTGTTGTTTCCTCTAAGCCTGTGTTTTTGTCACTCAAAGTTGACCTACACTGTACCACAATATCAAAATATGCCTGTTAATGCAATAATTAAAGTTACTACAAAGTACTATCAAAAGAATTATGTTAATTTTAATTTGATTACCAGCATAATAAACTATGACTAGCCCAGGTTAGCTGTCTCTCTTTTTCTCTGATAAATGACTGTACAAGTAATTCAAGGGATATTTCACTCAAAATGAAAATTCTTCTATTATTTACTCTCATTCACCCTCATGTCATTCCAAACCAATGACTTTTTTCTTCTGTGGAACACAAAATAAGATATTTTGAAAAATGTCTCAGTGGTTTTGCACCCCTACAATGTAAGTTAATGGGTGCCACTCTTGTTTTGTGTTCCTCAGAAGCAAAAAAATCATCACAGGTTTGGAATGACATGAGGGTGAGTAAATGGTGGAAGAGTTTTCATATCTAGGTAACTATCAGGTTGTATTTATATTATGTAACCTCTGCAGAGGATATTCAGATTTACATTTTTGCATCTCATTGTTTGCTGAAAGGCATGTCTTTTGCTACCTCACAACATATTTATGACATGATATGTATTGAGGTGTCAGAGGTTTTACTGTACAGCATTTTGTCTGATTGTCAGGTCTAGTTTAGCCCACATTCACTACCCATGAGTCATTGCTCAGGTACAGGAAACTCCCACCTCTAAAATAAAATCTCTATTGCATAATTAACCATGACATAGTAAACAGGGCAGTGAGCGAGACGGTGATGATCAGTCACTGGTTGATTTGCTCTCTGGAGTGAGAGGTATCCAGGTTGGAAAGGGTGGGCATTTCAGAGTCAGCAAAGTAATTGTACTACAGGGCTGGTTGAAAGCTGGATACAGCATCCACAGTGAGATATAAAAGACATTAGCAACATTGCAGTACTGTGGTTTAATGACCACAGGCCTGTTGGTTGGTTAAATGTCATTTTAATGCCTTTTGTGCACAGTGGCAGTCAAGAAGAAATTTAAACCTGCCATTTAAGTCAATGAACTGTATGTGTGTGTGGGTATGTGTGTCTTAGTAAGAAGGCTAGACAGAAATTTTACATAGACAGACAGACAGCTAGATGGATAAATAGATGGAAGGGTTGGTGGATGGGTGGATGGATGGATGAATGGGTGGTTAGAATAGAGGGAATGGAGTGGATGAATGGAGTGAACAGCTAGATTGAATGAAGTGGAGGGATGGATGGAGTGAATAGAGTGAATGAATTAAATGGGTGGATAGATTGATGTGGAGTGGGTGGAGTGAATAAAGTGGATGGATGGACAGAAGGACTGGATGAAGTGAATGGATGCGATAGATACACAGACAAAGATCTGGGCAGGTGTGCATGTTACCTGTTTGACTTCAGCCTGTAAGTGGCGCAGCTGCACACACTGCTCCAGGTGACGTCTGTGCTGCTCTGCGGCTGCGTCCAGCTCCTGCTGTTTCTCATGCAGGAAATCCAACAGGTCCTGCACCCGCGTCGCCATGTCAACATCCCGATCACACAACAACTCCACACCTACAGACAGAGAGAGAGACAGGTGTATCACAAGCATGTCAATAATCTTCACTGAAACAAATATTGCAAATAAAAAAAAAGTCTTTTCTATTTCGTTACATAACAGAATCAAAAAGTTGTACAGATAAATCTTTTTGCATCATATATATTATGGGGGTTATTAGGTTACTAGGTCATTATGGTTGGTTATTCTGGTTTTTTTTTTTGCATTGTATTATCCAAGGCCTAATTGATTTTGAGAGTAGCTGCATTAGCTGTGGCACATGTGAACTGAGATCAACAGGGCAAGTTAAAAAGCAGATTAAAGAACACAGACATTTTAAAGGCCAAAATAAACAGCAATTACCAGAGAGAGGTGGAGTGTAACACTTATTTAATTTATTAACTGGAAACTTATTTAATTATAACAACTGCACAAACCATCAGGTGATTCATTACCCAAATAAGACTAAACAACCCACAGACACACAGTACTCCTGTTGACAGTAAACATTATGACAGAAACTGACAGGAGCTCATCAATGATTTTAAAGCATGAAATGGCATTCTCAAACATCTTTAATGTACCATATTTCAATTAAACAGAATCAAAATTTGATTTTCCGGTCACAGCCTTGGTTGCATCAGCAAGTTTTTACAAAGCCGAGAAAGTTTACATATTGTGATAAAACCAGAAACCTTTTTTTTTTAAATGTGCACTGAATCGTTTGCACAATAAAGATGGGACATTTATTAGGGAAGTAAATAAGATCAAATTGATTTTATCTGCAGTAGTGCAGCATGACTTTCTTAAATCAAGGGGAAAAACAAGACCAAGATGAAGCAATAAGTTAAATCAACAATGCAAAAGTAAATTGCTAAATATAACACAACCAGCATGCACAGAAGTGCAGCTACCTGGGTCTTAGCATCCATAAAATTCTTAACACACACAGCATCACACACACCAAACACACACTTACATTTTACACCCGTAGCCCAGAGCTGCATTGGGCTAAAGCTCTGTGTGTGCTCCAGCTTTGCGTTTAAGTGCGTGTCTCCCTCCACAGATGCCGGTTGCAATATGAGGATTCGTTTTGCTCTCTGCTGTTTGTGTGTGCTGTCAAATGTCAAATCTCGTGTGTCTGTGTGTGTTCAGTGATTTTGTTAGGCGGAGTGAGTCTATAGGATTACAGGGTCGTGCAGAAGAAGGGAGGGGTGCTGGATGTCTGACTGGACCTGCTGTGTTTGGCTTTAGAGTTTAGCATTTAGTTGTGGCCACTCCTCCCCCCTTAAGCCTGCTTTGGTGAAACTCTTTATCCCACACACACACACACACACACTCATCGCTGATGCTTTACGACAGTGATCTAGTGACCGCAAATGTCTGGCTTACAAAAAATGCACACTCTGTTTTTCTGCTGCATGTTAGAGCTCAATGCACATAAGCTCACAAAAATACAGAAGAAGAAATAAAATACAACTTAATCCCTTTTAACTGTGCCGCAGTAAAACATTGAATGTTTGAGTGATTGTTTGGTACTTCACTGGCATGCTGAAACTGGTCAACTGCTATTTCTTAAAACACATTATTGCTACAACAGCATGTTTTAAAACTAATTTTATATTAATACCCAAAAGACACGTTGGTGGCATGGTACTGTACATTTTGGAATGTGTGTTGGTATGTTTGCATCTTGCAACTGAAACTTGACCTTCAGCAGAGGCTCTCATCCTGAGCATGCTCACCTGATGCCTGGACTTCTGTGACGTACTGCAGAAGCTCCTGACCCTGGTGGATGACATGGAAGGTGAGGTTGTTCATAGTGAGAGCTTTATCAGCGTGATGCTGCAGTCTCTGTTCAGCCAATGTCAGATCTTCAGTGTCAAACTCTTTCATCTGCTGAGACAGCTCCTCATTCCAGGACTCCAGGTCTGAAATAACCTGCCCAACACATCCACACAATCAAAACTATGAATGTAATGGTGACCATGTTGGCCAAAATTAAGTTTTTCATTGTTCTTATTAGGCCAACAATGAAAGAAAATAATAACAGGACTCTATGAATAACAGTTACTCTATGATCTCTTTCATCTCACATAAGTTATTTAAAATTCAATATCAATATTTAATGTCTATTTATTTATTTAGTTAGTTAATAAGTTAGCAGTTGAGTAAAAGGTATGTATGTACATTTAATATGTTTGCCTGCAGTTAAAGGCAGAGTAGACAACACTTTTTGTTATGCTGGCTGAAAGTATTAAAAATATTCCAATAAATTCCACTGAATGTGCAGTAAAATACAAAAACACGAGGTGAACAAGTGAAGAGTTGCCATGACAACAGGTGGGTAAAAACAGAATCAACATGATGATTTAGAATATGTTGTTCAGAATAAGTAACTAATCAAATGAATTACTCCTCCAAAAATCAAACAAAAACAAAAAAAAAATACTTCAATACCTCAGACGTTAAACACATGAAATTTGCCCCTGATACAGCGAGAGGCAAGATTTTAACAGGTAATCCTCACATAATCCTCCCAATCGACCTGTGAAAAGTCAAGGAACTCACTCTGCACTGCTGTGTGGTTGAGAAGTCTTTGTCCTCTAATGAACACAACCATCTTTTCCTGGTTGTCTTGAGTGGAAGGTTGGTAAACACAGGAGATGATAACTAGAGCAGGAACACAAGCAATTTCTCTCGTTTCTCATGTTCCTAAGTGTACGAGTGGAGCGTTTGGGAAATCACACACCCACTGTTGTGCCCTCTGGCACCCTGTTGCTTTGACAAAGCGCCGACCCGCCCTGCTCTGAGTAATAATATTAAGTGTACAGCTACCTCACTGATGTACAAACACATCTGTGTTCACCTACAATTCGCCACATACCAGACACGGTATGCTGGAAATTATGAATAAAATCCACCTACACTGTCTGTGTATGTTTTTTTTTGGTGAATTGAAACTTCCATTAATATTTACAGGTTCTTTATATAAACAAGATCCTTTCACCTTAAACTTATCTATCAGCAAAGTATCAAATGCAACACGAGTGCCCCTTCAAAACTCACCATGAAATGTGATGCTTCTTGATCTGTATTGGGTTATGTTACAGACACCAATATCAGTTTTACTACAAAAGAGCCAGTCTGTTTTGTGGACCTCTGATTACTTGATATAAGGTTTCCTAAGAACAAAACATTGAGTTGGGATCGATGCCACCAGAGGTCAACTGCAAAGCATGATGGGATTTCTGCAGGTCATCTGCAGGTCGTTATAATAATAGCAGATGAAGAATTTGTAACATGAAATCAAAATTCACCCTACTTTCTTTCTTAACATCTTTGTTTTTACTATTCACAATTCATTGGTGGATATTATTCAAAAGAAAAAAATATCATCTCTCATTACAATCCATTTCATACCCTTTAGAAAATTGGCCACGTACACTACACTAAACTGTTATATAATAAAATATCTGTGATTTCCTGATTGAAATGATGCAGTTTCACTGAATGATGTTGTTACGGCATCTACTAGCAGTGGCTAACCCATGCTAACCGGCCAAACATTGAGCACCTGGTCATGTTACAGAAGTACAACAAGCGCTTAATGTCTGTTCATCTTGTCTTTAAAAACTTGAATATGGTTTTCCTATACAACTGTGAACGTGATATTAATTAGATAAAGTCATCAGTTTCTCAAACACCCTTGAAAATTGTGAGATGAAATTGTGATTCATTTTCACATGTCACAACCCTATGTGACTCACAGTGGGGGCTGTCAGAGGTGCCTCCATGGCGTCCCTATCTCTGCTCAAAGCATCTGATCAGAATCTCTAAGAGGCAATCAATAGCTTTTGTCTTCTAGCCCTGTTTCTTTGATCAGCTAAAGTCAAAGGCTCATGAGAAGAACTGAAGTGAGCTGTATCTTCTGCCATCAGTGTAAACAGAGGAATTATTGACCTTGAGAGCAAGATCAGTTTTAAATCTCTGAGAAAGTGGACCATTCACCTTCTAGAGTAAGTATGTGTATGTGGTTCATCAGATCCTGTCAGTTACAATTCAGATTAATGTAATCTGCTGGTAATCTCAATCATGTGACAGTTATACCAGTATTCCTACTACACCCCACATCCACCTTTAATCATCACCTTTAACTTTTTTTGTGTGTAATGTTGCTGTTTGAGCATAAAAAAAAAATCAGCAAAGTTACAACACTCAAAGTTCACGGGAGATAAAAGTGATTTCTTTAACAGAAATCACTTTTTAAGAACTACAATCAATGGTTCATATGGACTACAACAAGGTTCTTCTAGGTGACTGCATAACAGCGGGAAATGAGATAAAACCTGTCCTTGTGAATGTGCAAAAACGAGACAAAGAAGAGTCTGTAATAGTGTGTTGTTGCCATGCAAACAAACGCTAACCAATCAAACCATTCAATATTTTAAAAGGCAGGACTTCGTAGAACCAGGAACTCAACAGTGCGCTTTTGACAGACTAGGAAGAGAGATGCAGCAATAAGATAAAATGTGTGATAAATGGTGCATTTTTGAACAATAAAGCATGAAAACCTATAATAGTGCACCTCAAAAACAAAATCAAGCCTTTGAATAAAGGCATAATAGGACCCTTTTAAAGTCTACAACAGATAATATATAAAGCATTTTCCTCCCCTTTAAAATTGCATAAGATGTTTGTTTTGCTATCTTGTTTTTGTTTTGCTAACAACTATATGGTTGCATTTGTATTTTTTTACTTGCCTCTGTGTTTATTTTTAAAACACAACTACCAGTTGAGACTTACTTGTCTTGTCTTTTGAGATCCACCAGTCACATAAATGCAGTGGTGCTTCGTCACTTAATTAAAAAGTTGACTACCAGATGTGGTGTAAAGCGTGCACTCACATCAATGGCATCTCGCTCAAAGATCCTAAGCTGCAGGAAAAGCTCTAGTTTGATCTTCCGCTCTTGAAACAGTTCCTCCATCTGAGCCTGGGCCTCGTCCAGCTGTTGCAGGACACTCTCAATGTGAGCCATTGAGCTGTTGTGAGGAGTCTTATTGCTAGAGATCGCTGAGTCTCTGTGATTAGAAAAAAACAGCAATGACAAGTGTGTGTGAGTATGAGGCATATTGAGTATGCAATATTTGAGGCATAATGTCCTTCATGTCCATCAGATAGGGAATATTATTACTACAGTGATAAATCTGTAAATCGTGTTAAAAGGATAGTTTACCAAAAATGAAATTCTGTTATCACTCTCAAGTTGTAAAAAATTTTTTTTTATTCCGAAATTCTGAACACAAAAGAAGATATTCTTAGGAATGTCTGTATCGAAATAGTCTGGGGCACCACTGATTTCATAGTATTTTTTTCTACTATGGAAGTCAAAGGTGCCCCAAAACTGTTCGGTTTATAAACATTTTTCAGAGTATCTTCTTTTGTGTTTAGCATAAAAACAAATTTATACAGGTTTGGAACAACTTGAGGATGAGTAAATGATGAAAGAATTTCATGTTGTTCATAGAATTACCTATTATTATTGATTTTGGCTGCTTTGATCCAAGACACCTTACAGGTGGTATAGTTCTCACCTGTTTTATTTTGCAATAATGCAAACACAGACTGACTACATTACCAGTTATGTATTGCTTATGTGTTTGTGTATGTACTGCAGTGTTGCCCTGGGGTTCTTTCTATAGACTGTGAAGTTGCAGTGGGCACCTGACTAAATATTAAGTGTTAGAGTCAGTGAGTGTTTGAGCTGCTGAGAAACACTGAGAAACACTGCAGTAAAGAACAGCAAAAATTATTTGTGGCGTTTCACTATTTGTGTTCTGCAATAAATATGCATTAGTAGAAGTTTCTATTTGTTTTCTAAAATCTAAATTTTTGATTTTAAAGGTAATGTGTGTTATGTTAAAATACCCATCTTACTATGCAGAGACACTGCATAAACATAATTCATGTGATTTCCTTAAGCATTAAAACAGTGGCACTTTAATTTTATTGTGAACAAAACATTGTTCAAATGCTGATTGCTTGTGCACCCTGACCTGCATGAAATGGCAACATTTACTCATTTAATGTTGTAAGTTTGGGGAGGCACTATCTATTTGCTGACCAATGGCAGATGTAGGGAGTGTTCTGGAAAACCCTTTAGAAAACAATGTTTTTGCAAGTCACTAAATACTCCAGCGGGTAATAAGGTGCAGTAAATAATTAACAGATATCAATATGATGTCCTGCACAAGAAATGTATGTTACATAAACATGACAGTGTTTGCTTGTGTAAACATTCCCATGACACCCAGAGACTGGTTTCCCTTCCCGTGTTCTTATTGGTTACTACCTGACTGATTTCACTTGACTTCTGTGTTCTCATTCGTCAGTACCTGAGCTGCTGGATAAGATCCTCCCCTTCTTTGATGACATTGACGGTGACCTGCAGGGTGGTCTGCTGCTGCTGACCAAAGCGTTTGATTAGGTCCTGCACGGCCTCCACTGATTCAGCATAAACATCATCCAGCAGCTCCTTCTGAAGCTCCTCCAACCACGTCCACAGCTGCAAATGGATGATGTCATTACCGACTTCACCTTATCTGTATCTCATCAATATAGTTAACCTGTACTAGATCTATAGAAAACAGTGTCACACAAGCATATAGTTTCACAAGCATTTTCTTCCAGAACTACAATCAGATCTTCAATAAATTTGTGTAGAATCTAGATGTCTGCAAGGTACTTGTGGGACAAATGGGCAAATTAAAATTTCACACATTCGAGCTAAAAAGACATCAGTTACATAACTGTGAAGTTACAAGTTACATTAATACATAACTTTGTCAATAAATGTTTTCTTAAACAGTTTGCAGTCAACTGGTTTGATATTCTGTAATGCAATCTTTACGTTTTGTGTAGTGCCTAAACACTTTTTGGAGCCACTGTTTTTTTGCACAAACAGGCAGACTACGGCTACCACCAAACTGCTGGTGTTGTTATTGCCTGTGAATGTATCTGGTAAGCTCACAGGATTAGCCATCTGCCTGTGTTGGCATGTCAAAGAGTGTGTCTCCTGCCACAGCAGGTCATGCCTCCTCCTTCCACACCTCCCCATTGTCTTTTTCCATCTCTACCTTTCTCTTTCACCAATACTCAAGCCTTTAACCCTTTATCTTAACTCACCTACTCTGTAAAAACAGAGATGTCTGTATTACCTGACCTGGCCAGATAGCAGATGGCTAACATTATGCCAACTGTCTTTCTCTACACACTAATATTTTTATTCAGATGCCCTTAAGTTAGGGGCGTAAAGTAGGCCTGTTAGCATGTAAAGAAATGTTATTACTTAGTGGCACTGTGCAAAAACAGTGGGAAACAAAAGCATAGACTTATGTTTAAAAAACTTTGTTTTAGTTGAAATACTTCAGATGTAAACATTCAACCCCACATGTCCCACATGAGCACTGCAGCTTAATGTGTCTAAAGTCTGTGCCCTAACCACAGTTCTGTACTGAATTAGTCTCACCCTATAGCACATAATTGTGTCAAGCAGAACTGTAATAGTATTTCTAACCTCCTTGCTGTGCGTGTGGAAGGCCACAGACATGTCGAGCAGGACTTTACGCTGTTCCACGCGTCTAACGAAGTCCTGGATGCGGTCCTCCAGCTGATGAGCTGCCTGGTAGATCTCCTCAGGGTCACATTCTCCTGTCTGAGCCAGCTGCTCTGCAGCCTCCAGGAGTTTATCAGCGTTGGTGTAGGTGTTCTGAGGGACAAACAGTGTGTTCAGACATCCATGTGAATAAATACATTATCCAGAGCAGTGGTGTCACAGCAGAAGAGTATAAACGTGTTCTATAAAGGTCTGGAAGTTAAGATGCATTCGACTAATTCCTCAGACAGATGCTCTTGCATATGTTCCCCCTACCTGAGCCACTTCCTCAAAGTCCTCATGACGTTTCTGCAGTGCTCGAGCTCTGTGGAGAGACTTTCCGACCCCTGTGTGCTTACTGAGGAAAGCCTCGCCATGGTTTTCAATCCAATCTAGAACCTGGAAGATGTTTAGAAATGAAAATAAATAAACAAGATAGAGAAATATGCTTAACCAAGTATGCCTAACTGGTTAATGTTTTTGACCAATTAATTTCCATTTACCTTTTACAGTTTTGTGACTATTTGTTAAAAAAAATTGTTAATAATTGTTGTTAATTGTTAATAAAAATTAGCCAATGAAATATTTTAGAACGCAGCAGATCTAGAAAAAATTATATTCCTTACCAAAACCTCCAGAAATACCCATGATACCCTTTTCCTGGATTAGAAAGTTACTGGCAGGTTTTTCCATGAGCGTGGAAACCATACCAATGAATTTCTATTCATATCAAGTTCTTTCAATGGATACTAAATGCACATCAAGAGTAATTGAGCGCAAATGCATTTTTTGTGTAACACCAGCAGGGGGCACGTCTGAGCTGCGATATTAAATGCGACAGCTCGACACCTCTATAACATCTCTATAACATCAGCATCATAAACGCAGTGAGGTCATCCTGCAGATTAAGAGAGCAACACTTTAATATCTGCTCTGCGCGTGTCTGTGAAAACCTCCTAATTGCGTTCAGTATGAACATTTGACTGTTGGGGCTTGTATCTTATATTTACTGCAGACTTGCATGGTCATGCGAATATGTATATAGAAATTAACTAATGATGCAAGCATGTTACAAACAACAACACTGCCATGGGAGCTATATATGTTATTAACCATATATTATATGTGAGGTAGATTTCTGCGCTTTAAAGTCAGGTCTGGTATCCGAGCATACAAAAAGAGCGACCTCTTTTAAAAAACGCAGCAGCTCACTGCAATAAACACATCTAGGTCTCCTCTCATGCATATTTCATTATGACACCTTTGATCTGGTTAAACGTGCAGTACACAGACCCAAGTGTGTGGCGGCATCTGTCGTCGCGCGCGTGCAAGTAATTTAAAGAAAATCATTTATCTTGCAGATGTTCAGTCGCCTTCTCGCGTGGCTGTTGTCTGATGTCTGGGAGGTTTAGAGGTCCCCTATCCCTGCATCATTTTATGGGGCAAACCCTCAACCTAATGAGGCTGCTGAACCCGGTTACCATGACAACTGATTCTGAACGCGTCTGAGAGAGAAGAGTTAAAAAAATCATGGTAACAGTGTGGGACAGAAAGAGTGTGAAAGAGAGAGACAGAGGGATAGAGAGGCTCTTTTTGTTTTAATGAAGAACATTTCTCATTTAAGTCCCTGACGTAGCAAAATATAACGCTTTAATGCAGTGGTCCTCAAAATCTCACTTTCAAATTTATATTCTGTCCTCAGCAGAACAGTCAAATCATATTTTAAACAGATAAGAACTTGCTTTACATTCAACATAATGATGCCTCACAGGCATTCTGACTGCGCCATATTT
This sequence comes from Chromobotia macracanthus, assembly GCA_036877525.1. Taxonomy (NCBI): domain Eukaryota; kingdom Metazoa; phylum Chordata; class Actinopteri; order Cypriniformes; family Botiidae; genus Chromobotia; species Chromobotia macracanthus. The sequence goes on along the minus strand of JAZGTH010000027.1, from coordinate 5,604,547 downwards.
TACTAAAGATATAAAAAGGGATTTTTAACCAAATGCACCTCATTTATGAGCAAGGACTTGGGATTTGTATTGTTTTACAAGGTAATCTGCATATTCATATGTGAACTTTATAGATTCTGATAAATCACTTTGTGTTTTATAACATCAATTCATGTTAAGGTTGTTGTGACAACTCTGGTATCTGTTGCAGCAATAAGCCACTTGAGGACACGCCTTACAACGATTACAGTGATTTTACCATGGCCTTCAGTGCCTTATTGCTTTTGTAAAAATGTTCCTCAAAAAACAATTTCTGAATGAAACAGGATATACAATAAGAGAATAAGTAGGGCGGGACTTCATTATGTCCTTCAGGAATTGATTGGATTGTGAAAAGTGGGGGTTAAAAATCAAAACAAAGACTGTGACTGAAGAGGAGGGGTTGAACAGTAGGGGGGTTTAAAAGAACAATTACAATGCAACTATGGCAAGTGCTATCTACAGATGTTTCATCCTTTGACACTGTAAATGCAGGATGCAGGAAGAAACGATTGGCTAAAAAAATCTGTTTCATTAAGACCTACTTCATTTCTCTGACAATACAATTTCTCTGAGTTTAGACAAACAACAGCAGTTGTATAAGGTACGTTATAGTATTGAGGAAGTTTCTGACCTGCTGGACGTCCTGTTGGAAGACGCAGAGCTGTAGGCGCTGATGAAGGCGAAGTTTACGGTGTTGCCAGATGTTCTCCAGCTGCCTCTGGTGGTGCAAAACCTCATGAATGATATCCAGGACGTGGTGCACCGCCTTGGAGTAGTTAGCTGAGGCTGTCAAAGAATCTGCGCTGCCTGGGGTCAAAGGCCGCTGTAACTTATCTAGTAGGGCTTTGCCATCCTGACTCACCTAAAGAAATACAGGTGATGCGCATCAATGCGTGAATATATTGGAACATCACGCATCAATCAAAGAAGAAAATCACAGACCTAATTATTTTATATTTGCTTGGTTCTTGCTCGGCTTAGAGCTGAGCTGGGCTTAGTTTCAGAGTCTAAACTATGTACAAACATAAGTACAAATTAATGTCCTGATGAGCTGACTGACCTGTTAAGTAGTACAATTTGTAGTAATTGTATCCCTGTACACCACTGTCTTCTCTGTAGTGGGTGCAGGTTTGACATACCTCAGAATAGGCAGCACTGATGTGTTCATAGAGACCCTGGTGGTGATGGATGGTGTCCTCAAGGTCCTGAAGCTCAGAAGGAAGATCTCCCTCTCCACAGGCTTTACACCATGAGTCTATGTTGCTCATGTACTAGTAAAATAAATAAAACCAATCAGTGAGATACATCCCTAAAAACATAATGCCACAATAATCAAAAACAAAACCAGGGGCTTTAGAAACAGACTATTGCCAGGTTAAAACTAGACAGTTTCTAAAGAAAATTTAAATAGGCAATGTAAGAATGATAGCACATAAGGTACATACAAAATTGCAGAATTTTGTGAACTTGACAGAGTTATAATAACATTTACTCAACAATTACACCAATATTCATTAATATACAGTATAGGACAACAAAAAATGTTGATGTTGAAATTGTTGCTTCAGCTGATTGCCAAGTCAGTAGTTATTGGCTAATAAAAATAACTCCAAAATAACTGCAAATTTCCATCATACAGACCTAAAGTATGGGTCTATTACTAGGTAAGATGTTAGGGCATCACAAACCACTGTTGATATGACTGCAAATCTACATCACTAACAGAGAACAACTGTTACTCAATAGGAGTATAAAAGACTCAGGTAAAACTGCCTTAGAACTTCAGATGAAGTAAATTTAGTTCTCAGCAGCTACTCTAGCTCTTGGCCACCCACCACTGAGTGTACTATAACATTGACTTATTTAGAGAAAGAATAAATAAATTACAATTTGCCTATGGGGGACTACAAACACAGATGCTCTATTTTTGCCTTGTCTCACTGGAAGAGCAATGTAATCAAAATACATAGAGCAACAGCCTATTAGTAATACTGATAGAAAGTGATAATTGCTCAAAGAGAAAGATGAACAGAAAAGATGAAATGTTTCTCCTGCACACATCTGCACGATTTCAGTAGTCTCTGAACATTTATCACTGTTTTACTCATGCAGATAAACATATCTTGTAAATATTCTATTTCTTGAGAAGTGCAAACATTGTGGCTCTTTTAACATTTTATTTAAATATTCTGACATGGTGCGTAACAGAATGTGCTAATGTCTGTTTACAAACAGTCAGCATATCACTGTATCTGTCGGTATGTGTTGGCCATTTTCAGTCCTCACCTGGTCAGTTTTCTGGTGGAAGTTAGCTGACATCTCCAACAGTGTGCTCCTCTCGTCCAGAGCGGCAGCAAATGCTTTCCACTCCTGCTCCAGCTGACCTGAGATCTGCTGGATCTGCTGGGTGGCATAATGCCCTGCCTCCAGCAGCCTGTTGCCCACTGACATGATCCGACTGATGTTCACATACACATTCTGCAAGAGATCACGACAAACACTCTGAGTGCTGGGCACACTGCTTCCTTGACTAGGTTACTTAAAAATAAAATTGTACCCAAAACCTGACAAATCTGAACAAAACCTCCTTTTGGGGACATCCTCATTTGTAAAAATGCTATAAATATTGTACATAATGTTTTTTTAAATTAAAAAGTAAAAATGTTAAGAGTGTGTGTGTGTGTGTGTGTGTGTGTGTGTAATAGGGGAGGACATCAAACAAAAGGTGAAACGTGACAACACGACTTCAAAACTCTTAAATTGTTTCCAATTTTGTGTGCCTTATGAATCAGATGTTCAGCCAATGGCCGGTGGGTGTGACATTTGAGGCTTAAACTAAGCCAAGGCCTGTGCCACTTATTACAACGTTCATATTCTTAATACTATAATCTAGGGCATGCAGGCGTTAACATTGTTTGAGGTTCCGTCCATCACAGCAAATGGTTGAGGGTGAAATTTACTTACCAAACTTCACCCAATTCGTAAACCCAAGATTGAGCAAAAGCAATAGTGTGAACAACAGCAATAATTATTAGTATTAGTTCAAAATTCTTTGTTAGTACATCCATGACACATAAACATTCATATTAAGTGCAATTTAAAGATGGCCACTTTAAACAAATCCTGTTTGCATATATAGATAAAACACGCCACAGTAGCTACAGTCTGTATAAACATGTTTATGTATAGTTTGCTAGCAAAATTGAATGTATTTTAACCAGATGAGTTCAGGATGGAAAACAGGATTACTAACTCACTTTATCATTCACCTCAAGCTTGGTTTTAGAGCTGCTTGGAGAAGATAGACATGCACCAGTAAACACAAATTCATCAGCTCCCCCATATATCACAGGCTTTGTGAATCACATCATGGAAACAATTTAAAGCTTATGGTGTCTCATTTTCATGCAAATCTTAAGCAGCTTAAAGTCACTGCTGGCTAAAGACATGCTAAATATAACGGGCACTATTGTCTTTACAATAACCTGCATGTGTTTGCAATTTCTGCAATTTTACTTTTACATGAAAGGCACAAAACAATCAGTTGGTATAATTTACATGAATTTAAGTTTACTCAATAAAAACATGCAACACAATCATGCCTACTGCTACAGTGACAAACTGAATACACATTTCTCAGTATACATCCACAATATATGAAAGGGCCAGGCCTAATTGTTTACTTCTGACTGTTGTGACATGCAATACTGCAAGCCATTCTCTGGCCCCTAAAATAGAAATAAAGGAAAAATACAGACATATAGAATGGCTTGTACTTAAAGTGAGAGTAAAGACAGGGAGAGAACTCCACCCACCTTCACCCAGATCACATTACACTACCTGAACACAGCCAAGACACATACCACAGAACAAAGGCCTTCCACATATCAGAAAATTACTGCACTTCACAACTCTACTGGACCTTGAATTCTGTCCAAACAGAGACAGTCATGCAAAGACAGCCCACACCTACTGTAAAGGTCTTCTCACAGAGTGTAAAGCACAGGTCTATAACAACATTAATAGAGAACAGATTAAAGTAATATTTGACTCAAAATAAACATTCTGTCAAGTTATTTACTCGCCCTCAGGCAATTCTCTTGTACTTCAATATTTTTCCTTATCAACATCTCTTTTTGGGGTTTTTTTCTTCACCTTATAGGTGATTTTTAAAAAAAGTAAACAATTTTTTAAAAAGTAAACAATTCCTTAAAGAGCTTAATTATTTTGGCATACCAAATTATCATTATATTTATATAATATATACCATCACTCTCTTATGGTTAGCAGAGCAGAGCTGATAACTCCAGTAATTTCTTTTAAACACTGAATAATGAGACCAGGAGTACAGGGAACATTATATCTCCCTCTGGGTTTCTCCGAGACTAATCAATACACTGCTATGATGAGAGATTATCCAGCCAAGTGTAAAATGCCTTTAGCATGAGGAGTATTTTCTACGTGTTTTGCTCTGTGGAGTTTCTAAATGGGTGGATGCTGAGTTTATTTCCAACCTGACAAGAGTAACATTCTGTTCAGGGGACATAACCCCTGGAAACTAATGACACAGATTCTTAAGCGTGTCCGTTGCGAAAGGTTACAGCCAGGCACCCAGCATGCCATGTGATGGACATTGACATCCCCATAAAACATCTATTGAATTACTGTCAATACATGAAGTGCCAGATTCGGCATGACCTGCAGGCTATTAAACTGTAGGGAGTATTGAATCCTCTAGGGGGTGTTCTATCAACAAAGAGCATTACTGATTATTAAAATTTCTAAATAAAAGGTTAATTTTATGTAATTATTCTATAAGCACAAACAATGAAGCATTACATTCACGTGACACAATAAATGTTTCCACAAATGCTGTGAGCTGTGCTCCAAGAATACTATTGGTGTTCTGAACCAAAGCAAACAGTTGACACAGCACTTCATCCATTAAGTTGTAATCAGTCATAGCAATGTGAGATTAAGGAGGCTGTTCTCACAGCTCAAACAGGACATGATTTCAGCACACTCAGCTAAACAGCACACTTATCTAAAGAGACTAGCAAAAAAGAAACAAAGGGCCTGATAACAAATACAAACATTCTAGGATGTGGGAAGAGAAGTTACATAATTGTTAACATTAATAAAAGCACTTCAAACTTTTATTAATAACATTAACTGCCTTTTATAAAACATTAAGTTCCATTCCTCAGATATGATTGGGTGAGAGGCATTGTAATGAAAGAATTCTGAAGTGTAGGATCAAAACAGCACGGACATGTTTTGTTGTTTTGTATCCCAAAAATATCACACTTGCAATCATGCTGTTATTGTCGTATATCACTAAGATCAGATTACCTGTTATTCCTCATGATTCTGTGATTCCAGATGTTTCTAACATCTGAATATATTTGAATTAGATGTATGCAGGCTCATTGCTACACTTTCTATTAGCAGATAAGCAGTAACGTGGACATGAATGAGCAGATTGCAAATGAGACCATGAAAATGAAAAGCAATGTTATGCATTTTATGTTTTTTGTAAAACTTTTAGTTTCAAACCTACTGGGGGTGATCAGCCAGACTGCCAGGGTCACACACGTGTGCACTTGTGTGCACACACATACCGATGGCGTAGTGTATGTGCTACATGCAGCATTTATTGTCAGTGCGACTCTGTGTACCATTGTGACATTACAGAGCTTTAGGCATATATTAACATGACTATTGTATGACAACAGAGAATGTATTCCTGCGTGAGAGTCAGGTCAAAAACACACAATCTCTCATCACGTGTACAAACACACATCATTTTAATGATGTAACACTGTCATAATGCTTCAGGGGTGGAAGACATTACTGCTGGACCACTGGACACTGTCTTACCATACAGTTCATGGCGAAGTGGTTGTGCTGGGTCTGCAGCTCCAGCACGTGCTGATGGTTGCTTCCTATTTCAGTGTATGTGTTTAGGAACAGGCCTTTATTGTGGACAATCCAGTCAAACATCTTGAGAGAACAGAATTGAAAGACAGGAACAGAAATTACTTTTAGACATTTCTTTGATAAAAAAATGCTATATATATTATATATGCTATATATATATGCTATATTGCAGTAGCATATACTGCAATATAGCATATACTGCAATCTGATCGCCATCTCTGTCTGAAACATAAAATTGCAGGTTACGTTACATACTTTTATTTAAGTATGTTGAAGGCAAACTGACATTTCCTGTGAAATCTGACCCAGCAGCTCAAATTTTAAATCATTATTCTAAACTTACCATTAATAAACTTACCAAAAAAAATTATTATGGGTTGCAGCTTTAATGATGGATTTTTGGATGGGTCAGTTTTAGAATATGTTTGCATTCCATTACAACATTTTTTATAAAGTCACTCCACCAGTGTTAAATGTGCACCATTATTGTGGCTCAGTTTTTACCCTGTTTTGTGGGTTCAGTTTAGACAGGTAACAGTCAGACCTCTGATGGTTTCCATAAAACTTTGCTTATCTTCCGTTTTGATAACTACGGCTTTCCAAATAATTTTACACAAATCAGAGTTGTACACAGAACACTATTAAACCTCCTATTAAACCACAAAGCACCGATCACACAGAACTGATCACAGTAAACAATCTCACCTTTTCTGCATCCTGTTGGAAGAGTCTCAACTGGAAGCACTGATCCAGTTTGAGTTTGCGCATGTGCCAAGACTGGTGCAAATGTTGGCGTGTGGCGTGAAGTTTATCCAGCAGTGCCTGGACTTTAGGAGCTAAACCCTGGATATCTCCTCTGCCTTTGTCCCCGCTCTGGATCCATTGGAGCAGACGCTGGCCTTCTGTGTCTAGCTCCTCAACTGGAGCTTTAGTCACCTTTTTCTTTAAAGAGGCATGCTCCTCCATGGCACGTCGAGACCCATCCAAGTCCGATGGTAGCTCTCGCTGGGACACCAAGTCCTGAAGCTCCTCCAAACAGGCCAGCACACGAGCAGCATTGCCCGTAAACTCCTCAAAGGCCACTCGAACCTCGATCCACTCCTCATGGTCATAGTCCAGACTGCCCTCGAAGTCTGGAGTCAGCTGGGAAGGATCCACCACTTTGGTCAAACCCTCAAGAGACACCATGATGGTCTAAAAGGACAAGATGGACTGAATGTAATGACTGGACGAACATTTTATCGTTTTAAGGTTGTGTGCCTTCCACAGAAGATGTATATTTATAGAAACATATTTAAACCACTTAGCTAAGATTGCCATCAGGATGAGAAGAGACTTTCAATCAGCATAACAAAAAATGTTCCTGGAAAAAACAAATTGCCTACCCTGACTTCAGGTTGCTTACTTTGTAGAATAGCCTTCAAATCAGGAACAAGCCTTAACATGCTGCTTTCACAGATATAATGTTTGATATCTCTAAACATTATGCAACAGTTTTAATATTTCATTTAAAAAAATGCCCACTTGTAGTTTTGGAATAAAATATAAATTTTACATGTGGGTGTACTTAGCTTTTTTAATTTAGTGTGGCAGCTTTATAACTAACAAAGAAAATCACTGCAACTTGTGATAATATTATGACAGCTCTGGGCTCTGAATAGGAAGGTTTCCAAGAAGCTGAAATAGATTTCAACAACAACAATGCAATTAAACAGTAATTGTATGATAAATTTAAACTCTATCAGATCAGTTATATTGAATGTTTTACTCAGAGGGAGCCAGACATGGCAGATATTGCAATCATTCCAGACATTGCAGCTCAAGTCTTATTATTAAAAACAACAGCGGACATGAGGGAACAGTGGACACTCGAGACTGGGTGGAGGACAGAGACTAGAACTTTAAGACACTGGTCTAAGGTGTTAGCACTTCTCACACCTGCAACTTCACTCTCTTCAACAAGCTGCAGGAAGCCAGTAGCAACAACAGGGCATTGATTAATCTCTGATCAATCCCCTAATACTAAGTAATAGCAAAAATATCAAAACTTCTTTCTAAACTAGTAACTATAAAAGCTGTAGAAATTGGTTTCAAGTACTTGTGAATCACTTTTAAACACACTAAGAATTGTTTTTAATCAAGTTTTTATTACATTGTAATAGCACTATTATTGTTCTGCTGTGCTAGATGTGTTAATTCGAGGAAGCTCCATTGGGAGACTAAGCCTACAGATTAAATACGACACTACTGTGGGTGTCTTACTCTCAGTTCTTTGATGAAATAGGTCAGAACTAATTTTATCAGCTCTATTTTCGCACCAGCAACATGGAATGTTCCAGTAAAGCATATATCAGGTTATCTACTTCTTTACAAACACACTGTAATGTGGCTGTAAAAATAAACAATGCAGTGTCCATGTTCTCAAGTACTTTGACTTTTTACACTTTTGAATTTTCAATTTCAAAGCAATACTTTTCTGAATATACCAAAAACAGAGCTAATCTTCTGTCTGTTTTACCTCAAACTCAAACTTGGAACTTCCAAAGTTGGTCCTCTGCTTCTGCCAGAAGTTGTCAGGTTTGATGATGAGAGCAACGTGGATGCAGGAAGGAAACGATTCCTGTAAGATCTTCAGCAGAGGTTTGATGGAGTCCCATTTAGATCCTCGCATATCCACGATGACTGTGAAGCCATGTCTGCTCACCTCCTCACTGCGCAAACAAATAAAAGCACAGCATCAGCCCCACTGTAAATCACTGATTCACACAACATTAGGGAGAGGAACGAAAGCGTCGTTTTAAGAGATCTACAAACCCCTGCTGACAGAAATACATTTCAGAAATAAAGTACAGGCACCTTGCATGAAAAAACACTTACCCAAATATATTTAGTTTAAACGATAAAAGACAACTGCTGCAAGAAAAAAACAACAGGAAGTGCAAGAAGCTAACTAAACAGCTCTCTGAAAACAATAAATATCCACAGCTCCACTTCTACTCTGGTCTGACACTTAAACAGGAGTGAACAACTCTAAATCATACTGACTTCAGAAACAGAGAGAGGGAGAGGGAGAGAGAGCGAGAGAGAGAGAGAGCGAGAGATAAAAAGAGAGAGAGAGAGAGACAGAGAGAGAGAGAGAGAGAGAGACAGAGAAAAAGAGAGACTGATGAGGGAGAGATGAGTAGGGGGCTGAGCTGGAGCAGAATAGATGGATGAGTGAAACTGAGCAAACAAGAAAAAGGAATAACATGAAATCAGTGTGCATGCCAGATTCAGTACAAACCAACCTGGGGATGGACAACAAATTCAAGAATTTCAAAGTATGAACATATATTGAGGTATTAGTGTTTTAAAGTCTTGTGGTAAACTTTACAAAGTGTCTATTTTAAAGGCTTAACCCATAGACTGTGTTAAAGAACATATACAATAATTTTTCATTATTAATAGGGCTTAACTTATATTAAACTGTTCTTAGAACATCCCTTAAAAGTGTTAAAAGTTTGGAATAAGATAAAGGCAGACACAATTATCAGAAATAAAGACATAAGAGAAATGGAAGCAAACAAGTATGGTCCAATAAGTTCCAGACCAAACAACAAAAAATCTAAACACCTGACTATCTGATGCACACCAGACACTATACACCAGCAGCTGTAAGCATCTATACACTGCTTCTCTCCCTAACCACTAGTTTCTAAACCAGGGGCCACGTCTGGGTATCCAGCAGAATTTTGATAACTGTCACTTCTGATACAAAGGGTTAGATGGGCAGCATTTCTTAATAATAGCACATTTTGTAATAAAATCACCATGCTATAAAGCTAAAGTTTAATTTCTTTATTTTTCAGTGGGGCTCAGATCAGGTGTTTATAGAAAACATAAAAGAAGTTTGAGGGTACCCTGAGGCAGACACTAACCTACATAAAGTTTTGGACTGTTTAGTTCTGGAAGCCTCTGGCTAAAATCAGAGCTGGCTGAGTTTTACATTCACAGTCCAATCAATGCTAACTGGGTGCTTGTTAGCATGTTGTTATGAGGTTTCTGGGGTCTTCTAAGTAGTTTCTAACTGGCCAAAAGAAATATTCTAGTCCCAGGGTAAAGTTTAGGATGACTTTTCATTTTGTGTAAAAACAGTTGGGCACCTGCAAAATTCACAAATCGGTGCATGCGTTTTTCAACAATTTTCATAGAACAAACCCCTAACTAATTGAAAATTATCAGTTGAATAGGTCATTTCAAATAAATTGGCCTAAAATAGACCAACTGCAGGGCTACCATAGAGTTGAGAAAACTGTATGTGGGCAGAATGGTAACTGGACTGTAGCTTTGCTATTCCTGCTCCTGGCTGCTGTCCACATGCTTCCATGGGATCAATCCCTCACCTGCTCCACTGACTGCAGCTGATCTGAATTATGGTGGTGATATTATCACCACCATAATGTTATATTGCATAATAAGGCTCACACAGGTAGATAGGCAAAACACTACAGGTGCACAATATATCAAAATTATTACAAAATACGCATATCGCAATGGTTTGCACAGAACAATTTTAACAGTTCAGACGGTTATGTATAGTTAGTTTTAGGTTAATGCAGACAGCAGAGAGTTGCTACCAGAAGTTATAGTAATGCTTGCATTTCCTAGATAGAATATGAAACGTTGGTTACAATTTAGTTTTTGAATGTATTTTAATGCAATTTAAACAGACTTAACAAATTTAAAAACAGTATATCAGATTATTTAAGTTATGGCATATTATATTTTTCTTCAATATTGTGCAGCTCTAACACATGCACACAAGTAGTACCTGGGGATGCCTGCGAGGTACGTGATGAGCCGTCTGAGGTCCTCCTGTCGTATTCGGTCATGGTTGCTCCTAGCAGGAAACGTAAGGACTGGCCCTCCCCGACGATCTCGTCCACCTGCAAGACATTAACACACTATATATGTAATACTGAAAGAACTCCATCCAAACAGTGTGAGAACATTCCAGAGCCTCCACTGAAACACCATCATCTCCAAAAAACATCTGTCATCCAAGCATTAGAAAAACAGGACAATGGTTTGTCTTGAGGAAGTCATCACTTTCTACCTATAGAATGATGTTTTGGGTCAAAACACAACCACAGACACAAAAACAAATTTTTGTGGTACTAACTGTAGTAATTATTTTGTCTAACACAGAATATGTTGCTTTGTATCATCACAGCCATAATAGCATTGCTTTATATAGTGATTTACATGGCATCCTCCATTAAACTCTCTTCCTGAAGTACTAAAAAATGGAAGAAAGACACATTTTAAATTAGTTATATTTCTATTTTAGGCAAGCTCAGCTGACGATAAGCAAGTTGGCCTGCCAAAGATTAAGATACTGGTATGTTATCTTGGTCAGCAGTAAGCTATACATGCACTACATTTCCCCAGTGATGCTGCTCAGCTCACATCCCAGAGAGAGTGTTGGTGACTGTTGCTGCAAATAAAAAAAAATTCCTCTCAGTAATATTCATAGAAATCCAGGAAACTCCTCTAAATTAAAGACTTAGAATTTAATGAAAACCAAAAAGCTTTGAAAAATTAATATTGTGGGGTCTCTGAATAACTGTGAATAACTGTCTGGGTCACATTAAAGTAAATTATTAAGTTACTTAAGTAAATTAATGTATTGTAAACTGCATATGATTAAAACAGTAAAGTACAGCTAAATATAAAACATGGTAGTATTTGGTATACTAAATTTAATTTATGCTAAGGAATTGGCTTGGCTCACCTGATAAGAACGCCACCTTCTCCTTCAATATGGGCAGAACTTCAGTGGCCTTCATGTCTTCATTCTTGTGGAACCCTGGTGTAGTTCAAAAGCTGGTCAGTCTTCAGAGTACATGATGACAAACACACTCACAAACACGTCCACAGAAAAAGCAACAATCTCATTCATTCACTGGTTTGAGGAGTCTGCATTTATGAATCAGCACTCTGGAGTGGATTGGATACTAAATGAAACCATGTGCCATGCTATCCAACAGAGCATAATTAAAATTTCTTGATGAGCCTAAATGTGTTTAAAAGACCTTTGATTGGATGATGTGCTGTTAATAACATATTTACAACTCTATGGCACAGTCAGAGATATTTGCCTGTTCAACGCTCTCCTGCCCAATCTTGATCCTCATCCCCCCCCCCCCACCTACTCACCAGATGGCAAGATCTTAATACATCCACAGCCTTGCCAATGCATGTGCACACATAACATGCAAATGTAAACTCAATGACACCAACATTCTCTCACTTACAAGAAACAATTTCAATTTCTGACAGCGTAAAACTCTAATTAAAATGGCAAACACCTTAAAGAACACCCTGCCTAAAAATGCTAGTCATGTTACGTAAAAAATGTTTTTGCTAAATGTCTGCTAAATGTCTAAACGTAGACAGACCGGTATATTGGCCAGGCCAAAGATATCTGTTGTTCAGAATTAGTATTTAATATTGAGGCCAAATAATCAGCCAATTAAATAAAAAATAACATCAAAAGATGAGACATATATTAAGTGGAGACATATATACTTACAATAAATATGAGCACAAATAAATAATCAGGTGTTAATTACTGTAAAGATCAGACTCATTTTATTATTAAAAGAACAGCTTGGGTTTAACATTTGCAGGTCTAAATGTGCCAATATAAACATGAATGTTAATAAAAGGTTAATCTTCACAGGAAGCAGCAACTGCCGTTTATTAACTCATTTTTCTTTTAAATCCACAAAGAAACAGTATTACCACATCAAACCCAGCTCAATCCAACTCTACACTCAAAACAATTAACCAAAAACAAAAGCAAGTTGGTAATAGATAAATATAGTCTCTTTAGATTATATGAATATGACTATTTATGTCACATATAGACCAAGCTAACACAACATTTAGAATGACATTTAGGTGTTCTTGAACCAAAAACAAGTAAACAAAACTAAAGCCTGGTAAATATATCCCTGGTATCTGGGTCAACATATTGCTATGATGTTTTAAAGACCAAGCATATGCAGTGTTTGTCTGAATTTAAATAATTATTTATTTATTTATTATTAAAGGGGAAGTTCACCCAAAAACAAAAAAATATTTAAAAAAAATAATAAACCCGCTCCTAGTTCTTTGTTTAGTTAGTTAGGCTACTTTTTAAGTTTAGTTTAGTTACCTTTTTTAAATGCTAGTTGTTTATACAAAGACAAATAAGAGAGGCACATCAGCTGTGTAAAATTATTAATTTACATTACAGATGCAAGCCTGCTGAAAGGGGCATAAAGGGGCCATGCACATTTCCACATTGCTATTGATTTCATTAGCTTTACGAGCAAGTCAGCAGTAGTCAAGCCTGATTGCCCATCATAACACATTATGTCAGTGGGCTAAATTGCCCACTACTTCCTGGCGTAAGGTTAAAGTTGCCTGCAGAGAGATATGAGGGCTGGGGCATGTGCCATTGTAGTATCAGGGGATTTAATGGGGTGTGTTATGTATGTGTGTGTACCATTCCCCTAACTGCAATGACATCACAATCCAATATACACATAACCTATACACTGTGTTATATGCGTGTGGTTTTTGTACATGTTTGCCAGTTCCTCCCCCTTCTTTAGTGACATCACCTCAATATAATACCCATATATTCCCCACATGTATATGTGGGTGAGTGTGTGTTTGCCTCTTGTACTTTCATCTTATACAGGTCTAGTCTTGATAATATGGCTTTCCCTTCTATGCAGCCCCACTGTGCAGAGCTCAGCCTCTGAGGGCACAAAAACATCATAGATCAGATCAACATCTAATCTAGGGGTTCTCAACCTTTTAGGCTCACAAAAAAATTTATGTTCCAGAGCTCCACCCACATGACAGAATTAATCTTTTTAGCATCCCTCAGGGGCAATTACACAACTGGCAAATTATGTTTGAAGAGATTCAACAAAATGAACATCAGTCATTATTTACTCATCCTCACGTCACCCAAACTGTATGATTTTCCTTCATCCATGGAACTTAAAGGGAGATGTTTAGCAGCGTTAGCATCTCAATTTCCAAACCTCAATTCAGAAATAGCTTGTTCACATTTACATTGAACCATCCCTTTAAGAATAACAATACTATTTAATCTTCTTTTGTTGTTCCTGACTTTGTAACAACAGCTATAACAAACCACTGGGTGCCCCCAATTCATTCACACTCACACTGTCTAATGAGAGGGTTGGACTTGTGTCACGCTGCAGCTTGCCCATGTCTAGCATTATAATTGAAAGGGTGCATCTCATCTTTGTTTTATCCATCTTGGACCAGTATTTGCTCTCGATGCAAATAAGCACTTGCAAAGGTAGCTGCATTTTTAGGGCACTTGTGTCTACCTTTTGTGACAAATTCCTCCAGAAATGCACAAATATGTGTGCGTTTATTCATCTTTGTATTCGATATCACAATGTAGCTCACACAATATCACATTATACGTGATATTTCAAGAGACGAGCAGAGAAGATTGTAGCACAACAGAAGGTACACGTGTTGTATGTAGGTCTAGGCTATGCTGTTAAATAATTTGATTAGTTACACTAACCATACGGATGGTACAAAATGCTGATAAGTGATATCACCATCTTACATAGTGATTTAGTTCATACAAGTGTTAAACGTTTAAAGCAAAACATAAACCTTTATGTATAAGCATGTATAATTCTGCTGAAAAGCTGAGCCAAACCTCAATTCAGAAATAGCTTGTTTAGGCTGAAGGAAGCTAAACCTTCCCCACTGTCCAAACATCCTACAAAAACAGGACTGTGGGATTTACATCATATCACTCAGCAGGTTTATTGTTTTAATGAAGAGACGCTCTGTTTCCAAAAACACAAGACTGTCCCCTGACAGCCTTAGGTGGTAATCATATATAACTTTAGATAATAAAAATGTTTCTGCAATGCTCCCTAAATTAACAGCTCTGTCAAGCATGAAATATAAGCTGTCAATCAGTCCTGGAGTTCAGTAATGCATTATTAACAGCAAACCCATTTCTCAATCACTTTGAAGCCATCTATATGCCAGCGTGCTCTTAAACGGCACATTTACTTTCAGAATATATACATTTAAATATTATACAGTCTTTTGCCTCCAGGAAAAGATTAAAAACATTAAATTCAACAACTCAACAACACAGATGCCCACCCTAATAATGCCACCGACAACTTGACAGTAAGTAGCCAATCCTGGTTCATGGCTGAGAAGTAACTAATGCTTATTGGCAAATGAAGTAAATAAATAAGGCATTTTATAGAATATAAATTAAACCAAAACTATGCTTGTCAAACGATGACATGCTGCAAAATGCAAGGTGAATTTAAACACCTTGAAAACTATCATAGCACAACTCAAAACATGAGGTAATACTGGATCTACAGCACATTAGTGTGCATAGACTGAAGCATCGACACTGACTGGAACAATTGCCACTCCCGTTTGCAGGGCAGCTAGAGGTGTTTTATGGAGACAGAACTAGTCATTAAACTTCTCTTCCCAAAAGTCCACAAGCTCAACCTCGCAGTCTTCCAGCAAGAGAGTGAGAGAGGCTGTTGATATGCAGTTTACAGGGTAAGTGCCTGATTGTGGAATAATGTTGCCTGAACGAGTGTGTGAAATGGACCAGCATTCAATGACGAACACATACCATGTACACAACAGATAAAAGAAGTTCTGCATTCTGGGTAATGATCTGAACTGGTAATTGATAGACTTTAGGTTTGAACCCCACAAGGGGCTCCGAGAGGCTTCTACTTTACAGAGATTTGTGTCAATACTCTCCAATGCACTGAACTATATGGAGCTACAGTGTTACCTCAGGCACTGCTTTAGAGGGAGAAGTTCAAACTGTTTAAATATTGACCTGTTTGCCTCTGACCTTTTAAAACACAAGACAATTCACAAAATATGCGATTATGTAAGCAGTGGATACAGTAGAGCATAAACAAGATCTGTCTATGACTTGTTTATGACAAAACATTGAAAGCACATCAACACTCTTAATCATAAAAATAACTCTACCACAACACAAACCCAACCATAACACAACACGTCATGTGGAGGTCAAAGTCCTAAATGATGCTCATGTTGAGAAGAGTGTTGTAGTGGTTCTGTGTTATTGTAAAGGGATGGAATTCTACAGGGATGGAATGTGTAACAGAGAAATTAAAACAAATTCCACTGGTTCTCAACTGTATGCCAATTATTTAAGATTCTAATCTATAAATTACTTTAGAGCAAGGGAAGTTGTCCATTACAATTTCATTTTAGTGATTTAGTGGCAGTGTTTGAGAGATTGAATGAATCTGGACTGATAAAGCATAACTCTGAATCTCCTTTTCCCATAAATATTAATATTAATAATTAACTGATTCTTGAGCATGCTGATACAGCATTGCAAGGTAAAATACCACTGCCTTGCAATTGTGCTTTTAGTTTCGAGAATTTTCTCAAAATAACAATGTGTTCAGAGCCATGATAAATTGCGCATTGATTTAATACAAAAAAACTTACAAATTTAAACGTACAAATTTAAGTACTGTACAGTATATACTGAGTGAAACTGACCAGCCCAGATTCAGGGCTTCTATATGAAAAAGTTCCCAAGCTTTGTGAAGTTTTGGCAAACACAAAAAACATGGGCCTCTGCTCTAATCATGTAGGGATGGAAACTTTGGCTGCGTGTATGTCTGTGTGTGTACATTGGCTGGTGCTAGGCAACATTTTCCTTTTTTAGGCTCCTGTCTAAATATAGGCCAGCCTCAGAGGTAATGATGTGCCACTTTCTCAGCTGTGGGGATTGTGATTAAGCAGGCCAGTCCTTGGCCATGCCTCTATGCACAGAGCCTGGTTCACATCTCATTCTGTCAATCCTCATTAATCACCTAAAATCAAAGACACACCTGTCGGAATGAGAGGAACCGTATTAACGAGCAGGTGGTCTAAAGTCTATAAGCAAATGAAGGGTTGAAGATGATGATGTCAGGATTAGATCAGTTCATTAACACCTGCTTCAAGGTAACAGGGTGTATCAGTCTCCTGTGTCTCTCTATTGAAGCATTTTGCTTGAAATAATTTCTGCTGTTATACATCTATGGCTCTGGGCCATGACAATGACAGTTTGTCCTTTTATAGAACTCCTCTGTGTTCAAGATTCACTCTGTGGTTATATAAATAACCCTGGAAGGTACATTCAAACCTGTTGTGTGTAGCTGATGTTACGTTTGGATGATCTCACTTGAAAAGCTTCTCACTAGCATGTGACTCTAGTGAGATGCTTTGCTGTCCACTGCCTACATTAGCAGGTGCCTTATAAGAAAGCAACCAAACCATTATGGAACCCCATAAGTGACTGATCTGAAACACAAATACAGCTCTGCAAAACAAACTTGACTTGCAATTGATTTAACATTAGCATCTTGCTAAGGTAAGCCAAGATTTAAAGCAGGGCAGTTGTTGGTCCCCAGCTGGTTTTGGATGTTTTGGTCTGTGTGCAAGACACTGTATGCAAGAACATTATTTACAACATTATGATGTGTAGTCCAGTAGTTGGTGAATTGACACTGAATTTTGTAAAGTACATTGTTATCCAGTATGGCATTTGCTATTCCCAAACATTTCTGGACAGTACACCAAGTGTTTATTTTTTCAATGGTCAGTATTCATGTGATAAACTGCCACAGAGAAAAACCTTCCAAAACACAGCGGAACGTCTCCCAACTCAATTTCCTTAAATCTTGGTTTACTGTCCTTAACATCGTTGTGGGCTAACCACACCTACAATAATGCTGTATTACCCGACATCCAAGGCAAGAGCAACCACCAAAGTCATTTTTCATTCTAGATGTAACCACAATCTTCAGTGGCACACTAAGACGACATCCCAGTCTAAATTAGCAATTCAGTGTTGAGTTCAAGCAGCCTCAAGCAGAGCCAAAAGAGATGTGTGCCAACAATTTATTATACTTTACATTTGTATTTTGGATATTTTCTGTGGCTGCGAGAGATGGCCGAGAGCATGTCTGAGCCATTGCCAGCTCATTTCTCTCACACATCAGCGCTTCTCAATACAGTCCCCACCTTACATAAGTTATGGATCCCTTGGCCCATTCTCCCCTTTACAGGCTGCATTTCTCCCCCTCTCTTTACCTCTCTATTGGCAACCTTTACTGACCCATTGCCATATCTGTCTTTTATGGGCCTTGTTCACAAGTCTTGATTGCTTGTTGTTTTACAACCAGTGAGAGTCTACGATGGCCCACAGAGTCTCCCCAGGGGTGAGCCAGCAGGTTGGGACAGAGTTGCACGATCGCACAGCCCTTAGAAATGACACAAGCATTAACAAGTAATTCCCCAGACAAATTAATTGCACACTGCCATACTTGTGACAAATGACCTTCATTTCTCAGAGCTGCACAGGCACGGCTAATATTCTGCTGTTTGTTTGTTATTGTTATTCTGTTTCATTCACAAATGATATCTCCTTCATATTTTGACTGTTTCTCCCAGACATCAATGAGATCAAATGGAGAACAAATGAAAAAAGACAAAAAGTAAAAAGATAAACTTCAACTTTATAACTTTTTTTTTTAGCTATGCTATTAACATTTATTTTATAGATCATCAATAATTGTCTCTGTTAGTAAGAACAAAACAGGTTAGGTTGCCTCCACTGTCAATCTATTCAATACATCGAGTAAAACTGCGATCAGCAGCTCTTCTACAATATAAATGTTCCCATACGCCTCAATGATTTTACAACAATCAACATATTTCAATCTGTGCTCTAAAATATCACAATCCCCAATGTCCTTCAATCAAACAACCTGTAAACAGCAGGGAATCAGAGTACCTGAGAGCAGTCTCAATCCTGCTTGAACGTACTGCCAACAGTGGCTGTGCACAACCATTCCCATTATACAGGTGCATTAAGAGCTCTTAAAACTCCGCAAATTACATCTGTTCCCTGAGTTTCTGGGAAAGAACAGTCAACTGTAGCAGCTCAAAGGGGAGGTGAAAAGGCAATGAATGCTTTTAAACTAATGGCCTGAATATAAGAGGGTGGTGCCAATCTAATTCAGCTCATTTACCACTGCAGCTATTTACTTCATGCCCTCAACAGAACACAATTTACAAGAATTACCAGTGTTCCAGTGTCTCTGTGTGGATCTGTGCATGTGTTTTAAAGTCTGGTGAGAACTCAGATTGTGTGCAGATTTATACTGGGAAAGGTTCTGTGAATGGCTTCTAATCAACCCGTTCTTTACAGACCTTCTGCATGTAAGCTCGCCAAAACATTTTAAACATTACTGCTTATGCACAGTTTTGCTCATGTTTGAGCTCTTCAAATACAACTATGAGTAGCCACATAACAACATAAAGTACTTATTTGCTTTTCACAGAGCCTGAAAACAGATTCATACAGCAGAGATTTTAAGATAACAAACATATGAGTGACAGTGCTGAAATCTGTCATGTTTTATTATAACTAGCAAAGGAAGAATACAAAAGAGATCATGATAATTTAGTTAACCTGTTAAAAACAACAAACCATACAACAATCAATGCTTAATTACAACCCAAAAAACAAATGTGCTGATCATGCCATGGAAATATGACAAACCCAATCATAAAAAAATAACTGACCAATTCATCTGCCCAATATATTGATCTACGGCAACTCAAATAATCAGTGATATCATCTGCATAACATTTTTCTTTCAAATTATAAGAGCAGTTTAAGGTATTAATTACCTGTACCCAGCACACTTATACAAAGACACATAACATAGTAACTTTGAATGACATACCTTTTTCAGGGGTCGGACACCAATCAGTGAGACGTCCCTGCCTGTTTCGCATAAAGCCCACATAAAAAAAGCGATAAAGCATTGTGAGACTTGCCATAACTGCTGTGAGTAATCAAATGCACCCAGAAATCATAGCATTCATAACATTTCAACTTTGTTATCTCAAGATGCAGGCAGCAAAGTTTGGAAAAACCCTCTCTTGGTCGTCTCCATACGAGTCCTGCTCAGTCTGAGGTCAACATGAACTAAAAGTCCCTGGTCTAAAATAAACAGAGAAGGGTGCAGATCACAGGCTGAGTCAGCTGTCAATCAAAGAAGCTGAGAAGAGTTACAATGTGATTGTGGCAGGACGGGTGCATGAAGCACATCTAGACTATTCTATAATGGGGGGCCAATTTGGCCTATGGTTCTATTCCCAAATGCCCCCTGGGCCACTTTAGTACAACTTCAGAACAACACTTCTGACCCCCTTGATCAGGTGACCCAGTGTAAAGCCGACTGTTGTTTAATTATAACCTCTATGGTGCCACAGTGGGATTTAGTTTGTCCTTCTGTACCCCGGTACCCCATCACATGATGACACAGATACAGACCTTCTCAGAAGAGTAGCCAGCGAGTGAAAAGCTCACTGTCAGAAAACACTGACCAAGTCTTTCTAAAAAAGAGGCCTGTTTGTTTGTTGACTTTTTAGCAAAAGGCAAAACATTGAAATTGACTTGAGAGGTTTTCCACAAGGCTCTGTGTTTAGAAGCTCTGTGAAATCTCCAATTGTCAAACAACAACAGTATCAAGTATCCAAACTGCTCTGGATAAACAACTTAAGCACTGACACAAAAGTTCATTCTGAGAGGAAGAACATCAGCACAGCATAAATTTTGCAGAACACCAGGTCACTGAAACTACATAGATAAGAGTTTTATTCACACAAATGACCAGCTGCAAGCAAAAAGAAGCATTCATACAACAAATGAATGTGTCTTTCATTTGTTTTGTTTTTTGAGGATGAACAAGTAAATGAGCCAAAAGTACTTCCCAGCCTTGGCTAGGGGTAGTGCATCTGTAATTGTGTATGAGGTGACTGCATTGCTGCTGTGACTGGCTGATAGCTATAGAACTTCACCTGCTGTTCTGACCAAACTGTGTTGTTGCCTAAAACAATTTCGGTCAAGTTGACTTATAAACAGCAAAATGACTTCAATGTCTTTCAGAGATCACCCTGATCAACTTAATGATATCTTTGATTTCTGAACTTTAATCTATTAATTGCATTCTGGATGCAAAAAAAACTACATTGTACCATGTAAATAATATGACAGATGACTTTGTTTTTTAGCGCTCAATACATTAGCAGCAGTAGGACAAAAGAACCACAAAAGACATCCCTACAAAACCTCTGTTTCTCCAAAAAATAAATTAGATAAAATGAAAATCCAGTTGAGACTGATGTACACCAAGAAGTTTTCTTTGGTGAATTAGTCACCCCTTCAGGCTAAAACCCAATGATGAGGATGAGGTGCATCTTCACACAGGAATTTAAAGAGATTATTACAGAGGGTGGAGTCAACATCACACTAATGTTATAACTTCTATGAAAAACAAAGTGCACTAACCCACTACAGTTATTCCTCCTCTTTGCATATTTTGATCCTTCAAAATCAAACTGACACAATTACTCTTGCCTTTGTAGTAAAACAAATCAGTTTTTTTTTCTTGCTCACTTTTCTCAAATGTCTCCCTCACTTTTTTATTTGTCCATCCATCACACATTTATTTTCAAGTGGACATATGACACCGCCCTTATTTCGTTTGCATTCTAGTATGTCACACGTTGTTTTTGTATCCTTTCAACATATACACAGCTATATCCCAGCACAGATGTCCATTACAACATTCACTTTATAGGGCTCACTTGCCAGGCATGTATGTTACACGGCCCTGGGGTCATGTCAGCCAATAATATCAGTGATGGTGTTGAGCGAGCTGCTGCTCTGAAAGAACACATTACTCTGGCATGACCGAGCTGAATACTATTGCTGTGCAGTCAAAGAGGTCAGAGGTCATGAATCCCCCAGCACAGAGCACGTGGGCACTCTGTGGACACAGAGTGTTACCGAAACATGAATTTGACTAAAAGACTGCAAGTATGTGTTTTCCTGTTTAAGCAGTAGTATGGTACATTTTTGTCACATAACTTCACCACATGTTAATTTAATAATATGACAAGCGATTATAATCTTGGAAAATGTCTTATTTGTATTTTAAGTGTGGGCAAATAATAAGTCGAGAATAGGATGCTACAATTTGGGACATACTAATCCTCATCTCCCATACTAATGCAGAAAGGATGGAATGGAAATTTGAATGCAGTTTTTGAAAAATGGAAATGGCAAAAAACTGAGTGTACTTTGGTGAGCTAACACTACTGTCAGTGAATATGAAAGGGTGTTAAATACTGTTAGCGCAACCTACGTCAGATTCGTGATGATTCATACCTAGCAATTACACTGATAAAAACAGATTCAGTTATGTGATGATGACTCTTAATTACTGGAACTCAGCAGAAGTGTCAGTCTGTGCACATCAATTTCACATCTCAGACTGCAAGTGGGTGCAAATTGTGCACATTACCAATGCAATGCAATATATCCTGCTCTTCAGCATAAAACACATACCTCAAATGACAAAAAGGAGGCTTTTCAGAACCTTAAGGAGACTTGGGGCTCAGTTCAGCTCAAATGAATGGCAACGATTAAGGGTTGGCTTAAGAAAGCTTCTTAAAACCACAGCTTAAAATTGTGAGGCTTGTTGAGGATAGATGTGATGTTACTTTTTAAGTGTTGTTCATATCCGTAGTGCAAATGATGTGGGACAAGTCATATATTACAGTCTAATTCTTAGGGTTAGGGTTTCCTTTATATCCCTTTTTGCACCAGTGGCTTCCAAATGGCACTTTAAAATGCCACATATGTCAGAATACATATCAGTTACACAATGAACACAATCACCTCATTTGCCATCCATGGTAGTAGTGCAATGTTAATTAAATAGTTCTGAGCTTTATGAATGAGACACAGTCTATAATTAGCCTAAATTACACAGAAAGAGCCGAGTTTGTGCTGAAACACGCAGCAAAGCGGAAAACTAGTGCAGATAGTGTCATTATTGGAGGTGGATATTGAATAAAAAGCAGTTTTTGTATACAGACCTTGCTGTGAATTTACCCTGTTTATTTTCAAATAGTTCAATACACCTGATATGATTAACCCCATTCATTTGTAGAGGTCAAGGAAGAGGGAAATACAGAAATGTGTGAAAAGAGTTTAGTGATGTCTCAGCGATGCCTCATCTCATTTTCACCAGGCAGGGGGTCCACAGTATTTTACAAGAGAGCAGAGAAATATGATTGGAAGGCAGAGAAATTGTACGAGCAGTAATTTTATTCATGAAGCTGTGAGTCCTCAGGCTGTGCACGGAGATGTCCTATGAAGTTACACTGTGTATAGATCCTCACTTCCACGTCTCTTTCTCTCTCCCTCTCTTTCTATCCCTCTCTTTCTCTCTCTCTCTTTCTCTCTCTCACACAAACACTCCCAGTCTCTATCCCCAATACAAAATTAATTTACCGTATGTGTATATATTTATTTTTCAGTATACAAAATGAGAAATAGCATTGTCTGCATGTCTATATGAATTCTCTGTACAACCTCTTCACAACACTCATGCAATATTGATATTGATATTATCTGCACTGAGCCAAAGCGTAGGCTGAGCTAGTTCTCCTCTAGAGCACAGAAGCTACATTAAAATTCTCTGTTGTTGTGAAAAGCATGCGGTGCAACATCAAAACGAGACCTTCAGACAAGCTACAAATCCTGTAGAACATCCCATTACCAGGAAGCTGCAAACTCAAAATCATTAATAAGGTTTGCACTCCCTCAAATCTTAATCATAGCATCATTGAAGAACAAACATTTCCTTCTTTTATTTAGATTTCTGTAAAGAAAATAGGATGAGAGAGAGAGAGAGAGAGAGAGAGAGAGAGAGAGAGAGCAGAGAGAGACTGTGGCTGTTGCTACTAAATTTGGATGCACTGCTCTTATTTTGCTAATTGCAGGTCTTTCAAACTGGGTTTCCATGCAAACAAACAGGGCACGACCACAACTGCCCAAACTCCACCCCAAAAGATTTCAGGCAGGGAACACTCCTTGAAAACACAGCGGTATACACAACACTAGTGTTTGAAAATTGCTCACATTTTTTTGTTTTTACATGGCATTCTATTTATCATTTTGTGGACTGTGATATAATTTTGCATGCAGACATTACATGTGGAAATAACACTGCAATGTTAAACACAGTGCAATGTTCTCTTCTGAAATCTTTTTAGCACAATTGCAGACAGGTGTGCCTTCCAGAAGATGTCAGCATGCGCTGTATATTGCTCAAATGTTTTGAACTACAAAACCCACAAATCTTTTGCTTTGAATGTTCTAAAAACAGAACTAATCAGGAAAGTCCCTGCAGTGACCAAGTTACAATAATAAGGAGAGCAAAGGTATTGCTTGTCATAGCATGCACTACTGTAAGAGAGACTTGACAATGAAATTTTACTGGAAAACATGCCTTTAAACTCTCAGGAGATGCTGCCTGAGGGTTTTACTCAAAGTGGTCAACAACTAAACAGTCAAGCTTCATCTCTGATTGGTCAATGATGACTTCACTGTTGTATCATAAGGATGCTGTTCAGAGCTCGTCGGAGATATAATATCTTGATATCAGGTCATTAGAAGACCACATGACTTTGATGAACCTGATGATACAGTCTCTAAGTCGAATATTAATACCGATCAATAACAATTTCAGAAGTGCATCTTACATTAGGTTCTCTGCTCAGTGGGCTGATCTGAGGTCAGACCCTCTGTCCAAGTAAACACTGCAGGCAGGGTGATATTACACGAGTTACCAGAAAGCGCTACCTAATGAGTTTTGGCAGCCAGTCTCTATGGTTTGTACCATTTGCATTAAAAGATGGATGATCACTGACATATGAGATATTGTAAAACTATTTAGAGCCTGTGAGGTTGGAGAGTTTTCTGGGATGAGAATTCATAATTACCCCACAGTTTCCCAAAGCCTTTACTCCCTTTCACTCTGAAAACATGGAAAGCATAGCTGTGATTCTGAAGTAAAAGCTGATGATGATGACTATTTAAATTATGATAACTCTAATATATCCAAAAATATAATAGCGCATCAATCTACTACCTGCCTAGAAGATGATCCATTAATTCACAAGCAGCTTTAAAGTGAAGCATCCTATAACATGCATCTTCACACACACAACACGCAGTAGTATGTGCAGATGGATGTGCCATGTTTTGGACTGATTTGATCTCTAGGGCTTCTTAACATTTGCCAAGACATTGTCACTGTCTGCAGGGATTTGGAACATCTCCAAAGAACCACCTTGAGGAACAGGTGCCAAGGTAAGGTCTGATTTCAAGAAAACCTTTACAGGCCCTGTGCCTTTGTGCCATTGTGTCCAAACCACAAGAGAGGAAATTCTTTCTGTGTTTGTTTTTATTTCTTGAGTTTTCTTCAAGTTCAATTCTTAACACTATTGCATGTTGGTTTGGTTTTTTAAGACCCCATAAAATAACATTTTGAGGTTTTATGTCAATGTCTGCTAGCTTTGAGGCCATGTAAACTCTGTAAACTAAAAACCATTGGCTACTTAAAGAAAAAATACATCCCTCTGGATAATCCCATCGCCACTTCCTGTTTCAACAGAACGTACACCAGCATGGCTTGTCAAACTATTTCATGGAATCTTCAAGAACCTATACTGAACCCATGCTTTGCTTCAATTAGTAAAGAAACAATAGTTTGGGTTTTTATTGCTTGACTCAAAAATGTGGAATTGAGAAAGAGGAAATCATATAGGCAAATTACTGTAACAGTCTCTAACCACACTGCAGTATATTGTACAGGCATCTAAGGCGTCAGCCAATGAAAACAGACTCCAGCAAAGACACAGCTAAAAAAAAACAAAAAACAAACAAACAGTTAGTTAGTAATTCTAGACTAAACATATAGAATAATCTCTCTGATGTAACTGCAACATCACTGTTTTTTGCTATAAAGGCCAATTTATATGTAAGAGCAAGAGTAAAACGAGTAAAAGCACATGTAACTTTGTAAAATGCGTAAAACTCTGTAACTCAGCACAATGCATTACATAAATTCCACATCCAAACCTACCAGAGACACCAAAGTAAAATGTAAATACAGTATATATTTTGAAATTGTGCAATCAGATAAAATTCTAATTATAAGCACATTATTTTGCAGAGATGCTGTATCTGTTTATAATGCTATTTTAAATGCTGAGTAAAAGAAACAACAAACTGCACAGTCACACCAAGCACCACACAAACATCACTTACAAATTCCGGCAGAGAGGATCTGCAAGGCCATAATTCCTCATGTGAAGCATCCAGCAAATATCTTCATCCACACACAGTCACAGCTGCTGCAGAAAGGCCAGGCTTGATAGAAGCAGTGCGTACTGTGCTAAAATTTCTCTCCTCTATTTCCTCTCACTGCCATCTTCCCTCTCATCTTCTATAGTCAATACAAGGGTCCCTGCACACAGCTTTGTGACAGAACCCATTATGACCTCAGGGCTCGCCATTGGTTAAGAGCTATTCTCAGCAGGATGTTATTGGTCAGTGAGGTGGTGGGGGGCAGGGCTGATCAAATGGTGGTGATCTGAGGATCAGAGACATGGGCCCAGCTTACATGCATGGACATTTCTGAGAAACAGGCAGCAGTGTTTGGTTTTAGTTCTGAATGCTTCTCTAGGCGGTCCACATATGTTCCTATAAACATTCATTTAATTTGGTAACATCTAGGGAACATCTGTGAAGTATTTTTGAGATGGCCATAATTGACATTCTTGTTTCCTTTAGATAAACTTTATAATTCAGTTTGGTGTTTAAAAGTCAGAGACCACAGATGGTCTAATTGTGTTTGCATCAAACTGGAAACTAATCACAATAAAATAGTTCAATACCCTCAAGTTTTAAAAGGAATGAGACGTGGGCATAATATTCCACTGTAAGCACAATTCCAAGCATATTCCTTGGAGGACAATTATATTGCCTGTTTATGTTAAGTAAACACACTAGAATTAGCCCACACTGCGCTAACAGCAGGGAAGGCCATTTACATAATGTAATTTCATGCATAAACTGTCCAGTAAGGCTGTTATCTGTAAATATCTCAGTATTTTCTGTCTGCCTTGAGGAAGAATCTGGGAAACAGGGGCTATAGAGTATATATAGGTATATGATGGAAATCGAATGATTTAATGCATGACTGATCAAGCATTCAGCGTGGGGTTAGTAATGGCAATCTTACACCTTAAATGAAAAGCCAGTGAGTGTATACTGACCAAATGATCATCTCAAAATTATTTTCTGATTGAATTAAGTATTGCAAATGGAAACATTTGAATTATCATCAGTGGAATGGATTTTTTTTCAATTTAGGTTTTATTTCAACCATAAAAACAATCAAAAAGGCTATATGCTACTATGTGCAATATGTTGTAAATATATGATATTTATATGTTAAAAAGAATCTTCTATCCCAACTTAATAACCAGAAACAACTGCTGTAAAAGACACTCACAGGTTCCCTCAACACTCGCAATTCCCTCAAAAAGTGCAAAGCTTGTGGCTCTGGGCTGCTATTTAAACACTGAATTTCAAAACATTTGTTAGTTAATCCTGACTAACTCCACACAGCAACACAGGATCCACCAATAACAAAACTTTGGGTCATTTTTAAAGTGTTTTAAAGTTCAGTATGTGTGAAGAAACTTTTTTCACAATCACACTTATATTAACATTCTTTTTTTGTGCCTCCAGCTGTAAGAGCTACAATGGCTATGTTTCCATCCAAAGTTGTGAATTTAAGTGTACAACTGGAATATTGCATAAAATATTTGTGAATAAAGCCCCTTTTTCATCCAGTAAATCAAATTGAACAAAATCATTGATGCAACAGAAGAGCTTCTGCAAGTCTTTCTCAGATATAATGAATTACTTGCACCACAGAACGTGCAGACAAAAAGCAATGAAACAGTCATATCATCTAGCTTTTGAAGGTGGATGCCTGCTTTTTACAAACGCAGAAGTGTAAAACATTTCTGTGAGGTAACTATAGTAAACCACTCTGATGACAGACTTTAGCTTAGGCATTTCAGAATTTATTCAGTAAATATGTTTCCATCGCAGTTTAAGCACATATCTTCTTATCAGATAAACAATTTATCTCAATTAAGCATGTAATTTGAATGCATTTCAATCCAGCAGATTTCAAAATCATGCAATATCCCAAAATGCACACAAAAACAGGTTGATGGAAACTCGGCTACTGCCACATTTACAGAAATATTTATGTGTGCTATCCCTTTAAATCTAAACTAGATAAAGTAAAAGTAAATGTACAAGGACTACAGACTCTCCTCCCATGAACCAAACAAGAAGTAAAAATTAATCAGTTTTCTTATCTGCTTCAGACTCTGGTTATTTCCATGTTCTTACCTCTTTCTAAGACTGGTAATTCCTTCCCTCCTGTCCATTTCCAAATCATGTAAATTGTTATTTTTTTCCATGGTTGAAGACTTAACAGTGTTTGGTTTTAAAAAGCTGAAAGCTTTGTGGTCCAGCAATCTATGCTCACAGGCCCTATTTCAGAAGCATAAAAAAGAGTCCAATGATATTAGGGGGTTTAGGGTGGGTTTGCCAGGGATGGTCCCTCTCAGTCCATTTGCGATCACCTTCCGAGTCTGCTGTAGGCCCCCCCTTGCAAAAGGCTCCTGTTACTATGTTGCCCCCTGTCTGACACCCCTGTTTATAGATATCTGGTTGGGTGGGTTCAGAGCAAAGTACTGTGATTGATTTGTTTTTTAGTATTCAGAAATGCTCTAACCTCAAATGACCTTTAAAGCATTTCTTCTTAGGATCCTTTCAACACTCCAAAACACACAGCTTTTCATTGGTGCACCAACAGAACGACAAAGGTCTTTAAAAACACCAAAACATCTCTGTATAGAAGTTCACCTGCTTGAAAGCTGCTCTGGTCAGAAGCCTACCAGAGGGTTTAAATGTGTATGTGTGTGTCCATTTGAATTAGGTGTTTTATCCCTCTAACGTTTTGTACTAGAGAATCTTTGAAGCCTTCAAGATCATTCTTGTACAAGTCATGGCTATGGTCAAACTGATTGTTGGTGACGGGAATGTTGCAGGCTTTAGTAGAGCGCACAAAAACCACCTCAGGAGACATTTATTGTGCTAGTGTCTCCCTCCGGACCTAAGAATGTACCAAATTCCGGCAAATCTCTGCATGGGTTTAATACACTTCAGTCTCCAATTAGAGAAAGAGCAATCCACTGCTGGAAATTGGGCAAAGCTCACTTGCCCACAATAAGCAACTGAAAACCTTTTCACCAGATGTTTGATGTACAAATGAACCTTAGAAACATCTTAGAAACCTTAGAAACGTCGCTAAGCTTTGTAGCATTTTATCTACTTCTGATGCAGAAAAGCTGGTCCATGCTTTTATGACCTCCAGACTGGACTATTGTAATGCACTTCTAGGTGGCTGTCCAGCATCCTTAATAAACAGGCTACAGTTAGTCCAAAACGCAGCAGCTAGAGTTCTTACCAGGTCCAAAAAATATGACCATATAACTCCAATTTTGTCAGATCTACACTGGTTACCTGTTAAATCTCGTATTTTATTTATAAAATTCTACTACTTACCTACAAAGCCTTAAATGGGTTAGCCCCTTTGTATTTAACTGATCTTCTCTCATGCTACAAGCCAATGTGTGCCTTACGCTCTCAAAACTCTGGTCTTATGGTCATTCCCAGAATTGCAAACTCCACTAAAGGTGGCAGAGCTTTTTCGCACTTGGCTCCTAAACTCTGGAATAGCCTGCCCAATGCTGTTTGGGGCTCAGTTACTCTCTCGCAGTTTAAATCCAGTTTAAAGACACATCTATTTAGCCAAGCATTCTCATAATGCTTCTCATCACTTGCTTCTCATTCTACCTCAGAGTAAATAAAATCTTATGCTCTTAATGTTATGAACAGCAGCTATGCTAATTTTTCTCTGTTTTGGTTTTCTATCCCGCGGTTTTAATCCCGGGGTAGCTATACATTACATCTACAGATTGACTCAACATCTGACAGATCTACCCAAGCTCCAGTTCATCTTGAAAACTGCCCCTGCTACAGTACAGTCTGGTGCTCATACTCGTGCCATAGAGCAGTGACTACAGCGACACCTGGAATATGTGATGGACATCTTTTTTTTTAGCTTTAGCATTAGCGTGCCAGAGGAGAACTGGCCCTCCCTGCTAAGCCTTGTTTCTCTCAAGGTTTTTTTCTCCATTTATAAATGTTTTGGAAAAGTTTTGGTTCCTTGCCACTGTTGCCCTGTTGGCTTGCTTACTGGGTGACTGCTGATATTAGCTTAGAACATTTGCTTTGTACATTGTGTTGTTTATTATTGTTTATTAATTTTATCAATTTTTAATTTTTTTCCTTTTCTCTTCCTAATTTTCTCTTCTTCTTTCTCTTTCATTTTCAATTCAGTTTATATGTCATATATCTTTTGATATTTTTCATTTGTACAGCTGCTTTGTAACAGCGTACCACTGTGAAAAGCGCTATATAAATAAAATGAACTTGAACAAATGTTTCATTGTTTGTTGCTATTAAGGATTAGTAATTGGCCAATTCTGCATTAACTACAATCATTTTAACTTCCAAAATGAATTTGTCTTTGTGCCTTTGTCTGCCATAGGCACCAAAAACATTTTCACATATAAATCTCGCTGTTATGACTACATACATTGGGGGGTGCTGTAAATGTGTAAGTTCTGGTTGACGTGAAGATGCTGTGTGTTTGCAGACACAACCAGTAAGTCTGGTAAGAATGTGAGTTTGCTAAAGTCATGGTGGGGCTGCAAGGTATATTGAAATGTTAAAAAAAACTGCAAATGTGTGTATCGCAAAATATTCATAATATTACAATGGTTTGCAATATCTTAATGATTTTAATACTTGAATAAGTTATGTATAGTCAGAGTTTTACATCACTGCAGAGAGACTAGCATATTATTCTTTTCCCAGAAAGAATGTGAAATATGTAAGTTGATTATATGCTTTGATTATATAGTTTTTAAATACATTTTAACAGACGTTGATTTTACAAAATGAATGCATTATCATATAGATTATCACATCATTTATTATTATTTTACACTTTATAGTTTTCTTTAATATTGTTTAGCTCTGCTGGATCGAATGTTCCCCACTGCAGGCCCAGTTGTTAACAGACTAACCCTTTCACCACTTAACCCGTTAAACAATTAAAATACAACTCTTTACAAGGTCAATACAAGGTCTTTACATACACAGATTTTTATGTCCATTAACATAATGGAAAACTTAATGTTTTCTTTACTGCCTATTGTTCATTTACTGTTTTCAAAATAGGTTTTCAAAGGTTGTTAACGTTAACTTATTGTGAACCCGTTGTTGGTGATGTACCATTTACTTATAAAACAAAATCCACATACGTAACACTCTACTTTTAATATGCTTACATTTTAATTTGACTGTGTTAGAGTCACTGAACAGAATTAAGTTTTTCCTGTAAACCCTGTAATCAGTACATTAAAAAACAATTAAAGAGAAAAGATTCATCCACATTGATTTTGACTGTCCCTTATAGAACACTGTTGTTATTAGTTGTCAGGTCCAGCAGCCATTAGGAAACTGATCATGAAAGACACAGCATGAATGTGTGAACACATCCAGTTATTTTCAGACATCCTTCCTGAACTGCTTTAGATCTCTTCTGCTAGATATGTTGACAGATAATGCTCTGCGCAGCCTGGATTATACCTAGATAAACAGCATCATTCATGCAACCAGCATGACAAATTCTACACAGCAATTTTTATTGGTATGTTATTATTAAACCTGGCTTGTATTACAATTGTAGCTGTCCAACAACAAACATAAAAGATAAAATTGATTGCTTTAAAATGTGTGGGTGACAACAAATTGAAAATAGTACTGCAACAAATATAAGCCAAGAAGCAATGAAAAGATAACCATTGTGCCACAGCAGTAATGTTTGGGATTTGAAAGCTTTGCAAATTATCACAATAATCAAATGATCAAGCACATTTTTACCCAGATCTTTAGATAGCAAAAGACAGAAAATCAGAGAACTATACTGCACACTGCCGGCTGGCAGAGGAAGATACTGTCTTGGGACGAGCGAATGTTCAACTAATTTAAGACTTAATTGGGTCAAGTATAGTTACTTTACAAACACAGACCTCTCGGCTACAGAAAAATGCCAATGCTTTCTTAATAGAGAGGTCTGATTTACTGGAAAGTGATTAATCTTTAGCAGACACATAAAAGCAAGTAATATAATGTAGTTAAGTAATATAAGTACAAGATTATATAGTTTAAAATCTCAGAGCTGCACTACTATTAAATCTAGTTTTAAAGATGCAAAACTAATTTAAAAAAACTACAAAAACTAACAGTCAAAGTCAGACATGTCAGATACAACAGGGAATATAAACGCCTATTACCCTGTGATCGCATAACAACAGTAAAATGAAGTTAGGTTAACATCACACACAGATGTTCTTGAGCGTAGCTTAACAGACCATACAGTTTAAACAATAACAGCCTCCTACCTGTGTGACTGGGTAATTCAAGCTTGGGTTCACATTTTGGAAGAGAGCATTCTGTAAAAACAGAGAGAAAGAGAGATAAGGGTTAGAAATATTTCGAGATGAAAGGGTTTCTTAAACACTTTGAGCTGAAATTCTGAATAGGCACACACATTTAACAACATGAGGTATGTGAACGAACACAGAACTGAACACCAAAGAACCACAATTACACTACATCAATTTAATGGCAGATGAAGCATCTGAGGTTAGAAAACCCCTTTGCTGTCATGTACAAGAGTCTATACTATTCGTTGGCTATTCGTTAGAATTTATGCATTTATTTTTTTCTTAACACCATTCCAGCTTCTATGGCTATATTCATGTTGAAAACCAATCACGAGTAATTGCCTTCTTGCAGCAGACACAAGCAAAAACATAGGCTTATTCTGTATATCTGGAGTATATTTCAGTCTGAGAAGAGCTCAGTAAAAACATAGAATATAAAATAAATAAATAAATAAATAAATAAAAATTTAATATATTACCTAACTTCTATTATAATATTATAATATATATATATATTACCTTTTAAATGTGGAATACAACTTATCACCCCTTTAAGACACTACTATGTTAACTTTGATGCATTTAGACCTAATACAGATTTAGGTCTTAAGACTGATCAGTTAAACATTTACCAATTTAAGGTGGTTTACAATTGCAATTGTTTCCCCAAATAAAACACTTTCAAGTGTGTGAGCTGGTTTAGCTATACTTGTGAGGGCCAAATTTCTGACAATTATTTCACTAATTATAAACCAGCCAATAGTAAATTTAACAAATCATGATAATGTCCACAGGTTTGTGTGAGGGTTAGGTTTAGAGGGAACAGAAAGGATCATAAGCCTGATATGAAAACAAAAGAAGTCTATGAGATGTCCTAATCAATGTAGTGATACAACCCTGTAAACAATGTACGGTATACAGTTTATGTAATCTGACAAAACCTCTGCTTAACTAGGAAAACATTTCATAAAGCAAATACCACAAATGATAATTATGAATTCTACAGATGCTATTCTTCCAAAGGGTTTTTTGTAGGGTTAAACAGTTAGAATTAGCTTTTACTATAGGAAAACAATAGATGTCTAAGGAATGTCCTCATTTAGACAACTAAGTAAATGTGTGTGTATACTACATTTTTATGTTTTGCAGACCATGGAGTGCTTTTAGTACAGTCTCTTGCCTATTGAGTATCCCGCTGAGACTGTGTGATACAATCAGGTCTTAAGGAGTCGACCCCCAATCCAGCTAAGCCCAAATCCTCTATTATTACACGCCGAGGACTGCCGCTCACTGATAAGACCTCAGTCACCTGCTGCCCTTCCTCACTGACACTGGATCAGAACTTTTGGCCTTTACCCTAACCTAATATTACAAGGCAAATGTCAGCACTGATTTAGGAGCATCAGCAGGAAGAAGCACGTCTGATAACAGCTCTGGATCAGATAAGTGTAATATGGCATTGGCAAGGTTCAGTGGTCTCAAACAAGCCCTCCCCTGTATTATTAGTTAATAATTGTATTTTATTTGTAAAAGTTTGGTTTCAATTTTTGAAAAACTTGCATCTTTACAAAGAACATTTTATATTCACCTTTTTTAGCCCAATGGCTTCATCAGCCTTCATTTTGAAATGCATAAACACTTTCATAGCGTTCTCTCCGCAGCATCTGTTCCTCATCACAGGAACAATGTACTCTAAACCTCTTAAAGAAATAGAGAGAGGGATAACTCAAAGAGTCTTTTTCTAATTACAAAGAGGATAACATATTATGATCCATTTATGGTCCACAATAGTGTTCTGCATTTACTTTCCACTGCAGCCAAACAAAATGCCTAAACAAAAATAAATGTGAAGATTTAATCCTACTACACACACATGCATGCACACTGTTTTTGGACGTGATGTCGTATTACCATGGCATTCTTCTAAATATGTGGAAATAATAAAATTTCACAACAATGGTGTACATTACAGTATTACAGTATTACATTACTATATCATGGTACTGCCTCGGTGCTTTTGTACGTTTACATAAATGGCACTCTCCAGCCGAAGCTTTCAACCTCAATTTTTTTTGTCCTGTTTGATTTGATCTTATACATTCCTTTCCCAAACAAATGGCCTTTCAGTGAGAGCATAGAGGAGGGTCGGATAATGTTTGTTCATCAAGGCTTCATTATATTACATAATGCAAGGCTGTCTGCTTTACAAGCCATGACTATGCTCAACAGCATCAGCTACTGTATTCTAGTTTACATATCCGATTAAATAAGATGGACTGTCTATTCTACCTGATCTGTTCAGGTCTTAAGACCAAGCTGTTTATTATTTAATTATGTAGGACGAGCTCTGCTACTTGCAACTTGCAGCTCTTGTGTGTCATTTGGGTTTCTGTTTTCCTAAAGAAAGCAACAGCTCAAAAATCTAGTAATCATTATTTGTGCAGTTCTGTTTGGTTACTCTAGTGACACAGAAATGACTTGCTGCAGCTTTAAATTGTCACGTTTCTTTCTGTACATTGTCTGTACATTGTCTGTCGGAGTTATTTTTTTAAGACAAGCAGCCATGATCCACAACATTAGCACTACCCACAATTCAACAGAGAGGGGAAAATTTGACCTCATTTTTCATATTATGCGATAGTCAACTATGTAATTGTCTTAAATAACATGTTCCTCGCCACTGTAATTATATTTTATAGTTTATCAAAGTGAGGCAATGTTAGGAAATATCCCAAGCCACAATCCTCCCTTCATTTTAGCTAACCTCTAATTAGACAAAAAGAGACGCAAACAGAGAATGATTTTAGCAATGACAGATGCCTTCAGGTCAAACATCACCAATGCATTACAGGAAATGAGCAATTTCATTAGTCTGCTTTGGTAAAATGGGAGAATGATGAGGAAACTATAGCTCTGGCATGCCGATCATTTCATCTAAGTCACTTCAATGTCTGGGGTACTGTAATAGCACTTTACCGCCTGCCACTCGTTAGCTTAACAACTCTCCTCTTTTTCCGTAACGACACTGCAATGACTATTCACACCTCATTACAATGTTTAATTTTAAAAACAGATTGTTCCCATTCAGTCACGTGATGTGAGTACAAATTTGGAAAGATAGTGGAACAACCCTTGAGATGTTTTAAAGGCAGTCACACCACACCAGTGCATCAAGGGTTCGGAAGTGGTGATATTCTGCTCTATATTGCAACAGATTTTGAAAGAAGTTTGAGTGCAGCAATGACGTGATAGAACAGTAAAATCCCTGTATCTGCTCAGCCTAGAATGTTCTCTGTGGTTTGCCGCTGACAGACTTTTGTGTGCTCCAGCCTTCAGCTGTTCTGCCACATTGTGGAGCTGGCTGAGTGTGTCATGACAAACTCAAAAGTTCTTTGAGTGAGTGTGACTGCATAAACTGTGCTGTCTCCAGTGTAGACGAGGGGGTCACTGATGGTTCAGAATCAGAATTTACGCAGTGCATCAATGATGCACTGTACGCACACTTCCAAGAAACTTGCCGAACCCACTGATGAAAATTGGCACGTAAAGCTAAATTCTTCTGCAGACTGTTGTGGACAGTAAACACCATGAAATATATTTATTAAATATATAAATAAAGAAGTTAGGCTAACGATTTCTGGCTGGTTGCTAGAACGTTTCTAGGCTGGGGCATTCTGGGTTGTTTTCCATTTGAGTTGCTTACGACTCAAATACCCCCCCCTCCCCCCTCCCATGTCTCAATGATATACCATGGCTCAAAAGTCACTAATAGTCTTCTAGATAAACACAAACTTATGTTTAAACAACATATGTGTGCAATTCATGGTGGTAATGGGTTACCATGGTGATTCCAAGCAGCTATTAGATTATCTCTGTACAGGAATGATCCAGGAAGTGAAAAGTTAGTGATCACAAACCACCCTAGCATTATTGGTAGTACAGTGCTTAAACCAGGTTGCCCCAGGGCACTTTGCCTGTAATTACTGCACAAAAAGTTGCTTTGGATAAGACGTGTCTAGGCAAGATGTAAACTAATTTAAAACAAACAACAAAGTTTGTTATGACTAATGAGAGCAGATTCTAATAGCCAAATAATTAGAAAGCAATAACACAGTTAGAGAGAAATAATTTTGATCAGTGATTTTTTTTAATCTGCAGCACAGGTAGATCAGTACCTTAAAACGTATCAGTCTCACACTCCCCATAAGGACGCGTCTGACCGCTCAAACAGACCTGTATCTATTACTTGCCAGTGCTAGTAAACACTGAGCCATTTTCGTAGCTCAACATTAAATAGCAGTTCAGAATGCAGGCCAAGGTTGGTGTGCAAGATCTGCTAAAGTCCTCACAACTGAACAGAAGATGTGGGCGTCTAACCCCTGAGAGGCTGCTCTCAAAGCTCAGCGGCTAAGTAGGGCACTGATAAGGCATCCGATGCTGTGAAAACACAAAATGCATTTAACACAGACAACCAGAGAGAAAGCTTGTCTGTGCCAACACTTGAGTGTTGAAAAGCCTGGGGCAACTAACAGACCCACTGGAGGTGTGAGAGACAGACTTTCATTCTAAAAAAAAGAATACATGAAACAGAGGCACAGATACAAAGACGTTTCTTAACAAATGCTTTGGTTTTTGACAATTAAGATCATGAAATAAAGCGCGATATCCAACAGTTTATGGCATAGGTAAAACCATGAACATAAATGTCTTTATGAACTATCTGAACTACATGAAACATGGAGGAGTATAACCAAAGGCATTGTACAGGTGTGAATCAACTTATATTGATCTATGCTGTGCTAATCTACACAAACTGCCACAGCATGAAGGATTAATTTACACATATACATTTCATACATAAAGAAATAGAAAGTGAATTTATTTTGCTAATTTAGCAATTGTACCTCATTTTTAACCACTAAATGGATCTGATGATTTATTTTAGATCATATCTTTGCTTTTGTATAAACTGACCAAATTTCAATTATATATATTTTTTTTATTTTATAGAATGTTTTCCTCATGTATAGCTACTAATAAATATAACTTATCTAGGTCTTCGAAAATTCTGTCTGCTATAAAAATAACCTTATAAATAATCCTTATTATAATAATATATTGTCTAAGCATAAGAAATATTTTGTCTAAGCATGTTCATATATTTATTTTCTCGACAGCTTCAAAGCTTTCATAAGTTATAGATATTTAGTGCTTCTCACTAAATAACTATGTGAAAATTATCTGTGCCCACAATGACCCCTGGTCAGCTTTCATAGAAGATTAATCATTTTAAGCACCTCATTTGTGGTCCCATCATGCATGATTACTGCACAGAAATAGGCTGAACAGAATGCAACATGAAACAAAGCACACACATCACCAGCAAACACATAGGTAAGAGATTGTGACTCTTCTTCTACTCAAGGTATCTGTGGCCTATATGACTCTTCGGTTGGTACTCAGGGTGTCTGTGGCATATTACAGTGTGCTTCCTCATTGGAAGCACCTGGTACTTCACAGACAGCTGACTGCAACAAACAGAGAACTACCAAAGTAGTGTGTAGAAAGTGGCAAAATTAGCTTAAAATGCATAACATTGTGAAACATACAGTTGCTGGAATGTAGGGTAATGGTGTATTACCCTAAACATGTTAAATGCAGCTGAAAGCTGGTGATGGCGGGCATGACATCGTTCTTTACATACCCATAGTTATGTATCCAGCTTTATGCCATCACCCACTGTGAACTGATCAAACGTCATGATTATAAACTGTTATGTACTGAGGGGAAATACCTGCTGCCCCACATACACACAGCTTAAAAACCATACCATGGTCGAGTACAGACTGTGCTCCATCGACTTAAAAAGGTTTCCGCGCAGAATACGCAACCCTACATGTATCACTTTAGATGACGTCAATTGTGTTTCACCAGGCACAACACCACAGCACGCTCGCGCAGATATAGGCGTGACGTCATACCCATACAAATGATGTCATATAAAAGCATAAAAAGTATGACCCATATATTTAAATCTGTCAACTCTATCTAGCCAAGCAATCACGTTTGTACGTCTTCACAACCCGAGGACCCTCACCGGCAAAAAAAAATGTTTCACGGTCTTTTTGGTCACGCTTCATTGGCGTAAACCGTGAGCACTAAAACACCGAACCGCACGCCCCGTCCTCTCCACTTACCGGATTTAAAAAACGCCGCTATGTCGGCCGCCTCCTTAGATGTGTCCTCTCCCTCCCCTGAACTCATCCTCGGATTAATTATTCTTCCCCAGAAAAAAAAACTCCCCAAACAAACGAACAGGCGTTGGTTTTCTGAGATGAAGAGACCGATCAGAAATAAATCCTCTTCACTGAAAAGCAAAGAGTGGGGTGCGTGGATTCGCTCCTGTGCTCCCCGAGCACGGACCCTCCATCTTGGCTTCGCTGGAGAGGTGTCGTTACCGATCGGCGGCGCTCCTGAGTTTCAGCGGGGAGAGAGGAGGAGAAGGAGGAGGATGGGATGAGGGAGGGAGAAGGGAGGTCTTCTTCAAGAAGGGGGTCTCCAGGAATCCCCCGCTACCCCACACGCCCCCATAAAGGCCACATCTGCTATATTACCGGCCCGAACATGCATATTTACAGAATATATAGCCTGCATATTTACAAACATTCTTTCGTATATAAATAAATGAAACAGCAAGCCACTGGTCCGAAA
The DNA here is from genome assembly GCA_036877525.1 of Chromobotia macracanthus. NCBI lineage: Eukaryota > Metazoa > Chordata > Actinopteri > Cypriniformes > Botiidae > Chromobotia > Chromobotia macracanthus. The sequence goes on along the minus strand of JAZGTH010000027.1, from coordinate 5,565,160 downwards.
GCCATGAGTTGCTTTTACAAAAGGTGGCGATATGAAAAAAAGACACCAATCTTCGACAAACAGATTTACTAATATCACCTCAACGGTTTCAATCAATCTTAACTGGCACTCAACTCAACTGGCATTCTTCTTGCATTTACGTCAGTTTTCCAGGAGATTAACCAGAGTTGAAATCAGAAGTAGTACACTTCTAAATAAAGTTCTAAATAAAATGCTTTAAATGAGCCAACATTTTGGAGCAACATTAATAATCCCAAACATTCGATTATGCAGTCACGATGCATTTCCAGTAAATAAGGTTATACAAGAGTAGGTACATGGAGCATTATATAGCTATAAAGAAATGTATTTTGCTAGAGTGCAATTGTTAAATAAAATAATAGTACAAGATTTCTTCAGTATTCGCCCAGCTGTTTTCTAGCAATTTAAAAGGCACATCAACTAAAACAATTGCGCCCTCTAGTGACAGTGCTTAGGAATTACCCAGACAGAATCAAAACGTTACTCCCTGGCTACTGCCAACAACAGTGTATAGAGGGAAAAGTGTTACTCTGGGCGGCACGTTCACAACATGTTCAGCACTAAGGTGTACTCACACTAGGCACGTTGCCTTGAACCCTTGTGACCGAGCGCAATTATCCCCACTCACCTGGCTTGCCCTCACACTTAAACTCAAAAGTTCCGAGCCTGAGCACGCTTATACGTTATTAAAGATGCAATTTTTTGTTTTGTTTAATCGTTTGATATTAAACGATTATTACGGAGACAGCTGACATGATGGAGCAGTTTGCATCTTTATGCTACCTGCACCTGAGCCCAATCGAACCGTGCTCTTGGCCCACCCATGTTTGTGTAATAAACCAGAAGATGGCAGCAGAACTCCGTCCCGCCGTAAGTCTGTTAATTTAGCAGAAATTGGTTCTTCATCAACCGATACGCAGGGCAATTGTGCAATCAGTGTGCATAATATTGTGCAGCTGTGGATATAAATAGAGGCAATATTGCCTGATTAATTTAGTGTCTCAGAACCTGACGGTGATGGTGTCAGATGCATTTCAGACGCAAAATTATGCTCAGGAGATGGTGCTCTCATTTATGTTCCACTTAATTATAAACTTTCTGATGTTTTTCCTTGAGTTGAAGTGGAGTTAAAATAGAACCAAACGTCACAATCAATAAAGTTAGAGTTTTTTGAGTTTATAATGCTCAGATTGTTTGGTTCTGGAAGAACTGCAGGAGATTTTATTGATCAAACTTGTTTAACAAATCACCCAGTTATGTTTTATGTAGTATTTTCTTTCCCTTGACCCACAGTACATATGATGCACATAGTAATTCAGGGATGCTGGAGGTTATCTTCTTGGGCCTGAAAATATTTCCTTTCAGTATTTAACAGTTTGAAAAATCAGATTTCCTTTTAAACATGTTGATGGTTTAGACATTCAAATTGAAGTTGCACAGTATGAATGCTCCAATCATCAGCCCAAAGGCATTATGGGATTTATGCTGAGGCTTTGCATGCAGAGTAAGGCAAATCACCTTTGTTTCTTGACACCTGTGCAGTTACCAGGATCTGAGAAGAGGTTGATTGCTGATACAAATACACCCACTTGTTTGTGCTGATGGGAAGCGTTATTGGTTTTTGCATGTGGACAAAATTTTTTCTTCAAGAAAAGTTTAAGAGTGGCTGCAAATGAGGTGCTGATCCTTGCCTGATTCAGTACTTGTGGATATGGTGTGTGCGTGATGGGGGGATTCAGTTTGTGTATGTTTTCCACTTGGAGAGCCAGCTTGCAGCTCCTTTGCATAATTTATCAGCAGTCTTGTTACACAGTCCTATCATAATAGAAGGATCCCTTTAAAATAAATCAGTCAAAAGTCACTGTAAAATATTGATGACCTAACCACTTTTAAATGCAAACCTTCACAATCACTTTCCTGCTATCAAATGCTTAGGACTCTTCATGTAGCCACAGTTTTCTGTGATCCTGCATGGACAGTTCAATGTGACTTTGATGGCTTTTAATTGGCTGTGTGAGGCAGCACGCCCTGGTTTCAAAGAATAATGACTAAGTGACATGCCAGTGGCAGAAATCTTTCAAGCACTTGTTGAGAAGGATTTGAGCGCTCTTTACTGCTCTCTAAAGTGATGCTTTGTATTATTGCGCATGTAACTTATAATCAGCTTGTAGTTTGAAGAGGGAACATAGCACTTGTTTATGGGGTTGACAAGGCAAGTATCAGTATTACAATAGCTTATACTTAGAGTTGAACAAGCCCTAAATCCAGAATGTTAAGTCAAATCAAAGCCTTTATTTTCATATGCACAGTTTACTGCACAATGAAATTCTTATTTTGCTTTCCACTGTGCATGCTGTAAAAGAATAAAAAACAAGTAGAAGAAAACTTGTTTTCACTTGTTCAATGTAAATCCTGTCAATATACATTGAATATGGTGGATCAGAGTATCATAAAGACCTGGGGATGGATGGCTTTTTTGACCCCCCTAATTACCTCCTAGAGCACCCAGGCCATTACACCACAACATAAAACTACTCAGAACACCTTAGCCCCACATGGCAATGATTTTAAAGAAACATAATATGAAATGTTTCACTTGAATCTACAGTACATGATAGTAACCAGTAGTTTTGAGAGGTGACATTCTGATACTATCTGAAATATTAACAACAATGAAACAGTGTCTTAAATTGAAAGAATTAAAGCAAGATTTAAGTGACATACTGTACCTATGGAAAGCGTACAGTACTGCTGTGTGATCAGCAATATGCACTCAAGTTTATTTTTATCTACTAAATTGCCTGTTTCATGAACAGTACTGCAAGTTACTTTTTTGTAGGTTTGCTGTCATTTAATTCTCTATCACAATTTTCTTCTCTCAGTTTATTTAAATTAGACATGAGGCATAAACCGTTGAAAGAGTGAAAAATTCCCTGTTCTATGGGGTTGTCATGGTATTCTGCCTTGTTTATATGGAAAAGTTCATCTGATCATCTGGTTTTACCTCAATTCTATGATAAACTCTAAGTGATTTTATGTATTATCTTTCTGTAATTGCTTTTTGAAAGTATGTGGAAACGTTCATAATTAATCAGCAGTTTTGTTTATTTTGTAGCGATTTATTTCAGACTTGATTGAAAAACAGCATGAAAACTACATCCATGTGTATGAGGGCAGCTCTTTAGAGTATATACACACCTGTGGGCACCACTGTTTGGCTTTATGCTATTTGAACAGTTAATAGAAGAAGTTTTTAAACAGACATGTTTTAAAATCTGTAAAGATTGATTTTGTGCTATTGTTTTAGCAGGGTTTTTTTTTTTCAGAAAATGGACTCTGGAGTACTGCAACATTTTGCATGAAATTGTTTTAGCATTCTCCTAAAATTGTGTAATTTTGTACTGTAGTGTGTAGATTCCATGTTTGAATAAGAATTAGCCTAACATTTCTTTCTTTGTGGCCACTTAATCACAAAATCTTCATAATCACAAAAAGTAAATTCATAAGAGTATTTCATAAGACGTTGAATGACTGTGAGTGTCATATTTATTGTGAAATCACTCAAACATGAGTGGCAAGCTCCTCTTTGTTGCCATGGACATGTCAGATTGATGCACAAGATCACTGTTTGCTCATCTAGATAATCTTCTGTGCTAAGGTTACGTTTTTATTTGACTGGTGTCTTCTGTTGCTAGGCAATCGCTGGCGATCTAGCATTATTTAATATTTCCAGTTGTTTTGGCACTCATGGTTGATGAAGCACTAGCCTGTCATTCTCATGCTAACTGTACATTCCCATTAGCTAGTGAGGTCAATTATTGTGTATGCTTCTGCTTGCCCAGGCTTGATATCCAGTTTGTGTGTTTTGTGACCCAATGGTGGCTATACATCTTCATTATCTGTTCATAAAAGTAATTGTAATTCCTGGCAGTAATAATATGTAAAAAATGTCAGTTTAAGTACTGTAAGTAGTCATTTAGATTTTTAAAATTTACAATTCTAAAAGTTCTAGTCTAGAGCATGATAGGGTTAAGTGGCAAGACCACAGTGGTGATTTTATGGATTACTTCATGTGGGGTTTGAAACTACCTTTTGGTAACCAGCCTTGATCTTTATCAACTAACCTATTAGATCTGGAGGCTAGCTCACAACCTAAACGGCAACTTCTACAAGGATAAACTAAAAAATTATATTTCAATTACATAAAATGTAGTATCAAATTCCTGTTTATCTCCCAAGCTAATATTACTGCAGCTCATATATCCCATTAGCCCATTATCGATAGAAAACAATAATATCTTTCTAAATAACATTTTATTTATTACCTGTTTTCTGGGAACAACTGCAGCAGGTTTTAAGAACAGCCACATCTTTAATTAGTCTAATTTACACAGTGGTGTATTTTTACTATGGTAGTGGTATGACAGTGAAAAGGTATGACAGTGATTTCAACACGCAGCAGAGTCAAAGTACATGTAGATCTTACAAAACAGCAGACAAACTGTTTGGTGAATTCCTCCCTCATGTTATTTTGCACCAGCTCATCCTCTCATCTCTGATTGCTCTCATAGGGTTTAACCTTTAACATGCTGGACACTACAAGCGTTGAAGAGTCTCAGAGGACCCAGGAGAGCTTGCAGGAAAAGGTCTGAGGGTTACTAAAAGGACAAAGAGAGGCACTCTTTTACAACTACCCATAAACATTCACAGACACATGATTATGCACCGACTTGTAGTGTTATACTGATCTACGCTTTCTCCAAAATTAATTGGATTGTGGAGTTGGTCAGGGAGATTAAATATTGGAAATTTATTTCCATTTCTCTTCAACTGTTTTGAGTTTTCAGCCAAGAATCCTTTATTCAAGATAGAAAAGATCCTGAAATGGGGGTGGAAGTGGGGGGAGTGGCTATTTTAAGGCAATGTTCATTAGACTGGTGTGACTTTTTTGTATAAAAGTTATGCCACAAATTTTGTGATACCATCGTTATGTATATTTGATGACTTTCAGTGAATAAACATGATTTCTTTCAGTAAATAAATTAGAATCTGGCATCGCTTTTCTTTTCAATTTTTTAAGTAAAATGTCAGATAATAAAAGTTTTAACTTATGAATCCATGAAAATGCTTTAACCAAAGTATAACCTTTTTTGGCTTTAAAACTTTTAAAATGCCCTGTGTTACATTTTCCGTTTTTTTAATCCACATTATGCAACAAAAGAAATTAACATTTCTTTAGCATGGTGATAAAACTGTGGTCTGAAGTGTTATAACATTTGTAAAACTGGTTTGATATTTCAGATGAACTTTAAAAAGTGTGACACTTTTGACTTGAAGACATTGAAAATTCTGTCAGATTACACAGCTGTGGCCAGCAGCACAGGGTCTCTGGAGACACCTACATGAAAACCTGGATCAAACACATTGAACAGGTCTAAAATCTCTAAATTTCAAAATTATTCTTTTATTCTTTCACTTTATTGTGTTCAAATTCTGTGGATTTGCCCTTGTATTAATTCAAATTCAAAAATTTTTGCATTGTTATTTTTGCATTCAACAAGTTTTGCATTGTTTCAAAGCAGCTGTACAAATGTAGAATTGACACATTTTACAGATTTTTCAGAAATTTTAACTTACATATTTATGATTTCCTGTGTATTTGAGAACTAGACATCAGAATCACTGATTCAGAAAATGAGGCCAAAGGCAATGTGAAGTACCTTTATACACTTGAGAAGTTCTGTGACCTGCTATTCAACAGCAACCCTGTAAGGTGTATTTTTCCACAGTTTCCAAGCCTTATGGTTACTATACTGTACTAACTCATTGTTATACTTTCTGGCTAAGGATAGTTCCCAAATCTCATCTGTAATTATAATGCTTGTGTAGATACTATAAATATATATAAACCTGTGTACAAATTAAAGTCATGTTATGAGCCACATGTTATATTACAATGTTATAACTAGTTCATAAAGAGTTTATTACACACTTGACTGTTACCTGTGGTAATATTTTAGGTGTCTATGGTAGAAGGCATTCCTGGTCTCATAAACGCCATCTATATGATCCATGGCCTAGAAAACTAAATTTTTTTCACAGCCTTAGTACTTTAGCCTGGCCACAATTGTAGCGAAAATGTTCTGTAATATGAAATGAATAAATATAAACCGACATCTTTATACTTTATACTAGTGTTTCAGGAATACCAGAAGTATTTCCAGAAGACAAAGCAGAAGCTAGAGGAGAATCCATTGGAGTGTCTGTTTAACGTTAGTGAAATGTACATCTTTGGCAGGTTTGACACGTTTCAACAGCAGATGACCAAAATCCTAAATATGTTCAGTACCATCACAACCTGCAATGCCCTGTGGAACCCCAAAATAGAGGCTCTGGAAACAGCTAGATTTCAGGTATTATTATGGTGTAATCAGAGTAGTCTATTTTTAGATCTGCACAGAAGACAATAGAAAATACACAGAAGATAATATAAGTTACTTTCATTTGCCAGTTGTGAACTTTTGTGAACAAAGTTTGGAGTTAGTGAAAAATGTATTTAAAATCTGAGTTCAAGTTATGAACTGTTAGTCAACACTGTTAACTTGGACTAAGTTACGTTTGTTCTCTCTGCTGCCCCCTGTGGATAGACTGCAGGCATGCAGGTGAAACGAGAGGTACTGTAATTGGTGTAAAGAAATAACAAGTGCATGTCTAATCATGAAATTTTAACCAGCGTGCCCATAATTTTAACCTATAGGTAGAAACTGCCTTTTTATGCTGATCTGGCATCAGTGTTGTGGTTTGTCTTATAACTATGATGGCTAGGATGTAGTTTTTCAAGCTGGTCCTAAATTTTCATGAAAGGGCAAATGTTACCTCTAGCTTTAACCTCTGATGGTTTTACTGTAAGTCGATTAGCATTGATCTCTTTATTCAAGTTTATTTATTCACTTTTAATTTTGTGTCTGTGGAAACAAAGTTCAGACTCAGAGAGCTCCATGCTCCAGGAGTTCTGAATAATTGAACAAAAGCTGATAAAGAGTTATCACTAACTCCTGTGAAACTTGACAGACTTGACAAGTCAATACATATTTTACAGCAAACTGCTCCCCTGGGCATTTAGGGTGTTGATGGGGAAAAAGAGGGACTTTTGTCCTTCCAGCTGGGAATGGAACCAGTACAAGTCAACAAGTCCTCCATGGTTGTTTTATTTGAAGGCAATTGTCCAAATGTATAGATTCTGTCACCATGTTTTCACCATCATGTTATTCTAAATCTGTATGACTTTCTTTTACTATTGGTTCTTATTATGTCATGCAGCTTCCTCAGTGAGTGTTTGCATGTTTTTTCGAAGTTAATGAGCACTGAGAATGTGCCATCCTGTGTGTAATGGCAGAGCAATTTATTTTTCTTTAGGAGCTTTGCATCAAGGGAGACTATATCCTCAATACCGAAAGCTCATTGGTGGAGGAGGCAGCCAATGAACTAATTAATATGTTACTGGATTTCGGGCAGAAGGAAGAAGAGAAACCATGAGGAGAGCAAAACAGAGAGCAAAGTGGAACAGATAGGCAATGACGGTGAAACCTGCTGTTGATCATCTAGATGTTGTGGCATAAATTAGGAAAATAAAGTGTCAGAAACTTTTATTAAGAGCCAAAATTTGCATCCTGGAAATTATGTTTTACCAGTTTTTTTGGGCAACACAGGCATTTATGTCAAATACAGAAACTCAGTTTAATAAAATAAATAGACACTTCATATTTGCTATTCACTCAACTCACCTTAAAACCAGTGACTACAGATTTCTGAATACAGGTCACTGTAGTGCCTAGGGAGGCAATGTATCTATAACCATAGAACTAGAAACATATTACTTTGTAAATAACAAATAAAAACAACAGAGAAATCCCATATTTTTGGGGGTATTTTCTACAATCAATAGTTAAAAATGAAGTGTTTTTTTCTTGAGTAAAGATTAAAATACTTTCTCCTATTTCAGCCTATTATGCTTAAAATGTCTATCTTGGTGTTTTATCAAAATCCAGAACACCTGCAAAGAAATACACAGCATATTTAATATATAATATGCATAGCTTTTATTAAGCAATATTTTGTCATTGATGTCTGTTTTATGTATCCAAAGTAGAGGTGAGTAAATCAGAGGGCCATCTTCTGTCACAAAGCACCACAGCCCCAAGCACGCGGCCCTCATCTCCCCAGATGAAAGAAAAAGAAAGATCTGATAGAGGTGATGGAGGAAGAGCTACAGGAATACAGGAACTGCTGTCACATTTTAACCACTGAAATCACTTTTTGGGTTTCATTTTGATTTGTTGTATCTTATACAGTACAGTGGTCCTAAAAAGTTATGTTTTAAAAATGTCTGAATGCTAATGCATTAGAATTTAAAATATGAATATTAAGTCTATAATCAATGTTATGATCTACACCTCTGGTAAATCTGCTAGGATACCTGTGTGAACCTGAGGGGAAACTGACTTCATACAACCATGAAAAATTACCTTGACCTAGCTTAAAAGTAGTTGCAAAATGGAAGCAAAGTTAGTTCTGAGAAAACATCTAACAATTTGTTTTCAGATGCCTTTGCTTTGATATTTTGTATATAGTGCTTTGACATTTACACATTTGCATTCAGATTGTTTTTGAGGACACTGTATGTATGACACTTTTGTACCTGACTTACCTCCAGTTTTATTCACCTCTAATTTTCATGGTAAGATAATTTTATTTTCTTGTACTGATGTAAACTCAAAATGTTGCACCAAATTACTGTAATTTTAGTTTAGGTGTAATGTATGCAAAATATCAGACTTGAGTATTTTTTCTGTCACAGAGGAAAATGAGTGAGTGACATGGCCGCATTGAAACAGAACAGCCAGAAGAGCATATCAGAAGAGGACAAAACGATCTATTGCCGCTTTGCCATGCAGATGATGGTTGTGGTTTTATAAAGTGGTGACATGTTCCTAGTGTCATGGTAACACAATCCTATCCATGTAATTCTTTCTTTTTCTCTCAATCTGCCACTATAAACATCTGCTAGGTGTCTTTGCTTAAAGTAAATTAAGTTAGAGGTTTTTCATAAAACATAGTCAAAATAACATTACTGACTGATTCTTTAAGATAAGTACCTCACTAATAACTCTTATTTATAAACTCTAATTCTCCATCTTAGGGATTTCTTACACCTGTACAATAAATGTTTTCTTTCTCCAAAAGGCAGTACCTCAGATATCTCAGCACCTGCCTACCAGGCCATCCCCTTCCAGGCAAAGAATTACTACAAGAGCATCTCTGAGAAAAAAAAACAGCCTTTCAAACTGGTCACTGTACCTAGTACTTCTATTAATTCTGCCAAGAAGGTCTGCTGTTTGTATTCAAGTGTTTCTTATGCATGATTTTATGATGATTTACCAACTAATTTATCAATGTAATGTTATGAAGTCCTGGACCGAGCTGGAGATTTGTCTTAAAAACTCTTTAAAAGAGTTTCATTCCACTGAACATTAAAGGAATGTTCTCTGTTGTAATTTCTGTTTTTTTTTCAAATCAAATTTAGTTCGATTTGATGTTTAATAACCTGTTTTTATAAAAAAATGTTTACACACCTTACGCACTCAAATTGTATTGATCCCTGGACAATCTTTTAGCAAATATTCTGCATATGAAAACATATTTGTAATGATGATAGAGATCTATATATTAAAAGGAGTAACATATATGATACACTTTTCACAGGAAGTGATGAATGCTTTGGATCACTTCAGCCTCTATCATCATGAAGTTCATCCAGTGGAACCAATGCATGGTTATTAACAGTAAGAACAAGTCATGATCTTAGTGAACTGTTTGCATCTTTATTATTGCTGTTCTTGTTTCAAGGTAATAATGAATACTTTTGGTTACATTTCAAATTTTTAATGAACCATTAAAATTAATTAAATAATTAAATGAATATTAAATAATTATAATTAGAATTAGAAGACAATTAAAGCAAAGTGATAATAGCAGTAGCGGAAGTAGCAGTGTATTTGCGGCTGTTTTGGAGGACAAAATCAGTTCATATTTTGAGTTTGTATATTCTAACTCTTGTATATTGGTCCATGATTCTTTGTATGTTGGTGATCCACCTGCAGCAGATCTAAAGTTGGCCATTACTGATAAGAACAAAAGTTGGATAGTGAACTATTGCAACAGGAAGTATCATATGGAGATGAAACAGATCTTCATCTTTGTGGATGAGGCAAGCAAGAAACTCAACACGCAAATCAAGGACCTGGATAATATCTGCATCACCATTACAATACTCAAAGAAATGAGAGAGTACTGGATCTCCATAGACTTGTCGGTCCAATTTAGGTATAAACAAAGATTATTTATTGAACAGTGTTATGGCAGGCAGGTATTCAAATTATTGTGTGTCTTTCAGTTAAGACAACTGAGACTATGTGGAATAATTACTTTTAAAAATGGATTTGTTACACCTTAGGATGAATACAATGAGAAGGTGGACACCTTTCAGTAAATCTGGAAGAAACTGCTGGCATGAAGTACAGAGGTCCAGAACGAGCTGGTAGCCCTACAGGAAAAGTTCAGAGGAGAATTCATAAAAAAATGTTTGGATCTTTGAGATCTTTGTGGAGGACTGCCAGCACTTTTACCATGACAATGAGAGGGTGAGTCCAGAGGGGGCAGGTTAACTCTATCAAGTTTCTGTCTTTAAGAAGATCCCTTAAGTTATTATGGTCTCAAGCAAGAACACAGCTCCATTTGTATTCCTGTGGGTTTTCTCCATTTGTATTCCTGTGGGTTTTTCTACCATTAAACCAAAAAAAAAAAAAAAAAAAAAATATATATATATATATATATATATATATATATATATATATATATATATATATATATATATAGTGCTGTAGAGTACTAAAAAAAACAAGATGTTATCTTGAACCACCATGATTTGACCAAATGCAAAAAATAAAATGATTCAATTGGATAAATAACAATATGAAGATCCTTGTGCTTAACCTTTACAACAGAAATGTATGCATCATTTTTTGGGTGATATTTTGACCCAATCCCCTTAATCCCAGGACTGGGAATCAGTGACCCCTTTACAACTAGTCAGCCAGTTGTAACATTTACATTATTTACAATAACAACCTGGGAATATGCTATAGATGAATGGTTTTAATATACATTAATTTACAGTTATAAAAATGCATTTTAATGGTTGTTACAACAATCTGTCATTTTCAGAATTGCTTTGACAACCTGTTCAGCAAATACATCTCATACACAGGAGCTCTTCGGCCTGCCCATTACCCAGCATCCTCAGCTGCTGGAGATCAGAAGGCAGTTGATGCGCCTCCAAAACCTTTATGATGCCTACAACAACGTCATTGACACAGTCAATGGCAACTATTACATTTTCATTGAGAGAATCAACAGTAAGCTCCTTGAGTTTCAGACGTTTCAGGTTCCTGAAGTACAACTAAAATTTTGTCCATTCTGAGTTGGTTGAAGACCCTATAGCTGTTAAGTATTAAGTTACATTGACAGTCATGAATGCACCAGGGATTTCAGTTTTGATGGTCTGGGCAATCTGAGAAGGTTCACTTAGAATATATTAATTCTGTATGCCTGCCAAAGACTGAAATGAAAGTTAGCCATGTCAGAGTAGAGATACCAGTGTAATGTGATAAATGATGCAGCATCACACTGCACGGGGAAACAAGTGTGTATAGTATAATAACAGGTAGTATGACATAGGCTCCCAGTTTTACATCATCTAGACAGAAAAAACAAAATCAGTTTTTCTTTTGAGCTCCTCATCACATTGACATGACCAAAAAGGGCATTGGAAATGTTGAGCGGACAAAGTATGAAACACTGATCACCATTCACATACATCAGAGGAATGTCTTTGATGATTTGGTGAGCACCTGAGTTTTGGAATCTTTATTGTTATTAAAGGGATAGTTTACCCTAAGAAGAACATTTCTCATAATTCACTCTCCCTAATGCCATCCCAGGTGTATTGGACTTTCTTTCTTCATAAATTCAAAACTCATTGAAAACTCTCATTATGTCTCATTATCATAGCTGGTATTGTCGCTAGCTCATTTAAGTTTAGTATGGGGAACTTTTTTGTCAGGATTTTAGAACTTTAAGAACTTTTAGCAAACAGACCTCTATTTACAATGCTCCACAATAGCCAAAGGCAATTTAGCTAATAACAGTAATCCAAATTACCAGACTTCTGGGTTTAATATTGTTTCTTAATGCCATGAATTCCCCTTTGCATATCTTTGAGTTTGCTGGTTGATTTGATGTCTTAATATCTCATCATGACTGAATGCCAGATATATTTATCAAAAAGCACATATCACAGTTTCCAGCAGTCACAGACTCACAGACTTCAAGTGACTAAAGCTATGTTGTGTTTACTGCAACAAGGACTCTGATAAGATGATGCTCAACATCACTTACATGTACTTTGTCTATCAGAATGAGTTTCTGGGCTGCACTGAGTCTGGTCATCACTCCTCTTACTGACAGGTGCTGACTGTGTTCCTCTGTGTTCCCTCTGTGTGAGGTCATTTAGGTTTCATATGTCAAAACAGTTTGTAATTGTTTGATCCATGAGAAATACGATCTGCCTTACATTGACATGTTTTGCCCAGTGTGTTACATTACCCCAGAATCTTAACAAATGATTATATTGTATTATATACCTACATTACTTTAGCTCAAGCTCTGGGCATGACCATGGGCGGAAGTCCAGCTGTGCTGCCAGAAACAGGAAAGACATGGGTCGCTGCCTGGGCAAATATGTGATGGTCTTTAACTGCTTTGATCAGATGGACTTCAGAGGCTAGGGTAGAATATTCAAAGGTGTCACACATCTGTGTTCAATGTGCAATGCAATATAATCTCACAAGCAATATTCGGATGTTATGGTGTGTGAAATTTAACATCAGAAGCCAATTGATTTGATTGCTGTAATCACTTTTTTATGTGTGCATGGGAATGATTAGATTTCTCTTTTTTGAGCCTCTAGGTCTTGCTTAGTCTGGCTCCTAATTGTTTTGATGCATTTATTCATATAGACCTGCATGTTCTCTCTGTGACCACCCAGGAGATCTCCATTGTCCTTACCTGCAAGAACGAACAACAGAAAAACTTTATTTTCACTGATGGAGATAACATGGAGAAGAACCCTGAGTTTGGACCACCCTTATCATGGTGAGCTGGAGCATTTACCTGTTCTTAGAAACACAACATTGCATGTGGTTATGCGAGGTTTCCACCACATGCTTGATAAGCAGGTTTCTCTCACACATACAGCTACTCAGACAGTCTTAAACACATTGTTCTGTGTTTATTCATGTCACAGACACCCAAATGATCACAACTACTATGATAAACGTTTACACCACTAACATATAAATGAACATATAAATGAATCAAACGATAGTTTGTTAATATCATTATCCTTTTTTATGTTGGCTGCAAAGTGACAGCTCATCGTTTTTATTCTGTTACACTGAAATTTGCACCCTAAATAAGACGCTTACTGTCTGACACCTATTATTAACATAGATTATTAACACTGTTACAACGAAAAGAAATAAACACCCATAAAAAAGAATCAGGGAAAACTAGGGTTACTGTTATGATGGAGGTTCCCGTACTGCCTCCTCCGAACCACCAGAGGGAGCCTTCCTCTGAATACTAGTGTAATTCGGACTACAACTCCCATACGTTCCTGGGGCTGATCACTTCTGCACCTGTTTCCTGTTTGTTGGACTATTTAAACCCCATGTTGACGGATGCTCATTGTGAAGTCTTGTTTTGCCCTGCTTAACTCTACTGAGTGGTTTTCGCTGTTGTTTGGATTACTTGTTGCTACCTTGGATTGTTTATTCCGTGTTTGATTCTCTGCTGCCTGCCTTGACCCTTGCCTGTTTACTGATTCTGATTTTCTTAGCCCTGGATGTACCTTTTTGCCGTTGTTTGTCCCTGCCTGTTATTGTGATTTTTAATAAAACGCTGCATATGGATCCAACTGCCTCAGTACCTTTGTTACAGTTACATTTAAGCAAAACTGATTTACGTGACTGCCCAGAAAAAGTACAACTCACAGTCTAGTGGAAATACAGTTGGAGAAAACGTACATGACAGCTGTAAGATAAAGATACAACTTTTCAGCTTTGCAAATTATTTCCTGTGAATATCCACATATATCAAAGTAACTTTAATGGCACTTTAAAGCCTCTTAGAACTTTTCTGTCTGGTCAGTTGCACACCAGAGCTAATGGCCTTCAATGTGGTTGAGAAACCACGCAAACTGTAAAGGGATGTAGGGAGATCTATAACATATCAAACAGAATGGCTCATTTGAATGGGAAAAATATGCAAAAAGCCATTGACTGAGCTTTTTAAATCAATGAATAAGCACGGTCATCAAACTTGGCATTGAAACTAATGGGCAATGCTATCAGCCAGAAGATGTCAAATGTCAATCATTAATCAGCTGATGGAAAGCATAACAATTATAATGTTAAGTATCTATATGGGGTTCATTTCTCATTTGTAACACATGGTTACTCATTAGGGGAACACATATGGATTCTTCTTGATGGGCTGGTTGATGCTGTATGGTAAGAGAATGTTAACTCAGTCCTGTATGAAGACTGCAGGCTGTGTTTGGGGCACACAACATCAATATCACCTGGTTGGTGTTTATGAGGATGGTGTTTTTATGAGCTTTTCTGTCCTTAACTGGAGTCCTTTTTTGGAGGTGGGTGATGAGGAACGTATTGTGAGACTGAATGTTTTAGTATGTTTCTTGAATTTTTAACTTCCAAGACCATACGGATATTATTTATGGTATTATCATATTTGTAGTAGGGGTGTCACAATATACCTATATTGACAATAACTGTGATAATAATAACCATGATGATTGATACAGTGTTAATACTACACATGATAACATTGTAGTGCCAGTATCTGGTTGACACTCCAGCACAGTAGGTGGTGCTATTGCACCCATTCAACATTTTGCCTAATAATAATAAACTCATGTTTTGAGTGATTCATTGACCAAAAAAAGAGAAAAAACTAAATAAACTAAAATAAAGATAAACTGATATTTTTTTTCCTTTTCAATAGATACTGTGATAATACCTTTACAGTGCATTCTTTTGGCCATGATAACTGTGTAGTGATACCATGACAGCCCTAATGTGTAGTACTAGCATGCTATCTGTAATCATGGTTATGAACACTATGGTTATTGTCAACAAGTGGTATATTGTGATACCCCTAACTTGAACATGAAATAAAAAAACTGTTTGCTTACCATTTGTCCAAAAATTACAAAATATTATCGTGGTTATAATATATTATAAGTAACCAATTAGATACACTCTGCATAAACAGAAACTCTGCATGCAATGCATAGTGACTTGACATTGATTTCACTCTAATTAACATAATACACAGCACTTACAGATATTGGGTGAAATTGGATCAGTTTGTATTGTATATTATTGTATATACAAAATATTATATGTATTAAATAAAATTACATCTTTCACTTTTTCCACCATGATGGATTATTTTTTCCACTTAGCTCATTGCATTCTGGGATTAACCTGTGTATTATAGGAGCTGAGGTGCAGGGGTTACTCTATACATTGATCTGTGGCATGCATATAGGTGATGTAGGTTTAAGTCCTCATGTCATTTCCCTTGTCTTTCCTCAATATTTGTCACTCCTCACTAGAGCTGTTTGATATAAAGGCTTGAAATTTTGAGAAAATCTACACTGGTCTGCAAGATAAAACCATTTAACTACATTTCATGCAGTGTGATTTGACTTATCGTGAAAGCAGTCATTAAGTACCAATAATATAATTAATTCACAATAATGAACGCTGATTCATCAGTCATAAAAATTAAATAAAAAATAACATTCTTACAATATTATATTCCGTAAGTACAATCAATTCAGTGTAAATATACTGAATTCAGTTTTATTGAAGTTTTATTGAAAACATCTTTTTTGAAATTCAACCTTGCTGTTCGACTTACAGTATATGAAAGTCATGAATATGATCATTATGAATTGTCCTCAGTACATGTGCCACATTATTCCCATACACTGTCATTCAATAAATCACTTAGTTGTAAGATATGAACATTATGTGGCCTTACATAATGTGAGAACTGCAGTCTCTATATTGTTCAAACCTGTTGGCTCTGATATAAAGTGGTTGTAACCTTCAAAAGCACTTTAGGCTTTAAGTAATTAATTTATATGCAGCGTGAATGGAGCACTAACAATGCAATCTGCTAGTAATAATGTGATTGAAACATTTCAGTGTCGGACTCAGCATGTCCAAACATTATTATGAACTGGATGACTGTAGACTATCAACATCTCAGGCTTTAGCTGCATGAGAAACACTTGTCTAATTGATTGACCTGGAAAGATTTTCTTTTCTGAACACAAAATGTTTTCTTCATTGGCGCTTCACTGGCTCACAATTCCGTGACCATTTTCAACTTTTTCTGAACCTTAGAAGGCTATTTTTGCTACTATACCTTTTAATACTTCTGTATGTAAATGACCTCTGTTATGATTGGCTTCTATGTGAAATAAGTAGTGTTCATAGGTTAATATGCAAATAACTCTGACATTACTAATGTTACGCATTAATCTGATTAACCATTTTTAGAGTTGGCCTAAACTATGTTAAACTCTTATTGCAATCAAGCAAGAAAAAGCTATTGATCTAAAAATATAACAACAAATTTTATCAGGTCTTTGTGCTTTGACAGACCTTTGATGATGTCTTTGATGAGGTAACTCATCAGGAGCAGGGAGGGAAGTTGTCTCGTGAACACATGGAGCATCTGTACATAATCTGTCAAATGTAGAATGTCAGAGTCCTCTTGGAACTAGACAACTGAATGAAGTTGGAAAGCTGGCTGTACCGCCATGACAACATCCATCTGGACCTTCCCAACATCCTGCCCCACAGCGATGACACTATGTTTTACTTTTATGTCACTAATGATGGTAACAAACATACTTGCGTACATTTCCTGTTAATAAATTCCTCATTTCACATTTATCACTCTGAACTTATCTTTCTTTGTCAATTATATTTCTGTCGATGTATAACTGTTTAATTTCTGTCAAAGAGACTTTTTGTTCTCCTTAACATATCAGTGTATAAATATGTTGATCACCCCCTCTTATCTTTTTTTCCAAAATCAGTCCCAAAAGTAATACAATTCCCAAATAGTAAATGAGAGGCCTTGGACATGTTTAGTATGACCAATTGTAGTTTGTTTCTCTTAAAAGGAATTTACCCTCTGTCAATACAAACTGTATTAACACACAGACAAATCGGAGACTCCGAAAAGCCTTGTTTTACAAAGATTGTTTTTGATTGCTAGGAGTGTTGGACATTTTTTTTAGACCACAATATGTGTATTTGCAAACTGACTTTTCACCATCAAATGTCTTTGGTTTACTTGCTCAAGGTCATGTGGTTTTTACACATGCCTCTATACATATTCATCCTATTATTAGGATGGTTTTAATTGGCAGCATTCATGTCTAAACAAGATACATTTTCCCAAGTTTGTATTTTCATGCCAAATATTCCACCTGTCAGTCAAAGCTTTAGTTAATAACCCTGTTTAATTATACAATACAAATTCACCTCTTTCTGTTATGGAATTTTAATGATGGTGCTTTGCACGTTTCTCTGTTCAGACATTGGAAAATGTAAGTTTAGCTGTTGTGTTTTTCAGGTCAGTGGGTCCACAGAAATATCAAAGTTGAGGAGTACGTCTACCCACCTGACTCCAGGTACAGTTATCAGCTAATGCTGAAACACTGACTCACTCAGAATTTTTTCTGCCATTATGTATTATTTTTGTGCTCTTATTTCTTAATATAGAACATGAAAGTAAACTTTTTAGAAGTATTTTAAAGTTAAACTAATACAACTGGTAGTTGAATGACCAGGAGTTATAAAGCCCCAAAATAGATAAAGGCATCACCATAAAACTTGCACTATATTTTATTATAGTATGCACTGTATTGTGCACTTTAGGTTTTCTGAAACCATACAACATAGCAAATCGTATGTTGTATGTATGTTGTAAAAAATTGTACTTAACAGATGTTTAAAAAAACAATTCCACTCCCACTGAAAAAAATAATGAAAGGAATGGGTGAACTCGTCCTTTCCTGAACCTCTCTGTGTTTAAATTGGACTTTAATGGTAGTTTATATTCTGAATCCCACTGGATTTGTCTCAGAGCAGTTTAGCTCTTTGAAAAGCACTCAATAAACTGCTGTTTGTTCTCTGGTGTTGTAATGAAACCACACAGATTGCACCATTGAATTCTCTAAGAGATGCTTGTTTTAAACAGACAGCTACTTTGTCATCAAGATTTTTCCTGTGCTGCCAGCACTGGGATTGGCCAAACACAATAACAGATGCTCACTCTTTCTTGAGTCTCCTCATGACCTCTTCATGTGTTTCAGTCTGTGCCTTTGATAGTAGAAAAGGACACTGCCAAAACTGTCATCATTAAAGGCTACATGACTAAATTTGACCCAGAATCCCACACTGCAAAGAGCCTTAATTTTCTCCTCAGCCACAACACCCCATGTTTCGGGTATAATGAAAGGAATGGGTGAACAGCTGTGCTTCTGGTCTGTTCACACTTACTGTATTTCATTTTGATCAGAATGGCATATGGCATATGTTATTACAGGTTAAAGGTTAAAGTTTTTTGATAACACATTTTCTATGAAGTCTGCATTTGCATGATTGTAATACTAACAGTTCCTATTACTGATATCTTTCACAATGGTGAAGTGTTTAAAATAGCATTTAAAACGTTGTTGCCAAAGTTTAATCTTTCAAAGTTCATTAACAAGCTTTGTCTCTCTGTCTGTAAAGTCATTTTAACTTTTAGACTATAACCTTTAAAGTTGAAGCTTTCAAAATCATTTAAAACTTTTAGGCTTTCAAAACTTTGTCAGACCAACACAAAAAATTTTCCTAACAACCTTATTTTTAGTTTAGTTACTCCATTTGGTGATTTAAGTGGTATAAAAACAATACATTTCACCTGTAAAGACAAACACACAATTAACACCAATATTACACCCCCCACCACACACACACACAAACACACACACATATTCAGGGACTGAATGCATGAGTCCTCAGTCTCAGGTGTAAGAGGTTATTAAATCTGCCTAATGTTTCCATCTCTGCTTCATTATTGACCATTTCATTATTGATCCAGTTCTCATCCATACTCTTTCATTTATGATGCACTGTTGGATGTGTCTATGAGTAATCAGCATGTCTGTGACTCTGTAGCACTCTGTGTTGAGTTATAAACACATGGGAACCACTTATGGCCCTTCAGCAGGGAAGAAAATGTGCATTTTTTTTGATGAAATCAATATGACTGTGATCAATGAGTAGGGTGATCAGGTAAGACATTAATGCTTTACATTAATGCTATATCAACATTGCTGTTAGCTGCATTAAATACATTTATACCCCATTACCTCCCAAGGAACAACATCCCTTAAAGACTGAAGAGACAGTTTTCAATTTTCAGCTGTAGTCTTCTAATTATTGCCTTCATTGACAAGATCTTTGGTCAGTATTGTCATCTACCATTTACACAGTAAAACTCCATTGCTTTCAAACCTATACCTTCAGATATTGAAATACCTTAGGATTTATTACTGTGGTCAATTTGAGACACAATTGTTCCTTCTGTTTTTGTGGTCAAATCTGTTGTTCGAACTCATCAAATAGGCTTATTTCAATTGCTCTTATTGCTGAGTACAAGAATACTCTGAAAACAAATGTCACATGAACATCTTGTGAATAAAAACCATTTTGCAAAAAAACTGCACAAGAATCCTCTCTTATTCTCAATATTCTTCTATTTGTGCATTATAATGTAAAAATAAAAGAAGTCTGAAAGTCTGAAAGAAAATAATATGATGCTGCTTTGAATGGCACAGAGAAATCTGTTTTAGCCCATCTTATTTAATTTGGTCAAGGCTGTCATCAGCATTTCTTAAACAGAACAGATTTGGTAACTGCATATTGATTTTGACTATGAGCTGTTGTTAGCATTCCCTTCTTGCCTGAAGGTCTGGTATGCTTTCATGCTCACACACTGCACACCTCAAAATCTGTGTTATATTGACATTTGTATTGACATTGTATTGACATTTGAACTCTTATTCAACTCAGTCTGCTGTCCTAAAGGAAGACCATATTTGCTCATTCTGTACTTCGTCTTCATGTTTTTCCTGTCAGTTGCCGTGCAATTTCATTTCCATATATATATCTCTGTCCGCTCCACTGGCGACCCATTGATGGTGATGGGGGTGTAGTTGGCCTTGTTAAAGTCATCAGTTATAATGAACGCGGCCCTCAGAGTGCACGGTTTCCTGCTCGCTTATAGTGCCATACAGTTCTTTGAGTGCCTGGTCTGTGTCGGCTTGAAGGGGGATGTATACAGCTGTGATGATAACAGCTGTGAACTCCCTCGGCAGCCAGTATCGTCAACACAAAAGCATGAGGTATTCCAGATCAGGGGAGCAAAAAGACTTTATAGAGTACATGTTCCTTCGATCACACCAAGCGTCGTTGATCATAAAACATACACCCCCTCCTCTGCTCTTCCCCGAGAGGTCTTTCACCCTGTCCACGCGGTGCATAGAGTACCCCGCGGGCTTGATGGCTGAGTCTGGAACCTCCGCAGACATCCAGGTTTCTGTAAGGTATATAATGCAGTAGTCCCTCGTTCCTCGCTGGTAGGAGATACGTGCCCTCAGTTCGCTTGTTGTCCAGTGACTGTACATTAGCCAGTAGAATGGTGGGGAATGGGGATTGGAAGGCACGGCGTCTCAGCCTGGCGAGAACACCGTCTCTCTTTCCTCTTTCTGGGTACGTTTCCGAGGTCGCGAGCCGTCCAGACAAAGGGCTCTGTTGTTGTGTTTGTAAAAAGAGCATCTTCGGAGAACTTAAAGTCCGGTTTCCGGTGAGCGACAGTGTAGCCAATATCCAAAAGTGTTTGTTTGTCATATACAATTAAACTGACACACACAAAACATCAAACATCACACACAAAAGACAACATAGATACGTACAGAATAAACAAATAAATAAACAATTAAACTGTAGTGTCTCGACGGAGCTCGCAACAGGGCTGCCATACTCGGAAACGAAGTATAAACTGTGCAGGTTTTACTGCGTCTGTGGAGCATAAATGCAAGCATGTCATCGCAGACCGATTCACTACCCCAAAGGATGTGACCTGGTTCCACTGGACGCTGGCCAAGCTGGTGGAGGAGGAGTTTAGGGAAGAGGACTGTATGGTGGTGAATCTTGGGTGGACACAAACTTTTTGAATCTGGAGTGTGTTGAAAGTTCTGTGGAGCAATTTAGATCATTAGATCAGGACTTTAAATGCTTGAAATTAGTTTTGTAGACTTTGTACAAATAGAATTTTGTCTACATATTAGATTCTTCCATTACAAACGCAGACAGTAGGAGCCCAGAATAGATGGGAACTCAATACTGTTTGAAAAGCATTTCAGGCCAGAGACTACACTGGCAAGAGTACTGGTTGATAAAATGCCAAAAAGACAATATTTGCAAATTCCAGGAAAGAGTGGCAACTTTGAAAATGCTGAAAAGTAAGGTAGTCTTGATTTGTTTTGTATTGGGGCCAGTTTACTTCTGGCTATAAAGAGTAAACATATTATCAGTGCTAGTTAACTAAATTCACAGTAAATATTAGTTTAATGAGATATATTTATATATGAACAGCTGTATCTGAAAATTGTTATTGACACTGAAGTTGCCAGACCACCTTCAGGTGCTCTATCCCTCAAAGCAAAACAATAATAACAATTCATCTTTGTTGACAGAAAAACCTTGTTATAAACTATTAGCATTCTTCCAGCATAAACAAGCAAGGAAAATGCAATGCTCACAACCACTTCAGTTATTATAATTCACCATCCATGCTTGCTAATGGAACTAGACTAGAGTGCTTCGGTTTTCTTTGTGTGAAGTGTGTGTGCAAACGTTTTGCATGGTAATGAGGTAGCATCTGTCTCTCTTTCTATAAGGGAGAAAGAGAATTGCCTATTGGGGAAAGTTGTGCCATATCTACCATATCTGACAAATATGTCACATGTTTCACTTCATACATTTGCTCCTTTTTTTACTCACATACTCAGTGACCAGATTTCTCAGGTCATTAGAACCCCTCTGGGAAATGCCCACTAAAATATTAATTAGTGTTAATTAGAGTTAAATGCAGTTTAATTGTGCTCCAGTAGATGGTATCTGTGTATAAGACTGTTCTGGACTCCACTTACAAATTCAGCCTTGCTGTAACAGCTTATGAGGAGGAAAGTATCTGTAAGCAGTCAGTCGTGCAGTCCGACTCATAAAATGAGACTGGACACTTTGTTTTGTTTTAAATTTGTTTGCTTTGCCTCATTTCTTACTCTGGGGAATTGGGGTAATTAGATCCTAAGGTGGACATGAAAAAGCGTTATTTTGTTTGCTCTCTGAAGATGGCTGTAAGCTTTTGCCAGTTTGAATATTTGGAGATTGTTTATAATTGACAATGTAATTGGAGTGTGTGAATGGGTGTGTTAGACTCTTGAGAAAAAACAAATGTCTTTCACCTTGTTGCCTTCAAAACAGGCTGCTGGTAATCCTGTACATCCAGGCAGGATTTTCACATCCAATTCCTTCACTGTGTTTCCATCTGGCAGCATGTCATTTTGTTTCACTTTCTCACTATTTAGAAAAAAAAACATCAGATTGCAATGTTGGAATTGAAAGGGCAATGTAGAGCAACCACTATGCTGTTTATTCAGGGGCCAGCCTTACATGAGGATACATGTTTGCTAATATGCTCCTCAGATTGGGCTATTAAACACATTTCTGTAAATTCTGTAAAATCTCTTTAAAATCGTAAACATCTAGATATTTTTCAATGTTTTTAATAGTTAATGTTGTTAGATGTAATTGTTCACAAATATCATATCAGCAGTATCTCTGTACCACAGCATGCATTTGCAATAATGCATTTTCTTATTGGGATTTTTTAACATCTATGATACAGTATAACTGCAGTTTTGTGAAGTTGAAACTTGAAACTTAGGGGAGGGCAGAGATGAGGGTAGAAAGGAGGGTGGGTTGGAATGACAAACTGTTTATTTATTTAGATGTGCATTTATTGACAGAGACAGGCTTATTTAGTATAATATATATATATAAGGCTTATTTACATTGCAAACCCAGTGTCTCTGGGCTTTTATCCTGACACATACAGGGTAGTTAACACTTTCAAAAGTTCACAGGTTGCTGAATACAGAATAGGTGTTGACATGTTGCTAAATATGTTATGCTATAGGCATTCATATGTAAAAATTTAAAGTAACTAATACACTTTTTAATAAACTCTACCTAATAGATTTTTGGATATAATTATATATATTGATATATATTGATATATTTCAATCCAATTTTATAAGGAGTGCAAAATAAAGTTCATTTACAATAACAGGACACAAAGCTCTTCTATGAGACCATATTTCCTTCAAAAACTATTAGAAAGTTCATAACTTTGTAAAAATGTAAAAATGAACATCAATTAAAAGTCTTGTTAATGACTACAAACACTCTTTCAGCATTATATTATCTGTGATTTTGAACATATTTAAATTCCAAAATAAAATTTTGTACAGAAACTTCCCTTTACAGTAACCGTTCCGTTTCACTTCCTTCCACATTGATCAGTACCTGTCAGTCAAATAACAATCTGCTAAACGAGAATAAGACTCGTTGAGAACGGTCCAGTCACATGAGACAAAAAATATAAAAACAATATTGATTCGCTAACAGTGGAATAGTATGACTAATATGATAATAATAAAATGATATTTTATTTTGTTTTTAATTTGCAATATATATTTAACAATTACTTTTGTTAAAGTAGCTGCCACTGGTCTTAGATGATGCTACACCCCTGGTAGAATAGGCCCTAATGCCCAAAGGTGACACAAGGTCACAAGCCTCATAGGCCAGGGTAATAGCATCTGTGATCCAGTGAGATAGGTGCTGTTCTGTGACAGAATTACCTTGGTTGCGGACACCAAAACAGACAAATAGCTGAGAGGTTACAGTTATACAGCTAGGAATACATGTAATCTACTGACAAGCACCTTGAGGTACCATGAGGTTAGGTGCTAACCTATTTTACATCTGTTTTCACTTGAATTTACATGATTAACAATAGTCTCTGATTTCAAAAACACATTAACTATGTCAGGTCCGCGGTTTGATGTCCCCAGTCTTTGTTTAGTCTGCGTGTTTATGTTATTGTTTTTTGTTGGAGCACGCGTCTTTGACAGCTCGCCACGTGCTCCAGCGTCTCCCCACCCTCCTTGTTTCCTTGTTTCGTTATTATTCTGTTCCCTTGATTACTTCCCCTTTATTTTCCCCTCTCATGTTGCGTCTGTGGCCAGATCGTTTCGGTGCTAACCGCCACCTGACCTCCTGTCCAGTCTAGTCTTGTCCGAGACTCAAGCCAGTCATGTTTTTTATCGCTACTGTTTTTGGTTTCTTGTCCTGTCTTGTCCTCCAGTCTGTCTGTCAGCATGTTGTTTAATCTGTTTTGTCGTCTCTGTCTGCCCGCCGGTACTGCCTGTCTTGGTCCTGTCTACCGCCAGTCCTGTCTGTCTTGGTCCTGTCATGTCTTGCTTGGTCCATCTGGCCTGCTTGCCAGCTCGGACCACCTGGTCTGTCTGTCGGCCTGCCTGGCTTATTCGCCTGGTGGGCCCTGTCTGTTTGCCCTGTCTGGTCAGTCTGTCTGCTCTGCCTGACAGGGCTTCCTGCTTGGGCCGTCGGGTCTTCCTGCTCGGCCCTTCTTCTCTGTCTGCAGTCTGTCATGTCTGTCTTGTCCTGTTGCTCTGTCTGTCTTGAGTGGTCTGTTTTGTCTTGTTTGTCTGTTTTAGGACGCCCAGGGCGCGTCCCTTGGGGGGGGGGTTGGGGCTATGTAATGGCTAACGCATGCTCTGGATCCTCGTCTTGTGTGGAAGCACATGGCCTCTGTTTTGTTTTCTTTCGCCATGTGCTCTCCGGACGTGCGTCTTGGGCCCGCCCCCTTGTTCTCTTGTCAAATCGCCACCGACTTTGTCACCGGTTTGCCCCCTTCGAATGGCTACACCGTCGTCCTTACGGTGGTGGACCGTTCAAAGGGGGCAAGCTGGTGACACAGCCGATGGCGATGTGGGACCAGGGGCGGGAGGGAATGGGCAAAGGGCGCAGAAGACCAGAAGGAGGTGAGGACGAGGTCTTGCCTTGAGCGCAGACGGGACAAGAGAACAAGGAGGGCAGGGAGACGCGGACGCTGGAGCACGTGGCGAGCTCCAGGATGTGTGCTCCGACAAAAAACAGTAACATAAACACGCAGACTAAACAAAGACTGGGTCGATCAAACCGCGGACCTGACAAACTAATTTACATTGTACTCAAATTTATAGTTGTGATATTACAACAAGGTGCTTACAATCAGATTTTTGTTTACATTTGATGTTAAAAATCTAGGTCCTGTCCTGTTTCCAAACCCACCCACCTTACAGTACAGACCCTACTTTGAGGATTTGTTTTCCATTACTGTTTTATTTCTTAGGGATTTTTTAGATAACAGCTTTTGATCATTGTTAGTTTTGATGTTTGAAAAATAGTATGTGTTAGTTGTTTTGTTGGCAACTGGTGACAATAATTAGTTTTTGCATTTGCCTCAATTTATACAATGAACAATTATCTCTAATGTATTTTGAAAATTGCATGTTCCTTAGAATAGTTACATTTGTGAAGCTGCAAGTGTATCAAGACTTACCTTACCTTATAACCTTACCTTACTGGAGCTTCAAAAGGAAATCTAATGAAACCTTTAGATTTGTGCTTTGTGTTGTCTGAGAATGGAATCTGAAGAACACATAAGTGATTTAAATTAAGATACATATCTTTGAGGACTTGATTGTTTTATTTTCAAATTCTCAAGAATTTGTTCAATTTTGAAATTTGAAAAATTATATTTGCTAATCGTTTTGTAAGCAACTGGTCATCTATTTTATTTCATTTCAGCTTTCACTTGAATTTACGAGCTCATCAATAGTCTCTGATCTTAAGAACACATTAATCTTAAGAAGAAATATAATCTGATTATATTTTCAGATATAAAAAGCACCTTTTTATATCTCGCATTTGTGTTTTCTTTTGCACCTCGCATTTGTGTTTTACTTTGACCGATTTGTGTTTCACACACAAACAATGTTATATGAATGTGTCTGAAGGTAACTGCCTCAATAAAATTTCCGATTGCATTTTTTTCCGTCCTACCTCCGTACATTGCTTAGAAAAATGGTGTACAAGAGCAAAGCTGGTTTGTTTGCATGGTTACCATAGTAACCGTAGTTCGTAATATTCCGTAATCGCCACCTACTGTCAGAGTGTGAATTTGCATTTTCATTCAGTCCGTCCTTAAAACAAGAAAATGTGTTTGGTACTACTGTTTCTTTTCCTAGTCCTCAGGGATTTGTTTAGAAAATGTTTTTCAAAAATGGAAGTTTCATATTTGTCATTAAAAATTCAAAAATAATTATTTGCGTTCAACCTACATCTGCCTTTCATGCAAATTTACATAGAACAATAGTTTCAAATGTATTAAGGAAATGGTATGTTGTTCAGATTAATTTTTTTCCCCAAGTGTATCGAGACTAACCTTACCTAAAAACCGTATCTCTACGAAGCTTCACAATCAAATGAGAATTTGGCTTCATGTAGCCTAAGAATGGTGTGCCTGGTTTGCATGAAATGTGTGATGTCACAATGCTTGTTTATGTCATCACCTGTGCTAGAGGTGTCTACTAAAGGATCTTGTTTACTGATGTTGATACCGCATGTTGTGAACTTTTAAATATTACTCCTAGGAATTTCATGTGATTGTCACTGAACTTTGTGAGCCTCATGCCAAGACATTGAAGATTCAAAATTGTGAAGGAAGTTTTGATATCTCAAACAGTGTTGCCATGCCGAGGCAGTAAATTAATGGCGAAAAATGGGAAACAGAAGGTGACTGATGTGTCATCTATTATGTGATTCATACCGCCACCAACTGGCGCATGAAAGTATGTCACTTAAAACAAAGTTTAAAGAGTTCTCTTAAATTTACCCAAGTCACTTCAGCTTAGTCAGAAAAAGAAGATATATTTAAGATGCTAAATTGTAAAAGGATTGTCAATATCTCCAACGTCATCCAGGCATAAACCACTTGCATTCACCACACACTCTCCAAACTTGCTCAGCAGATGCTCACACAGAGAGAGAGAGAGACTACTTAAAGCAAAAAAGCAGCAGCATGAGGAGCTTTATAAATGACATAATGTGTTTAATTAACACTGTTCCAATCTTTTCTCTCAGTTCCTGAAGAAATAAAGGTGTTTGTAAATAATTGGGCATCATTCAACCTCCTTAGATCTCTAGGTCTTTATTTCAGTCACAGATAGGTCTTTGGTCAAGGCTGTTATTTCATTTATATCCATCTTGTGTGATGGTTAATTGCATAAAGTAGAGTGATTGCCCATGAGAAGAGCACTTGAGGACCTGGGGGGAGATGGTGCTGCTCAGGAATATTAATGAAACACTCTGACTCTCAGATCTCAGGGTTTAGCTGGAAACCGATGAAGCGAGACTAGGGTGTCAGTAAGAGCGACAGAGGCCAGAACAAATGAAACTTAATTTCCAAAACTAGAGACCAGAAAGTGTCTTTACAGAATGTCTTTAAAGAATATTACTGAACTGTTGCTTCCAACATTTTTATTTCATGGTAATTTCTGACATTTTGTGTGGTGTTGTATTACTCATTCATAATACAGTAATACATCTGATAAGAAATACACAGCATTAGTTTGTGTTTGCCTAATAGAAAGTGAAGAACCTACTATAATAAAGGACTTCATGATTGCCATCAACCTACTCAAAACATTGCCGCCACCTTACAGCATCTGCCACATTTATTATAATACATCTACATTTCTGTACATGTATTAAACTGACTGCACATTTTGCATATATTCTTATTTGGATATTGTGTGTATCTTGGATAGCTTACAAAATAAAAAATCTTTGAAATCATAACTGTACCTACATTGTTTTAAAACACACACCTTTAATTTAAACATTTATCATTAACAATTGTCCAGTTATTTGTTATATAGCCTACAGTCACGTAAAAAAAGTAGTTCAATGTGTGTAGCTAACTGTATCTTAATGCACAGTATATCCAGCTGGATGTTATTGCAAGATAAACTCGACAGGGTAATCAGGAACCTGATTAAATACCTGAGTAAATAATTGGACGCAAAATTTGGATTTTTAAATATTTTATTTGCTCATTTCTAACAAATTCCAGCCTGGCATAAGAAAAGTAGTACTGGTCAAGCTGACTTGCAAAACACAGATGAGTGGTGCGTTGTCAGTTTAGTAGTTGTTATCGGGGATAACAGACCTTGGAATTTCATGACTGACCAATCAGAATCAAGCATTCCAGAGCGCCAATGTCATTAGGAGTTTTACAGGTATGACTAAAAAGATTTAAAAGATCTTTGTTGAGAAAGTGGTTTTGTCCCCTTAGGTGTGTCATTATGTCTAGATTGTCCATTTGTCAAAACATTCCCAGCAAAATTGGTTTAATCAAATGTAAATATTTATTCTATTTATTATTTATTATTATTCTATTTATTCATCTATTCGAGATGAGATTGACAATATTATCAAGGACCTCATTCCAGCAGTCATGAACCGAAAGTTTTCATGACAACCACCCACCAATGAAAACCTGCATGAGTATTTGATGAACACAGGGAGGCAGAACCCTCATGTAGTTCTGTGCTTTTTTCAGTAGGGGAGAGGTTCTGTAATCATGCTTTGAAGTTCCCTGCTCTCATTTCTGGATGCACCATCAGTGGTTTAGCCACAGCCAAAAGATGCTCTTATCGCCGGTCAGTAAAATCAGCCTGGTCAGCCTGTCCTTCATTCATGTCTACAAGACCATCTACAAAGAGAAACACTCGGAGCTTCAGACTCTCGCCGACAGTTCAATAACTTATGAGATTTGTATAGATCTTCTCAATAAGTGTTTTTTTGTGAGTTTAGAATGAAGCCAAAATACAATGCACACATTTTGTGTTGTTCTCTGGCGTAAGTCTCTGGAAACCATGCGTCATAGACATCTATTTTCCAAGTGCGTTACTTCACCAGGATGAGCACGGCTTCCAGAAACTGAAGAAAGCTTCTGAGTTTGTTGCTGCCCTCAGCAAAGCTGAGGCAAAGCAGAAAGCGCCTTCTTGCCAACAAGAGGGCTGATATGGTAACTGAATGTGTAGTCTGCTGTATTTGTTAATGATTGTGTCTCTAGTCTCAGTATAAATCTGCTTGTCTTCCAAGTACCTTAACTACCACTCAAGTACCCAAGTGCTTGAAGTAGCATTGATTGATAATGAAAACAACAATTGCATGACCTGATGTTTTCTTTTAAAAGCTGCAATCTGTGAATTTTAGTAAATAACATTTTTATTGAGCCTGTACATGGCAGATCAGTTTAAGACAATCTCCTTATCTCACCCATATTCATGACGATGATAATGATTTATAATTCAAGTCAGATTTCTCAGGAAATGTCAATTTGACTTCGATGCAAAATACATAATGTAACCCGCAATTTTTGTTTCAAAGAGAGATGGCAATAGAGAGGCAGAAAGTGAAGTGAATATAAAAGTGAAAAGTCAGTGACGTATTTGTCAGGTAGGGTAGCCATACCTAAAAATGTGACCACTGCATTTACCCCTTCACTGATGAGGAGTGAACACAAACTGCAAGTCACACAAACTGACAACTATATTCAGATGTACCCTAATTGGTCATTTTGTGGGTTCTGTTTTCTTTGGTAGCTTGTTTACTACAGATGACAATGTGTTAACTTTAGAGTTAAAAAAAATAGCCAGAATAGCATTCTGTACTCTATACTCTGATCATTTATTTGAGTAGATCTGGTGAATAGCAGAGGATACTGCCATATTGAGTATTGAGGAGTCTGATGGCCTAAGGGAAGAGGTTCCTCTTGAGCCTCTCAGTTTTAGCCATAAGACTATGAGTTTGTAGTTGTTAATGACAGTTTATTACGCAGGTCAGTTCACATAAATGTTGTATTGCATGTTGACAAAACATGGCTCCATAAGGCCTTAAGACTTAAGAAAAACATGGTATTTTATAAGACAGTTCTTATAAAGAGTTATTTGGTACGGTAAGTTGTCGAGACACATAAAATCACAAATTTCTCAGATTGTGAAAACCAGCATGAAATTTGCTGCCGTTAATAACTTCCCATCTCTCCAGTCTATGTGTGAGCAGTCACTTATTAGACAGGACCAGAAAACAGTGGTAGACCTCACCCACTTTCCTACTGCCTTCATGTAGATGATTTAGGCTTCCCCAGAACAAGCTGAAACGTTTCAAGAATGCATCACCACAAATGATCCAAAATTCAATAATGATCCAAAGGTTTATGAAGTGTTTTAAAGGTTAAATGGATGCATTTGTCACAAACGGTGAGGGAGGAACCCAATCACAGAAAAACTATATTTTATTAACAAAAACTTCCACGAGTCAAAAAGAATCAAAGCAAGACAAGAAACACTCAAAAACTAGAAAACCAAAACAAGACAAGACTACATTAAATATATAGTCATGTAAAAAATTAGGACACCCTGTGAAAGCATATGTATTTTGTAACATTTTTTAATTTATGGTTATTTAGTCTCAATTTTAACAATACAGAGAGATTAAAGTATATAACTAAACAATTACAACTGAAGAAAAGTCTTTTCAAGATCTTTGTACATCTCTGTAAATGTATTTCTACAAAAATGCCTATTTTTACTGAGGAAAAAGATATGACACCCTAGCCCCTAATAGCTAGTGTCACCTCCTTTGGCTGAAATAACTGCAGTGAGACGCTTCTTGTAGCCATCTATCAGTCTCTGACAGTCTCTGAAATTTTACCCCACTCCTCAATGCAGAATTATTTCAGCTGTGAGATGTTTGAAGGGTTTCTTGCATGTACAGCCCTTTTCACCCCACAGCATCTCAATGGGATTCAGATCTGGACTTTGACTCAGCCATTCCAGAACGCTTCATTTCTGACTTTTCAGCCAGTCTTTGGTTGATTTACTAGTATGTTTTGGGTCATTGTCATGTTGCATGGTCCAGTTCCGCTTCAGCTTTAATTTTCTAACAGATGGTCTCACATGTTCTTCAAGCACCTTCTGATACCCAGTAGAATTCATGGTGGATTCTATGATGGTGAGCTGACCAGGTCCTGCTGCAGCAAAGCAGCCCCAAACCATGCTGCACAGCTGGTATGAGGTTCTTTTCCTGGAATGCTGTCTTTGGTTTACGCCAAACATGTCCTTTGCTCTGGTGTCCAAATAATTCAATTTTGGACACCATCTGTCCAGACCTGGGCATGTTGGCAGTTGTTTTGAAAGCCCTCCACTTGTAGACAATCTTCCGGACAGTGGAATGGCTGATTACAAAATCTTTTGAGATCTTTTTAAATCCCTTACCAGACTCATAGGATGCTACAATTTTTTTCTGAAGGCCTCTGACAGCTCTCCCCATGGTGCTCACTCTCACTTCAACAGTCAGGAGCACAACAAACTAAATGTCTGAGGTTTAGATAGGGCAAACCTCATTCAAAATGCTGAATAACGATCTACTATTATGTGAACCTGGTGTGATACACCTGTGTGTGATTTGAGCCATTTTAAGAGGGAATACATGTGAGGGTGTCCTAACTTTTGCCTCAGTTAGAATTTGCATTTTGTGGAATTACATTTTACAGAAAATCCCCTCTTCAGTTTTAATTGCTTAGATATATTAGTTTAATCTCTCTGTATTGTTAAAATTGAGATTAAATATCCATATATCCAACATGTTGCAAAAATGTTACAAAAATACACAGGCTTTCATAGGGTGTCCTAATTTTTTCACATGACTGTACATGTAAGCACAATTTTTATTTGTATGCCAAGCTTGTTTTAGGTCCAAATCCTCTACTAATATAAATATATTCTGTTCTATTCTAAATTTAATCTGTCGTGCTGCGTAAGGCCTGAAAATATTAATTCAGTGAAGAAATTCTGTTAATTTAAGAATTAATTTTGTCTGTCTCCTATTCACAAGGTAACTAAATATCAATACTAGGCTCTGAAATATTATGGTGATAAATACAGACTCAGAATTATGGTGTAACATTTTACAGCTTTAATACCACTGATATCAGTCTTTTCATTTGTATTTTCATTTTTGTTTATCAGGTATTGAAGGCAGGGGTGCATTTAGATAAGAAGAAATCTGCCATTGTTCACACTATATCGTTGTAAGCAGTCACTGCTTACTGGTTGACGGAAGGATGCGCCCATTATCCAATCAGTACCAATAACACACAACTAACACATCTCCGTAACTGAAATTCAGATTTTGTTTATATTTTTTATTTATGAGTGTATTACTATTATCTGCAAACCTAAAAAACATTTTTAAAATATTTATAAAAATATTTAAATGTTTTTTTTCATGCATTTAGTAGGCCCCTGGTGTGTAGCCCTGGGCTTCAGCCCATGTAAGCCCATGCATTAATGCACCTCCGATTGAAGAAGGTGACTGTGAAGGCTCAGGTGGCTAAAAAGGTCAAAATTGCAGTTCAAAAGGTCAAAGATAAAGCCCAGGCCATCGTTGACAATATCTCTGCAGACAAGGCCATCACTGAAGAGAAAGAGAAGGACAGGAGAGAATTTGAGAGGAGAATAGAAGAGAAGAAAGGACAGGAGATGATAGGGGAGAGAGGAAAGGAGCAAATGAGAGAGAAGAGAAGCAGATAGATGAGAAGAGAGGTGAGGAGAGATAAGGAAGGAAAATGGGCAGGAAATGTTTTTAGGAGAGGAAAGCAAGGAGAGGAGAAGAAAGAGGGAGGGGAGAGAATGAGAAGAGAGAAAAGAGAATGAGAGGGGATATGAGAAAAGAGTTGAGAGGATAAGATAGGAAAGGGCACAAGAGGAAAGAAGCGGAGAGATGAGGAGAAGCAAAGAAAGGAAAAGACAGGAGAGGAGAAGAGGTGAGAAGATGAGAGGAAGGAAAAGGGAAGTGAGGAGAGGACAGAATGAGAGAGGAGTGAAGAATAGAGAGAACGGACAATAGATAAAAAGGGTGAAAGACAGGAGTGCTGAGAAGAGGAGATGGGATAGAAAAGAAATATGAGGAAAGGAGAGAATAGGAGAAGAGAAAAAAGGACAGGAGAGGAAAAGAGAGGAGAGGTGAGGAGAGAATAAGAGTGGAGCGAAGTGGAGAAGAGAGGAATGGACAGGAGAGAAAAGAAAGGGTAGGATAGGAGAAGTGAGAAGAGGAGAGGGAATAGAGCAGAGCAAATATGAGGAAAGGAGAGGAACAGGAGATGACAGGACATGAGAGGAGAGGAAAAGAGAGTAGAGGTGAGGAAGAGGAGAAGGGTGGCATCAGTTGCTGCTGTGTGATGTTCTTGGGACATTATGATGCCTGCAGCTTTGGTGTAATTACATCCTGCCTGGGAGGGTGTAAAAATAGCCTATGTGATGGCAGGGTTGCTGTGGGGGGTCTAGTACTGAGCAGGGGTCTGACAGCAGCCCTCTCTAACCAACCTAACACACAAACATAACACAACCCACTCAATCATGCACCCACCCAAACACACACCTCCACCCTCAAACACCTGCTCACTGTCTCATGAATTCCACTCTCGTGTATCCCATTATCCATGAAACTCTGTCTTCTTTTTCTGTTTGCTTTTTCCAGTGTAGATTTCCAGATATTAGATTTATTTTCTTGGCTGCGTACATTTTTTTCTTTTATTAAGTGCTGGAACCCATCAAGTCCCATCCCAAACAAAATTAATGGTGATTAACATTAGATTGAATTCATGTTTGCAAACTTTCATGGCCTTACAGCTTAACAACATTTGTATTAAATTGACATGTTTACAGTATTCTGAGTAGCAGCACAATTTCATTTATAATACTATAAAACATTTTTTGTTTGTAAATATAAACAGCAACTATAATTCTTTTGTAAAATTTAAATCAGCCCACGCAAAGTTAATTTCTACTACTACCACATTTAAAATGAAAACAAGGATAGATACACTGTTACTGTTCACTATACACTGTTGCTAAACAAAGGTGTCTCACCTCTATTTCCTCATTTTTCCTCATTTTTTTCATTTTTCCCTCACTGTCTTTTTACTCCTCTTCCATTTTCCTCAATCAACACCTATAACATTTCTCAAAATGACCCCTTTCTGCTACACTGTTCTCCTTTCCACTAGTTTACAGGTCTGTATATCTTTCTACTATGTTCATAAAGAAATATCCATCATATAATTGCACATTACTTTATAATTATTCACTTTGACCTACAACATTTGTGTCTGATTCACTTGACTTTTGTCTCTTTCCATTTGTCTGTAAACAGACCATAAAGCTGTCAAACATTGCCATAGTGAAAATACTAATCAGAGTTTCCCACCTCATCTTGCATATTATTAGATCATGAATGAAGAGACAAGGAGTCCAGGGTGGAGATGAGGAGGTTTTTATTAATGACACTTACTGTTCAAGTGTCAGCTTAGAAAGAGACTAAGTACACAGAAATCACAACTACATATATCTCTCTGCTTGCTCAAGCATTTGGCATACTTCCCAGTTCCTGGGTGCACCATATCTTGTTTATCATTTCTTAACAGAAACATAGGAGGTAGTTCAGCCTTGCATAAAGCTTTGATTATGTTACACAGCATAAAAAGAAAATTTATAATACTACTTATGTCCCCACAATATCATGGAATGTGTGTTGCTGCTCTTCCAGAGGAAGGTAAACACAGTAAAGATCAACCCTAAAAAAAACTGCACTATGCCGTCCTGGTAAGATTTACTGAAACAACATGACTGTTGGCAACTTCCTGTGCAGTTTACAGGTACTTTTACTACAGATAGTGTACTACTGCACTGTGCTACTGTTTTTTGAGTGTTTCTTTAAACTTTCTGCAGTATGCAATTATCCTCCTGCTGTCTACATGTGACTTTTTGAGCTGATTATGACGGTGGCCACCCCTTCCATCCATAACAGTCTCTTTGCTACTTGTGACAGCTATACAAAACAAACCAGCTTTATAAAATACATTTAAACTTTAGAGACATTGCATTATTACATACTACCAGTATTATTATTTCTTGCAGCATACTGTAGGAATAGGTAAGACCCTACAATATGTCCCTTCCTATTTTCCTGTTACAATAGTAAAAACATTCATAGAAAATTGTGCCCATCAGTCAATTTCATGAGGTCTCTTAACATTCAAACAAAACTATTTTTCTAATGGTTGTCCCATCTTTCTGCTGTTTTTGTGTACTTTTTTGTAGACTGATATATAATTTATTGGTTTCCTGTAAGAACTAATTTTTCTCTTTTTTCTCCATCACCCTCAGGCTAATCTTGCAGTTCAGGAGAACAGGCTGGCCATAGTCAATGCAGATCTCTAGAAAGCTCAGGCTAAACTGGACGTTAAACAAACAGAGTTGGATGTAGTTCAGGCTGACTTTTGTGCTCAACGCCAAAATGGAAAAGCAAGCATTTACTCTGTTAGATCATCAGGACACAGATCATGTCAACCCCATAGAGTTACGCTTTAATTAGAGAATTCACTGACAAAACATTTTTTCTTTCTTTCAATTTAAATCTCAGCTGTGACTCAAAGAAAATAAACTGCAGTCCTTTTAACCATAATTTTGCTAAGAAAATGGTGAATCAGCTACTATTTAGTGCCTGGAGTAAATACAAAGTCACTAATTTGCATTTTGCATAAAATTGAATATAATCAGCGATTTTATAAATAAAGCTAAATCCATCTTGCAGCTGAATCATTTAGTGTGTACTCGGTGTGCTCTTGCAAAATTGACACTAGCTTTATAAATGCTTTGCGGCAAACATCAATGTTCTCTTTCACAATGTATAATGAGCCTTCTTAACATTTCATAAATTAGCTGATAATTGTGTGATTAACAGCTTCATTTTGATTTACGTCAGCTCTAATCATACCTCAGAGAACAGATGTTGACTTACCAATGATTGAATACCCATTTCAATTGACTTTAAAAACTGTAATTAGTTTCCCTGATGCTCTAGTGCCAATCACTAAACTCAGTGGTCATCGGTACACCAGAAGCTGGTGCTGTTTTTAGATTGGACTTTAATTCACAGTTTCCCACAAATTACTTGAAGGATTAGTTCAAAATGGTTCATTTTAAAATAAGAATTTAAAGGAGCAATATTTATTATGATTAGTGCTAATGTTTAGATGAACAAATGTTTGATGAAATGTATGAAAACTTTTGTTACATGACATTACAGGTGCTTCTTAATACTCAAATTGATTTTTCCTTGCTCCTCCGTCCTCCTGCTTATAACTCAGAAACCGATCAAACTCAGCCATTTTGATGAATTCAATTCTCTTAGTTCTCTAATTGCACCATGAAGAAGCAAGAAATGTGTGTGAGGAAGCCCAGAGACAGCAGTCCTGTTTTCTCATAGCTGTTTGTCTCATAGACATTACTAGAGGATGCAGAGCACTGCCAACACAAGATTCATATGGCCTCCAGTCTGATTAGTGGACTAGCAGGAGAAGAGCACTGGACAGAACTCAGCAAAGAGTTTGCAGCTCAGACCAAACATGTAACAGGGACTCAGAGGTGTTAGAATCCATTTGTAGCTTTTATTGGTAGAACAAGGCAGGGTCAAGAACCGGCAAACAGGAACAATATAGGCAAGGCAAATGCACAAACAGTAAAATGGCAAAAGTCGAAGCAGGCAGTAAACAATCATGGTCCAATGAACAATCCAATGGTAATAACAGTTAATCCAATAAACACAGGGGAAACCACTCAAAAATGACAGCCATGGCAAATTAAGACTTCACAACAAGGGCGTTTGGTTGGGGTATAAATAGGTGACTGGTAATGAGGTACAGGTGTGTGGGGTGTGGTCAGTCCCAGGTATGTGGTATGATGGGAAATGTAGTTCAATGGAAACCGGCTAATACCCTGGTGATGGTTTCTTCTGGTGGTGTGGAGAAGGTGTTACAGGAGCCTCCTCTGTAACAAAACATCTAGTTGGTGTGTTTTACAAAAACCTTTAGGCAATTTTTCCAGAATTTGATTCAGTTAAATAACATGACCTGGCTGACGTCTGTGCTAATGATCAGCATTCTGTCCCAAATATACTGACTGTATTCACTAAAAAGAAGGTCACGCAAAAGTAAAGCTTTGCAGACAGCATTTTGAAAGATTTTTTTAAAAGTGGAAATCAACAGAATCCAGAATGAAACTGATATTGAATGCTTCCTTTTGTAACAAGTCCCACACCCATTTGTTTTACAGGCGTGACTGATACCTCAAATTGTGCACCTTGTTGACGAGTTGTGCTGATACTTTTCTAAACATTCAGATTTGCCAGTTTCAGTTGGTGGATGACAGGACAAGCAAAATCCTGTGGACTCTGAAGGCAGGTTATGTCTAGGCCAGAATAACACTTTGAGATTTTGAAGTGGAATTCTTTGTCTTTCAGTGCTAGCAACGCCAAGGTCATGGGTTCAGCTAAGCAGTTAACAAGCAATGCCTTGGTAAACAACACAGACAACCTAGAAATTATACTGTAGGAATGTGCAAACCCACTCGGACCACCCAAAGTACACTAGCATTGCTCTAGTTGGTCTAGTTTGAAGGACAAGCTCCTCCAGCATTTTTCTTTTGCTGCATTACCTTTTCTCTAAGTTTTACTCTAATTGGACATTTTTGTATAATCAGCTGATGTGCTGCTGGCGGTTGCCTTTATGTGCTTTTCCACAACCTTCTCACTGATTGGCAAAGAGAGATGAAGTCCAGCCAAATTTCTTTTAGGACCAATCTCAACCTCACTAAGATGTTGATTAACGCTTCTACAGTAAGGAATGGAACCTACAGGGGCTGCCCAATGGTGACCTGTCCATACAGAACGGGATTATTGTTACAAAGGCAGCCAGATTTCCTTAGCTGGTTTATCATCACCTAAGGAAAGATGTGGATCAAGAACAGAGATGAGAATGAGCTTCAGGTAATTACGTTTAAACAATGATGCTTACATTTGTGATGTCATCATACCTTTGCACATGCCATATATAATTAGATATATAATTAATCTTTAACATATAATTCCATACATATAAATGGTTCCCATACCTTCTCATCAGTTTTTTCAATGTGTTGACCTAATTTCCACTGAAACAGGTGAAAGTTAGGGTGAAAAATATTGAGTGACTCCTTATTTAAAATAGCTAATAGCGTTTGGTTAGAAAGCATTTGATTGGTCAGAAAAACCTGCTGACAAGTGCAGTGCAGAATGATGCCATAAAATCGTTAATTTGTTCTAGAGGAAGTGGGAGACTTAGTTTTGAATGCTTATATCTTCTAAATGCAAATTTTGCAATGTTTTGGACACTATTTTATAGTTATCCTTAAGGCTAACATATTTATACTAAAAGTTTGATTTCATGGAGACGTAGAGTTAGTTGTGTGGCTTTTACTAAATTCCCAGCACTGCTTCATACAGTATACAAGGCCTCTACAGAACTGAAAGCTCTTTGGTTGCACACACATCTCTGATATATATTCCTGAGAATAGAGTTGAGTCAATATGCAAAGCTTGTGTTCATGCATGGTTTCACTTCAAGAGGTCAGACACCCTTTCAGAGGCAAATCACCCCCCTCCCCAGATAATAGTTTCCTTCAGCAGATGAAGTAATGAGGACTTGCTGTTCACCTCACAGATCACCTCACTGAACCACAAGTGCTTCAGGAGCCATATGGAGGAGAGTTTAAAAACCAACCAAAACTTCATATTAGTGTATGCTTGTAAGGAAAAGGGAGCATTATTATTAGAGGAAACATTGTTCTCAGCCATTTCAGTCATTTTCCTAAAATAAGTTGCAGAAGTTAGCCATTTTTTCATTAAATACACTGATTATTATACTCTATAATATACACTGAGTATATTATACTATTATACTAATTTTCGCATTTAAATTGTAGATCAGACAGTTTGCAACTGTTTTCAACATTGTCCTTTGACTAAATTTCATGGAAAGCTATAGAATCATAGACAAGCAGGTCACGAATGCTTATGACCAAACAGTTTCTTTACATACTGTATACTCAAAAAACAGTTTTAAACTCACTTGTGAGTGCCTGTAGAGTACAGACCATACAAACTCAGAAAACAATACAGGAAAACACTAGACATGATCTTTGTGTTAAAATCAGAGCTGATTGGTTGCCACTTCCTGGTCTGCACCAGCTGCTCACGATGGTGACAGTTGTGATGTCTCGGGTGTCTTTCTTTTATCTCCTTATTAAATACCCAGAGCTGTAAAAATCAAACAGCAGCTGCTTCACACCTTCAACAAAAACCTGGAAATAGCGAGCAACAGAGTGCACATGGCCTCTGACAACATTAACTAGCCAGATCTATGAATACAAATGTGCAAACACCTGATCACATGTTTTTTTATAGCCCAGACAGAATGCGTGATGTTGACGTAGTTTTATCTGTCAGACCACTGCATAATCACATTGCAGTCCTGTGGGGTCTATTTCCACTAATTGTCACAGACGAGGGAGGGAGAACTAAACACAAGCCAGTTTAACTCAAAATATAACTTTATTAACAAAAACTCCCTTGAGGGGAAAGACAGAAACAAACCAGGAATCGTAATTTAAACAAGAACTCCCTTGAGTGGGAAAACAAACACCCAGCACCTTGAGTAAAACTAAAAGAATAACTGACATTAGGCACAAGACAGTAGGTAAAATAGACAGGCAAAACTGACCAGCGCAAGACAGCAAACACAAGGGCATTAAATAGGACAAAAACCAAGGCAGGTAACAAGGGCAGACAGGTGGGAGATGAATAAACTAATAACAGGAGGATTAACGAGGAAACAAGAGGGTGGGGTCATGACACAGTACAGGAGAGCACATGGCACAAAGTACACAACCAATAGCCATGTGCTTCACACATAACAAAAACAAAGAGCATGAGTCTAGATCCTGACTCCAAGAAACAAGAACTAAGACTAGGATTGAGTCAGGATCCAGACAACATGCTCTGACACAAAACACAGTGATGTCAGGATCCTGGCAAGAGAATCTAAGAGACACTCAAGACATGAAGCCAGGACCCTGACACTAATTGGTATAAAAATAAAATTAGTTGCTCCCTGCTGTGGTAATCATATTAAAACATAATTTATTTATGTAAAACATTACTTTAAACAACTTCGTAAACACCTTTTATTATAGAGAGATTATAAATACTGCTCTATGTAATAACTTCTCACCAAGGTTCTTATGAGTTTTGATTTACAAAGCATTTGTCATCCCCTGGTGTTTGTGCTTATATTGCAGCAGAACATCACCTAGATGATTAATGTCATCAGGTGAAAATGGGTAAGAAGGAGTTGGATGTAATGAAGGGCTTTTTTCTGAGATTAGTGCACAGACATCCATCATTGTTTTCACTGTTACCATGAAAAGCCTGGAGGATCAACTACTGGGCAGAGTTACCCTCATTGAAAAACATGTATGAACCCTTTAAAATAGACCAGGGTGGAGGTTGGCTGTTTGGTATAAAGGTAAATATATCTGGGTTAGCTCCTTGGATATACTTGGAAACTGGATAAACACTACATTAAACAACCTGACATTTTTATGGTGTCATATGGTGTTGGTATTTTTAAATATTTATTTATTTTAGAGAGGTTACTTATTTTCTTTTCTAAATAATATCACTAAATAATATCACTGTATATTGCAAAGCCTAAAGTCTGTGTAGTTGGCCATGTTTAAATAAAATAGGAGGACATTTTTTTTGTAGATTGTAATAATGAATACTATTGTCTCACAGTTTTTTTCTGTGTTTGGGGCTTGATCTTTTTTATTAGATAAAATAGTACAGAGAGAAATAAAGGGGTAAGGTAGACATGACAGAGGCCAGACCTCAACTTGCATGCCCTTACGGCTCTTAAGTATCGCAAAATACTATGTGCCTCTACCTTTGCACTATTGCTTTGACCTATTTTATGTTGTCATATATCAAACAAGACACATATCACCCAGACAATTGTTTAAAGCTCCCTGGTCAATTGACTATGTAGACCTACTACAGTATATGTTATAAATTGTAAAGCTGATAATAACTGTAATCTTGGTCAGTGCTTCATGGTTTAGCAGCCTGAATGACAGTGACATGCTTTATTCAGTTACAGATCACTACAGCTGTATAAAAATGAACACATCCCAGAGGCATGCGTCTGTGGCAGTGTGGCCGAGAGGGAGTGAGTGCTCGGGTCACTTTTGGGTCACTGGACAAAGAGCTTGAATCTCTGCACATTGATGTTACCACTAAGATTCAAAACATTAACAAAGCTCTGTTTCCCTTCCACTGACATACTGTGTGTCCAAACTATATGCACACCCAAACACTGATATCATCATGTATTCATTAAACAATCATTTTCAATACGAACAGCACCATTTGATAGAACATATTTGCAAGGATTTGCTCCCATTCAGACACAAGAGCATCGGTGAGGTCAGGGAGCGATTTTGGCGTTTCAATTTAAGTGTTCAGATCTGGGCTTTGTAAGCACTATATCCTCAACCTAATAAGTCCACATGCCATTATAACAGCATTGTATGGCCATTTTTTCATGAAAGGAAACATTTTAAATTAATATAAAAAGGTGGAAAAAGCTTAAGGTGTCAGGGGCACAGGGAGTGAAGAACCCAAACACAAGCCAACTTAACTCAAAAAATAAACTTTATTAACAAAAAACTACCTCAAGGAGGAAAACAAAAACCCAGCCCCACGAACAAAACTCAAATAGTAACTGACAGTGACCACAAGTCAACAGGCAAACAAAAACAGACCAGCAAACACAAGGGTTTTAAATAGACAAAACCAAGGCAGGTAACAAGGACAGACAGGTGGGAGGACTTTGAACTAATGAAGGGAGAATTACAAGGGAAGGAGAGGGTGGGGTCAAGAACGCGACAGGAGAGCACATGGCACAAAGTAAACAAACAGAGGTCATGTGCTTCCACAGATGACAAAGACACAGAGCATGAGTCTAGATCCTGACTCCAGGAAACAAGAACCAAGACTAGGATTGAGTCAGGATCCAGACAACATGCTCTGACACAAACAAGAGAATCTAGGAGACTCATCTAGGAGACTAAGAGAATCCCTAGAGAAGCCAGGACCCTGACATTTGGCTTGTAATGCATGGATTGTTAAAGCCACTCAAGTGAATTGACCATGTGCTATATAGTGGATGATAAGCTGGTAATAACTGTAAGTTACTGTAGGCATCTAACTCATGCTTCTTAGTGCAGCAACAGGATGAATGGCATGGGCTGTTCTTACATGAAATCCATACTAGACAGTATTAAAATGTAAGCCAGTGACATGCTGTATACTTACATTTATAGAACATTTATGTTAAAGTACCTTTGACAGGTGTAAAGTCATTTGAAATAGAAATGAAAGAAAATGGAAGGTAAATTGCTGTTAAGTATTTCACTTACTGTGGAGTCTATAAGTAAGAGAATGTGCTATAATCAATTCTTAGAAAATCCGACCTGCTGTTTAAAAGCGTTGCCTAAAATGCTTAAAAATGGCTAATTTGAATACCTTGAAAACCTGCAGAATCTTAAATTTTTTTCTTTTACTTCACCTTTACTGCCTTATATTAAAGATTCTAAAACTTTCTTTTTTAATTACAGGTAATAAACAAAAAGCACATTGTACTTGTGGAAGCTGGCAGGGAGTTCCGTTATATTTTATAATTATACATTGGAGAACCCTCAAGTTCAAGTATATTTTAGGATAATTTATCCAGGCAATCAAGGCTGTTTTAGGTCAGTTATCAAAATGAAGTTGTTTGTGTGGTGATTAATGTCAGTTTGAACTGGTTGGATTGTCAAGAACTGGAGAAGGAATGCATTGACCTGCTGGAGGACGTGATGGCCAAGAAACGGAAGATAAAGGAACTGGAGTACAATCTTCTCTTCAGGCTGACCAACACACAGGGATTTCTGGTGGATGGCGAGAGCTTCATCACCATGCAGGGAAACACCAAACACACTGAAGAGGCCACACAGAGACTTTAGTTCCACGCAGAGACATTAATTCCTAAATATTTCCTTTATTGCTTTTGAAGACAGATTTATAGAGAAATTTCCTTGCAGAAAAGGGTGATCAGGAA
The DNA here is from genome assembly GCA_036877525.1 of Chromobotia macracanthus. Taxonomy (NCBI): domain Eukaryota; kingdom Metazoa; phylum Chordata; class Actinopteri; order Cypriniformes; family Botiidae; genus Chromobotia; species Chromobotia macracanthus. The sequence continues at coordinate 5,521,504 of JAZGTH010000027.1, read as the reverse complement.
TTTCAGGAGTCCAGTTACAAACAAGCAGCTCACCAACATCATTGAGTACATGACCTTTGAGGAGCAGCTAGAAGGCTAAACGGGGAACACAAGTTCCTGTTCACCCTGCTGCTCGCACTCAAGATCGACATGCAGAGCAACTGAGTCAAACACGAGGAGTTCCTGACCCTCATTAAAGGTCAGAAACAAGCAGGGCTTCTTCATTTCAGTCTGCTTCATTGTCTCTCTCTCTTTTTCTGGTCTAGTCAGAGTCTTTCTTACCTACCTCTACCTGTGCAAATAGCAACTGGAGGGAAATTTGTCTGACAATATTTTAGGGCCGTATTTATTACTGTATGATTCTGCGTGACTTGTTGCAGAATTGTACTGATTGTCTCACATAGATGAGGCAGGAAATAAGCTGTGGCTGGCTTTTTAGTGTGACAGACAGTTGGCTTTTTTCTGGACCCAAATTATAGGACCAGATTGATGAAGCAACAAACTTTGTGTTACAAAATGGTAAAATGTTTGTTTTGGGGATAATGTACATTTTAAGTTTGCCAGAAGGGCCTTTTACCCCCAGACTTTCACAAATGAATCGTCTTTGTGATTAGATCTGTCAGTATGGGTACAATGTGCACATACTTCATAAATGCACTACTGTTTGTCAGCTGTGCAGGCAAAATGAGAGAATATGCATGAGCTACAGGCAAAGTAAATGAAAATATAGGTGTTCGTCTAATTTGATGTTTTCACAAAAATTAGTTCTTTAACCCTCGTCTAGTGATCCCAATGCTCCAAATAACAGTTTAACATCCAACATTATCTTTATTTCATTAAAACATTATATTTATTTTCCTTTGTTTCCTAAAGCTTTCCTTTGTTTTTTTGCTATTTGCTATTCTTCTTGATGACAAAACATACATGATTTGTAAGGGTTTTTTATGAAGAAAGTGAGAATAACAAGAACTCATTTTGGAAAATTTTCTCATTGTGCCAGCATGTGTCACATATTGCCTCCAATTTTTTTAAAGTGATGTTTTTGACCACAATATGTTGTTTTTAATGGGGGCATTTAGCCCCCTCAACAGGGGCTTATTACTCCAAATGTGTCAAAACATCAGTTCACACATTTCCAGTGGCTACACTGGAAAAAGGGTTTTATTACAGTAGGGTATCTGCAGTGCTGTTGTAAACTAATCCAAATGAATCATTTCAGTCCTGCATTTCTCACACATACATCCATTCTCAGTGTAATTGCTATTGTGTTACACAAAAACAATTATCACTGTGTTGAGCTAAACATTACAGTTCTCCCTTCATGCAATGAGTTTTTATAATGAATGTAATCCATTATTAATGTGTTATAGATTGAGGTGTGTTGGAGCAGCAGGTCGAGGCAGGGCTGAGCAGGAGAGACACATCAGGGTCAAGCGTTTACAGCTATTAGTGCATTCATAGATGAAGCACAGAGGTGAGTTCAGCTGGCACGATGTGCTAGATTATATAAAGCTAATGCAGGAGGGTTGAAGTGACAAGTATATCTAAGAGAATTTAGTCAGGAATTAATATTCATTCTATTCATTCAAGTCATTATTTTGCATGTACAGACCCAATTTCAATGCTGGTGTTGCTTATTTATAGCTCAGAAGATTTTATAAAGTTCTCAGTTATATTTCAATTCAGTACCATCTCATTCACATTTATCATCTCATTTATGTAAATGTTTAGAATTCCATGATAATTATAAATGAACACAAATGAGACAATTGTTGACAAGGTAACCCTCTATTCTCTATATGTTTCATGTTTTGCATTAGTTAATGCATTAGCTAATGTGAACTAACAATAAACAATGGATTTTTACAGCATTTATTAATCTTTGTTAATGTAAGTTTAGGAAAAAAAAATTATATTTGTTAATGTTAGTTAATTGTGTAGTAACTAATGTTAGCTACTTTTTTAATGTTAACAAACTTTTGATTTAAAAAAATGTATAGTGTAGTAAATGTTAAAATTAACAAAGATTACTATGACATACACATATTTTAATATTTTAACCCAAATTTAAATTACAAAACTAAGGAAAGAACAGACTGTGATTTTGGCATGAGATTTTTTTTTCTATATAACATGCTTTTAAATCATATTTAATGGCTCTTTGCGATTTGTAAACTGTACATGTTGTCCGTGGGAAGTCACAAGACCATAGACTGATGAACTACTATGAGATTATCATGCTGTTGTTTTTATGTGCTTTTGCTTCATATAAAAGCATCAAACCTGAAATGTAATCACAGAGACAGCAGGTAGCCCTGTGGTCAGACAAGTGGCCCATTACCCAGAAGGCCGATTTCATTCCCAGCGCTTGCACCATTCGTCAGTTAAAACCATTCTGCTCTCTAATGCACTCATGAGAGCCACTTTCTCCCTCTGTGCTGTCCTGTAGTGTGTTCCATTCTGTTCCAATAAGACACAGTGGTCTTGAGGTTGTAGTGAGAAACAGGAAAGCTTTTACAGAGGAAATACAGAGGAAAAATGTTTGTGAGAATTCAAATGTAGTCTAATGAACCCAAAACTGACGAAAACACAAGGCAGTAAACAATATGCAAAGACCGGAAACAAATGCAGGGGTAGAATTAACATATGCAAATACCTAGATGCAATGTTAACAGCTGTTGCTATTTACCACAATATGCCAGCGCATCCGCCATGCCGGGAAGATCAAGATTGGTCATGAATTGACAGATGTAGCCTTCAACAAACAGGTGCTTCTAAATAATTTTTAACAAAACTAGGTTTAACATAAATATCAGACTTTTCTGTATATGCAGATGGTATAAAAATTAAAATTAAAGTCTTATTGAATAAAGGGATAAACTCAGTGGGTTGGACAGAGATCATAATCATAAAATCATAATACTGTTTTAAGAAATAGAAGATATTGTTCAATACATCATGAACTAATACTTCATTCTGGACATCTACAAGCAAAATATAAACCAATAAAAAAAGAAATCAGAAAAAAAGAAATCCCCAAATCAAAAAGGTCTTTGTTCCATAATTCATATTTTTTTCTCATAAGAACAAGGCAGAAAGCATTGGATCTGTCCCCCAGAAGAAGTCTCTCTGGGCCTAAAGGCCTGCCCACCCAAACCTACAAAGTGGATCGTGGAAAAACATGGCTTAACGTGGTGGAACTGAGCAAAGTATGGCAGTTCTCTGACATTCTAGATCAGGTATGAGCTCACACACGTGGCACACATACCTGGTGTCTTAAAGGGGCAGGCATATCCACACATGGGGTCAGATATAGTGACGCACACACTGCATCTGTCACTGTAATCTCTCATTCCTCATTAAATTCTTCTCACTGCTCTGACTTAACAGTAAACATGTCAAGATTTGATTCATATGGTCTACACACACACAGGCACAAATACATTTACGGCCACTCACGCTGACGGCTGATTGGCAGGCCATGGCTGCCCCGGGGGAAAGTTTATGCTCAACACATTGTGAAATGAGTTCACTTTGGCACACTTTAAATCAATTACTTGTGGCTGGAAGAAACAGAATTAAATACCTTTTGTTTAATTAACTATTTCTGGGGCACCTGGGCAAATGTATATTCTGGGGCAAATGTTTAGTCTTTGTTTTTGAATCAATTTTAAATCGCAGATTTATTAGATTAATTCACTCTGTTTGGATTCAATGATTTCACCATCAATAAATTAATACAGATAAAAGATGCTCTCTTCACTAAGAAATGTGTTAGCAACGTGTACAGAATGACGACACCCAGTGTGCATGTCAAGCCCAAGCCATCTTAGAATGTTTCAGAGGAAGGATTGTGTGATTATTTGAAACTACTAATGAATTTGAGACAATAATGGAACTACTGAAATCTTAAAAATCATCTCTATAGGCTGAATCATAATTTTAAAATGGTGTTATTCTTACAAGATAAAACAAACTGATAATATCTTCCAGGTATCAGTCAAGACTTTTTAGATAAGTAACATGGTCCAATGGAGTTGCATGCTTTCATTCTACTGTCTAGAAGAGTAGAAAGTACCTTATGGCTGGAACATCCCATATGAGTTTAATCAGGTTGATTCTAATGCAACTGTAAAGTTTGTCCAGAATCAGATGGATGACATGGATATCAAGAAGGTTAGAGTAACATTTTTAGTACTGGCATCATAATAACTAGCTTCTATAGCTAGGTTTAATTTACAGGTAACATAAATACTGATTAAATGTATACTTAGACTGAACTGTAAGTCACTTTGGATAAAAGTGTCTGCCTAATACATCAATGTAAATGTAGTGTATTGGGGTAATTTAATATTCTGTTAAATGCAAAAACTGTCAAAATGTGGAACTGTTTTTACCAACCGACAGGAGGAAAGGCAACTCCATTTGTTAAAACTAGTGGCACACCTTCAAGCTGGACAAACATGTTTTGGGCTTTGAAACTCTGTGGGAAGACTTATTTCCATATACTGTAATTTATGGAGCAAAAGTGATTGACACTGGCAACTCTGTCAAGTGTCTTTGCAAAAAGTTTTCATATAGATGGCACCTGGCATATTAAATTGACCTGATTTACACTTATACAAGGGCTACAGCTTTCCACATGTGTTAATGTGGAGAAGTACTTCCAGTACATTCAGGTGAGATATGAATGACAAAGTCTTAACTGCTCAGTTTCAACTGCTCATAACTAAGTTTAAACTGCTCATTCAGGTGGGTCTTTATAGAGTCAGTACTATGCGTACAGGTTTTAATCCTCCATATGTGTTGGCAGATTAACTAACATTGTGGACTGTTGGCTGGTCAGGTTCACAGCAGAGTTGCATCTATACACTGAGTGCAAATACTCAGTTTTAGCATCTGCATTTTAAACTTGACAAAACAACAAAGGGATGTCAGTGGATGTACCACTTTTCTATGCAGAAACATTCCTCACATCTTCTCAACAACATAAAATAGGCAACAAAGATTTGCTGAATGCATTGAGTACCTCACCATTAAAGTGAAAATATTAATATACCATTAAAATGTAAATACAAAGAGCTTAATTTAAACTTTAATGTGGTCTATTTCCTCTCAGTCAACCTAGAAACTGTGCATCGGTGGGAAGGCCAAACAGAGATATACAGTTGCAACTATACTGACTGAAAAAAACAAATGCACCACCCTTCTCCCTGATTTTTGGGAGATAATATTTGTTAAAATATTTGTTTAACCTGTCATTAGTGCAGTGGAGAGTGCAAGAGAGTCAGCTGTATATAAAATGGCAAATGACTCAAATGAATGAGCCAACTAGGTGGTAATACCCCTATGGCATGTGCTCAGCTACTGTACCATTTATCTTCTTTCAGCAAATTTTTATATTATGTGATGTAACCATCACATAAAATAATTAATATTCATGACACAAGCAATGCCTGGCATGCTGAAAGAAACAAAAAACCTAAGGAGAGAAGATGAAGACTGAGTCATGAGATGAGTCATTGACAAAAACATTACATTTTATTAGTGTTTATTTTTAGTTAAATTGTTAGATTAATTGCCCAATTATAAAACTGTTCACAAAATGCTAAGTGACTGGAAAGTTAGGTTTTTACCCTTTCATATTGTTTCCCCCAAGTGTATTTAAAACTGCATTTAAAACTAACAATTTGTAATTTGTAATATTTGTAATATAATACATTTACAGAGACTTCAGAGATTTATTATGTTGCCCAGTATAGTAGTTCACTGCTCAGGCTAGTGCCCAGAGAAGTGTGTAGTGTTTCAAGCCTGTTCACTGTTGGGTTTCTGTTGAAAATGTTGCAAACAGTAGTTGTAATTGATTGGTTGACAGGATAATTTTCATGAACCAATGTGATTATCTACTGTAGCTATATTAATGTTGTATTTGAGTGCTGTAGGAGACAGTGGGGTCAGTGAAATAATTTAAAAATATAACAGTGAAATAACTTGAAATAATTTTTTTACTATAAAGTTTAGCACTTTTCTCATGTGCTTCTCAATTGCTGGCAGCTAAAATCCCACTGTGAAGTCATACAGATTACCATAATAATAGCACAAACTAGCTATAACCACAATAAATGACAGAATTCATATAAGCTGTTGCTCATACTTCTGATCATACTCATACTCTGGATGCACTCATACAGTATTCACACTGCTTCACTGTTACAGCCTTATTCCATGGTGTTACCGAGGTTGCTCCCATGCCGCCTCCTTCGAACACCAGAGGAAACCCTCCCCCGAATATTAGTTTGCTTCCGGACTACATTTTCCATAGGGCCGCATTCCTGGGACTGATTATTGCGGCCACCTGTTCCTGATTATCCCATGTATATAAACCTCAGAGTTTCCTATGTTTAGTGCGAAGTCTTGTTTTGCCACGGCTGACAACTCTGGGCATTTTTCCCCTGTTTTGCTACTTTTTGTATTACCCTTGTTTGAATCTTGTTTCCTGATCGATAGCTGCCTGTCTTGACCCTTGCCTGTTTTTGGATATTGCTTGTTAGCCACTGGCCTTGACCCTTGCGTTTTTAATGGATTCCGATTTTGCTCTGCCTCTGTCATTACTGTTTGTCGGTTTTGACCATAGCCTATCTGTTTAACCTGTTCTTAATATAAGCCAGCAAATGGATCGGAATGCTTTTGACTGTCCATTACAGAAGACTTCGCCACCAAACAATCCAGCTGCGACTCAAATAATCTCCACTGAGCTGGGACTACCCAGCTACTACTGCCTCCTGCTCATTTAGCAGTACGGTTTCTACATTGGTTCCACACATAAATCCGTGACTGGCATTCCTGGAAAAGTTCAATGGAACCGCATCCAAGTGCAAGGGTTTCCTGCTGCAGTGCTCGTTATTCATGAGTCAACAACCCTCATTATACCCTACAGAGACTAGTCGTATTGCTTTTGTCTGCTCTTTGCTCACAGGGAAAGCACTGGACTGGGCCACTGCAGTATGGAAAATAGATCACGTTAATTTCCCCAGATTTGAGCAATTCCTCAAACACCTCTGTGAGGTGTTTGCCCAGTTAGACACTCTAGCTGTCCAGTTTCGGTGAGTGCAAGCTCCATTACTGCTAAACCATCATCCAGTATTACAGTGCCTGTTAAACTAATCTATCAAGATTTATTTGCCATTTAAACGTCTGCTTTAATTGATTCAGGGGCTGCAGGCAACTTTATCTCCTAGAGTCTAGTCCTTCAGTATAACATACCCCTTAAACCCTGTGATCTCTCATTGACAGTGGAAGCACTGGATGGGAGACCCCTTTGAGAGGGGAGGATACAACAATTGATGGAGAAGGTGTGATTACAAATAGGTATTTTACACTCTGAGACCATTAAGTTCTACGTCATCCAATCCCTGAATCACCCTATTAGACTGTATTAGGCTTGCCTTGGTTAGAGCTTCATAACCCTCAGATTTCTCAGGTAAACTCACCTCCTCTGATGTGGTGTTCCCTGTGACCCCTGTCACCTGAAGTCCACAACAATCTCTTGTCGATGTTGAGTGAGAGATGGTTCTCCTGACACCAGTGTGTCAGAGTGCGCACTTCTTCTCTGTAGGCCGTCTCGTCATTGTCGGTGATCAGGCCTACCACTATTGTGCCATCAGCAAATTTCACAATGACATTACAGCTGTGTGTGGCCACATCCACATCGTGGATGTATAGGGAGTACAGGACGGGGGCTGTGAACGCAGCCCTGAGGGCCTCCAGTGTTGAGGATCAGCGGGGAGGAGATGTTATTGCCCATTCTGACCACCTGACACCTGCCTGATAGGAAGTCCAGCATCCAGTTGCACAGGGAGCTGTTCAGACCCAGAGCCCATAGTTTCGCATCAAGCTTAGAGGGCACTATGGTGTTGAATGCTAAGCTGTCGTCCACAGCATTCTCACATAGGTGTTCTTTTTTCCGGGTGGGAGAGAGCAGTGTGTATAGTAAGTGCAACTGCATTATCTGTATAGCGATTGTCACAGTAGGCAAACTGTAGTGGATCCAGTGAGGCATGTAGAACAGAGCAGATGTAGTGTCGGATCAGTCTCTCAAAGCACTTACTTATGATGGGCGTCAGAGCAACAGGGCGCCAGTCATTCAAGCATGTGATCTTTGATTGTTTTGGTACAGGCACAATGGTGGATGTTTTTAAGCATGAGGGAAACACAGATAGAGAGAGGGAGAGGTTGAAAATCTCTGTAAAAACACCTGCTAACTGGACCATGCATGCTCTGAGTACGTGGCCCGGAATGCCATCAGGACCCGCAGCTTTGCGAATATTCACCTGACAAAAGGACCGGGTGACATCCACTACAGAGACAGAGAGCACACTTGCACCTGTATAGCAGTCGCAGGAGCTCTCTCTGTAAGGACGAGGTTATTTGTCTCAAAACGAGCTTAAAAACAATTTAGCTTGTCCGGGAGAGAGGCAGCAGTGTTCATAGCAGGGTGTTTATTTCTCTTTACATCAGGTCCATAATGATTCCCTGCCATATGCTTCTTGTGCTGTTGGAGTTGAACTGATCTTCTGCTTTCTCTCTGTACTGGTGTTTGGCAGCTTTGATGGTTTTTCGGGGCATAGCTGGTGCGTTTATACTCCTCCACATCTCCAGAATTAGACACAGATGTTCACACTTTCAGGGCTGCTCAAACATCATTGTTTATCCATGGTTTATTGTTGGGGTAGATCCGGATAGTTTTGGTCTGCACGACATCATCTATGCACTTCTTAATGAAACACATAACGGTATCCAAGTAGACCTCAATGTCGCCATGAAAGGCACACTGGAACATCTCCCAGTCCACGTGATTAAAACAGTCCTGTAGCATAGAATCCAATTGGTCTGACCAGCACTGGATTGGCCTAAGGGCGGGTGCTTCATGTTTCAGCTTCTGCCTGTAAGTGTGCAGCAGCAGCGCGGAAGAGTGGTCCGATTTGCCGAGTGGAAGACGGCCTTTTCAATGTCTAGTTGTCATTACAAATATTTTGTCATGCCATTCGGTTTAGCCAACAGCCCTAACAAAGCAACAAAACTCCAAGCTCTCTTGGTCTACCGAAGCTTTCCAAGCCTTTAAAGATCTTAAGACCCGATTTACCTCAGCCCCTATTCTTAAGCATCCAGATCCCAATCGCCCATTCTTCATGGAAGTGAGGACGCCTCTAACAGGCGTAGGGGCCATTCTATCTCAATGTCACGGTACTCCTGCCAAAATGTTCCCTGTGTGCTTTCTTTTCGAGGAAACTATCATCAGCTGAATACAACTATGATGTGGGCAATAGGGAACTGTTAGCAATGAAACTGACACTAGAAGAATGGCGACACTGGTTGGAGGGAGCGACTCATCCTTTTACCGTACTCACTGATCACAAGAACCTAGAATATTTATGATCAGCAAAGAGACTCAAGCCCAGGCAGGCCCGTTGGGCATTGTTCTTTACCAGATTCCAATTCACAGTGACTTATCGCCCAGGCTCTAAGAATACTAAGGTTGATGCCCTGTCCCGCCAAACTGTGTCCCACCTCCTCCGAACCATAGAGGGAACCTTCTCCCGAATATTAGTTTACTTCCAGACTACATTTCCCATAGGGCCTCAGAGTTTCCTGTGTTCAGTGTGAAGTCTTGTTTTGCCATGGCTAACAACTCTGAGCGGTTTTCCCGTTTTGCTACTTTGTGTATTACCCTTGTTTGAATCTCATTTCCTGATTGATAGCTGCCTGTCTTGACCCTTGCCTGTTTTTGAATATTGCTTGCTTGCAAGTGGATGTAAACACTTCTGACTCTCCATTACACATGGATTAAATTGATTATTTTTCTCAAAAAACCCTATAATGACAATGTGAAAGAGGTTTGTTTGAAATCTTTGCAAATTTACTAAAAATAAAAAAATGTAAAAATCACATGTACATAAGCATCATACGCAAAAAGACCTGAGGCTGTAATTGCTGCCAAAGGTGCTTCAACAAAGTATTGAACAAAGGCTATGGATACTTGAGTATGAAGCTTGTAACACCTATATTTGGGAAGTTTCTCCCATTCTTCTTTGCAGGACCTCTCAAGCTCCGTCAGGTTGGCTGGGGAGCGTCGTTTCACAGACATTTTCAAATCTTTCCAGAGATGTTCAATTGGGTTCAAGTCTGGGCTTTGGCTGGGCTTTTGTCCCGTAGCCACTTCTTTGTTATCTTGGCTGTGTTCTTAGGGTGGTTATCCTGTTGGAAGATGAACCTTCGCCCCAGTCTGAGGTCCAGAGCACTCTGGAGCAGGTTTTCATCAAGGGTGTATCTGTACATTGCTGCATTCATCTTTCTCTCAATCCTGACTAGTCTCCCAGTTCTCCCAGTTTCCAGTTCCACTGAAAAACATCCCCACAGCATGATGCTGCCACCACCATGCTTCACTGTAGGGATGGTATTGGCCAGGTGATCAGCGGTTCCTGGTTTATTCCAGACATGACACTTGCTATTCAGGTCAAAGAGTTCAAACTCTTTTGGTCCATCTGGCCACTCTACTATACTGGCCTGATTGGTGAGTGCTGGAGAGATGGTTGTTCTTCTGGAAGGTTCTCCTCTCTCCACAGAGAAACGCTGGAGCTCTGTCAGAGTGACCATCGGGTTCTTGGTCACTGCACTGAGCAAAGCTGTAAATACTTATTTACAGCTCACAAAAAATGTGATTTTTTTCGTTTTTTTATTTTTATTAAATTTGCAAAGATTTCATACAAACTTCTTTCATGTTGTCATTATGGGGTATTGTTTGTAGAATTTTGAGGAAAATAATGAATTTAACCATTTTGGAATAAGGCTGTAACATAACAAAATGTGGAAAAGGTAAAGTGCTGTGAATACTTTCCGGATGCACTGTACTTATCTGATTAAAAAAGATCTTTAATTTTCTGTTCTTATATTTAGAAAATTTTAGTTGGTGAGAACATTCAAAAATTGAGTGAGAAAACCAGTAAAATCTGTCTTTTAAAACGCAGCCAATTCATCAGTTGAAATAGTACAGCTCAAAGTGCCATGTACACACAGAAAACTACAGTACCTCATAATAGCCTACTAGTGCACATAGATACATAGGCACATAGGAAGATAATCAGCCTCTTGCTGGACTTATTCTCTTGCACATGAAAGGCAGTGAGTCATGTACAGCAGCAGTGTCCTCATGAGAGATAACACTGCTGGAGGCACAGTCAGGCTGATCTTTATTCTGTCTGAACTTATTGTGATGGATGTATTTAGTCCAGCTCACACGACTAAAGGAGCTTGTCTGTACAGTCATGGCGACACAGGCTATAGTATTGTTGAGTTTGTCACCCACAATGAGCTTAATACCATTAACCATGAACCCACACAAACATACAGAACCACACAAAATAGTCCCTGAGAAATATGCAAGACCTTTAACCTCCAAAAGAAAAGATAAAATGGATCCCACTAGCTTTCATTCCGTGGTTTAGCGTGACATTTCTTAACATTGCTTCTTGTTTTTAAGAGATGTTTTGTGAATGGAATTTATAGTGAATGCCTGGTGTAGCTGCTACACAATGCTTTACATGTGCATTCATCAAAGACTGTTTTCCATTTATCAAAACAGCTGCAAGATGCTTCAGTTTTCTTGACTGATGAGAAGCCCACATAATGCTTGTTGATATAATTGAAAATTTTGATTGATTGCAAGACACTTGGATACTCATTTGAAATTGTTTACTCATTTATTTTAGCAATGTTTAAATTCTATTATGCAGTTCTTTATGCAGTTCTATAAATTTAGTAAAAATTAAGCCATGTAAAAATTACTGGATAGACTCAAGAGACCAAATATTTTAAAGGGATGTTTCAGGTTTAAGTTAAGCTCTGTTGACGAAATTTGGGATATGATTACCACAGAAAATAATTTAAGGCACTTGTGAAATCAAATGGGACTATACACTTCACGGTTTTAAAAAAGAAGTGTAAAGAAGTGTGAGGCTTGTATTTTTGTTACAGCTCTTATATAAATCCTTCCATACAAAGTGTATTATTTGAGCTCTAAAGATATATAATTTCTTATTTTTGCAATGTTAGTAGTTCTCTAGGTGAATGAATTTCTAGTTCCCCAACATTCTTCCTGTCTACAAAATTACATTTTATTTTACAAGTTAAAATTTAAATGACAAGTTATTCTAGTAATTTCAAATTTCTAGTAATCTTACGCACATTGTGTCATCAGGTTTGTTGGCTTTGCATGGTTGTTACACAAGTTGAAATTAGGGCTTTTAAACTATTACCTTTGTAACAATGTGTTTCTGTGTTCTGTAACCTCGGTTTTTATATGTTTGTGGTAATTGACATTGTCACAAATTCTGTCAATAGAACTTCAAATTTGTCAACTTTCAGGCAATACCTTCACCTTTATAGACAAGATTTGCAGAATATGACCCGTTCTTTCATTGATCTGTTATTTGGTGTCCAACAGGGTCTCCTACATATGACACCCTTGAGGTGTTTGGCTTCCACCCCAATGCAGACATCACCTACTAGAGCAAGCTCACTAAAGACGTACCAGACACCATTCTAAGCATTCAACTAAAGGACAGCTTCAGCGGGGGACCAGAGAGGCTATTGTGGGTTGTCTGGCAGATGACATGCTGGAGAAACTGCCTCAGGATTTTGTACAATTTGAGGTGGTCTACACTGTGCAGCAGTGATGTAACAAAATAATTCACATGGTTGGTTGAGAAGCCAGTGGGAACAAATGGCCTTTGCTGTCCGGGCCCCGAGGGGAAAATCTCAGAGTTGACAGAGTTGACGGATGGAGGTGAGGTCATAGACCCCCTTTACTAATGCATTTCTCTCAGCAATGTTCTAACACCTAACTGCAGGTGCTTATGAACCATATAGGCAGTAATTGGCTGCTGCTCCCTTCTGATTTTCCAGTAATTAATGAGGAAGCAGGCAAAAACACACCCCAGGGTGCACACAACCTTTCTGTGTTCATTATCTACCGGTGGCCGAGTTCCGACAACCAGTTTTTTTCAGTCATGTGCTTTGCCAAAATATTCAAAACTACAGGATGGAAAATCCTTTTGCCCTCCTTTCTAAGAATAGTGAAACTCTATTATTAATAGCAATAAATGGAAAGAATAAGTGTGAATACAAAAAGTTTTGTCCACTTCAATGACTTCTGGGTTTCTATAAATGTGTTTGCCAAATTAGTATTTGTTCTAAATACTGCATGATGAGTTCTACTTTACCCAAAATCACCCTATGAGTTACTGGTAAAGGGTGAAATGACCAAATAGTTTGTACCACATGCATGCAGTGCAAAACCAATATTACCAATGTATGTTCAGACCCCCCTTTTTTCAATTTTGTTATGTTGCAGCCTCATGTTTTTGTGTTGTTTTTTTAACCTATACTTAGTACCTTATAATGACAAAGTGAGAGTACAATTTTAGAAATGTTGGTAAATTGTAATTGCATCATTTATCCGGGTCAGAGAGAGACTGATAAGCTTGGGTTCTCGTCAGCCAATGAATATCTTCCTGGGGCAAAAGATTGATCGCATGCAGAGAGTGATTTTGCTGACCATCATCATCACTACAATGTTGCTAGGGTATTGTGGGTGATTGCCAGGGTGTTGCCATGGGGTTCGCTAAGGCATTTCTAGGTGGTTGTTAGAAAGTTCTAAGTGGTTGATAGGTATCTTACGAGGTCAGGAGAAAAGAGCTCACTGTTATTATATTTGTGTTATTCTAGTCTGCAATATGGTTTAGATTAATTATTAAATGTAAGCCTATCAATAAGTTAAGCTCTCTTTTGAACCGTAAGATGTTTACTGTTACCCAGCATCATAACAAAGATCATTGTACCTTCAACACTACTTTAAAATTCCAATAATGTGCAGTCACAGATATCCATATATTAACTATTTACTATTCAGCTGTGAGTGTAACTCTCATCCAGTCAGTTTTTTTTATTCTATTGCATTCACAAATGTATTAAAAAATAAGTAAAAGAAATACTCTTCTATAGCATATGATCAGCACAGCACATATATGTGCACTTACATTGTAGCCCTTGAGTTAATGAAATTTTGTGTCATGATTATCCTGAAAGCTGTGTTGTGAAAGCCTTATAAGGAGAGATCAGATGATAATTGGATTAAAGGAGCAGCTCATCTTTTCAGAAGTGACACAATGAATCCAGAGATGGGCTGGTAAAGAAAAGCTCAGCTTACACAAACATAGTTTACATAACACCTCATCTGCAGCCTGACAGCTTCCTTTTAACTCTGTGTCTCATATTCTACTCAAGCTTAGCTAATAACAAGCTAATTGAAAGCTCTGCCTCTTGAATTACAATCTTGCAGTCTCGCAGTTCTGGCCTGCCTACTCTCCTGTTATCTTGAGACTCAGGCCTGGCTACATGCCCAAGGTTCCCACCATGCCTTTCAAGGACCAGGTGGTGAACCTGCAAGTGCTGCCCACGGAGGAGGCAGACCCAGCCCTTTTTTTGTTGTGTCCCGTTCACGCCTTGTGCATTTACATGGAACCATACTCAGAGCTTCAGAAGCGGTGATCAGCTCTTTGTCTGCTTCGGAGGGCAGCAGAAGGGAAAGAGGCCAGAGGTCACTGGATAGTGAATGTCATTGCCTTGGAATACCACTCCCAAGGCATCTCTCTTGCAGACATTTAGAACTGCACTGAGGTGACCTCTCCTGGGGGAACAGGAACAATTGTCACAACGCTCCGGATCCAGGCTCCTTACCCTGTTGGGCTGCAACGGTTTGCTTGCACGAAGAGCTGGGTAGGTTACAGAGGCAGGGAATCGGTCATACAGAGGCATGCCTCGTCTGCCTGTATTTGCATTCTTAGCCAATCAAGTGGGTTGTCTTGTGCCGTTTTCCACAGAGACCCCATATGTCAGTCCCCTTGCCACAAACCTGATTCACCGCTGACTGGCCGGGACACATCTCGGCTCTTCAGCACAAATCTGAATGAAAGCGAGCTATTGTCAGCTTTATACACCCGCTTCCAGGTAGGCGTAACTCAACCCACATCTCCTTTGCCCAATGCTCATTGAGTCATTCCTCTCGAGCCAATGTTCACTGGCGCGTTTTTTCTACTACTCAAAGGTGATAGGGCTCTCAAGTGAGACCACAAACGTCAGTATGTTGACGTAACGTCTCGGTTCCCTCTTTCAGGTAACAATGATTATATACGCAACCGAGACATTCTGTGTGAAAAATGTATTCAATGAAAATCTGTGTGAATCTTATCTTATATGTACTGTTTAAGTTTGTTTGTGTGTGTAGTGAGGAGTGTAGTGAGTGTTGTATGTATGTACAGTTCCATACTGTAAGTATGGAACATCTAAATAAGATCTGCTTTGGCCAAGTATATCTGTTTGTGCCATTATGTGAATAATAAACTGTGGTTTTACTCAGCTGACAGGTCTCCTGGGCCTCCACCATACTGGGGTTCTGGTTCACAGAATTTCTGTAGAAGAACCAGCAGTTTCACTCTTGGATCTTTAAGAGACCACCTAACTGCTCTTAGATGACAGTCTTCTTCAACCACAGGCTTCCTGATAGCTGAAACAGGTGGGTTTCCACACACACTTAAGCTTGTGCTCATGTTTACCTCCTGATCTTTTGAGAAGATTTGATCTGATCAGATATGCTTAACTTTATCACAAAAGATGTGGCAATGTATTTTTTCCTCTTTACCTCCTATCTACATTTTACATCTGGGCAAAATTGTTCCCCAAACATACTGTGTGTTCTTATTTTATTGGCAGATTAGTCTTTAAATGTATGTTGTCCCTAAAGGAACACGTAATAGTTAGCTTAGAGCTGTTTTGAGCTGTGTGAGGCAGCTGCTCAACAGGGTTTGCTCTGACTAATGTCTTGGGGGTAAACAGCTTGCAAGAAACAGGATTCTTTTAATTACAAATGGGCACCTGTTCTGTTCTTCAGTTGTCTGTGGTGTTTCTGTGCCAACACCTGCAGCTCTGAGAATAATCACAGACTTCATATCAGGCACAGCTAAAATGTGTTTTTTATTCATTCATTATTTTTTTATTATGGATCTTTTTTTGCTAGTATTGAGGGGCAAAAGAGTTGCACATAATCTAATTTAAGAGGAGTAACTACATACAGATATTTTGTGTTCATTTGATTATATTAATGATTATTATAATATAATAGTAACACTTTGCAATCAAGATACATTCATTAGCATTCTATCATCTCAACAGGAGTTCACTTATGCTAATAAGGGGTACCGGGGTATAATTCTGTGTAATTAAGTCACTAAATGTTTGAAGGATGGCATCACCCAGCCCCTTGCAGAGGGGGTGTACATGTACAGACTTTACCTGGAGGAGCTGGCTGGGATCGCAGGAAATGCAAGCTCATCAACTACAAACTCAAAGTTCTGTTTGGGATGATGCCCGTCATCAGGATGTATGAGGAGAACAATGGTGAGGGAGCTCTACACTTTCTTTAAACATGTAAAGAGTTTATGTGTTTCACAGACAGGAAGGGCAAACATTTGGTAAAGCACAGAACTGAAATACACTGTTATAATACATTTAAAATAAAGGAACCAAAAATACAACTGACTGAACACTTGACAGTCCATCAAATATAAGTGACAAAGAAGAGATGAATGTCTGTGTATTATCATATTGTGTGGCTCTATGGGTGAGTAATCTTGACTTCTGTGTTCATTATATAGATATTAAAAATTATGACAAGGTAAATGCAACATTACTCATAAGTATTAACTTTGTAAACTAGGCTTGTTGGTTACTAGGGCAAAATGTTAAATGTTCTTTGAATAAAAGTGTCTGATAAATGAATAAATGTATATGTAAACTAAGACTCCTACTAAGAGCTCCTACCATTTTGTAACCTGTGTGATTTCTTGGGGAACCTGCCAACAGAGTATCTCGGTCCAAAATCCTTCTCAGCATACTGTAGCTATAGCTTTAATCTTCTTAAATAAAACTTACATAAGTACAAGATTTAATGAAAAATGAATGAAAATGAAACCAGAAGTTTTACCAGTAGCAATAGTTATAATCAATAGTTTTAAATTGTTTATTTTGTAGGAGAACAGTTGGAGTCCAGTTTTTAATTGGCATCCAATTTAATTGCCTTCCAGATTTCCAGACCTAAACTACATCTCAGCTGTTGACCTGAGCATAATTTCTGTCTGACATCAAATAATCAAACTTTTATATGCTGTTATCATGTAGAGATACACACTTTTGTACGTTATCTCTTTTTCAGAAGCTGAAATCATGTACATTCTAAATAGATAATGATTGTTTTTTTAAGAACCACAAGCAACAACCTCTAAACCTGTGAATTTATGTTTTTTCCAGCCATCACTCAGTTTGAGAAGCTCTCTGGACCATCTGTTGTGACTTTTCCTAAATGCATGAAGCAGTGAGGTAAAGGCCAGCCGTAAGCCTGCTGATTATCAGCCCAGCTGAAGCTCACTCATGCTCATGCAGGAGATACACCTCAGCAAACCATTTATTCTGAGGTGCAAAATTTCAGAATGTGATTTTAATATTCAAGTATTTTTATTCAAGTTGCCCCAGTATCTGCCCCAGTGATATATGATCATATAATTTCTTCAGGTCACCCAAGTGATTTTTCGCATGCTTAAGAGCATATCATGTCATTTTGACATCAGTCGTGAAGATATCTGCAAGAAGACAAATCAAATATAAAGTTTAATGAAGTTTTTACAAAAAAAGAAAAACAATGGCATAAAACATCAAAACACTTTTTTGCTATATTTGATTTTCTTACAAAATAATTGCTACCATAATTACATACAGTACCCTGTGCACATACCCTGCCTATGAGATACGGTAGATGTGGTATCACTTCCAATACATCCAAAATCTCGTGCATCTATAATCTAGGCGCAATTATTTACAAATGTCTCTCATTATGTTCAGATCAAGGATGTCTGTAGTTCCGCCCACATGTGTTGCTGTGTTATGGCATTACATTCCCTTGGGATAAAGAGCGGCTCATCTCAGTGTGGATGAAGTAGGTCTTCAGCTCTCCTTTCCCCTTCACATTTATAATACCTCTGCATGTGCATGTGTAGCCTAATGTCTGCAAGATCCGACTCGTCTCCTCTGTCACCTGAAGTAACAAAAACAAAGGAACCAAAGGCACAAATGAGTCACTGCACTGCACGTTCATTGAGTGACTCTTCCGTCTAGATACTCTCCCAATCAAAGTGCCACAAAAAGAGACTGATTTATAATTTCAGACTATTAAAAGATCCACAAGGAAGCAATCAAAGGTGAAGTAGGCAGTTATTTTCATAAATGCAGGTGACAAGGAAAAGCCTCTTGCCTGTATTTTTCCCAGCACCCCTGTGCTGTCCATTCTGCTGGCTACATTCACTGTGTTGCCCCAGATGTCATACTGGGGCTTCTGTGCACCGATGACCCCAGCGATCACAGACCCATGATTAATACCTGCACAGAGGTAATCTTAGGATTAGGATATCCTATTAGGATATCATTATACATGTACACAACATTCTATAACCTCAAACATGTTTTGTGTATATAATACAGTATTCTAATATTTAAGCATGTTTTGTTTTGACCCAGTTGGATTATTTATGTAATATATTCTGCTTTTCTCAGGTAATTGGTGCCTTTATTTACTTTTAGCTCAATGAATCTTTGATCACATTCACAAGAAATTCACAGCCATTTTTAAGGTTTTAGGTACATTAGTGGTTTCAGAATTACATAATGTGACAAGCTTGATGTTCATTTTAAAAATGCTAACATTGTTTTTCTATCCTTTAAATCTTGGACATTTTTCATTGCGTAATGTACAATTGTATCTAATTTACAATTTTATTAATCTCATCTAGAATAAACTCTAACATATTTAATGGGCCGGAATAAACACTGAACGATTTAATACAGCAAGAAAAAGGTTTGCTTAGGTGTAGCTATGATAGAAAACAGGTTACAAACATTCTCAGATTCACTTAAGTCAAGCAAAAGCCAATTATGTATAGTCAGTCATTCAGCATCTCAGCACATTTTCTATGGGCTAAATCAAAGGAACTTGTTTGAGCAAATGTAATTTTTAAAATAATCTATTCACATAAAACCTTTTAATGTTATACATTTTTATTTTACAAAAGCCTTGCTATAATATTATATATCTTACATTTCTCTTATGCAAAATGTATAGGCTAGAATGTATTTTGTATCCATAAAAGTAATGTATTGAAAAAGTAAATCAAAAATATATTTTCATTAATCCTATTGCAAGAACAAAAAGGCAACTGCACACTGTGTGGCAATCTGAGATTTGTAGATAACAAGCAACTTTCACGCAGCAGAAATAAGGCAGACAGCCTTGCTCACACATGCAAGTCAAGCTCCATTGGTCAGACAGAAAGTATCCTGCTAGTCCACAGCGAGCTTCACTACTCTGACAGCTTCAAAACACAGCATGAAACAAAGAGATCTGACGAGACTGTGTCTGGTATTAATGTGTCTAGCCTATGGCTTAACTCCATGCATTAGTCAGGTGGGGTCTATGCCTTCTACTATTAAATCATTTCTAGCAGCAGAGAGAGATTCATGGTGTTTGATCTTTGTTTTCAGTCTACTGTTGAATGTCTTTGTTCTCACTCACCCACTCTGAGCTTGAAGTCGTTGAAGGAATGTTTGTTGATGACATCCAGCTTCCCCACCAGTGCAAAGGCAAACTCCACCATGGTGCCAATGTGCATGTACTGCCTGTCATGCTCCTAAAAATACAAAGCACAAATACACGATGAGCTCATTTTACACAAAAGAAAATTTATGATTAATAAAAATGATGATGAATAAAAGTACACCCAGAAAATTACAATCAGTTTGCAAATTACAGAAAGATGGACAGAAGGATTCAATGGTTGATTCATTGATTCAATTGAGTCACTGATTGATTGATTAACTGATTGTTTCAATTATTGATTCAAGGATTGATTCAGTGATTGATTTTAATAGTTGATTCATTAGTGCAACATATCTGTCATACCTGCGTATACTCTGGCCCTGGTGTAGCATTAAGCCCAGTGGCTGCCATATATGTGCTTCCAATGGTCTTTATTTTCTCCACTCCACTGAACTTTGGCTTAGAGAGCAACTACATAGAAATAATACCATAATCATAATAAATCATCATAATAATCATGATAAAGGGCCAAACAATGTATTTTCATAACATTAAAGGATTAATTTCACTTATAAGAGATAGATGTTTAAGCATGTTGTATAGATATTAAGCAATGTCTAGAAACAGAATTTGCATGCTGAGTTCAGCATACAGTTCAATGGTCACAGAGGTTCCACAGCAAAAAAGGAAGCTCGACTTTATGTCTGGGAAATCCATGAAGAAGCAACACATTACCTCATCAAAGTCTGCAATGATCTCATTGAGTAGTCTGAGGCACTCCAGACCCTCCTTGTTTACATCTGATTCTGTGTAGAACTCTTTGAAGTCCGGGATAGAAGCAAACATCACACACACCAGGTCATATGATTGATGATACAGATCCTGTCATTTACAAAAGAGAAACAAGCTCAACTATAAACATCTGAAGATTGACTTTATTTAAATTTAACAAAGTATTTATTAAAACACAGGCTCAAAGCTCATATCTAGTACTCCAAAGCATCTGGACTCAAAGTTATACACCTGTGTTTTTTAATAGAATCACCTGCTTCTACATAAAAAAACTTTTACAAAGCAAACCTTTCGTGTTCTTCAAGGGGTTGTTGGTAAAATAATGAAAAAAACTACCATGGTGCTGTTTGTTTTGCCACAGTACCTGCCATGGTAACACTATTTTACTTTTCCCTGAAAAGCTTACCAGAAATATGAAATAAGTACCTTGGAGTAACATGTAAATACTACAGTAAAGAAATATGATAATGATATGTCATTAAGTACCATACCATGTCGTAATCCATGTACAAAGCACAATAAGTCCATGTCTTTATTAACCATTCATGCATTAATTCAGACACTTGTACATGGTTATTTGCATAGTAAAGTGATGCTGAATGAACAGTAAGTAAATCGAATCTATTATTTTTATAGCATCAGCATTCTCACCTCATTCTTCCAGTTTCTGGCCAGGAAGTGCTCTGCGACATGGGCAGGCAGAACATTCTCCAGCAGGACACGATTGAGATTCTCCATGGTCTCAATCTCCTCACACTCCTTCTTGAACTTGTTCTTCCACAGGAAATCCAACCTACAGTAATATTCATTCTATTACAAGAGGACACAGAGGTGAAGAGACTGGAGGTCACCGTGCTATTCTTCAGTTTAATGTCAGAGCCTGATCATGTTTAGAACAAACCTCTAAGTGCATCTGTACTGTATGGTACAAAATATATGAGATTTAACATCTCATTTTACTGTAAAATACTATAAAAATAAGTTTGGAAATTTCCATAATGCTTAGAATGTTGTCACCAAAAAATTTTTTATTGCATTTATCACAGTGCGGCACAATGTTTAAAGTTTGTTTTCTTTCAATAATTTACAAGTAATATAAAACCATACTGCAAATCTATACACTAACATGAGGATGAGAAGGACACAAATAACTGCCCAGAAAACACAGATTAGTGAGAAAAATCCACATATACACGCACACTGACCTAAAGAACATATTTTACTTCCATAAATTTGTTTAGTTTAAGACGTATCACAGCTGGGCCCCAAGGGCTCTTGAAATATATCGCAAGTAGGTAAAGAAAACTGCACCCTTGTTCCTTTAATAAACAGAAACATGTATCTGTGATTGCTGTGTAACATGATTTACATGGAGGAAATAAGCAGACTAATATACAAATGAATTAAATCAACATGTCTGTGTGCAATGACGTGACTGAGTGTTGCTGTACAGAGACCCTGAGGAGAAAGGAGACTGACCCTGAATATCAATCTTCTGTTTCTGCTACCACATCACAACTTCAACACAAAAATGGTACTGGTCAGATTATTTTCATAGGCAGAGTTTGGGGGAGCCAGGGACACTGCCCCTCCAGACCAGAGTTGTTTATGATTTTGTCTGATCTCTGAGTAAAAAATAAAGATAATAAAAACAATATGTAAAAAATATAAATAAATATAAATAAATAATAAAATATACAAAATAATTCATTCATCATTCATTTTAATCAATGCATTTAAAATTTCAAAGTATCGTTGGACAATAATAGAATCTTTTCTCCTGTTTGCGCTTCCATATACAGATATGCTAGCGGGACACAACTCTGAAAAAGAGACTGCTTGTTCTGTATCAGGTAAGATGTTTTAGTCTTATAATTGTCAGTGTTCATTGTAAATGTATGTGATATGATACATTAATATATGAAATGTAGCAGAGATGGTACATGAAAAAATTGCAAACGCAAAACTCTGCCTATGACTATATTTCAATCAAACTTTATATTAGTGTTTAGAAATAAATATTGTGCTAAATATTGTGATTTACTGTACTAGATTTTAAACATTTAAAACTTTGAATCTGAGAAAACAAACAGCTTAATCAGGATCGATATCCTGGACCCCTATGAGACCCCTATGATGTCACAGTGGTACATCTTGACAGAAATGATCAATTTTAAACTGCATATTTCAGCTTGATGTGTGGAGCAGTCCAACTTTACTGGACCTCTGAGACGGATGATGATGCTGTATATAGCAACATGTACAGAGGGGCTTTTCACACTTTATCTGTGCAAACGCTCAAGCAAAATATTTACTCAGGGAATAAACTTTAAATGGCACTGTAGGTTCTTACCACCTTATAAGCTTGCAGTCAGAAAAAAACACAGTATAGCTGCACTGTGGACTGTTCAGAACTGAATGGCCTGAACATTCCAATTCAGTTTTAATAATCAATTTTTTAGCCTGTTACAATATATAAATTAACAAACATTTAATCTGGTTAATAAAAAGAAAACTCACCTGTCTGGCTAGAACGAGTAGAGTGACAAAGAATATGAAGAGAGAAATAGAGCCCATTGTTTTCAAGTCTTTCAGAACTCCTGGCCTTGTTTTGATGAGAGCGAGCAAGAGAAAGAGGGTGGGAGACAGTCAGCACCCCTGATTTTTGGTAACAAATCATGTTATGTTGGCCAGTAAACTATATCCACTCCAGCAGTAATATTATTTCTGTTACAAGAGGACACAGAGGTCAAGAGACTGGAGGTCACCGTGCTATTCTTCAATTTAATGTCATGAGAGCCTGATCATGTTTAGTGCATCTGTACTGTATGGTACAAAATATATGAGATTTAACATCTCATTTTACTGTAAAATACTATAAAAATAAGTTTGCTTATTTTCGTCCACTCCAGCATTTTGTGTCCACTCCAGCTGTCAGTTAGCAATAGTGTCTGTGCTGCTTTAGAAATCTGTAATCCTCTTGTGTGTAAAGCAAATCTTAATTGTTATTCTGTGATATTATTGTGTCTTTTGTTGGGGTAGTTTTGCGACAAGTAAGTATGCAGAGCCACTTTATGCATTGTTCATTGAAATAAATGCTTATTTTTATGGAAGATATTAATATAATGTAGTACTGACTGCAAAAGATGTTTGGGCTGCTGCCCAACAATAGCAGATGCTAATGACCCATTACACAGCTCTGGGACTGCTTTCATTTCAAATGAGTTTGAGAGAGAATCAGGAACAATTCTTTTTAAGTTAAGTCACATCATGACCTCCACTAAGCAAAGTTAATGCTTTGAGATCAATAATGAGCTTCAAGTTCAGTGACTAAGCTTTGAAGACATTTTTAATAAACATAGAAAATAAAACATAAGACTTTCATCCTAGAAGTCTGTCTTTGTGGAGTCTTCTAGGAGTCTCAATCTCAATCATGTCGGTTCTCTCTGAATATCACAATGTCACATTCGAAGCAAAAAATAATAAACAATATGCATATAGTTTAAAGTGTAATTGCTAGCTGAAAGTTTTAAACAATGTAGGCAATTTAACCTTTAACTGCAAAATCACCATGATATAAAACATAATACCTCCTACCAGGTTCTGCCTCACCTTTCCAGGATTTCTGTTTTGTAGAGGAATTTACTGTATTCATCCAGCAGGGTCGCGTGTGTTTGAAGTATGATGATGTTGTAGAGCACCACTGCGGTTAGCATGATTAGCATCTTTAGTTCATAGTTGATCCTCAGGAAAACTGAGCAGGAGATCAGACCCAGGATACAGCTGTACATGAAATACTGACGGGAGAAACACAATGTGCTCATACTTATAAACTATAAGACTTTCACTTTAACTCAGAAAAGCTCATTTTACTTTTAGGCTGCCGGTGCTGATATAATTTAAATAGCTTAAACCACAAAACTTTAAATTAACCTTAAATTACCTATTAGGCTAAACAGGTAAAGCTTTCTGACCAGCTGTGTGCAATGTTGCATAAACAGTTCCAAAATGTGACCACAAATAAAAAAAAATGGGATTGTTTCAAAACTAACAAGGAGACAAACGAGTAAACTCACAGGAAGGAAGAACTTGTTTTTGTCCAAGTAGGATATGGGATGTCCATCAGGGTGCAGAAACGTCTCGTTTGATTTATTATAAACAGCATTTGTGGGCGGCAGGTTCTCTTCTACAAAAAACTGCAAGAAAAGAAGTGTTCTGAAAAAAATATACAATGTGTCTCCTACAAATGATCACACTGATTATCTTAATTAAAGATTTCCCAGCATAACAAAACATGTCAGTAGTAGCATTTTAAATGATTAAATTATAAATTATTTTATTGAATTATATGTATGCTTAATAAATTTAAAACAAATTAATAATATAAATTGACAGACATTATTGAAAGTGTCATTAGCCGGCCACCAACAGAAAGATAAAAGATTGAAATGGACAAATTTATTTTATGTTTGTTTACAAACAGTGACATATGCCACAAGTGGAATGGCTAAATTTGGAGGGCAAACAGCCCTTAGCAGCCAGGATGCAGATGAACACAAATCTCTGCCAAGAATTTCTTCAATAAAGCAAGTCAGGCCACTATAATCAAAACCCCTAGCATGTAAATGTATGCAATCCAATTAGAGAACATCTCAGTGCCTCATATGTATGACCTTATGCATTAAAATATTCATATGAAATTTCCTGGATCACTACAATTGACATACCATATTGAAGACAGCCATGACCAGGATGAGGGCTGTGGTTGCCATGGTGAGGGTGATGCGTGGCCAGGGCTTGTTGGCAATGATTCCTGAGGATCTAAGGACCCAAAGCCAGGATGCGGAGGCTGTCTTATTGCAATGCTATAGAGGGGAGGTGTTTGTTGGTCAATACAAGGAAACAATGCAGCGAGAGAAATTTGAATACACTCAGTGTATGGACTAAATCTTTTATTCATAACATTCAAGAAAACCAGAATCAGCATTTAGTCACATGTCTTATTCATCAGATTTTAAATTTAAACTCATTTGCCTTCATTTGAAATATCCTAAAGTATTGAATCATATAGGTTACATAAGGTCCAGTATTGTATAACACAGTAGGATTAATTGTATTGTTTTTGCACACCATGGGAAATAACACATGCTCGTCTGACACTGTTTTCTTAAAATCATGGTGGAGAATGATTCACTTCATCCCTCATACCCATTGTCATGCTTGTACATTTGGGGAATCTCATGCAGTTCAAATCAGGAATATTGAGATTGGAGTTCAATCAACTCTCACAACATTAAGCAAAATTAAGCAACATTTGATCCCACATTTCCAAATAACAAAAAACAATAACAAACAGCACTACAAATAGCAAATAATGTCTTGGGTAAAACTAGAGGGGCTTTTAGTCTCCCACTAAAAACATGTTGATATAATTTTGCAAATTAACACTTAGCTCTGTTGACACTTACCAAGAAATGGCCAGTGAAGCAAATTAGCAGAATCATAGACAAAATGAGAAAGGACATCCCAAAAGAGATTCCCAAAATTGCTGTCCTAAAAGACAAAGATGTTGTACATTTTGAGTTGAAACAAGTGTGAAGGAAAGTGAAAAATCATCCATCAATCCATCCAAATAAACTGGGTCTCAGTCTCATTCCTGACACACAAACATTTGGGTTTTTATGTTTTGTAGGGACATTTCATAGACTTAATAGTTTATATACTGCACAAACTGTATATTTTATCCCCCTTAACCCTAACCCTTAAGCTACCCATTACAAAAAACTTTCTGCTGTTTTAGATTCTCAAAAAAATAATTTTGTAAGCTTGTTTCTTCATGGGGACCTAAAAATTTCCTTTCAAAAATTTGTGGACACACACACACACACACACACACACATATATATATATATATATACACATATAAAACAGTAAAATGTTTCTGCCAAAACAGCTATTGACTTCAAACAAACTGCCCTGAGGACTGTTTTCTGTTATGACTTTTTTGCAGCTCACTTTCAATAAATGCTTTTTTAGGACTGTGGGGGAGTTTTGAGCTCTGGAAGTTACAGTGCTTCTTCACAGTACATAAAGCCTGTTCATCTTAAAAAAGAGTTTTTGGCTGTGCACTTGTACCGCAGATGCAGAGAATGAATAAGCATACTTGGGCAGGACCAGGATCTGCACGATGAAGATACAGAAGAATATCAAGCAGGCACAAGTGATGTAATATTTGAAGGCTGGCAGGGTTGTGGCTCTATACTGCAGAGAAAGCACACACAGTTTTCACTGAGCATCCAGTTGTGTTTTAATTCAGCTAACTGATTCATACGTCTCATCTACAGCATGGTGGGTGACATTGTATTTCAAAGATTAATATGCTGATTTATAATTGATCAGATATGGATGGCTATAGCTTAAGTAAACAATGGCTATTGCTGTGCCAATGCTCACCTCTTTTTCCAAAGCTTTGTTGTGAAAAAACAAAGATATTCTTTGAATGTCCTCTGATTTGAGCCACTGTCTATGGAAAAAAGACAATATGTAATAACCAGGCAGCAAATGAAACAAGAACATTAAACTTTAAAAATGCATAAAGCTAAGATGAGTTGACCTACTTTTGAGAATTGATGCCGTCAAAAGTTCGAATCATCCTCTCATTCAGTTCCTCCTCAAAACGCTTCTTCTGAGATTTCGTTCTGAGGAGACACTGACCTATTAATGCCTTTGTCTCAAAAATTCTTTCTCACACATCAGTATGCAGTTAAAATATCTTTGCCATTTCTATTAATTATATACATATTTCTTGTACAGGTATATACATAAATACTGCACAATGGCTCTGTTCCAACACCTAGTTTGCTGCCTACAGAGGCAGTATTTTAAGTATTTCACAGATGCGTTTATCACATGAAGCCTGACGCAAAGTCAATGTGAATCACCTTTCGCAGCTCTGTATTGTTATGCTTATTAGAATATCATGCCATTTTTACAGAAAGATGCTCATGTCAAACTCCAACTGTAGGTCAAATCTACCTTGCAGAATGCTATTAGTGTGGTCTCTGATTCGCTGCCCATACACAGTGTTCCAAATGTGTCCCTAGGTGTTGTTACAAAGCTAACATGTAACCTGCTGTAGCTTAACTGCCTTTTAGTATGTGCAAATCTGACTATTGGAAAAAGATTTTAGAGTTTAAAATCACCTCTCTGAGTGTCTTTGAAAGTGGTACTGGCCCATTGGGACATCCTGTTAAAGAGGAAGTAGGTGGTGAGTAGTTGGAAATGTGGAAATGTGTTTCTGTGTTGTTGGGTTTATGGTGTTTCTAAGCTCACAGCAGTGTTGATCTTTCCATTCTCATTGGTCATACTGTCTCGATGGTGAAGGTTGGCAAAAGGTTTGGCTGCACCCCAAGACTCCAGGTATCTGGTCATCCTCACTGAAGCTCTCATCTTGGCCCCATCCATTGTGTGTCTGGGTCTGTAGTGATGTTGAGGACTTTTCCTTTCAGCCTGAGTAGATAATCCACAGACACTTCACTAAACCTTCTCTGCCTTTAGGAAATTAGGAATTGTGTGTTCGAAATGGGTTTTGCAAGGAAAGTTTGGTTGAGGTTGGTTGGTGATTTGTTTTGGTTTATTCGTACCTTTGGGTTAATCACCAGGAAGGTTATGACTCCATGCTCCTTTAGATAAGGGTCCCGTTCCTGCCCATCTCCATCTTCAACTTTATATGCCCCATTCAGGTGCTCAAGAGTTACTGAGGTGATGTGGACTCGTCTATTCATGAGAAGAATTTTACTATTCTTTTTTTCACCAGAAAAAACAATACTAAACAATATTAAAGGTGCACTCAGTGAGGGTCTCTCATGTGAAAATAAATTATAATTTACTGAGTGCACCTTGAACCATGTAATTACTTGAAAGTAATGTTAAACTAACACAACAACTTACCCAGGTACACCCCCTGCTTCCATGTGATTGGCTAAAGTCACATCATGTGACCAGACATCATATTGCCATTTCTGGAGGCCAATCACACCACAGAGAACGTTTCCAGAGTGAACACCCACTCTCATGTTAATGTCCACACCTGTGGCATCCCGTACTTTCCTACACAGAAAAAGAGTAATGTATAAAAGCACATCTATCTAGAGGTACAGCAGACATAAATCAGTGTATTGATTTAACCTTTTGCTGTAACATGGTTAGAAGTACATTTGGACAAGAGATAGGTTTTGACCTTTCAGAAAGCATAACCTTTTGAATGTTGTTAGAATGAGCAAAAGACTAAACAAAAGTGGTAATTGATCTGGGTTCTGTGTATCATGCATGTAAACAACTCATTGTGCAGTGTTTAGATTACTCATTTAAACAATATGTTGTGCTGTTTAGTAGATCACTCATGTAAATAATTTGTTGTGCTGTGTTTAGTAGATCACTCAAGTAAATAATTTGCTGTGCTGTGTTAAGTAGATCACTCAAGTAAATAATTTGCTGTGCTGTTTAGTAGATCACTCATGTAAATGATTTGTTGTGCTGTTTAGTAGATCACTTATGTAAATGATTTGTTGTGCTGTTTAGTAGATCACTTATGTAAATGATTTGTTGTGCTGTTTAGTAGATCACTCAAGTAAATAATTTGCTGTGCTGTGTTAAGTAGATCACTCAAGTAAATAATTTGTTGTGCTGTGTTTAGTAGATCACTCATGTAAATGATTTGTTGTGCTGTTTAGTAGATCACTTATGTAAATGATTTGTTGTGCTGTTTAGTAGATCACTTATGTAAATGATTTGTTGTGCTGTTTAGTAGATCACTTATGTAAATGATTTGTTGTGCTGTTTAGTAGATCACTCAAGTAAATAATTTGCTGTGCTGTGTTAAGTAGATCACTCAAGTAAATAATTTGTTGTGCTGTGTTAAGTAGATCACTCAAGTAAATAATTTGTTGTGCTGTGTTTAGTAGATCACTCATGTAAATGATTTGTTGTGCTGTTTAGTAGATCACTTATGTAAATGATTTGTTGTGCTGTTTAGTAGATCACTTATGTAAATGATTTGTTTTGCTGTGTTTAGTAGATTAGTAAACAATTTTGTTGTGGAGTGTTTAGCAACACTGTAAATGATTTTTACATATATGGGGGAGATGAGGATCCTGTA
The DNA here is from genome assembly GCA_036877525.1 of Chromobotia macracanthus. Lineage (NCBI taxonomy): Eukaryota > Metazoa > Chordata > Actinopteri > Cypriniformes > Botiidae > Chromobotia > Chromobotia macracanthus. The sequence continues at coordinate 5,491,823 of JAZGTH010000027.1, read as the reverse complement.
CTCTTCATTGTGATTATACACTCCAAACATATAGTAATATTACATAATATTTGCCAGGAATATAATTTTTTGACATTGTTGACACTGTCTTAGAAGTTTCTAGCCACAAACCGTTGCTTTCTTTAGTCAGAAATTTGCAGCATGTTTCCCAGCACATTTTCCCAGCAACTACTAATTTATAGATATGATTCTTATATAATGATTCAAATAATTTATATACAACAAACATACAGTATACGGAATAACAAAACGGAACAGCTGAAGGCATGCCACAATTGCCATTTTTTTTACAAAACTAACAAAAAAAAATGTACCTTTGAGGTCTGTACAATGCATACAGCTGTGCATGTCGCAGATGACAAGCACAAACAATGTTGTTCTTTAGAGACAAATGTGTGAACAGGTTTGCAAAATAACCCCAGTTTACAACCAGTAAATTATGAAAATAGGACAGATGTTTTTAAGCTAATCAGTGACTAAACATTTGCCAGCTCGGTAGATGAACAAGCCCTGTGGAAATGTAGAGGTAATGAAAAGTGCAAATTTGTTTGTGCGTAACTCACTTTATGGCCTCACACATGTCTAGGCCCATCTTCACACAGTTTTTGGCATGGTTTGGCAAGGACTCTGGGAGGCCAGATACACAATAATAACAGTCCCCAAGAATTTTAATTCTCATACATTCATTTTCCTGAAACAATAATCAAGAACAGACATCTCACCAAAACTGAAAATGTTATCAACTTTCCCCTTAACTTCCCCTTATTTTGTTCCAAACCTGTATGACTTTCTTTCTTTTGTGGAACACAATAGGGAACGTTTTGAAGAAAGCTGACAATGCTTATTGTCCTATATAATGAAGGTAAATGGGGACTGAGGTTAGTCACTAATATTAAACCTGCAATCCGTAACTTTTCTGGTTAAAAATAAACAAAGAAAGTACATAACAGAGCAAGTACATACCAGATTAGTGTTTTAAACTGTCTCCTTACCTTACCCCGCTTTACAATGGTAAGTTTATAATAAGTTTATAATAATGCTTTATAATTTCAGCTGTAGGGTCAGTCAGTCTGGCTTCATTTAACGTCAACATACATACAAAAAAGTACGTCAAGTAACCTGAATTTTATGTTTCAAACAGAGATGGCGATAAAGTCAAAAATTACAGATTGCAGCATTAAGCCTAACATTTTACTTTGTTTTCCACAGAAAGATTGTCATTCAGGTTTGGAACAACATGAAACTAATCTATACATCAAACTATTCCTTTTACAAATACAATAATTATTTTAATTCATTAAAATTATAATTAATATTATAATTATATTATAATTAAAATAAGTTTTAAACAAAATAAATAAATTAAGTTTTAAACAAAATATATTATCAAATTCAAACAAAATGGTACAGCACTTAACATCTGTGTCAAAAGAGTACATGAAGCAGAACTGCTGCACTGTAAAGTTTTTTACAGTTACTTACCTTGGCAATCTGATCAAATTTGCCAAACAGTTCATTCAACGTATGAACCAGCTCACCAGGTGAACAATCACTGGCCAAACGGGTAAATCCAACAATATCGGCATACAAAATGCTGTAAGAGAACAGATTTTTTTTTAATGTATGCCAAAAAGACATGGAAATTATGATGTTTAGCATGTCTGGCCAGACTTTCTACTAGATGTTGGAACATGACTGCAGGGATTTGCTCCAGGTCAGACATATAAGCATCGGTAAGGTCAGACATTGATGCTGGATGATAGAGTTGGCATCCCAAATTTCTGCTAAAATATTATTATAAAGAGATGGCTTGTTCGTATAAGTCAGGCTTGATTTTATGCATTTGTTAGTAATGCATGTAGTCGAAATAGCCAAACCCATTAATTAGAAGTGAGCAACCACATAGTTGTTGCCATGTAGTGTAGTATTATATTTATGTATAACTAAAGCTGTGCAATTGCTTAATCTTTTTATCAATAGCATAACAAATGATAGCTAACAGTAAAGTTAGCTCCAAACAATGACCAGGATACACCCCTCAGAATGTGGAAAACTGTTTCTCAGGGACATTGTGTTACAGAACTTTTGTATTCTTTTAAATCTCCGACCTTTCCATTGCACAGTCTTACATACAGATCAACAGTGTCCTGCTAATGTTTCTGTCTCACAGCGAATGAAACCTTCAGGAACAATCTGCATGAATCACGGTACTCCAAAATGTCACCTAAGAAATTCTTGTAAAATGTGAGACGTCAGAATGGATGGGACATAAACAGAAACTGAGCAGTTAAATTAAGTGTTAGTCCAACACCAAGAGTAGGTAAAACCTGGCAAATAAAACAGGAGACAGGCTCTACATTTATTTCACAACAACGTGAAGTGTTTTACATGTGTGAGTCAGACTTTTCTTATGGTGTCTACTGTTCTAATCGCTAGGAGGTTAAAAGTTAACATGAATAACAGATTAACAAAATGTTTAAGATTTAATCATAACTGTGAGGGCAACTATAACGTTTTGTAACTTTTTTAATCTTTTACAGTATATAATATTAATATTGTTTTACTAAGTGATGACTGTTCTTGGCTTACAATAACTTTATTTTAGTAAATGACTTGACTAATTTCATATAATCAGGCAAACACATAATGCGGGTAAACTATATATATAAAATATATATATGTATTAGGTCAAACGCCATCTCCTCAGGATTAACCTCTTAAGAACATTCTCTCAGTCTGTGGGTGATTGGCCAACCAATGTTACAATCATGTAAATGGAAGCCATTGTAATCCACTGGTACTATGACTGCTAGCACATATAAATGTTCATTATACCAAAGGATTTCAAGTAGATTTATACTGGTCTAAGGGAAAATTATACAATTACACCATTTCATCATTTGCACCATATGTGGACAATTTAATACAGGCAATCAATATCATTTCTAATGTTTTACAATCATACATGTTAACTATAACCTCTGCTTCATCATGAGGGGTAATTTTGCCTCATTATGTTTCTGTGATAAGAACAGTCATTTGGTGGAGTGACAGTGGCAGAAAGTGATGTGAGACCCACCTGACGTTGGTGTGACGTTGTACGTATAAGTTATGAAAGTTGTTGGTGTTTTCCACCTGTCCGAACCTTGGCCCCTGAAGCCTCTGTATGATTTCAGCTTTCATGACGCGAGCAATGTGAGCAGGAAGCAGAGAGAGAAGCAGACGTTCCTGTAGCAGAACACATCACAGCAGGAGAGTTAGATGAGATGATTATACCTCATACACTCCTGTAGCCACTCTCTTTAATATGTGCAGCAGACACTTCTGAGTCTATATTATGTAAAATACTGTTACTGAACAAAAATCTCTGCACTGCAATCTTATGCACTGTTCCTGAACTCAGAGAGCTGCCTGCAAGTCTACATTTTAAAGAAAAAGTTCACTCAAAAATTTAAATTCTACCATCATTCTATCATCATATACCCCCATACCGTTTTCTTTTTCATCTGTGGAACACAAAAAAGTTTTCTTTTTTCAAAAATCACATCAAAGGGAATAAGAAGGGGAATAAAAATGCTCTTTCTATCTACATAAGATAGCATGTAAGTAATTCAACTTAAGTGACATAATCCAAGTCTTCTTAAGAAATACCATAGCATAGATCAATAGAATAAAAACAGACTTATATTTATATACAGAATATTTCTGAGGAATGCTGAATATTTACAAAATATTTCTGAGGAATGCTGTTGAAAATTGAAATCAACACCCAAGCAAACATTTTTTGTTAATATTTGCTAGATGTCTGTTCTGTGTGTGTGTTGAAAAAGAAACTGTTGGCACGCAGTCCTGGCTGTGTAAATAAAAGAAAAACAAAATGGATGAGAACAAACGCCAAAACACTCTCATAGCCAAACAGCAATGGGTGTGAATGTGCCAGCTGTTAGTCCTGCATGCCAGTGATGCATAGGCTGTTTGTTATTTTGGTGGCGGAGGAATAAAGTGATGGATGTTTGTTTGAGTGTCGATTTCAAATATTAACAGCATATATTTCTATATATCAAATATTTCTTAGAAATTGTTTACTGCACTTTTAAAGGAATATTTCATGCAATAAAGAAAATTTGCTCATAATTTACTCACCCTCATGCCATCCTAGGTGTATATGACTTTCTACAGCCAAACACAATTGCCGTTATATTAAATAATATTCTGGCTTTTCCCAGTTTAGTAACAGCATTAAATTGTGCCCGAGATTTTAAATCTCCAAAAAGCGCATTCATCCAAAAGACTCATGGGGGTTAATAAATGTCGTCTGAAGCAAAATGATACATTTCTAGAAAACGATTAATTTTTTTAGTTTATTAAGGGATCGATACACTGCATGTCCATTTAAACAAACAGATCAGCACATCGACAACTTTGAATATTATTGAACATCATATGCGTTGTAACAAAAATGTTGTAAAATTGTTATTGACATGCTGCTAGTATTTAAATTTAGTTCTCTTGGGCACATTTCAATTACAAAGCTGGGAAGAGCCAGGATATTATTTAATATAACTCTGATTGTGTTCAGATAAAGAAACAAAGTCATACACACCTAGGATGGCTTGAGGGTGAATAAATTATGATTTTCATTTTTGAAAGATTTTTACATCCGTAGACCCTAAAAATTTTAAAATTTGCTCTAGCTCTTATAAGTTAACAAAGAGCTCATATGAAGCATTATTTATGCATGCCGGGCATGTTTCTGCAGAGAATTGTAGAGAATTCCAAATAACATTCCATGATGATTAGAATGCTGCCTATATAAGCTGTATGTAACAGGGCAGCTCATTACAATTTGCAATTAGTGTTTGTCTGCTGCATACAATAGTATCTATAATCTATCTACATGAGAAACCCTGGTGTATCTTTCACAATACACCATTAAAATGAATTATACACAAACAAATCTCCAGGTTATTAATCCACAGTTAAGCAGCTAAGAAAAGTCCTGCTGCACATTAGTTCTGCTATATTAGACTTCTCTGGCTGTGGAGATCCTCGAATACAATATACTTTAGCATAGTTCAGATTTGTCACACCTAAGCTTTGGAAAGAAATGTGAAAATCCATGGGTCAAAAGTGGTCTACAGTGTGAGATTTCTTCTACATCTAGAAGTGCTATAATTGCCCTTTTGAAAAGGTAAAACTAAGACAAAGTTTACCACATTAAATTCTCAGAATTAACAGATTTACCTCCAGGCATAAAATGTGAATGAATTTCATCAGATTTAACAGAGATGGTCTGGAGGGTCATAATGATGATTCATGATAGCTTGACTTTTTCTACATGGAAGAGAAGGTTAATTGTCCTCTAGGTCTGGTACATTTCCTTTAATCAACCATAATGAACTCATAAAAATCATTTTAAATTGCTAATAATTTTATTAGCATCAACATAAAAGCCATATATGTTAATTTAAGCTGTGACAAATGTCCTGTAATCGTTTTTATCTACTAATCAATGTGAAATACAATGAATCTAAGTTCTACAGCTAAAATACAGTTGTAAACAACAGCAGAAGTGCACAACACCACTCACTGCTGAGACCACTGAGCCGCAGATAGCTCAATTTATCACCTGCAGCCTGAGAGGATGTTCTTAAGAGGTTAATCCAGAGGAGGCGGCGTTTGACCTTTCACAAAGCACATAGACTGAGGGAAGACAGCCAACACACTTGCAGTGGTCCCCAGACCTCACAGAGACAGAGGTGGGCTTTAGCCACACCATCTGTCTCTGTGCTGTGGCTCTGCCGTCTGGAAGCTGAGCATTAACGTCACAGGAAGATCCTGGTTCCCATTCAGTAGAAAGAGGGCAAAGAGCTTTGCCTGGAGGTTTGCATTATCTCAAAGGGTGACCCATGGTGTACAGAAAGTCAAACATATTGACATTTAATTATGAGAGGGTGTGTACAGTCTTGTGGACCTCATAGATCAGCATCACAGCATCATTTGGGACAATGGACTGTTTGTGCCGCTTATAGCCCCGTCCTCTATAAAGTTAAATTTATGTAGGAAGTTAAAAAATTTCCTGACCTACATACTTACATATTAAACATCAGATATGATTGGCTGTGATTGTGTTATGTCACATCGAAATGTTAGTGATATTGATGGCACAGAAATGACCCCTTTAAGTATACTTAAGCAAAGTTCAAGTATATTTTTATGTACACTTTATGTAGTAAGTACTAGTTCTAGTATACTTGTAAATGTACTTTTCAGTACTACTTTGCACTAAATTTACCCACTTTTTTGTTTATTAAAGTTTACTACTGTTACACTTAAAAACTTGTAGTAAACTTTGAGTTCACAACCATCTTACAACATTTCTCTCAAGAAAAACATAGTATTTAACTAGGAAGGACATAATGCAAAGGTAGGACAATGTACACAGATTGTTTTAACATAAACATAATAATAAACATAACATGTTTGTGTGTGAGAGAGTAAGAGGGTGGGTGAGGAATTATTATTTTACATTATCTAATTCTGTCATTCTATCAGCACAACTGGCAGAAAACACAAAAGCTATCCAGTATTCCAGCACTGGGCTCTGATCTACTCCCGAATACCCCAGTGTGAAGACACCATCAGTATTTGCCAAAGAAAACATGGGATCTCACAGTTTTTAAGACATTTTGACAGGCCTCCAAGTCTTACAATTGCAGCCACAGAGCAGCTGATAGATTAGAGTGTCAGAACTGAAACAAGATGATGAGAGATGATACCGAACCTGTTGACGCTTCTCAAACTCCAGTTTGATGGGTGATTTGATACAGTTGCAGGTGTCTTGATAAGTCTGCTTCAGCGCCAGCTCCATCAGATGTTTGTGATATGCTCCTGCCAGGTTCCCACATATGAAAATAATGACGTTTGCCAGGATCTAGAGAAAAACAACACATAACTTTAGATAACAGTGAAAATTAGAGCTGGAAAATAGCTGTTTTGGAAGACAGCAACAGATGCATGCTATCAATAATGAAAAAGAGGGGACATACCAACTACTGAAAAAATGTTAATCTTCGAATTTCTACTGTCCTCCATCTTTTGCAAGCTGACTGATCAACATTAGGTATGATAAGAACAGTGCATTAAATTGGCTCCTTAAGATTAAAAAGATTTTAAATTGCTCTTTGATTTTTCAATTGGTCACTTATAGAAAGTCTCAGATTCATCTTGGCTGTCACATTTTGAACCATGAAAACTTTTAAAAGCATCAGGCAATAACAACTGATGGAATGCAAGTAAAAAAGCCACTTAAAGGGACAAAATGGAAATGAGTATGTTTCATACTGAGCAGATTAATGAAAATATAATCTTTTGTGAAAATCTCAAAATTCTCAAAAATATATCAATATATACAACACTTTTGTCATTTATCTTATTCTCTTCTTTTCATACATGCCCTGAAACAGCACTGCACCTTTAACATTATTTTAAGACATTGTCATTGTTCCCAGTGCAAACATGCCTCATTTCTACAGTATGTACAATAAACAGGCTCACTATTGATGTCTTTTGCTCAGAACTGCCAAATGCACACAGTAAATGTAAGCTGTAATCTGATTGTCCTTACATTACTATCAGCAGGCCTATGAGAGGGTCAAAGCCTGTAGTAAACAAATACTGATATAAATGAGCTTGAAAAGATTTATTGCAGTCATCAGCTATCTATGATTAAATCATTGATGATTCATTTATGTCAGAGTGGCAGTAATGCTTCGCATTATTCTGATTCTGTTTCCTGACTGAAATGCAGAAAATCTGTATTAATCTATGTATTAATACATGATAATGTGGTTTTGAATTTTGCACATATGTGCATATATTTGTACATGAAATGAAATCTTGTACTACACTATCACTATAACTTGTTTTACTATAACCTGTAAATCTGAGTTACACTTTATTTTGACTGTTCCCCTTTAGACATTCAACTAACTACATGTCAAATAACTTTCATTAGAGTATTTAAAGAGTGTTACTGTAGGTTAGGCTTAGAATTAGGGCTAATAGAAAAAGTACTACATGAATTACTCACAGTCAGTGAAATGTCTGTTTGATGGGGACCATCAAAAGTGTTAGCAGATATTAAGCAGACAGTCTACTAATACTCTAATGACTGGTAGTTGACAAGTAGTTGAAAGCAGTTTACTTATAGTAAGCAAAATATATTAATTGGCCTATTGAAATAAAGTGTTATCTAGCTGTCATCAAAATGCACAGATATAGTTTAACAAAGCAAATATCAAATAAATAAAAGCAAATACACAATCCCACTGTTAAATATTGATGAATGAAGAGCTGGCCTAGAGTTTCCAAAATCTCCTGAACTACAGTATTTGGAATATATATGGAAGGAGTTTTAATGGGCCATTATTAATATACTCTGTGGAAAATCCTAATCCTAATTTAGCTTTACTGTAATTTGTACCAAGTATAAATTGTACCAAAATACATATGCTTGACTGAAAGCATAGACTGAAAGCATAGCACAACAAACAATTGCATTTTGTTTAAAAACGTTGATAATCCTATTTATTTTGCAATGCTAACTATTATTTGTTCAGCTGAATTTTGAGTCAAATAAATTTGATAAAAGCAGAAACATTCTGACACAGGTTCCACCTTCAGAAATCACCTTCAAATTTCACTACTAATGTATATAGGAAAATAAGTAATACTGTACAATAATCCACATAGATGAACAAATGAACTGAAATTAAGTTTGTTTTCTCTCCATGTAACTGAGCAGCTGGTTGAGTCTTCTGGGTCATGGCTGTATTATTTTCACACTAAAGAAAGCTGTTGCTGTCATACTGGCTGAACTTATGTCTGTGAATCTGAAATGTAAATGAGTGTCTTTCCAACTAAAGCTCTTCCATGTCCCAGGGGTGGATTTTTATTAAACCTAAAAGATATCAACATTTTTGCTTTTTGTATATTTAAAGCTCACATTAATGTTTTAAAAACATTTTACCACAGTAAAACTGAAGACCAAAGTCATCCTATTTGACACTTTTTGTTGTTCACATAAGTATAAACAATTGAAATCATGAGGTGTCATTGCGGTCTGTAATGTTTTCATTGTAATTGTTGAGACCAAGTCAGCAGTAATGATCCTAGAGTATGTTTATGAGTCTCCAATCAGCTGTGAGTAAAATGCTATAATCAGATTATCTCAGCCAGCATGTGAGAACTATACAGAGGGAGGATTTTAAAACTCTACTAGCAGCTGCTACTAAAGGTAATGGCTGGTAAATTTCCATGACCTTATAGTATGTTTATTAAACATGCTGTTGTGAAATGTATTATAAATGTATTGTCAACAGTGTTTAATTGCTTCAGATGTACGCAGATTCATTATTTTTCAAGATGTCAAAGCTTTTCAGGTATTACAACACTTAAGACTCATAAATCTTATTGATCAAACAATAGTAAAACACCGTTTTAGTTAAATCCTACCTACTACCTTCCTCTGAGGCCACAGCTCAGTTTTCACAGCATTAAAGTTGATAGCAGCAAACTTAACTTGATGTCTTATGGGGTTTGGCTAATGATTCATTTTAGCAGATGAGTTTAAGTACTAAAGCAATCTGCAGTACAGCTCCAGCTCTATAGTAATGCAGCTCCATTGCTTCTGTTAAGGAAGATAATCTAGTCAAGCAGAATTTACAGCAAGCAAAGTTTAATAGTTTGCTGATTTGAAAAATGAGAACACAGAGCTAAACCTAAGTTGTTTTAAACGCCATAATGGTTTTGGAGTAATAATAAATGCAATAAATGCTACAATAAATGCTTATAAATTACAATTATTTAAATAAATATTTGAGCTTGAGTTATCTTGTACAGCATTTGTGTTCATATGAAACAAAACTCTAGTAACTACAAAAAAACAGGTCATTATGAAAAATAATCCAGTGAAAAAATGCAATAAAACTGCTTTGAAGTCATGATATCAAAATGTAAATATATATGCACACTGAATAAGTCAGTATCATGACCAAACATCAATGAAGTTTGGCATGCAAAGCAAACTCAGGGGTAACAGGCAAAAACTTTTACTGCATTTTATCCAATCCATTTAAGGTTATTAAGGTTTAATGTGTTTCCTAAGACTCAAGCCCGTGACCATGGTGTTGCTAACACCGTGAAACAATGTTTTTATAGTGTTGCAATTGCAGCAGTTGTCTTTGCATATTAAACTTGGATCACGGAAGGTATGTTAACATTTAGAAAATTACACTTCCCCTGTAAGACACTGACCATTGAAATAACACTGTTCTTTGCTGCTATACGTATACAAGTTTGTATTTATGTGTGCAAGTGTGAAAGAGATAAAAACAAGTGAAAGAAACGTAGAGGGTCAAGAGATTATGTGTAATTAAATCAAAATCAGTATGATATAGTGCCTGTTTAGTTAGGATTGCATCAGCTCATTCATCGTTTGAATTGTATTGCCATCCACCCGTCTGGACCCCATTTAAACCTGTGCCTTTACTGCCCTCATTACCCACTAAAGTACAGAGTTGCTGTTTGTGAGAGCCCCATGGGGAAAAATTGAGCCATAATGAAATTTAACCCTGCTTTTCTGCCACTGACAGCAAGATTAGATTGAATCAACTTACCCCGAGCATCAGTGAAACGGAACACTATCATAGTCCTACAATACAATATACACTAAACTGTAGTTCTGTGGCTACACCTTAGGGCATCAAACTAAATATTATGTCAAGAACATATCGGATCTGAAATAGTGGAGAGGTTATGGCAGTCCCTGCTATGTAGGTCTAATTCTGAGCTTTTAAAGCTGGATAAACTGAACATGCCCATCACTAACACACTGTAGTCTGGCAGACCTCTGGCTCTGTATTTTAACACTGTAATTAACAAGCAGGCACAATTCAAAGCAGGGACCCACCCATATTACCAGCTGAACTGAACTACATTTACATTTAGTCATTTAGCAGATGCTTTTATCCAAAGCGACTTACAAAGGATGAGAGCATTGAACATTTTGCCTTGTGAGCCAACAAGCCAAATCTAACTAATATGAACTAATATGTAATGCTCTGGAGACTAAACAGGAAATGAAAAATGCATGTCCACTGAACTTAAAGGTGCACAGCGCATATCACATCTGGATTTTGTCATACTGTAGTAAATTTAGCTCTTTCAGGATAATTTGCCTATGTCAAGACACAAGACACATTGGTTTGTTCTTCTTTGTGAAACACTTGTCTGACCTACAGTATTTTCAGCCTGATTTCACAGGAATTCGTAAATATTTTACGAGGTGGCTAATTTATTTAAATTTGTACAAAAGTGAGTTTTTAGAAAAGAAGCAAAAATTAAGCCACACTCCTAAACTGTACATACAGTAGTGTTATATGTCTGTATCATTTCAAGCAAGCAGGATACTCTTAAAACTGGCCTACATCCATCTAGCACAAGGTAAGGTAATGAGGTACCTGCTCTTGCAATTAGCAACTTTGCCTAAAAGATGCCTTGAAAGACAGAAAAAACAGAAAAACCACATTAGCTGCTAAGACTTTGTGTGAGAGCCTTTCCACTTCCCAAAAGGGCACAAATCCATTCCCTCACAGTTGTTATGCTAGTACTTCACAGAGCAGAACAGAGAAGAAACAGCAAATCTGACCAACAGTACAGCATTTACTAACTGCACATCTCATACTGTATGTGTGTGTTTATGTAACAAAGTTACTGTATACAGTTACTGGTGATTTTGTGGTTTCTTGCTCATTATTCAAGAGAATAAGGATTTACATACTGGGACTGCCTATACGTATACAAAGTTGTCCATGTTCTTGTCAAAGAATAAAATTATAAACATACATTACTGGTCAAAAGTTTGGGGTCAATTGACTGAAATGTTTCTCATGATATTAAAAACTTTTTGATATGAAGGTGTATGCTTAAATTTTTAAATTGTAAACAAAAATATAATTGTGCTAATATATTAATTGCTTTTACAAAACTAAAATTTTATTTTTAAAAAATCTTAAAAATAGCTGGTTCTCTTGTGTCTCATGACCAGCATTGTGATGAACCACAGTCACGAGACTCGAAAACCATCAGTGTTATCAACATGGAACCGGTGTGCTGCCATGTTCAGTATAGTCTCTCATACCGATGTTTACATTCAAACGCGCTGCATCAGCTGCTAAATATGGTATATATTAACAATATAGTAATCATTTTCTTTCACAAACATATTCAACCAAATCTCATTCCAAGAGTGACTCCAGTGTTTCCACACGATATGATCATTTAAAGTTATTCACCTGCTTTTAAATGTGGCTTTCAATCTCACAAAACTTGTGTGCATGTGTGCGCATGACCTGTGATACATGATTCTACATGCAGGTGTGTTAAATAATACCGTAACACTAATTTTTACACATTAGACTCCCACAGTGTGCATATCTGCTACAGGGGTAGCATTTTAACATTTCGATTCTCCCCATCTCAATACACTGCTCAGTAACACAGCCTTTGCTCTATAAAACATGCCTAGCTGCAGGGGACAGGGTGCTTCCCACTTCAGTGCCTGGGGCCTTCCAGATGTTAGAAACATACAGCTTTCAAGACTCTCTCTCTACCCACAACCAAAAGACACGGCATGAAAGAGAGAAAGAATTCAAGAATGTGTGTGAAGAGATTAAATAAGCAGTAGATGCTGCATTCAGCAGTCACATCTTAAAAGCAACAAACAGGAACTGGAAAATACATTCACTTTTTATAATTACATTCTGTGTCACTGTTTACATGAAGTTTGACAATTTACACAGAACCTGAAATACACATAATTATCATACATCCCTAACTGAAACTGGCTGTTTAATGAAAGGTCATATTTGCTTGTTTGCTATGCAGAGCGTTTATTTGAATAAAGACTGGAGCAAGTTCAGTCAGATTTTCTAAACAAGCAAGTCCGATGGAAAATTAAATAGGAGTTCATGGCTAATGCAGTTAGCAACGAGGGAAATAGAAAGAGATGGAAACAAATATACAGGATACAGGCAACACCCCTGACCTGTTGTTACTGTGTTCAGCAAATCTGTAAATATGAAGTTTCAACATTAACTGATGATAAAACAAAAAGGACTTTGATTTATAGAATTCAGAAATGGTTACGTGATAAGGTTCTTCAATACAGATCATTTTTCCAGGGGTTAATTTTTATTAAATCTTACAGATTTTAACATTATCTGAGTTAACAGTATTTTTTCATGTTTCTTTTCTGCTTTAGTGTGTATTGTAGCTGTAGTTGGAATAACTGAATAATGCCACTCACATGTTAAGCAAAGAAAGAAGGCATGGCTTCAGTTATTGCAGTAGTGTTGCCACCTATGATGGGTGGCAGTAATGACTATTGAGTAATAGCTATTGAGTTTTCCTCTGATAGGCCAGTGCTGACTATTGAGAGTCGAACGACTGACTTTCCTCACTCAGCAGATGATTCTTGAGCGACTGACTTTACTCACTTGATGGACGACTTGCTCTCTTTGGTGGCCGACTGACTTTCCTCAACCTGCGGACGACTCGCTCTCTTGAGTGAGCAACTTTGCTAGGACAATCTGATGCTTCTGAATCAGAGCCTGTATGTTTTATCATTTTTTAAATATGTTATATGTTATTCCGCAATTATATGTTATAATTGCTGAAATTCTCAGTTGTGATAAGGGGTGTAGCACATTTGAGATATTCGGCCAATCAAAACGCACTGGGTCAGCTGGCCAGTAGGAATCAACATGTTTTAGAAGGGCTGGGCACAGAGGACCCACAATAATGTGAAAAAAAAATTTTTAATCTTAAACCATGTTAACATATGCTATTACACCCAATACACAAAATAATAGCCTTTGACAGTGTGAAAATGTTTTATGTATTTTCTAAATATTACCGGTCCACATAGTTACTTCAATAGCTCACATTTTCAAATCCATAAATAGTAACTGCATTATCAACAAACCCAAATAATTTATCAAATTATCAACTCAATGCATCCATCACAAATGTATGAATCACAGATTCATGCACACGCAGGCGCAGACTCACATACACACAGAACTGCAACGCAGTTGGCATTGGTCCTACTTGACAGAGAGGGCACACTTCAACAGTTGGTGCACAGGGAAGATCTCGCAGCATTTGGCAGGAGCACAGCAAAACAGAGGAAACTGACCTGCCATATGAGGGGCTCCACGTGATCAGTCGCAGAGGAGAGACAGACACTGAGGACAACAGTATGAGAGGACGCGGTGATCACGCTAGCTATGATGGCATCCCTCATGGAGAAGGGAAGCATAGTGTACACCACAAAGATGATGAACAAGAAGAAGGATACCTGAAAACCAAGTAAAAGATTATCAATGAAAGAGCCATGCTTGACAAAGGTTGTAAAATATGACACTGTTGCAAATGCTGAACAGAGTTAATTAGGGATTGTTTTGATCAGGTTTTGTGAAAATGTTTTTCTTTTTTGGTTATTTTATAGGGGGACCAGGAATAGCTGTGACAGAAGCAAGTCAGCACAAGGGCTATATCTTAGTAGTCAACAAAGAATGTTCTACAAAGAATGTACTCATATGAATTTGGATTATTATGAGAGAATGTTCATTTTTGGCCTACACAGAAACTGCCTTAAAAAGTAAATAAAAAATAAACATAACCTAAAAAATAATTACTGGAGTAAATGGTGTAACAACTAACTTCACTGTCACAGTCTTAGAAGGTTTAACTTTTAACTTTGCGCGTGTGTGAACTGAGTTTGGATGAGCATTATCAATCTCTTCCATGACAGCTGTCTAGCTTGAGGGTTGTTAATTTGTTTAAACAAACTTCACTTTGTAGACAAAACTTGTTTTGTCTACAAAGCTTCATGGAAGAGTATATGCAGTAACACCTGCATATACAAAACATAAATCTATTGATATATTAATTATAACTAATTATAAACTAATTATCTCTGGCTCAGCCACGTTTTTTGCAGTAAACTGCAGTATAGAGGTCGGTTGCATCTTTGGTGGTCTATTAGCAGCTGATGCTTACCCACTGAACCACCTAACAAGTCCTGTGATTTCATGCAAAATGTTCCCTTTTTGATCACTGATACAAATATAGGTTAGTTATCTTGATGGCGAAAAATGGGGACTTAAAGCTGAAAACATAAATTTTACTATATATGAAATATTATGGATCTCTCTTTGCTGGGTCATATCTCATATCTCATCCAGTGCTGTGCAGGTTTAGTGATATGGAATATGACTTCAGAGAGCAGTGTGGATGGTTTGTGTTATAGTAATTTAATAGCTCCATATTTAAAACTTCAGAGTCAAAGGGACACATCCCATTGTTGTATACACCTGGGAGAGCTGTCACATTTCTTCTCATCAATCTATTCAATTGCTATGAGCATCACTGAGATGAGACAAATCTGTTATGTTACAATAATCAAATTTCAGTATTAGTTTTTTAGTTATGATAACACCATAATTTCATTTCTGCCAATTCAGTTGTCTGCAGTTAAATGCACACTGAATGCAATTGTTATTGTAGATTAATTCTGAATTCAGTATGAATGCAGTATGAGGCCAATTTCAAAATGTAATTAGACCTAACAATGATTATTGCAGATCTTGTTGCTGTATTTCTCACTTCAATGTTTTTTTCTCATTCAGCTCAGAAGATATGAATTTTAAAAATTTCATTAAAGGATCTAAGTTTGTTTCAGAGCTCTTCAGAGTTTACTAACGGCACCAAGGACAGAAATTACTTCACAATTTGTATTGATCATCCTACAACCCCTCTGATATGGTTGTTTATTCTGTATTTTGTTCTCTGCTCGGCATCCCAGCTAGTATCATAGTACTTTGGGAACTCATCGACAAAACACCTTAAATGACTTTTCTGTGTTTAATCTGACTGTTTCCGATCTTGCTTTTCTGTGTATGATTCCTTTAAATGTTGCTAATTACATAGCTTGGCATAATAACAAATTTGAATGTTTTTGTAATTGTAAATGTATTCGCTATCTATGTCTGGCAGACTTCTCTTTATGGCTTATGTATGTGGAGAGTATTATTTTGCTGTTGTTCATCCCATTACATATATGGCCAGCATGAGAACGGACATGATTAGAAAGGCAATTGTCACAAAAATCTGTCTGTTTTGTTTTTAAAAAAATTATTATCTGTTTTGGATACCTTATAGTTTTACAGCCCTGGGTTTTAACAACTGCTATTACATCTATACCTCTGTTTATTGTCCTGTCCATTATTTGTTTTTGTGATATATCTGTTTATCGGGTTTTGAGAAGAAAAGATCCTTCAGGGAAAATGAATGTACATTCACAGAAGAGGAGAGCGATGCGTACCATCATTAGCAGCTATGTTATGACTGCATACCCACCACCAGCAGTCGTCTTTTCAAAGGGACACAATATACAAATGAGTTTTGGGGTGTGTTTTATGGGTTTGGGATGTGTTATCATGCCAATCCATGCCTATCTGGAGAGTATAGGTCTACTTAATCTTGACTGGTGTGGAGTTGAGGTAACTTATAAGAAATAGTTGCAAAATTGCTTAGCCTATTTAGGTATAGCCTAAATTATAAGTTATATATATGTATATATATATATATATATATATATAATATATTATAAGTTATACCAGTCAAGATTTAAAATATTAAGTTGAATTGACTTGTATAGCCAAGTTGATTAAACATAAAAATTTAAGGCAGCAAAGTTTTTTTTACAGTGTACAGACACTTGTTTAATGTAAATTAATTTAAATGTTTGCAAACGATGACAGTTCATTTATTATTACCAAGTGTCAGTATTTATTTATTTTTAGATGAAAACAAATTAAAAATGCACAATACACTGTATAATCTCTCTCTCTCTCTCTCTCTCTCAGAGTTCAGCGTCTTATGCAATCAAAAAGGAATGAAAAGTACAAAAATAGAATACATCACTAAACTTTAGCTCAGATATTATCTGAAAATAGCATTCTGTTTGAATGTGACCAGTTATATGGTGTGCCGCAATATCCAATTTGAGTCCTGGGTGCAATTCTCTTCCTGGCTTGTGTCTGTGGAGATTGCTGTTTTGCTGTTGTTCACCCCAAATAATTTTTTCGCTATTGTTTATGCCATCATCTGCACGTCCAGCAAAAGAATCACCATGGTTAGGAAGGTGATAGCTAAGACAATCTATTTGTTTATAATCTGTCTTGGATGCATTATAGGCTTATATCCTTGGATATTTACAAGTGCTTTTGCATTTACACCTGTTTATTGCTCTGCCTATCATTGTTTTTTGTGATTTATTTTGCGGGCATTGAGAAGAAAAGATGCTTTAGAGAAAGATGGTTCCTCCACAGAGGAAGAGAGCAATGCGTACCACCATTAGCAGCTTCGTTATGACTTTCACTGTTTAGCTGCCACCAGCAGTCATCTTCTCAAATGTAATACAACTGCGAAACGAAACATTCAACTGTATGCTGATCTTTGTTGCAGTGTTTTTTACAGCTTTATACCAGTTCTTTAACTGGAGAGTATAGATCAACATGAGAAACATTGCACAAAAAAATTAAATGAAGGAAACAGATTCTTTTGTTGTGTAGTCTTTTTGTTTTCTTAAAATTTGTATTAGAATTGTGAATATTAAAAAAGTCCAACCTTAATAATTATTTCTAACAGTTTGACAAATATTAAAAAATATTAAAAACATTTTTAATATCTTAAAAAGGCATGGTGATATTTATTGGTGCATTTATTTTACAAATGATTAAATTATATATCAAATAATATAGTGATTTTTAGGTAAGGTGATTTTTTTTAAACGCAACAGTTATCAATTCATTCTTTCCTTAAGTAGACCACTAGACAATACAACCTTCTGACTGATAGCAAATCTTTGAGAATTAACTTTTGGAGGGCAAAATTTTTGAATAAAATAAATGTACAGTTTACAAATCCCATATATTGAAGAAAAAATACAAAACTACATCCTAGTAAACGGTAATTTTCAAGTATTGTTAAAATAAAAGGAAAGCAAATAACTGTAAAGCTCATTATAAAAGAAAAGGTGAAACTAAAATGTATGCAATACTGTTGTTAAAGTTTCTA
This sequence comes from Chromobotia macracanthus, assembly GCA_036877525.1. Taxonomy (NCBI): domain Eukaryota; kingdom Metazoa; phylum Chordata; class Actinopteri; order Cypriniformes; family Botiidae; genus Chromobotia; species Chromobotia macracanthus. Next base: position 5,473,616 of record JAZGTH010000027.1, on the reverse strand, counting down.
TGTAGTTACCAATAAAATAAATAAATTTCTAACAAACGTTTCTCACCAAGGTTTTTTGTTAGTGTTGTTTTTGTAGAATATTGAAATGAAATTGGAGCCCTGTCATGAAAGTGGAGCCATGTCATATTCTGTATGCTTTGTTTATGTTGCTACCTAAAGTTACACCTAAATATTCAAAACACCTAAATTGTGCCATAAATCTGCAAAACAAACGGGTATACACACTGCTATATCTGCTACAGTATACACAAACATTTCAGTCATTCACAGCTACCATCAAAGCTGCTTTCCTAGACCATTTTATTTGTGCACTTGTGTTGAGGTAAGATGATAAAATTTTTCTAAATATGATGACGCTGAAACTGTGACATCATATGTCAATTTACAAGATAAAGATTAAATATCAACTTGATATTCAATTTATGAACTTATTCAGAACGTATGGTCAAATGGATATCCTGAGTTTTTTAAAATTGCTACAACAAAACTGCTAACAATTTCTCATATTTCATATTTTTCATATATGAAATATGAGCATATCTCATATTTTTTTCTTTACTCAGAAACCACCAGCGATGACAGAATCCTTATGCTCAAACCTGTCGCTCATTATAAATGATTCTAAAGAGGAAACCTATTTTCTGTATTGTGTTGATCAACCCCTGGGACCTTTATTTTGGTCAGGCTGGTCTGCAGTCTGTGTCGTCTTGGGTTTGCCTGTCAGTATTATGGTACTAATACGACTTCATCAAAGACAACCACAAAACATCTCTAATGACTATTTTGTATTTAATATGACCATCATTGATCTTGTTTTCCTAAGCGTCCTGCCCTTCACTGTCTTAAATTACATGTTGTGGCATTGTATGCTTTTTGAGAATGTTAGTAATGCAATATTTTACATAGCCTTGTCCGGCAGACCTCTCTTCATGGCTTGTGTCTGTGGAGAATGTTATTTCGCTGTTGTTCACCCCATCATCTACATGGCCACCAAGAGGACCACCATGATCAGGAAGGCAACAGTCATGACAATCTGGTCACTTTCAATTTGTTTTGGATCTCTGCTTGTCATTTTCTATCCAGACACGCCTTTCATAGCGGCTCCTCTCATTGTAGCTCTGCCTATCATTGCTTTTTGTAATATATCAATTCTTCAAGCTCTGAGAAAGCCAGGTCCTAAAGGGAAAAGTGAGTTACATCCACAGAAGCAGCGGGCACTTCATTCCATCATCAACAGTTTCGTTGGGACCCTCATAGCTTATTTGCTAGACACAGTGATATTATTCTCCATGTCTTCATTGTCATTTTACACACAAGCAAGCCAGAAATTGTTATACTGTACATTGTTGTTTTTTGAAGTATGTTTTGGGTCTTTTGGGTGTGTTGTTATGCCAGTCTTATATTTGTACAGTTTAGGTCAGCTTTGATACCTAGATTAAGTTATTTTTTGTGAAAACAAAACAAACTAAAATTACAATATCATCATATTTTTGTAATAGCTATTAGGAATACAAATAAACATAATACATCCAAGCTGGTATATTTTCATGCAAGGGCAACTTTATAATAAAGCTGTTCAATGTTCATTGTTTTTTCCCTATAAATCAGGACATGTTGTTTTATATGTTACAATGATCTGACATTTTTGTATCTTGGTTTAACATTTGGTCTTTGAACTGTTTTCATAATTATTTTGCTAATTAATTATTTTGTTCCCACTGTAACCATGGTGACCAATAGAGGGGGATGTCACAAATATAGAACAGGAATAGATTTACACATGGAAAACTTGGATGTATATTTTCACATGTTTATGTTATGCTTAGATTCTTGTGCACTACAATGTTATAAATAACAAAAAGTATAAAACGTGTAAAAAAAAACAAATGAACTCTTTCTGTCCTGTGATTACTCCTGTTTTTTTTCAGTAAATGTGTGTAGCTTTAAAGTACACAAATGTTTTTAGCATGTAAAACATCATCAGAAGTAAATCCACAGTATATTCTGCATGGATTTCAGTCCTCCAGGAAAATACGATTTATTGTGTACAAAGAAAAACAGCATTTTGTCACAATTATTATTTATGAGAAATACTGTAATTTTGTGTAATTATGTGATTATAGACAGGTAAAAATATAGTATTTTACATACTGCATGATCCATACTATAGTTACAAAGCATTGAATTAAGATGAAGTCTGTTTCTTTAACAAATACAGAACTAGCTTTAAGACTACAGAGAATTACCATTGCCAGTTTACACAGAAATTGATATGAATCATGATGGCACAACATACTGAAGAGAAAAACTAAGCTAATAGTGATTGATATAGGCTGATACACACACCTGCTAAATGTATAAACTGTTGAATAAACCATATGTATATTTTCTGCTTGGATCAATGACACTGAAACTGGTGCAATTTCAGTTACAAAATTAACAATTACATTTTTTTTTGCCAACAACAATTGCAATTAATACATTGTTTTTATAGCACAAAATTCAAATCACAAAATTAAATTGACAGCTTTCTCTGCTCTGACCTGTACAAAAAATACCCTTGTTCTTTTTTTACTGTTTCAACATGTATTTATTTTCAGTCAAAAACATTATATAGTTGGCTCTTTGTCTACATGGTTTTACATTGTTCACTCATTTACCTTAGAGCTCCTTAAATTACCCAAGAGCTGCATTTAATTTATTATATGTCAGTATATTAAATCAATAAATGTGATTGACGTGGAAAACATTTACAATTACAATAGTTTAATTGCTCATTATTCTTTAAACTGTGCATACAGGATTAGTATGACATCTCAAAAAATTGCATCTTTCAGAACTTTTAACACCTTTTCAGGTCACACCTGCCACTCTAAAATGAACATGCCTGGTTTAAGTGTTTTAGAATTATTTTTTAAACTATCGGTTATCATTTCATGTTTTCCTACACTTCTCAAAATAGCAAATTTAATAGAGAGAAAAAACATCCACACAAGAACACGTCAATTTATTATTAATAGAATCATTCTAGTGTTATTGCACACCTGCCGTCAGCCATCACAATCTCATTTCAAGTGATACTAGCGAGCCAAACAGCATTAACTGTTGCCATGCCAGCACTGTTTACACATTGCACATGCTATAAATATCTGTGATGCTGCAGATTAAAAAAATCTATTTAAATAAATGCTTTAGGAAACTGATTTGGGTCTATTTTTATGTCTCTTTTAGTTTAAACAGTATATACACTACCAGTCAAAAGTTTGAAAACACTTGACCGAAATGTTTCTTATCTTAAAAATATTTTAATCTAAAGACATTTGATTAAACGTTAACAATGTAAAAATAAAAATATAATGTGCCAACATATTAATTTCAATTTAATTTTTGTTATTAGAAAACTACAATTTAAAAAAAATGTTTTTGAAATAGATGATTTGGACCAAATAATGAAGAAAAAGCAGCCAATAAGAGTGGAGGATAGAGGGGAACTTCTTCAAAACTCTTTTAAAATCTTCTCAGGATGATTCCTCAAGAAACTGGGTGATGAAAATGTCAAGAAATTTTTTGTAAATTCTAGAGGGTGACTATATTGAATATGCTAGAATATATCCTATTTTACCTTATTTTTAATTTTCTTTAGTCACAACATAATTTCTAAAGTTGTGTTATTTCATAGTTTTGATAAGTTTATTATTATTCATAAGTCAAACTTTTGACTGGTATTACTACATAGAACAATGTATCATGATTACAATAAGTCTCCAAAATATAAGACACTTATATTCCTTTAAAGTCTTGGATAGTTTCAGAGACATTTATTTCAGAGACAGTTGAGGTTACACAATACAGCCCATGCCTGGTCAACATGTATTTCACTTGTATTTAGATTTTGGTACTCCAGGCCAAGCTAATTTTTTTGAAAACTGTTCTGCTTTATCACTCATCTTATCATTGCTTATCATTGCATTATTAACAGACTGATGCGCTGTTAATGTGTGTTACAGCTGAAAAGTGAGAAGTCTGAGATTCAAAGGAAAACAAAGAGAATCCCATCATTGTTTGATAGATTTGATGATATTTAATTGTCAATACATGTTTATGGGGTGAAGGAGAAGATGATTGTTTTGAAAACATTACTAGTGTTCATAATGAGGATGATGAGATCTGTGTGTCACAAATTAACATCGAAGCCATAGATCATTCATTCATAGAACATTACTTTTACATTTCAGTTATTTTTAAAGCAGAAAGCATGGTTTAAACAATGTGCTTAGACATCTGTATACTTGATTTAATACTTGATTTCTCTAAATATGTAAATTCTTCCTTGTAACAGCATTTCATAAATTCTGGAGAAGTATTTTCTTCACTGATTCAGAAATGATATGAAATATCACGCCTCTCATGCCTCTCTTAATAATAATACATATTTTGTCGTTTAGTATAAACCAGGAAAGAGAAACATTAAGTGAAATTGACTTACCAATTCTACATGTTCTTAATATGTTTGACATGCATCCTATTCTTGTACCTAATCACAATATTTAAACTGTTTTCTTTTATGTTAATTTTAGTTATGTGACAATTATTTTCAAATATTGCCACCTTGAGTACTGAGGTAAAAATATATTTTCTCTACTGCAGCACAATCAATAACTAACACCAAGTACTGGTTAGACAGATGACATTTACCACTATGTTGTTAAGAAATATAAAAGTAATAGATTGTGTTTTAATAGCTGTTAGTGCTGTGCTATTGCTGGCTCTCAGTAATTATATTAAAATGACAGTTCCTCTACATGTGCTATTAAAAGAATTCTCATCATGCATTAATTTGGGGAAAGTAGTTGTAAGTGTCTTGAAATAGATCTGCAAATATTTCTTGGTCATTGATTGGTGTAATAGAACTTTGGAGGCTTAAAGCAGAATTATAAGGGTCTTTTTAACAACTTGTATGTTCTCAACCTCACCAGTATTGTTCTTCCTTTAAGCTTTGTCAGTGACAACCATGTAGCAGATTTGTCTCATTGTGTAAATGGCTAGGATACAAGCTATGTGATCATAGCTGCAACCCACCTATGCACACTATGCGGTATACAAGTTCAAGTTAATAATCATCAACTGACATATGCATTATGCCAGAAACACACCTCACCATACAGTGTTTCATTTGCAAAGTATGAGGTCTTAGAACATGAGCTAGTGACAGATTCAGATTTTGTGTGTGTTAAGTGGGGAGGTGGGGTGCAGTATGACAGATTCAGGTGTCATAAATCCCAAATCCCATCCAACAAACCTCAAGCAGTGCTATAATGTAAACTGGTTTATTGAATAAGATGAGAACTATCTAGTTTGGCTGCAACATACATGTGATGTGCATTACATAGCTTAACATAACATTGCTAGAGGTGGTGGTAAGCACTTGTGGAGTTATTTTTAAAGACAAGTTTACATTTTAAACAATTGCTGTAAGAACAAGCTAAAAACGCTGCACCATCTACAGTACACAGACATACTATACAGCAACCAGATCTTCCTTTTTGTGTTTACAGATGGTCATTACCTGTGAAATCAGACCCGACAACTCAAATTATAAATCATTATTATAAAGTTACCATTATGAATCACTGTAAGGTAAGGATTTCATTATTATATACAAATTTTACAGATTGCAGCTTAAATTAATGTGTAAATAACGTTATTTTGCTTGCATAGAAAATTCTTTGGTTCTGGATCCAGCTTGTTCAGACACAAAAAAGTCCTGGAACCATTACCATGTTCTACCACCTCCAGGAATATGGTTAACCAGGAATTTGGTGAAGTGTTTTGAGTATTTTTCAACTGTTTCTCAACTGTTCATCATTTACATAAACCATTTTCAATTAGTAAAATTCATAACACAATTTAAAACATCGTCATGTCAACACAGCTGAGAAAGACCAATCACTTAATGCATCATATACAAACATAAGAGCTATTCAAAACTGCTTAAACAGAAGAAATACATCAACTTTATACAGTACATGGAACAACAAGCTTATAAATACACTGTTGTACACTGTACCGTGTACACGGTATATACACTGTTATTTGAACAATAATTTCAAATAATTTTCCATTGCCAGCATAGCAATGTAGTGTAAAGATGGCAAATTTACTCAGTTCAACACAATTAAGTACAATCCCAAAACCCCTCTACTTGGGGGTATGTTCTTCAGTAGCATAATTTGGTTAATATTAACCAAATTAATGGCATGGTGTTATATATCTATTGTAAAAATTGAAATCATTTTGAAATTAAGCTAACACTAGTTTTTGGCTGCTTTTGCTTCCCTCAAAATTATTTTTTCAAATTTCAGTTTCCAATAAGGCACACAAATACTGAGGGATGACAGATATCGGCTTCTGCACAGTGAAATGTTTACATAAAATATATGTTGAAATTCTTCCGCAAATTCAATACTTTGCCAGACATCAATTTTGATCCATCTGTACACCAGACCGTAAATGATCAGTGTAGATATTTTAAAAACGGTGAACTTCACAGGCTGTGTGTGTGTTGTTGGTGTGGTAGTTTTATCTATATTTCACATTCAGCAGGTTATCCTTCAGTTGTGGGTGTACTGATGTCAGCTCTGGACTCTCTACTTGGCATTATATTAGGGGTCCGACTGGTAACCACAACTGGGGACATAACAACTCACAATTAATAACAGGCCAAAACTCATTTCTCCTGAAATGACAAACATAAAAAACAAACATAAAAAACACAACATTACTACCTATACCAAAACATTTTAGTATAAATAGCAAAAATAAAAGGCAAATTAAAGATGCAGATCCAAATTTGTCTAGTGCAGGTTAAATTGTTTTTGTGAGAAAATGAGACCTAAATGTGGGGGCAGAAAAATAAAATTAGGGTTAAAAATGCTCCTAAATAAAAAAGCAATCAAAATTTGCACTTTTCCCTACACTGTTTAATTTTGAACTTTAAAAATACAAATGAAAACGGAAACAAACTCAACTTGGCTCAGATCTGGGGGGTGGATGGGCATTTGAAAAGGCTCATTTGATCATCCTCAGGAAGTGTGAATGTAAACTGTCTCTTACTGGTACCTCATCAGTGATTTGATTTATGCGTGGTAAGCAGCATACATTTCTAATACCATGATGTCTTGTTCCTGCCCAGGACACAATATTCTTGACCATTAGGTCCCATTAGTTTTGATAATGAGCGGTAAGTAAGATTTAAAATTCAGATGTAATTTGTTTTGGTCTGTGGGCCACTTTTGGGCCCTGAAATCCAAGGCTGGTAACTCAATTATGTGTCAGGGCAAATAGGGATTGAAAAAGGAAGGGTGCAGATAGAGTAACCTTTATTTTGAACAATATTGCAACCACAAAAGTGAACATTCTGGGTGCTGTACCTGCACATATGACCACTTAGTGGTCACACTTTTGGTCCATTTCAGGACATCCGTTCCAACTGTGGCTTGTATTATCCCACCATAATTACTAGCTGCAAGTCCATTAAACAAATTACAGCTATGCTGCCTGATTATCTCAGCTTTGCAGCTGGCTAAAACTTGTTCCATATCATCCAGATCAATGTTATCTACCAAAAGATAAAGAACTATAAGCTAACGCTCAGCAAATGTCCACAAGCTAAAAAACCTTGAAACATGTCATTGAGCTTTTATTTCATATTTCACACTATCCATAATCCTGAAAGGGCAATACCCTGGCAATAGTATTCACAGCAAGATTTAGCAGTGATGATGTTCTCTCATGAGGCTTTGCAACTTAATTCAGTCTGTCTCCTAACAAACATCTTGTATATTTGTATATACAAATGTATGTCATAAGGCATAAGGTTTTAAGAATATAAAGAACAAGAAATCTAGTTATATTGACTTATTGAGCTTGTATTGGAACACTTTAATTGTATCATTTTAAGTGGTTATTTTGTCATATGTGAATTTTATTTTGTGTAAACATAACATATCATATGTTTGTGTGTATCTGAGTATTTTACAACTTGTATATCAGTAGGACAGTATTATATATTTAAGTCAATAGTTTTATATTGTACCTTTGTTTTTGTATTTTATATTGTACTCCATCATGGGATGAGTGTTTCACCCATGAAAGAATTTAACTAAACAGTCTTGTACATTTGTCTTTATTTGTCATTTTTGTTTCAAATTAAAGTTTGATTTTGAGATTTATCTTTGGGCTGGTTAGGTTCATATCTTAACATTTTTAGTTTTTAAATGGAAGAAAACTGAATGGAAGCCATTCAGGTGAGCACCTGCTATTATGCTTTTGTCTGTGGCACAAACAATATTAAATTTGCTGCAGCTCCTTAGTGAATTACAAGAAATGCTTTCAATACTTACAATAATGAATACTGTAAACTACACTTTTCTAATGGGAATCTGTAAGTCTGAAATTAACATTTGTAGCTTAGATAAACAATTCAATTAGGAAATGAATAGACTATTCAAGTCAAGTTAAGTGGAGTTTATTGTCATTTGAACCATATACAAGTACATAGTGAAATGAAACAACGTTTCTCCAGGAACTAGGTGCTACATAAAACACAGAACAACACAAAACTACAAGGCTACATAATTTATACATAAAGTGCACAAGTGCAAACAGACAGCAGACAGCACAAGACAATACAATGACTTCTGGGGCAGACAATGGACATAGTATGTCCCAGTGCAGCTCCGACCAGCACACAGTTATGTTCCAGAGTGATCCTGGTGAAAGCTTATTAAGCATGTAATGCATGTCTGTGTGCTGATTTTAGCTTTGCTCTGGTTGGGTGAAGCTGTCTGCATGCAGTAAGACCCTCACAGAATATTGCTGCAGGCCTCCACTCAGTAGGGCGGCTGGCCTGTCTGCAGTAGATAAGCTCTTTCCCCACTTTAAGAAGAGCAAGAAGGCTTTGTAGGCCAGGGATAAGAGATTTGTTTGATTTAAATATAGTGACATGGGGGGAAGCTCACCTATGCATCATGTTGAAGGGAAACATTAGAGATGCCCAGTGACAGAGCCCAACAATAAATATGACCTAGTGGCCTTGGACCAATGTAAGAGCTTCATGCCATGTAAGAGAGCTTCATGTCTGTAATGTTTTGCCCAGTGTGCCATTGCTTTCCAGAATAAAGTGTCTTTATGAATTTATAGCTGTCATGCCATTTTATTACCATTATATGTAATCTAACTGTACTTTCCCAATCTGTGACTGTGTTTAGACAGAAAGATTAATAATTTCTATGGGGAATCTACCTACAAATTACTTTTAACATCTTTAACATTTATTAAAAAATATGTTTTCTTTTTTCTGTGGCTTGTATTATCCCACCATAATTACTAGCTGCAAGTCCATTAAACAAATTACAGCTATGCTGCCTGATTATCTCAGCTTTGCAGCTGGCTAAAACTTGTTCCATATCATCCAGATCAATGTTATCTACCAAAACACTGTTTTGCCCAGTGTGCCATTGCTTTCCAGAATAAAGTGTCTTTATGAATTTATAGCTGTCATGCCATTTTATTACCATTATATGTAATCTAACTGTACTTTCCCTGTATAACTGTACTTTCTTTTTATAGAGCTAAATTAAAATGAATAATTTTTGTGGTGGAAACAGTGAAAATATATGTTGGCAGGCAAGTATTTTTTTTTCTTTTAACAGTAAAATTCTCTCCTCTTGAGTATGGATTTCCACTGGCTGAGCTCCAGTCTTTTCACATTATATCTGCTCTGCAATCATTAATTTAAGTAATTCTAAATCATTATTAGTGGTGCTTGCAAAGCAAAACCATCCCACACGGTTTGTCGTAGACCCACGAACGACATGTGAAATCGACCGGCTTACTGAGGAGGGGTTTGCTATGACTTTTATAAGTGTTTTATAAACTTAACATTGGGCTGAATTTTGTGACGTACAGAATGATAGCTCTGCATCAGAATGAGGTAGAGACTTGGGGGTGGGCTCATATCACTTGGCTTAGTAAGCAGCAACACATGGTGACGTTTCAACTTCATAGCCACACCCTAACAACCAGTTTCAGTACCGTAGCAACCACCCCATTGACTTCCATTGAAAAAGGTAAGAGGCATCAGAACAATGGGTGGCCTCTTTTGACTCAGACTGCCAATAGTCTTTAATCATTACCATAGAAACTGTCCAGAAATGCCTTAGCGACCATTTAGAGCACCCTAGCAACCAACATGAATTAGCTATACCTCAGTACCAGAACATCATAGAGACATGGGAGTTGGCTCTTTTGAGTCACCCACACATCCGTCTATTGGTTTTACCCGGTTAACTGTCTAGCTACACCCTAGCATTTACTGTACCCTAGTAACCATATAAAGTGAATAAGCCATATCTCAGTATTATAACAATGTAGAGACATGTGGGTGGGCTTATTTGTCAGGCATCCCCGTGTTCTGTGTCAGAGCATGTTGTTTAGATCCTGACTCCTTCTAGTCTTGGTTCTTGGAGTCGGGATCTGAACTCATGCTCTGGGTCCTTGTTTCGTGTGGAAGCACATGGCCTCTGTTTTGTTTTCTTTCGTCATGTGCTCTCCGGTCGTGCGTCATGGCCCCGCCCCCTTGTCTCGTCAGCGCTCATTTCGCGCACCTCTTCGTCGTTGTCTTTGTGTTATTTAATGCTCTCCTGTTGTCTGTCTTGTGCCGGTTCGTCCTGTTTCCGATGTGGTTTTTCCCCGCGCTGTGACTCGTGTCTCGGTTTTTTCGTTCTGTCAAGTTTGCCGAGTCTCTGTCCTGTCGTGTTTTTCTCCGGGTTTTTTCCCCGTTTCGGTTTTGGCTCCGGTCTTTTGGAGAGTTTGAGTTCAAATTGCAAGCCTGTTTTGTCATCTGTTTTTGCCCCCTCGTGGGTTGTTGTTTTGTTTATTTATAAATAAAGGCGCTTTTTCTGTTTAAACGCTGTCTGCGACTCGGTTCGTTTCCTGTGATCCTGACAGTATTACTCTGACAACTTCCTCACCACACCCTAGCAACCTCCTAACGTCATGAAAAGGCCATATTTAGTACATCTATCATTCTACGTCATGCTATCATCATGTCATTTCATGCTAAAACATATTAGCATTGTTTAAATATTCCAGAGTTTTGCCACGGCAAGCACCACTTCCTTCAGAAAATGTTATAAACAAGGTGCTTATGCACTGTTGGATGTTGGTAGGTGACCATCCAACCAATCTAGTAGAAATTTGGAAAGTGTTTTATGAGAGTTTCTTTACAAGAGTCCAGAGGGCCAAACAGTGAAAGTGTTTTTTTTAATTGGCAGTGATCCACACTAGAGAAAGAGACGCTGTGTCTTTTATGAGTGGCATTTTATCTCCAAGTGCCATCTGCTACTCTACCATACATGGACCTCACACAGACATAAAGTGATTGACCATTAGGAGATTACTTGCCTTAGCCAATAGGATTTGAGGCTCAGGACATTAACAAAGCTGTGACACCTGCAGAGAAACCTCCTCTCTCGCCACCACACACAGACCCATAAATGTAAACAGAGGGAGAAAACAAATTCCAGGATTGACACACTTTCCATTGACTTTAATAAGGATGTTTATGACGGTGCTACCAACATCCTGAGCTAACACTGGAAACCCCGCCTTCACCTTTTTATGACCTACAACAATTTTAAATAACACAGCAATTTGTTCCTGCAGTATAACTAAAGTAGTCAGGGCACCTTAAGACATTTGCTAGTGTACTGTATCTGCCTGCTTATGACCACAGAATCACATTTAGGAAATGTTTTCTGCAGTGTTAAAAATTAGGTTTTCACCTACATAATAATAAATAAAGCATTTTAGTCAAATTCATCACATTGTTATCATTGTCATATAAACTATGGCAAAAAACATCATGCTTATGAATGCCACACACAGATCTCTACACTTGGTCCAGGGTAACAATAAACAAACTATAAGTAGAGAAATAAAGACATTCTGACCTAAGATAATGCATTACTAAAGGTGACATCAACAACAACAGTGTAAAATAATACTGGCAATCACTCATTAAATACAACCATAAAAAAAAATCATGAGCGTGAATGAACTAAACTGCAAAACACAAAAATGTTTTTTTCAGTGAAGATCTGTTAAGTTAAAATCAGTTAAAGATTTTAACTTAAAAAGTGCATTGTTCTCACCAAACTGCTATGTTTTGAGCTTTGGCTTCAAAATAAAAAAAAGTAATGTATATCAGAATAAAAGAGTTGCGTTGCTGAAAGTTGTCAATTCTAATTTCGTAATAAGTAAACAAAAAAATAAATCTTTGGTTATACTTTCAGCATTATTACCCTTAGACTAAACCCAACCAAATAATAAGGCTGATATCAACAGTCATAAATCCCCAAGCGACAGAAATATAAGAGCCTGTTTGGTGAGAAAAAGCACAGAGTCCCTCTGTCCCCACACGTGACCAGTATCTTGACCTTTATGTAGAAGGCTTCCTAGCTACCACTTTCATGCTCAGAAACAGCATGAAAGCACCTCTCACGAAGAGGCAGGGGAAGAAAACATCAGAATAGGATAGTTATACAACCCCAAATCAGAAAAAGTTGGGACACTATGGAAAACACATAAAAAAAAGCAGTGATTTCTAAATTTACTTTGACTTGTATTTCATTGCAGACAATACAACAGCACATTATTTAATGTGTTCCTCATGATTTTTATTGTTTTTTCTTCAAAAAAAAAAACTTTTGTAAATTCCTATTTTGCTTCTTGCAACACATTTCAAAAAAAGTTGGAACAGTAAAGCATTTACCACTTTGTAATGTTGCCATTCCTTTTCACAACACTTAAAAGACGTTTAGGGACTGAAGATACCAAGTGAAGAAGTGTTTCAGGTGTAATTTTGTCCCATTCTTGCTGCAAACAAGTCTTAAGGTGAGCAACAGTACGGGGTCTTCGTTGTCGCATTTTGCGCTTCAAAATGCGCCACACATTCTCTATTGGAGACAGGTCGGGACTGCAGGCAGGTCAGTCAAGTACCTGTATCCTCTTCCTCCGCAGCCAGGACTTTGTAATGTGCAGAATGTGGTTTTGCATTATCTTGTTTAAATATGCATGGACGTCCCTGGAAAAGATGTCTTCTTGAAGGCAGCATATTGTGCTCCAAAATCTCTATGTACTTTTCAGCATTAATGGTGCCATCACAGAAGTGCAAGTTACCTTTACCAAGGGCACTGACACAACCCCATACCATGACAGACCCTGGCTTTTGGACTTGTTGCTGGTAAGTCTGCATGATCCTTTTCTTCTTTGGTCCGGAGCACACGGCGTCCATTTCTCCCAAAAAAACTTTTGAAATACTGATTCATCTGACCACAGTACACATTTCCACTGTGTGATGGTCCATCCCAGATGCCTCCGAGCCCAGAGAAGTCGACGGCACTTCTGGACACTGTTAACTTAGGACTTCCTTTTGGCACAGTACAGTTTTAACTGGCATTTGTGGATGTAACTACGTATTGTGGTACTTGACAAAGGTTTGCCAAAGTAGTCCTGAGCCCATGTGGTGATATTGCTTATAGATGAATGACGATTCTTGATGCAGTGCCGCCTGAGGGATCAGAGAGCACGGTTGTTCATCTTAGGCTTGCGCCCTTGTCCTTTACGCACTGAAATTCCTCCACATTCCTTGAATCTTTTAATTATGTTATGCACTGTTGAAAGTGAAATAAGCAAATGTCTTTTATCTTTCTTTGAGGAACATTGTTTTTAAACATTTCAATCATTTTCTCACGTATTTGTTGGCAAACTGGCGATCCTCGGCCCATCTTTGCTCCTGAAGGACTAGACCTTTCTTGGATGCTGCTTTTGTACCAAATCATAATTACAATCACTTGTTGACATCACCTGTTTCAAATCAAATCATTATTTAACCAATTTACCTGATTACTAGCCCTAAATTGCTCCTGTTCCAACTTTTTTTTTAAATGTGTTGCAAGAACCAAAATAGGAATTTTGTTTTTTTGAAGAAAAAACAATACAAATCATGAGGAGCACATTAAATAATGTGCTGTTGTATTGTCTGCAATGAAATACAAGTCAAAGTAAATTTAGAAATCACTACTTTCTTTTTTTATTTGTGTTTTCCATACTGACCCAACTTTATCTGATTTAGGGTTGTACATCTGCAAACACATTTACACAAACACATTGCACCTTACCTCTTACTGTACCAGACGAGACAAGAAAATGTTAATCTTAGAATGGTCTTGTCTTTTGGCCTGTGATTTTACTGCTCCACATAAAACTAAGTAAATAATGATTTTTTCATCCAGACTGTTGTTTCCAGAATCTACGTATAAGAGTGGGACAGATGCTCAATAACATCTGTCTGTGAACACAAGACACGTTTCATATTAGCTGCCTTGAATTAAAATTAGCTGTAATTTATTTCTGAAATTAATAAATAAATTGCAAATAAATGGGTTGAGTGATGTAAGATGGAGAATGAAAGCACTAATAATACCAGGTAAAAGACGCCATTCAGAATAATACACGCCCCTGCTGTGTAATCAGGGCTTTATGATTGGACTATTTCTAATTTATGCACAAAAGATTTACCCACAATTTACCCTAATTTACCCTCAATCTCAAATTACATTGAAACAGACAATCACACACCAATAACAAATTTAATGACTAAAAGGATATTAAATTTAATGAATAAATGGATGTGAGAATATTCTGTTCCTTTTACTGTATATATTTTAAATCCACACTACCGTTCTTTACACATGCACATAATATATCATCTGAGAGGCAAGGATTATCCTGAGTCATCTATTGAGAATGCAGGAGGTTTCTTAGAATAAAAAGTGTGGACTGTGGCGGAGTGTCAAGCTTTAGTATCATGAAGGAGGATCATCTGTAACTGGTTTCTCTTCCCTGTGGCCAGCACGACTCTGTAGACATGAGAGTAGGTGAATTCTAATTTCACCTACTGAAATTAGAATTGGTAAAGGGCATCATTCTTTTTAACTAGCCAATAGACTTTAGTTTAGAAGCAAATCATGGTTCATGATTGTGATGTATTGTTAGTCAGTGACGAGGTATATTCGGGAAGAGACTTTATAATTCCAGAGAGCATCTGATTGGACAAAAAACATAATTGGATGTTTTCAAATCTAAAGGAAAGCAGTCTGGAATGTAGATTCTGAAGCAGTCTTTAAATCATTGTTTGATTTACTGTTTTTATTGTTACCTTCCTACAAAAGAGGCTAATTAATTACCTGCCGGATGGCTTGTCTCACCTCGTTTCTCAGGGAAATGAACTGTCTTTGTGACATCAACACCACAGTTACCAAACATTAGCGGTGCATTGATTTTAACTGAGCCAGGGAGAAGCCCTTTAGTGATGCCTCTGACCTGGACCTGTCCATATTGTATCTAACCAAAGATGGAGACAGCAAAAAAGCAACACTTACCTCTCTTGTGCTGCCCTGAAAGATCCATGATTTAACTTGGCATTTTGAACGTAATTTCAGGTGCAATTACCAAAAATGTGTGGACCACTGTGACCTGACACCAGGGAGATGCCATTATGCATGGGGAAGTGGTTTCGATGCATGCTTTCCGCTATCACTGAGGTGCATAAAGCATTCTGGCACCAGCTGGCACCACCAGTCTGCTTCAGTGCCAAGAGATCCCAGTAAATGTGCACTCATAGCTTGTTACAGATCACTGTTGCGCTGCAGTCTGTTCCAGAGAGCCGTGGCTTTAATGGTGGAAGGGTTTAAGGTGCCACAGAGCAATTGCAGCTCTGGATGTGGCTGAGGAGGGAGCTGCCTTCCAGGGAACTGCCTATTAAAGTGTTAAAATCCCCTTTGACATCTAAGTAACCTCAAAATCATGTGGGGTAAAAGTCTTAGACCACATTGCCACACTGCTCGCACCCACCACACCTGCTAAAAGCAGGTGCATTTGGTCAAGGAGCCAAATGAACATCTAAAGTTAAAAGAAACAGAAACTAAAATAACAATATGCATTAGATGGGCTTAAAAATGTTAAATAATAACAAAAAGAGGTTTGTTTTTTGTTCCTGCATGAAAATAAGCTGTGAGTAAGATTCTTAAAGAAATTAAAGAAAAGGGTTTACTGAAAAATCAGCTCAGGCCCAAACCCCTCTGAACATCCTTTGTGATGAGTCTGAATACAAACAGCCAAAGATTCATCACCCAACATTAATGTCTGACCTCACGGATGCCCTTGTGTCTGAATACCCTGCAGACATATTACAACATCTAGCAGAAACATTTGCAGAAGAGTGGAGGCTGTTATAGCAGTACAGGGAGGATCAACTGCGTATTATTGCCAAAGGATTTGAAATAACATTCTTAGCAGGCACAAAAGGGTGTGGTTTCAACATACTTCTAGCCATATAGACTACATTAACACTCTATACTAGATAAAAGTACACACAATGCAAACATTGTATGTTTCCACAATCTGTTTGAATTAGGCATTTACTGTAGTTCTGTAGTTCCATAATGTTTCTGCTCCCATTTTCTTCACATTAGATGGTATATGAATTTTCCATATCTTAAACATTAAACATTAAACATCATCAGTTTTGATTTGATTAAAGCCATTGTTTCAGCTTAATTGATTCAAATGTTATATAGGGGCTATATGGGTTTACACATACTGTACTGACCTATATGTTGGGTATTATTTAAAGCTGTTTTTGTATTTGCATAAATAAATTGGTAATTAATTTTTAAAAAATCTGCATTAAACAGTTGATTTCTGAACCTGTTTTGAACTATATTAATGTAAGAGGAACTTAAGGTATTTCAAAAAAAAAAACAAAAAAAAAAAAAACAAAAGGTATTTCAGGAAAACATTGGAAAGCTATATATAAAGTTACGAGGACTGTGTAGTAAGACTCCCCCTATATTGTCCTATACTGTCTTTAAAAACACAGCAACACTCATTGATTAAAAAAACCATGGCCAAAATCGCTCACTGAGAAAAGTTAAAACAAATTAACAAATAATTAGCCATTGTCACAGCTTCCTGCATCGACCCTACATGAGGCTTTGAAAGGAAGTGACCTGGTTGTTCTCAGCGTCATGACAAAGCCTCCACAGAGGCCCTTTAATCTGGAGCCAAGCAGAGGTATTGACTAACACAGGAAGTTATCCCTCCTAACATGTCTGATATTAGCCTTGTTTGTCTTTCACCATATCCCACCCACTCCAGTCATACAATGTCCGTGACAAACACAGGGTCTTATTCTAACATGACAAGTCATTAGCTGCTTTTCAATATTTAGTGAATATTTTATTCCATTTTACTCAACACCGTCATAACTATTTTTCTTTCTTTGGGAACAGTAGGGAACAGTTTTTAATAAATAATAGGAATCTGCAGAATTGGTGGGCTGTACTGCTGATTACTAGAATACGTGAATTCCCATGTCTAGTCACACATTTGCAGCATTTTGATTAATGCTGAACACAACAATCCTCACTGGGTTTGCGGGTCAAACGTGCAGGTGGCTTGGCTACCAGGGGACTATTACACACATCATTTATATAATCATCATTACAGAGAAAGGAAACTGCTGGATGGTTTACATTTTATAGTTTTTTTAAGCCCATGAAATACATGTGTCAAAAGAGATTTAGTTCATACAAACGTGATGTAACAACATGCTGCTTTACTGTTATATTGTTACTGCTTTAAAGGTGTCATGCACTCAAACAGGTTTATCATTTAGAGAACTAGGCAAAAGTAACTATTTCTTTTAAAAGACAATACAAGATAATCTGATAACATAAGCATAACATAATGCACTCAGATACAGTCCAATAAACATTCTTCATCAGTGATGTCCAATGTCTGTCCAAAATTGTACTGGAGATTGCAATGTTGGACCAATCAATTAATATTTGTCAGTGATTAGAGTCCTAAACTTTGCTGTTGTCATGACAATCAGCTTGCATCTGTGCAACAGAATCAGCGATCAACTCTTGCACACATAATACATTGTTTCCTGAAATTAAATTGACTTATTTTGCTTCATTTAAAATTCTGTGATTATACTACACACATGAAGCTTCAGATACGACATTTGTGCCACTTGTGAAAAACAGCTTTAGATAAGCAAATCTAACCAAAATTAAATTAGCTCATCAGGGGCTGGGTAGGGACAACCCATATATCCATGCACATGCATTCTCCAGGTGGTGTGTTATTTCTCAGCTCTCTCTCCCTCTCTGTCTCTCTCTCACCAGTTCTCATGAATACATCATATGATATTTATCAGGTGAAGGGCCCACCAATGAAAATAACCTTAGGGGCCGATAACGCACTCATCTTACCTGATCCCAGGGACAGATGATGCCTCCAAAAACCATAAAGAGGTATCCCATGGCAACGAGACAGGCCCAGATCACTAAGGAGAAAACACGAAGCAGTTTCTTGAAGATGGACTCGATGCAAACCAGGACAAAGATAGTGAGGAAAATAGCTAGCGCAGTGGGGACGGTGATTATGAAGGCGACGTGATCTTCAATATCCTGCAGAGAGATCACAGTGTTACACAAAGACATTAAACTGCTCTAACTGCCAGCAACTGCATAACAGTTCTTCTGATAAACCAAACCCAAATCCTAACTCTAACGCTATAATAAATACATGTTAATTAATATAACTTAAATGTATAATATTTAAGTTTAATGTATGTACTTAAATGTATAATTACACTGTGACTACAGTAGTAATAGCAATGGCTATTTGTAATAACAAGCACATCCCCAAAATACTTACAAAGACAAGTTTATTAGTAACAATCAGTACTTATGTAAACACACAGTATTGTGAATACTGTAATATAAAGTGTGACCTATTTACATGTACTTTTTCTAATCATTTGTGTATTGTACTGCATACTGCTGTATTTATTAACAGTATGTTTGCCTTATTTTCCAAAATACCAAAACATCCTAAACAAGATAAACTTAATAGTGGAACACTAGTGGAAAAGAGGACACAAAAACTGTAAGAATCTTGTAGGAATCAGAATCTTGTCCATGCAATTGCAGTTTCTCAGATTAAATATAGCCCAATCCCAGTTTTGCAAGAAGATATTTTAGCTAAATCTGTAAATCTGGCTCTTCCCCCAAAAAGAGTATTATATCAGTAGAGGAAACCCAGTTCTAAGTTAGGTGTGCTAAGACACTGTGTATCATAAGGACCTGGTTTCACAGCATTTGCTTCAATGACAGAGTTTGTTTTACATGGTTATCCATACAGCACAGACCACGCTGACTACAGCATTAGTTTTAATCTTGAATTAGTTGTTTTAACTTTCTCTGAGTTATTTTTTAGGGCTATACCTTAAAAGCATTTATGTGGGTCAGTAAGTTGCCAGTTTATGACCTCTACAATGAGTATGTCCTTCAGCAGTGTAGGTGGTAATTAATTGGGTTTAGATACACATTTACATGTTTTTGTGCGTTAATAAATCAGTAACTGTAATTTGATTACAGTTAATTAAGATTTTTTTGTTACTGAGAAAAAGCATTTATCATATTACAACGCTGATTGCAGAAATCCAATTAAACTGTAACCTTTTATCTCTATGGTGAAAACTCACATTTTGTGTATCTGTGATTGAATGGATGTACGGTTACCTAGAAACTAGCAGTTACATTTGTAACATTAAAAAACATTAGCTCCACTACCCTGTTCAAACTTAAAATTTCACAAGAGGGTGACTTTGTAAAACACAAAAATGCAAAGCAAAATCTGGAACTTTGCATGTATGTTTCCATTATGAACATATCAACAATATTTCATCTACTTTTCAACACCTGTACTACAAATTAGTGTATCTAAACACAAATGGGATGGGATTACTTGTAAAAATAAGATACATTTACATTTATTCATTTAGCAGACGCTTTTATCCAAAGCGACTTACAAGTGCAGAATACAACAAGCGAGTCAACCTGAAGAGGCAACTAGACACAATAAGTGCTCACAATACAAGTTTCAGATGTCCTAATTTGACAAGGAATCCTGCTATTTGCTGCTAAACACCAACATTCTAGAGGAAAAAGCATTTTTCATAAATTGCAGCAGGGCATAACGCATCACATCATAACATATATGACAAAAATTATATATTATTGGAACAATATTGGAATGTATGACAGCAATTTCCATGCATCATTTTTTATTGCATCTCTACATGTGGGCAGAGACGAATCATACAGACCAGTGAAATCGCTCATATTGACATTAATTTCTCCAACTTGTCAATACAGTATCTCGGCAGAAGATGAAGCGCATGAACTCCTCTGTCTTTACTCCTATTGTTTCTATATCATCTGCCACATCACAATGCTGCACATTTGCATACAAAGGCATATTATTAACTGCACTTATTAACTTTCAGTGCTGGACATGCCCACAACACATCGCTGTCTCACTAATAATAAATGACTTATTTTGGCACCTTAAATTACTGTACAGTATGTGTGACTGTCCCTTTACACCAAAGAGACAGTTGTTATTGCTTTTTGATACACCTACTGCATTACGGAAAATGCTGCTATATTTAATTAAGTGCTATATTTTGTGGATATCTTCATACATGATCATTTCCCGTTTTCAGGTAACACGAAAATAGAATTAAATTGCAATTCCTCTTTATTAAGAGAATTTATGAAAAAAAGGCAGGATCTGAGCTAGATGTACATTGTAGTGCACCAAAATGTCAAAACCTCTCTTAAGATGAGACAGCAATAAACATGAGACTCCAAACAGGGACATTTATATGGATCTGAACTCTAATCAGCTGCCTCTGGTGGTGTCAGTGTGTAAAGAGCCCACAACGTCTTTGAAGGGCCTTGTCACCCCGTAGCATAATAATTACAGACACAAAGTCATAACAGCAAGAAACACCCTGATTATCAACAACATGTCCTGCAATCATTTTCTCCCTACGGAACATTGCTATAACAACACCAAATCCCTGCAATGAATATAAAAAGACCACGCTCAGAACATTTAGCCATGCTGTTACCTGTACATCCACACCCCAGTAAGCACAGCTACAAAATATAGTGTTTCACATTAAACAAGTTGACATTTTGATAGTGTCTGATCTGGCTGTTTCATGGCTGTACCCTTTTCTTCTCCTCTCCACAATCATGAGTTGCTGCTGAACCCAGAACAGAAGTAGGCAAAAGCATAGCCAAAACACACAAAACCACTAACAGCCCAGGAATACTACAGAGGACTCATGTATGATTGATGATGCTTGGCCTTTAGAGATAAAAGCTATGGAAACTGATAAAAATTGCAAAGAAATTGTACCATGGTGGAAGAAGGGTCTACTTTAACATCTACAACGTTATAGTGGCACCATCGCCTCTGCTTTGGTATAAAATGTAAGTCTGCTGTTGCCATAACCTACAAATACCATCCATTTCTAAACACCAGCAGCAGGCAGGGGGGACGTTTTGCTGCGGTCACTGATCTAAGGTAAGAGACAGAGTGAACATGTTGGAGGTGCGAATCGTCAGGGTTTCAAAATACAATGCTAAAAAAACCCTAGCAAGCACGCTCCGAGGTCTTTTCACAATCAATGCGACGTGTGCAACCAGGGGAATAACAGAGACAGTTGGGCAAACCAGAGGCGGGCTCAACAGTCCTTTTGATGGAAGATTTAGGTCAGACAGTCAAAAGACAAAAGAGAAAGTAGCACACGCATCAAGAGCATATATCTGTGCAGGAGTTTATGTCATGCTGTGAAACGTCCCTTGCTTATTCTGTCCCTGATCTCCCCGATGCATCAAGCTGATTTAATCGGGTGAAATGCGCACTACTTGTATTTCCCTGCAGATTCCAGATATTTTGAAACACTGCTGGCCTTACATTTAAGCGGAAAAGCAAACAGAAATCTTAAACAGCATGGCAGCATTTTGTAGAAATTGGCTCCTGCATCCTATTCAAATGAATTCTGCCTTTTACATGGATGGTGATGGAAATACCTCAGAGCTTCTGGAAAAGCCTGTGTAAACAGCATGACAGCCAGCAACATCCCTACAAAACTCTAATTCATACATGCCAACAACACTGCTGCTTCTATTGCTCCTGGGTTTCCTGACTCTATTAAGCTTCTGCATTTGCAAATCTACATACAGCACATGTACGACCTTCACATATTTTACTTATAATATCTGAGTATTTTCCTTTTTCTATGGAAGACAACAGGAGATATTTAAAGAATGTTAATGCTGGTCTTATTTTTATATAATGAAAGTGAATCCACAGTTCATCTACAGATGAAAAAACATACAGGTTTTGGAATAATTTGACAGATGTTTTGAGTGAACTTTCCCTTTAAATTAATCCTTCATTGTTGATTTTATAAGGTATTTGTCCTAAACCCATTTAATTAACAGAATAATAAATCTGTAATTACAGTATGCAAATAAAACGTAATGTAAACATAAACATACTTTGATTACTTATTCGACAAAATAAAATTTTGCTCAGACAATGCACACGTCCTAATGGTTAACACATTACTGTCTGCATTATGGAAGGGCTTATTAGGCAAAGGGTTTGCATTCACAGGGATTTATTTTTGCTCCAGCTGTGCTAGACTGAATATGAGATGAAAATGCAAGCAGCTTTAATGTTGTCAGGTTAATAGTTTCTGCTCAATTCCCTCTAGTTTAATTACCCATGACTAAGTCAGTTGATTTTTCCAATATATGCATTCCATTTCCATCCAGACTTTGATTATTTGCTGCTGTTTTCTTATTGCTTTCTCATGAATCACAGAAATGATGCTTTGAGGGAGAGATTGCGTAATGCATAATGTAAACAGAAGCATATGGTTGCAGCAATCAGAACAAACAGAACAAGCTGACTGGCTGGAACTCCCTCTAAAGTGTGATGTATCTGGGTGCAGAAAATTCATTTAAAGTCAGATGCCAATCTGTAGCGGGACTGTAAGAGTTTTGAAGCAACCTTCTTAAAGTTGTCTAGCACGGAAGCAAAGGAGCTCTCTCCCTCAGTACCACCCAATGTTGCTCCCAACCCATTTCCAGGCCTCTTTCCCTGTCACCTTCCCCCCAGTGTTCAAACACTCACCAGCCCAGAGGCGAAGAAGACAGCCAACAAAGCCAGGCAGGCGCCCATCACAATAAGAAGCAGAAACACAATAAGTGGGTGCTGCTGGCTCATACAATAGTACGATTCATACAACCAGTCTGGAGACCTCTGTGCCCGGCCACATGTGCCTCCTCCTGCTCTATCCCCACTTGTCCGGGAGCTCCTTTCCAGCAAGTAGCTCCTCTTACGCATGGCCTCCCTCCACATGGAGTCAGTGCAGACCTCCTCTTTTTCGGGCAGCAGCTGGGGTCTGTGAGGGTCACGCTTCTCCTCTCGCAGGTCCTTCAGATGGAGAACTGGGGCTCTGGCTGTGGTGTGCAGCCGGTATGCCGGCAGGATGGTTTCCACTGTGGAGCGGAACATCTCTCAGGCAACATGTTGAACTGTGGGCAGGCAGAATGTGACTGAGGGGAGCGGTGCATGTTTGTGTGAGTATGTATGTGTGAGGGAGAGAGAGAAATGGCACAGCAGTAAGAGATAAAAGAGAGAGAGGGAGGGTCTGGGTTGAGGCAAGGAGGGGTGGTGAGTGATTGAGAAAGACAGAAAAAGAGATGTAGACATAAAGGTGTTTCTGTGTGGAAGTGATGTGTTAGGCTTTGTTTGCCAAGCTTAAATGATAAGATCTTACACAAATCAAAGTTATCCTAGATACCACTAAATACAGATGGGTCTTTCCTGTTATGCAGTAAAGTTTAAATTCTTCTATAAAATCCACTGATATGCTTGTGTTATAATTTAAGAAAGTATTTCTATAAAGGGACATTTCTTGTTAAACTCAGGCTCTTAAACTTAATTATGAAGCACTTATTCATCTTTGGATTTTAATATTAAAAACTGATTTCTGTACTTTTATTAGTATGGAATATAGTATGGATTATTTTAGTGTGACTAATACTAATACTGACTAAACTAATACCACAAAACTTCACAGACTTTATAAAATCTATTACGAATATATACTATTGTTTGTGTTGTTTCAAATATGATGCCATCTCCTGTAGCAATAATGACCTATTATAAAAGACTAACTGGATACTGGGGACATAGAAAACCCTATAAATTGATTACCAACTAAAACAATAATCTCAAGAAAACGTTTTGTGTAAAAACACTGCAATTAATAAAAGGACAAATAAAGAAACATCTTGAATGCTACTTTTTCATTTGAAAGTCCCCAAATAATGTATTTTTAATATTAAGTTGACTTCAATGACTAAAGTTCAGAAGCTGTGATTCACCCAAATATTTTATTGTTCATCCAACAACAAAAGCACTGTTAATCAAATCAAATTAATGTAATGCAAACTATTACAGGAGCTTTAAAATGTATCATCATTATAAAATATGTAAATGCATTAATATGACATATGTTGTTACTATAGACCAGGTAAAATGCATAATTATAAAATATGTTCTTGGGGGCTCTTGTTCAGTCGTTCTATCCACTAAGAGGTCTGCCAGAAACCTGCATCATGACATATACTGTACAATTGGTATGTGAAGCTGTATAGCTAGGATGATCCAGTTCTGAGCTCTTTTAGAGCATTGTTTGATATCTCTTGTCATTTCCTTACCTCCCCCTTCTATCCACCACCCCTAACCCCCATCCCCTCCACCCCCCAACCCCCTCCCCAGACAGCTTTTCGATCCAGCTTACCTCCAAATGTCAGGATAGCTTCTCCAGTACAGTTGCTTTGTTTATCCGTGAAGGTAGCTGTCAGATGCTTGGGAGCTTCGCAATGTACATGGAAGAGAAAAGCAGACAGGAGTTATAGTCAATAACCACTTTATCTGAAAAAACCTGCTATTTTATAAATAGAATCTCAAAAACAAGTTTAACAGCGAATCAGCTGGATCCTCCAAATGGGCTCTACTGGGGACTGACAAATCATTGCTAATCATCTGCTTTCATGTTCACGGTTAAAGCACTGAAGCCCACAACCAGTTTAAGAGCTGATAAACATATTGTCTTTACTATTTATGAGCTGAAAAAATGCCTTTTGGACACATCTGGTGCAGAATAACCACCCACATAGATATTTTCAAAATCATTTAAGCACTTACCATCTGCTTCTATTGTAACTTTTTTTAGGCCATTCTGGATAAACACACTAGGGTCTGAATGCATGCGCCTGCATGTTAATTTCCACTTTAAGATGGCGGCTCAATATATCTTATTAACCTGCTCGCAAAACAGATCAACACAAAAAACAAGCAGTACGATCACCATTGTTTTCACACTACAAGGGCAGGCAAAGTTTGAAAAAGGAGCCTCACAGTATGGGGTCTTACGATGGGGG
The DNA here is from genome assembly GCA_036877525.1 of Chromobotia macracanthus. Classification (NCBI taxonomy): domain Eukaryota; kingdom Metazoa; phylum Chordata; class Actinopteri; order Cypriniformes; family Botiidae; genus Chromobotia; species Chromobotia macracanthus. Next base: position 5,448,096 of record JAZGTH010000027.1, on the reverse strand, counting down.
TGTGCTTGTTAAATCCTGCACTGAAATTTTTTTTTATTATTTTTTTGAGTTGACAACTTGTAATGAAATTAAGTTTAACCAACAACTATATTGAGACAGTGGACCTTTTTCTTTAGTCAAAGATATTCTTAAATAACGCTTACTTAAAGAGTTGTGATTATGCTACAAATTAAGGTCAGTACTAAAATATTAATAAATATTATGTTTAAACTAATTTTTGTTCGTCCAGCTAAATCATGGTTTGTGGTCAGTGGATTTCCCCCCAAAAATCACCTTTTATTAATAAATCAATGCTCCACACTGGCAGGTAGAAGCAAGGCCTGATCCAATAAAATGTCTTTGATTTAAGCAACATTTAACAGTTCCCGAACAGCCTGTCCTCAGCCTAAGCAAATGCTCTACTTTTCAGCACAATGATAACCTCTTAAAACCACAAACATAACAAAAAATATTTAAAATATCCACAAAATACAATAATGAACATTAATAAATCTTCTCTTTTTCTCATCTTGAATAAAAATGCATAAAATAATGCACTATTTTATCCAGTTTCATGCATAGAATGCTGGGAACTGGAAATCCTCATCCAAGTTTCAGTAATGTTTTAACAGCATAGAAGTTATTCAAAATATCAAGCCAATTTCATTTAGTTACCACAACTTAATAGGCATGTAACAATCTTCAAAACCGATCCAATAAACCGCAATAGACCAATGGTACTCTCATGGTGTACCGAATGCCCCTGCTCCCTGCTGCCTAGATCAAGTCCTGGCCCATTGTTCAGGTTGACCTTACTTCACTTTGTCACAAAACAAAGTTTTCTTTCTTGAAATTTGATTAAATAGTAATTAGTACACTTTTAACACCTAATAACAGCTGTGTTTTTTCTAAATATTATACACCAGGGCAAGAAATTTAATGCAGCACATTTTTTTCTTTCCCATAAGTTTCACACTAATAACCCATGAAATTCCCACAAAAATATAATTTATAAATTAAACCACACAGATCAACAATTAAAACAAGTACTTTTAGTCTGTAATTTTATAATCAGCTCTCTCACTCTCTCTCTGTGCGCATGTGCATGGATGTGGTGTGTTCTTGCTTATTTCTGGATGTAGATTGCTACGTAAAGTATTTTTTAAGCAAGATTAAACAAAATGATCAGTCACGTTTAAAATCAATAAAGCACGTGCTGGGACAATTATCACAATGATCAGCACCTTATATTGACCTTGTATTGATAGCACAATTATGCATATACAATTATTCTTACTACATATTGTCTGTCTTTAAAATACTGTACATATGATGTACCTCAGAAGATAAATAAATCAATTAAATCAATTAACTAGAATTTTTAACTTGCAACAATGTGCAGAATTCAGTAGTGATAAGAGATCCCCTGAATTACTTTTAAGAGTGTGGATGACTTAGTATGCATGTGACTTAGGAGCAGAAGTTCTGAAAAGGTATCTAGTCAGCTATTGTTTTCTGTTTCAATAATTTGAGTAATTTGTGTAACCAGGGAGCACAGTAAGAGGGGTTTAAATGTTAACACAGGAATGTCAGGCTTTAGAAAATCTGACATGTACTAATGACACAGTTAATCACCCTGATTGCAACATAGCCCAGAGCCACGTGTTTTTATAAAAGTCGCTCTTACATTGAACCTTGGCACATTCATTTGAATGACCTTGGCTTAATGACCAATGGGTCTGTGCGGTTCACACTATCAATACACATACACAGAGCACATAATTGGGTGTGCTGACCCAACAGACAACATGAGAAAATTGTTAACAAACATGCTAAAATCACAGATTTCACATACAATTATAAAATATAGCATGACCCATTCTACATTTCCAGAAAGAGAAACAAACAGCCAGCCAGTGATGGTTGCCTGAATTTTGCAATAATTAGCAGCTACACAAAAAGCATCTTGACAATAAAGTATGACTAACTATTGTATGTTTAGCTCCCAATGTCTGAAATAAGTGACCAACTGCCCTAAGGGTCTGACCATGGATCTTCTCTTTCCATTAAACTTTGCAAAACACATCACCCTTCTCTGTGAGGAAAACCCAAGCATTGTCAAATAAATACCACAGCTAGGATTTAAGATTAAAAAAGAGGATCCTTACACGCCGCTTATCGTGTCAAGCAGTTGAAGTTCAGAACCACGCAGACTTACAGAGATAGATATACTCAAGTGAACTCATGCAGCTTTGTTGAGTTTGATTTTGCATTGCTGTTTCACTGTCATTTTACTGAGTTATATAATCACCGTTTTACTGTGCAGCTTAAATGTGAATCAGTACCTGAAACACTCTTATTAAAACACATCTTATTTTATTGGCAGGATTTATGTTTGCAAATTGGACACATTATGTAAATACAATAAAATGTGTCATATGCTCTAGGCTGTCTCTTAAGATCACTGAAAATATGTTAATGTGGCCATATGACTCATTGTGGAGAAGTTCACACTGACTAATTTATGTATCTTTTTCCACATCTCCAAAGTTAGGTTGCAGTAATGACAGCGACCTAAAACCATGCAAAATAACAAATTTTGGTATAATAAAATTATATTTTTGTATGCCTGTGCATTGTAGTAAACAACCAGTTTGTAATGCCAATGACTACTCGTGCAGAAACACTATAATGAATTTACATGGGGAGATGCATATAGGGTCCTGGATACTAATCTATATCTCTATGTCCTGACAGCATTGATGGACTGGTCGTAGGGATCACAGAGACTCACCTGGTCAACTTGAGGGCTGTCAAAATCAAATTTAGATACAAAACAAATGAAGCCACTTGCAGTCTGCTGGGCCATGTAGGAAATATTTTGTGGGGCAGCCTAGCCTCCACAGCTCTCAGATCTGAACTACACTTATCTACTGCACACATTTTTATGGGATTGCACCCTAAATTCTCCCTGTATTTACATCCCTGCCACTCCATCCTACTTTTATTACTGTCTGTCTGCACATCATTATATGTCTGAAGTATCATCATTTGCACATGCTAGAAGCCAAATATGTTTGAGGATGTATGTTATTACATTAGAGTAACATACAACACAGTGCAGGCCAAGTTAATAAAAACAGTGGAATCAAGTGTAATACAGTTGTTCAAGTTGGGTGCAATGTAGGAGTTTGTCTCTGTAATTTCTTATGCTCTGTAATTTACGCTTTCAACTGCCTAAAATTTAGATGCTGTTGATTTATTGATTTACTGTTTTATTTAGGGTTTGTCCAGCCTTTTATGCAAAAACTATCATATAAGGCATTTTAAGTTGCAGTGGAAATCAATATATAGCAATCAGGAGAATGTCCTTCATATTTAGTAAATTTTTTTGTTGTTGTTTTTTGTTGTTTTTGTTGTCTCTCTGCATCTTATGATGTCAGCATGATCCATTAATTAGCATCCAACATTACCATCTTAGCTTCTTTCTTGTAATGTGATTCATGTTTCCACATATCTTAGAGTAACTTGCCTGACAGAGTAAAATGACTGCAAATACAGATAATTTAACAATCTTCACTCAGATCGTAGTAATACAAAAACAATTCATTCAACATAATTCATCTGTCTAGCTCCAAAGGAGACAAAAAATCCCCTAAAGAGAACTCTACATGGTTCCAGTCCTCTGAAACCATCTGACAGCTTTACATGCCCTTTGCTTGAGGAATAGAACATAATGTAAATTATTTACTAAACATCTCATTCACACTGAATCTCTGAAATCACATTCTGCATTCAAACTGGTGTTCAGTTCTTACCCATGCATGTTACATATTCTTTATATATGGCTTATAAAAAAGTACTTTTTGCTGTTCATTGAAATCATTGCCATGCAAAACAAAAAATACTTTTACTTTTCAATTCAAATCATGTTTGCAAAACATCTGTTCTGTGGCATTTTCATTTCAGTTCCACACTTCTGGTGCTTTTTTGCCGTCTCTAGACACACAAATGGCTGAATGACCTTTCTCTTTTATTTGATAGAGTGCACAGTTTTTCCACTGTGCCTGTGCTTAATGATTTGGCACCAGTTAGACACAGTGTAGAAACCCAGCTGTTCTCACCAGTTATTGCTTTACAGCCTGATCTGGTGGCCTCACTTTCTAATCAGGATTAAGGGCACTTACCTGTAAAATGTCTGTGGAACTGAATATTTAATACTAATAAAATAGGATTTCTGCACCAGGAAGCCTACAACTGTCCCCATAGACAGAGAATATAAGATATATATGCACTAAATTGCAATAAAAATAAATCATCTGGCAAAAGAAAAACAATGCTCTAAATTTAATCAATCAGATCAAAAGCTTAAAGCATTGAGCCAAATGCAATCGATCACTTCAAAAAGCTGCTGTTAAGCTTTTATGAATTTATCAACACTACACCACATGATTGCTGGCCTGTATTCAAAAATATGAGTCAGTTTTTCTTCCTAATACTGTTTTTATTTACACTCATGGCTGAAGGGGTTATAACAGCACCCTTATAATCACAATATATACAGTATATATTTGTTATGTATTCACAATAACACATCTTGGGGTCAAATGTGTGTAAAACGAATAATTTGCATCTTTTTAAATTACTACTGTTTGTCATCCCATCCTGCCATAAGACAGATCCTGATAGACTACCAAAATAAGATAATAAAGAATATTTATTACCTCTGCACAAACATTGTTGCTTTTCTGCCATGGGTCTCCAATTTTCACTTTCCATGTTTATCATTAGGCATTTGTCACAGCTTTAGTCAGTGATTGTCATTTTTGATTCAATCATAATGAATAATTCTTCTAGACAACATTCAGAATCACCTGTTTTTTCTCTACAAATTCTCACTCATGTCTCTCTCTCTTACCAGTTTTTGCAGAAGCGCTTCATTGAGTATTTTAGATTAACACAACCTAGTGACGTCAGAATGAGTAGGAGCATGACCTTAAACATGTACTTAAAGAGTGAAGGGAATTTTTCCTTGGCTCTGTTGTCTTTGGTTTGCTCACTGGGGTTTAGTAAAACAGATTTGTCTTGTCCTATTCATTGTATTTTCTGTTTGTAAACCTGCTTTTAAATATTGTAAAACAGTTAAAGCATCACTGTTAAAAGCATTCTTCACATAAATTGAATTTAATTCATACCTCTGCGGTATTGCCAAAAAAAAATAGGGCCATTTCCAGGGCCATCCTTATTTGTTAACATTGTCCTTTCAAATGTATTTGAGTGGATGCTTAGCTGTCCTCCCTGTAGTCTATTTGTTGTTGTACAACAGTAATCATACACACAGAAAGCATGCTGTAAAAAAACAAAGAAATAGAGAGAGAGGGATAAACACAATGTACAGTCCCATAATAGTCCAAGGAAAAGAAAATGTCAAAGTGTAAAACTGTGTGTCTGAGTATGTGTTGGTTGTGGAAAAATTTGCAAATGAGCTACCTTAGGGGTTTATCCTATCAACGGCACAGCGGTTCGAGATAAGAGAGAAAGAATCCAACAAATCATTGAATAGCAGACTGGCCCAGAGACACTACAGTGAGTGTATTAATGAGGGCCACTGAAGTTGCAGTCAGAAGACTGTTAGGAGCCCTGCAGCGGTTTCATTGACGCAATCTGAGGAGCTGTGCTCCTTCCACTTCCGTACAACATCAGGCTCCCGGAACAAAGGCTCTCCAATCAATCAATCAATCAATTCATCCAAGTCACAGGACAGTAAAAAAGTGGAAACGTCATTGTGTTATTAGAACTTTTTTACAAAATAACACAATGGCCACATATTGATCCACCTCATTTTCATCAGTGGCCATTACTCTGTTCATTACACACACAGTTCTTGTTCTTTTTATAGCTGTGTGGAGATGAGTAGGAAGTAGTTTCTGTGATTCTCATTACTTTGAGATTGCATCTATTGTGACTTCACAGCTTTAGTATTGGACAGAGTCATACCAGTCACACCAGGTTATTCTGCTCCAATACCTGCTCCATTCACAGTATGTGATGCTTTAAGCGTCTACTGATCATTAAAGCAATTTATATGCTTTAGATTAAAATTTTTTAGACACTAAAATACTTTCTCAATGTCTCTTTCATGTGCAGCGATGTAACTAATTATACACAAGCCATTTGTTGGTTTCCCAGAAAAGTGTAAATACTGTGTCTCTGTTGTGCTTTCTTTATTCATCTATGTGGCTGAGTGGTCCAACATGGTGATTTTTCTTTTAAACCAATTGTATAAGTTGGCCTTACAGCCTACAAATCAGCCAAACCTTGAGCCCTTGGTTAGAACAATGACAGACAGTGAATGAGCGTGTGGAAGAATTATCTTCTCATGAACACGTTGCCAATGAACACAGCTCAATACATCACTACATCCTACATTTACAAGACAAAAAACATCTTGTAATAATTCCTTCCAGTGGGTGAAGCAGTGGCTGTGAGTAATGATGGTTTCTATTTGTTAATGGCTCTGTTCTGTTACCTGCAGTGGCAAATTAACCAATTTAAGGACACTTCTCCAACAACATTTCTCCCTCAATGTGACACTTAAGAATAAAAGAAATCTCATGGTTGAAAATTAATCATCCACTTTTCCAATTACCCATCACTCTCAGATTGTGGTTGTTTAGGTTGACAGATTCTGACCTTCACAAAGCAGAGTGAGCTTATTCATTCTTTCCATCCTTAAATCACACACACATACACATCCTGTGCTCCTGAATTTTCAGGAAAGATAAACATCCAACAAGAAGATCCTCAGCTGGCCAACTGGCTGACAGCATGACAGAAAACCGTTTCCCTGGGATACTGTACCTGCCTGCTCCTTTACAAAAACAAAGGGAGCCTGCAATTTTTGTCTCTGCACAATAACCTGTGCCGTTTTCACAATCCTAAACACCAGAAACTGTCTCTGGAGTGAAAAATAAACAACAAAATAAATAAATAAATGACTAGATTCCTAATGCAAGAGAATGACAACAGTATTAGAGTAGTCTAAGAAGTTAACAAGTAAACACTAGTTGTCAGTGCCTACGTTTATAGAAAAAGCAGGTAGTGCAGCTAGTTTCTACTGTATACTGTGTTGTACAGTTTTAAATTTTTAAATTTTTTAAAGTTTTAAAGTGTTTAATTGACACAATAACTTATTAATGTTACATTACACTGCAAGTGCGGGCTGTAACACCAGCACTCTTTTTGCTTAATAATAATTTAGATTATTGTTTTTGCTGTGTGACTAATTTATGAAACCTTATCAACCAATCATATGGAATAACCATTTTATATAAGTCCCATGAAAGCTTATTCCTCTTTAATTGATTACAGCAATAAACAAGCTTATCAATGGAATTATTATCAGATGTTTTTCATCGAATAATCATACTCCCTATACAGGTTTTAATATTATCAGCTCACGTGTGAACTGAGTTACATATTGAAAGTTAATTGATTGGGTTAATGCCTTGGTGATTGTTGAAAAGCCCCACACTGGAAAGCCCAGGATATGCTTGGATCCCAGAGACTTGAATAAAGTTGTGAAGAGGTCACATTACCCCCTGCCAATCCTGGAGGACATCATCCCAAAACTGGCTGGGTCACAATTCTTCAGTGTGCTTGATGCAAAGTTTGCATACTAGGCAATCAAACTATGAGAAAAATCGTCAAAATTAATTAAATTTGGTTAAACCAAAGAAGAACATTATACAAACTTGCGTGCTGTGCTAATGATGACAAAGGAGTATGCCTCAACCCAGAAAAAATGTAATAGGTGTCACTGAGGTCAGTTATTTCGAGCACAAGCTAACACATGTAGGCATCAAATCCAGAAAAGATCAACCCAGTTAAAGACATGAGTCCTCCTAAAAACAAATGAGAGTTGTAAACCATCCTTGTCAATTACCTGTTTAGATTTGCACCAAACTTTTTTAAAAATTGAATGAGACTGAAGGAATTTTGTTAAACGGTGAGAAAATCATCATTCCACACTAACATGTGACATGCTGGAGTGTATATACACAGAAAGGAGTTGAAAGCAGTATACAAGAGTTATTTTATTTTGCCAGGAATAAGCAAATTGAGGAACTGGAAGAGAAATGCATTATATACTTAGAATGCTGAAATTCCTACCCAAAAAATCCCATAGTGTCCCACCAGATCCCAGAGCATCCATGGCCAATCACTGCCACGGACCTGTTTATGAGGAACAGAGATGAATACTTAGTAGATGTTGACTACTACAACAGATTATTTGAGTTGGAAATGCTTAATTCAGCCACGTTCACAGCAGTAATTCAGAAGCTCAAGGCCATATTTACCAGACATGGTGTGCCTGAAAGGCTTATTTCAGATAATGGCCCACAGTATAGCGTACATGACTTCAGAGACATTGCAGTTCATTTGGTGCATGTAACACATAGCCCTCAGTACCCTCAAAGCAATGGTCTTGCTGAAAAGATAAAGAACATACTGAGTAAAACGCAAGCTGAGGACACTTATCTTAGCTTACTTCAATACAGAAACACCTGTATTAAAAAATGGAATTAGAACTCTCTCTGATCTGCTCGTGAATCTACATCTTAACTCCATCCTTACTATCTCAGAGAAGCAGCTGAAATTCCAGGTAGTTGATCACAAGCTTACAAGTGCTAAAAGGAAATATTGACAAGACAAACAAAGCATTATCATGATCACACTGCACAACCATTGTCAACACTGGCACAAGGTGATATTGTAAGTTTTCAGCAAAACTGTGGTCAATGGATGCTCACCACTATTTTGCAATCTGCAGATGCAAATCAAACATATCCTATTCTAACTAATGATGACCAAGTTCACCAGCCTAATCGTTGACACAATGAAAACTAAAACACTGTCAAACACAAGTGAGTCAGTATCTAAAACAACACACAGAACACCTGTGAACACAGAAGGACTTAAAGAAAACTCTCAACAGCAGTCATCATGTCCCAGTTTACATGTTCTGGTCGTATGGTGCAACAAAGTGACATTCTTGATTTGTTTAAAAACATGTTAACATTAAAAAAACTTGTATTACATGTGCTAATGTAAAGGCTGTTTTCTAACTGAATATCTGTAATATCTGTGTTTGTGATTTCAAGGATTGTAACTGATCTACAAACTAATCTAGCTCTCATCCTCTCTCCTGTGCTTCCACAGACCCCATGCAGTAAATGGGTGAGAATGAAGAAAGTCATTACGCAGACTGTTGCTGCATTGAGGATGATTGCTCCCGGTGTCCTTTTTGCATTAGAACTGTAATCAGCATTGTTTTATCTCTTTCTTTGGATATAAGGCATCAGTAAAGGAGCAGAATAATTTATAATGTCTCTTTCATATAAACAAACAGGGCACTTTCAGTAACTATGGACTGCCTCTGCTGTAATCTATTAAATAAGGCTTTTGTTGTGCTGGCTGGTGGTCATGTTAAATGATTTTAGTTATAGAACATATAGCCCATTTCAATGTAAACTTCACCCAGGTGTTTGGCTCAAAAGCTGCCATTATAGGCACTTTCTTTAAAGAGGGTTTAATTAGTTGCTTTTTAAAGGCGTATAATCCATGTTTATTAGAGAGTATTAACTAACATAAAAATGACCGGAATTGTTAGTTCTATGTAATGTTCTATGTAAGACTATAGATAGAAACAGCATAGTTCTTACTAAGCAAAGATCATATTTATAGTCAATCTGCTAAACACCCTGTTAAGCTTCAGTGATGTGCTGACTCGGCTCTCCAAAAACTCCATAATTTTAATTAAATGTGAACTTCCCTCATTAGATCTCCTCTGGGAATATGGATGTCTTTGCGCAGGAACTATGAACAGCAAACAACCTTTAAAGGAGAAACACACAATTCGCAGTCTTGCTGAGCTTTCCCTGATCCAAATGTGCCTTGTGGTGTTTTGTGAGATTATCATTTTAACCCTCACAGTGTAATAGGTGAAAGTGTTGACTATTTTAATGTTACATTGTGGAGCATCTATAGTATAGCTGTGTACCTAAGCATTTTGTAAAAATGTCATTTCATGCATAAAACGATTCCTACAAAAAGGACTCAGTATGACATAAAACTGAATACTGTTAACAATATTTGTACATTTTTTGTGTAACCAACTAGAGAATTGATTGTATTTAAAAAACAAAGCCTGACCCCCTACAAAAGTAATACCAGAAGCCATATAATTTAAGGTATCATTCATGTAGCCCAGACAGTGTGGCATATGTTACATAAGTTTAGAACTTTTCAGATCCCTAACCCCAGGTATGCACAATAGTAATATACCACAAATATAAAAACAAAGGTTTAAATGTGTTACAGGATAAGTGGTATAGCAAGGCTATTTTTGTACCGTGTGATGAATGTGCGAAGAATTTGGAAATTACATGCCACATGGGTGTGTATCATTATAGGGCTCTGCTCCTATCACGAAAAGTGAAAAATGAGCTGCAGGACACAGAGTGACTGCAAACTGAAGAAAAGGGTAAATATTCCTTTCAAAACTCCTATGAAACGGCTGTGCCCAGAGCTTACCCGGGCTTCCTGAAGTCTGAAACAGAAGAGATCATTACTCACTAAAACTAATATACCACCTGGTGTGGCTCAATGCATTTTCTCTACTAATGCAGGTGAACAGTGACAGCTTTTCATTGTAAAAGAAGCCAAAATATAGTGAAATATTTTTCACTACAGCCCACATATACTGTATGTACTGCCTTTGATCAAACTACCCTGAAGGAATGACATTAATGTAAAAATACGGTAACCTAAAGCATTTAATCACTGCTTTGTAAAGAACTGTCACAAGCTTAGTAGTGTAGATATGTTGTTTAGCATTTATGCTACCATTTATGTTTACCATCATGCAGCCTCTCTAATATATGAAACCCTCCAGTATTCAGCAGGATTACAAATTAGGACTTTTATATCAGAGTGACTATGACTCATAATCCTGTGAACAGAAGACTAAGAATGAATGGATTTTTCATTCTTTTTGTATGCTATAAAGAATGTTATGCTCTATTCAATGAAGTCATTCAGGGCAGTTCAACGCCAGCCAGTGAAAATTTCATGAAAAACATAATTTAGAATATAGAGAGAAAACAGTTCCTTGAAGATAGATTTTAGCTAATTTATTATTTGTTTTTCTCTGTATTTTAGGCACATTTGACAAATTAGGGTGTAATACTTTCATAAAATACATTTAAACAATAAATCTGTTGTTTGGGCTTAACAGTTTATGTTGATTAATGTTTTCTTTTCTGTTTCAAAAGACAACACGGACAACAGTTATAATGTAACTAAATGTTTACTGTGTCACCATGACTGTTTTACTCAAATCTGTTTTATATAATAATTTCTCTCTCTTTCTCTAAATAGTTTAATTTTCCTGACCGGAAATTGCATTAAAGTAATAAACAATTGTCACTAATCAAATAAGCACACGAAAAATGTGACCATGTAAACTAATTTAATAAAAGATAAAATTTTCTTCATTCATGTGAACTTTTCACTCAGATTGTTTTGATTGTGTTTTTGTTTTCAAAGTGTTGATAATATAATTTGTATTGAAGCAAATTGTTATTGTACATAAAAAGAAGGAAACTGGTCTCCTTGGTCTCTGGTTGTCTCAGACTCTCAGATGTTTACACATCTCTTTGCAATACTTGATTCTGAGTGGTCGGTTGCAGCAACCAGTCAAACATTTCTGAACAACCATTGTTCACAGCAACACACTTATCTGTGCATTGTGCCCTTTCCTTTAGGCTCTAATCAATAGCCATGTCCATGTATGTATTTGGTAAGGGTCTATATGCATGAAGTGAAAAATATGATTTTCAGTAAAGGCAGAACCCTGAAGTAGTCATATCTTCATTTAGTCTTGTTCTGAGAGGCAACAACACTGACACTAACACCCTGTCTGCCTTGTTGGAAACTTTTCCTTCAGAGACCAGGAGACGTTGGGATATCGTTCAAGCAGAAGTTACTCTTTATTGAGGACTCGCTGTGCGTCGCTGTAGTCATCCAAGTCTGACTATAGCTCAGCACAGTGGAGTTTATACCCTTCAAGGGGATGTGATACATAGAGGTGGAGACAATCTAAACAAAGCATGCAAATGTAGTACAGGAATCAGCCGGTTGCCGGCGTCTCCTCAATCCTGATCTAATCAGCATAACAGTGCCATTCAAATGCATAGATGTTAATCCAATCAATTTGACAGTATGGCCCATACCTTCACATTATCATAGGGACAAAGGCACAGCTGTGCCTTGATCTTAGCAATCACCTTTTAACTTGGGACCCTGCCCAATGCTCAGGAAGTGCGTAAAGACAAAAGTTGAATGTCTCAGACGCCTGGGCTATCTGAATTGACCTACTTAGAATGTCAGCATCTTCACCTTAAAATGTATTTATCCTTTTATAAAATTTGTAATCCCACAGCCTGCTCAATGATAATTATCTGATGGTCAACTAGATTAACTTCTGAACATGAGTAATGTGTTTTTTATTATTTTAAATGCAACTTCAATGACAGTTTTCTCAATTAAGAAGCTCGACAGAGCTTTTAATAATATTACAAAATAAAGACCTTTTTAGCACATGACTCAAATAGATGGATGGTTGATAATGATGATAGACATGTAATCCTTTAAACCTCATCTTCAGCTCATTTCAACATTACTCCTCATCATCTGTGATTTTAATTAAATCCTTGTTTGCACTGTAGCTCAGATTTATAAGTGGCTCATGAGCACACTGATGTAAATCTTCTGGAGTGTTATACATCTTAAACAGTGTTTAAAAAACAGACAGATGTGCTTCAGTCTGCAAGAGCAGGAGCGCCTCTGTGTGGCTCTCAGAGACCCAGACATAAGAAAGCATAGCTTGGAGAGTGGGGTGAGATTTTACTCTTTAGATGAGATGAAATGAACATACCAAATAAGATTTATTAACTGAACATTATTATTAAAACATGACATTACAAAAATAGTGGTTTTAGTAACAACTTTCCTCAATAGCTGTTATGTCAAGGAACAAGGTGTAATAATTATGGAATGTTTATTTACGCATTTGTATTTAAAAATACATGTATGACATTTTAAAAAAGCATTATCCAATTCAGAGTTGTATTTTAAAGAACATTATTTACTTATCTAGCCAATAAGTTTCCATTTTAGCAAAAAGGTACTGTCTAATTGCGTAAAACAAACTAAGGCATTGTTGCTTGCAGCAACTTTAGCACATAACATCAGTTTACCTACAGAACTGTACCAAGACCCAAACAAAAAATGATTTAATTAAATTATGATTTAATTAAATAAACCCTTAAGAAGGACATATAAAGAACACACTGGAGCTGTATAAGACGTTTATTTTAAAAAATAATTTGAGTACAAAATATACAAAAACGTATATTGAAGTGTCTTAAATTAAGACATCTTGCATTACATTCAAACAGCACCTGCATGCAGGTGAGACGTCTGTTTGGCCCATGTGGATCCTTAAGTGTTTGGCAACTGAAGTTTAAACAGCATTGGCACATAACTTTTCCTCTCCCAGAACACATGTAAGCAGGGAATGGACCTCCACCATTCCCTGCGTACCCGCTAGAACAAAAGTGAATTGGCTTGGGTAACATGCTGTCCATTTGAGTCAGAGGCATTGGGAACACAATTTAGTTTTCATGCAAGAGTAAGAAGTGATCTTTTGTTATGAAATGTAAATGTGTGCCGTTTCGTACAGCATGGCGAGCTTCAAAGCTTAGAGACCCAAACAAAACAATGGACGCAATGTAGACCAAGATCTCCATCTTGTGGTGCAACAGGAAATCCAAGAAGTCCAGGGAGACCAAGAAGACTGTTATATGTATTTGATGGTGAGAAAAACAGGTATGTATGGAACTGGTTAAGGTCCAGCTATTACAGACAAAATAGTTTGCCCTTAATCAGGAGATTCCTTATGTAAACCGATGCAAATAATACTGATTGGTTAACCGAAAACAGTGCACATTAATGTAATCCTCTGAACGTTTGAAGCTTTAAATAAAACACAACACTTATACAGAGGCTGCATGGCAGTATACAAGTCTGAGAGAAAAAATGAGTTTGGTACAGAGTAAATGATTAAGGACTAAACCCATCTGCCCACATGTAAATTGAAGTGCATGTTTGCAAAGGCCAGCAGATTTGGATTTGAACATGATTAAAGACTTAGAAAAAGTGATCCATTGCGTAATATCAGTTTACATTCAACTTAAAATTAAACTAAAATCAAATAATAAAAACACCCACATTGCACAAAGATATACGGTACAAATTAAGCACAGCCTAAAGCTAAAATCAGATTTCAGTTATCAAAAACATTCTGAAAGGCAACAGCCAATCAAGACGAGGAAAACTGCATCAGACATCATCATTCAAACAGAAATCTGAAGACAAAACCAAACAGCATATATGTCTGATCCTGTTATCACAGGTAAAGCACTGGACGATACACAGAATAGGATTCATCGTAAGCAGAAGTGCTAACCTTTGACCTGTGGATCCCAAGGAACGTGAGCCACAAGTTTTGTTTGTGAAGAGAAAAATGTGCAGGGGCTATCAGCTAAGGCTCATAGGAGCAGTTTCCCCTCTCCTCCTTCTACACCAGGTGTTGCGACCGTACCGAGGGTGATGTCCTCTGGTCCCGGGACCCATGTTACGCTCAAAACCGTTGACGTGTGGAGACCCTTTCACACTGAATCTTTGGCCGTTTGTAAACTAAAAGTTACAATAATAGGTCTGTTTAATGCAAATAACCTAACATGCTAGTGTAATGGCGTGTTATATACTGCACCACACTGTAATTTGCAGCACATGTACCAAATATGTTGTCAAAAGCACAGTCTAAATTAATGCAATTTTATGAAAATCAGACTTGACACTTGTATTAGGGAATATTTTAAAGGTGCACTTTTTCTCACACTGTATGTAAACAAATTTAAACTTGGCCCCTACTCTCAGGCAGAACACCACCAGAAATGCCCACCCCTCACTGCCACGTTGTAACTGGCTGGGGGCTACACAACACTTGCCAAAGGTTACCTCCCACAAACATCCTGAGCACCCCAAAACAAATAAAAATACAGGCAGAGGAGAGTGTTTCTGTAGACACAAACACCACCACATACTTTTAGTGGATCATAAGGGATGATTGAGAGGGATTATTTCTATTTGAGTCTACACTTTATTTTTTGAGGGAAAATCCTTTATAGTGCACCTTTGAATTACAGGATTTAAAATATATATGCATGCAAATACGAAATTTATATATACACAAATCTCTTACTTTAGTGTGGTGACTGGGGCTGGATATTGAGCTAGTATAGACAGGGGGAGGCACATGGATACCTCCACTCACATGAGCATCCATACACTGCTTGCCTGATAATGTGTGTGGCTGAAACAGGATAGGAGAATGCAAAACACAAGTTACCTTGAGAACTTTAAATGTATAAAAACCACTAAAGACTAAACAAGTATAAACTAAGAATTATGTGAGAGTTATTCTCTGGGTGGAGACTTAAGGCTGTGGTTTGTTACTGTCTGCATTTAAGGATATCACACTTATTGACTGTTTTTGCTAAAATCTGACTCATGTTCTTCATTTAAAAAACAGAAGATGGCTGACAAAAAAAACAAACAAAAAAACTAGTTCACACTTATTACACTGGCTTTTCAATCTCCACATACTTCATTTTATTTTTTTCAATTTCTATGTTTAAGGTTTAGTAGAAACCTATAAAATGCCACTGTATTGACTCACTGAGGATAACTGTTTGCACCATGGTTCATGGTAATCAAGCTATAAAATTAGCTAGTGGTACGTCAGCCTTACCTGACTTTTGCCAGGCAGGAATGTTCCAGATGCGTTTACTTTCCTGTGTGATTTGTGATTGGGGTCGATCACACAGGACACTGGGAAGATCTCATAAAGAACTGAAGCTCTGCTTGGAGTATCTGAATCCTGATGGGAGAGAAACAGACAGCTGTATATATGTGCGAAACTACATATTTTGACTGTTCAATACAGACTGATTGGTGGGTCACCTCAATGTCTAATCTGCCTTATATGAGTCCTGTGTAATTATGCTGGTTTTCGGTTAAGCTGACCCTGACTGAATCCATTTATATAGTAGAGGCAACTTGATAAGATGCATTCTTGCATTCAACAGGATAAAACAGAATGCAAATGCAGATTTTAGCTAAAGCAGCACACTGTTAGATGGATTTGATACAGAAAAACAGTTCATTTCAAGAACATTTGTTCCTTTAGTGACTTTAACTGACACCAGAAACTTACAATGTCACTCCCAGACAGTGAGGACACAGATGAAGATGAGGAAGATGAGGAGAGCTGCTGGAAGCTGGACAGAGAGACAGGTGAACCGGTACTGTGCGGTGATGAGGAGTCTCTGTGCTGCTCCTCACTTGAGGTCTGCTCCTCTGATTCTCCTCCACCATCCATAACTGTAATGAACAGGTACTTTGTTAAAACCCAGAGGTTTAACCTCATGTCATGTCAGATCAAGTATATGTAGTCACTAAAGAAAGAGGAGGACATTTCAAAAAGTCCAAAATTCATTTTCACTCAAAATTGTATTGTTATTGTATTGAACTGTATTACTGTAAACAAAAAAATAAACTAATTACCCAAGACTTTTAGGACCCCCTGTATGTTTTACACATCATCTGCACAAAATCCCTGGTTAAAAACCCGCTCTGACATTAATTAGTTAAGGAGAACTTAGTGAATGTCATTCCTCAAACTAATTTCCACAGGAACATCTTATGACGTGTCGTACCATAACTTCCTATCCTGGTGTTGTGTCTGTTTCCCCACTGCTGAATGATCCACTCTCTGTAGTTAATCACTTCCTGGGTCACTTTAATGATGTGGCCTAATGTGCTACAGATTAAACATTCATTAAAACAAAATGTTATTGGATGACCTTACTCAGCCACAAGATCGCCATGTTAAAAATCCAAAGATGCATTTGTACATACAATAAACAAAATTATAATAAAATTCATAATCTGAAACAGTCAAAACATGGTTATGGTTGACTAAAAACATTTATACATCACTAAAATGGTATTTAAATTTTTAGTTCTATCCAGCAGTGTGTAACTTTTGGCTGGGACTGACCTTTCCATGTTTCTGTTGGGGTAGGAGCGGGACAGTGGTAAAACAGCATGACTCAAGATGAGGTATGCACAGTTGAACACTTCCTTCACCTGCATGGCACCATATGAGCTCCGACCAACATCATTTCCTGACAAGCAAATACAAATACTAGCATTACAAATTATGTTTTTTTGCATTTTCACAAACGTATTAAAACACCTTGTATTTTATAAAAGTAAGAGTTTATGTCTCTGGTTTTTACTATTTTGTTTCTTTAATGTACTCTTTTACTGTATCACATAACTGCACTTTTCAGCAGCAAAAAAGACTCTGTAGCTGAAAAGGATCAAGACAGATCTACCTTTTTAACTTCAACACCACACCCCATTGTCCACAATATTTGAAACATAACCAAACACAAAACAATCATAGCCTCATAACCAAACAAAAAGTTTTTTTTTTTTTGTTTTTCAAACTTATTTTAATGCTTGTTTTGACACATTTTAAATAATTTTAAATCATCTTGAGGCCCTCTTGTGGAGGAACACTGGTCTAAAGGACTAATTGGTTATCTAGTGAATTCCCATTAAACAGTGGCACAGAAAACACTCATCTGTGTTTATGTGTTCCATACCAGGTAAGTTTGGATCCTCAATACACAGCATTGAGGGCCTGTAACCATTCTCCATGGCCTTCATGATCTCCTCTTTAGCCAGGTATGCCCCCCCATCCTTCACACGGATGCCCGTTTTCAGATAATTAAAGTGCCGTCCATACAACTCGAAGAACTCAATGAGCAGGATGCCCAAATTAATATTGGAAGCTCTGCAGTCTATTCTGGGATGAAGCTGCAAAGGACATAAGGTTGCTTTCTTAATTAAATGACTCATCAATGCCATGTGCACATCTGATCAGTCATGCAACTCAAAAGATCCCTCAGGGATGCTATACAAATAACATGATTTACTATTATCATTACCGTCAAAAGGCTTGATACATGATGACGAGGACAAATGGCATCATTAGGAAAAGAGATAAAACATGCCTGCCGGAAAACACAGCACATAACACGGCATAAAGATAATGGGTAAATCTTGTAGATGTCTCACCTGCAGGAAGCTGATGGCCATTAAAATTAGGCTATAGGAACCTATGCCTCCTGTAAACACCTCATTCAGATCTCTCTGGAGCAGGAACTGCTTCAGGACGAAGATCAGGTAAGGCAGCACCGAGTATTTCTGCATGCCAACGGTTAACAAAATTCAACCAAACTATTTCTACTAAACTTCTACCCAAAGGCATACAATTTTTTTTTATATTTAACCAGATATAGGGTAAACTGCAGAGTGTGTATAAAGGTTATGGCTAAATGAATCAGGTTTCTAAATGTGTGGCTTTAAGATGACCATATGCAGTATGTGCAGATCTTCAGTTCTCTTACCTTCAGATAATCCTTAATAAAACAAGCTGCTTTGATACCAGTTTCAACATTAAAGCTGATGTCCACCTTCACATCAGTCACTCTGTCAGTCAGTTTAATTATTGGTACCTGCACAAAAAAAGGATTAAAAATCTTTGATTACAAGATCAGTGATTCCTATTTCTCTGAAGAGAGAGTATTGTTATTATTGGAAATTACCATTTTTAAAATCACCATAAACACTGTTCAACCATGAAGTTATTCAGCATGTCCCATTTCTTCCTGTACACATGCATGCCCCACAATTACAGTCTTGTTTCCTAAAATACTTAGGATTTCTATCCACCAGAATGCATTTATGAGTTCTGTTAGGGCAGATTTTATTCACTAAACATAGCACTTTCAGCTCTATTTAACGCCTCTTACCACAAGTGCTAAAAATGTTTAAAAAAAATATGCAGATAAAGTATTGGCTCATGGAAATTGGTGATAGTTATGTATAACGTGTTAAGGAGATACTTCAGAGAGAGCAATCTGTTGGCTTTCACTGTAGAGCAAGAGTGACCGTGACTAACCGTAGCTTTGTCAAGTAGTTTAATTGAAAAGGGCTCAGCCATGTTCTTCTGCCTGAGTGCCTGATCCAGCTGCTGAAGAGGTGGATGTTCCCATTTCCCAAACACCACCAGGTCAATATCACTACATATTAACAACTTAAATTAAGTCTTCATACAAAAACAGTACACATTTACAACACTCATAACATCAAGCAATTTTAGTACGTGGATAATCAGTTGCAGTACCTGGTAGGAAGATAAAGACCAGTAATGAAGCTGCCAAATATCTGAACCTGAGAGGAGACACAGCACTTAAAAAGACTTGGCAACAGACTATTAAGTGCACTTCAAATTGCAATCTTTGACTGACCCTGTAGTTGTAACGAAAGCTACAAACAGCTCTAACTGGGGTTTACCTAATATGACAAAATCAGAAACTGAATTTTTTGTAAAGCCAAGACTACATGTGCCCTCTCCTTCAAAAGATGAACTTGAAGGTAATTGGGACACACACAGACAGTGGCTTTGTCAGAATGTTCTACATCAAAAGACAAAACTAGTAAATGTAGAGGTATTTGAATCCTAGTATTTGCATTTTGACATTGACAAAAGGCATTAAAGTGTTCTGAAAACTCAAGAATCTCTCTGTGCTGAACTCACCTTTGCTGTAGGCCACAGATCTTTGATTACAGCCTCAATTCGATTGACAACATCTCTTCTCATTGCCTCCTCTTCTGGACGTGGAGACATGAAATGGTAAAAGTCCACAATCTCCTCGTGGAGGCTGGAGAAGGCAAGCATCAGAACTTTTTAAAACAACTTTCATTTCAACTTACATAGGCACACACACACAACATGTAGAACAGCTACATAGGCAGGTTGCAGGACAACACCTTTGGAGCCAAGGTTAAAAATTTTTGACTAAGCAAAAGTTCTTTAATTGATCCCAAACATTTCTGATTTGGTAAAACAGAGTTAGTTCTATGGTGTTAAATATATTTGGTTCTGGACTTTTATGCACTTTCAGCTTGCTTGCTCATTTGACAGGTTCATCAGCTTGTTGCATTGCTCTGAACCTGTGGGCTTGGTCAACGATATAATTTTATTTTCAAAAAATACTTAAATATCAGTTATTAAAATATAATTTATGGCATTGTAATTGTTTCAATGCTCCTGATACACTGAATGGCAGGAAGATTAAATAAATGAATAGACAAACGTTTTAAGTAAAGGCCTGCATTTAGAGATGTTTGAGAAAAACTGTTTGGATTTCGAGCAGTCTCAAGATGTACTTTGTGGAGAAGTGATAAAATGTTGGCTGTCATCAAGCCAACTTAATGAAGTATGTAATGTAGCATTTCTTACCCATTAATGCCCGCGTTGTACCTTCTGGTTGCCCAGGGGGCCCCACATAAGTAATTGCCATTAGCGTGTGACAGAAAATAATTAATTCCGTACGTGCTCGCTTTGTTTTCATTTCTCTTTCCCCCTGGATGGTATTTAGGCTGGTTGTCCATTACTGTGCGTGCATGCAGCCGCTGAAAGCGCTGTTGTTGTAGACAATTATTTACATTGTGCATGTGTTCAGTGAAGTTAAAATGAAGTTTGTCTGGAACAGTGTTCATACTGTCACAGCCCACAGATGAAGAGTCTGATCTCGGGCTGTCAGTCTCTGGATCTGCAGAAGATAAAGGCGATAGAGGGTCACAACCACTGAGTCCGCCTGCGCTGTTACACTGTGCTGGAGGATTAAAACATGCGTTTGGAGATCTCGTATGTCCACCGTCATTATAATGCTGACCGGTGCAACCGCCTACCGCTTTTCCAGCTGTGGTGGTGGGAACTGCCACTACTTGTTTGATAAATCCGGCGGCCAATGCAGGTGTGTTTCTCCGCGGCTGCTGATAGCGGTCTCGCCTCTGCGAGGTTTTGCATACGCGCATCCATAAAGCGTTGGCAGGTCCTTTCTGTTCGTGTTGAATCCAAGGCACCCGAGGATCCATCCAAATCTAGCTTCACAAATCTAATCCACACACTCTCGCCTGAGGACAAACAGGCGTCCTTAAGGGTTAAAAGACTTAAATGAATAGTAAGCAGAAGTTTAAAAATCTCGAAAAGGACTTAATAAATCAAGACTGCTCCTCCAGATGAGTGTTTCCAGCAAACCGAACTGTTGAATCCACAACAGTTCAATATGGCGTAAGGAACTAATCTCGTGCAGACTGCGCATGTCTCTGGAAATTTAAACTCTTCTGGAAGTGTAACACACCCTCTTTCCAGTTCCCCACCTTATTTATCATTATGTTGTCTGTGTTTTTATTAATAATTAAGCAATTTGTTATGCACAAACAATATGGCAACAACAACACATCCACGCAAAAAATAAAGGTCTAAGCTTTTTTGTAAATCACATTCTATTATTCTGTTGAAAAGATTTCACCCCATTTATCTCACCCAGCGGAAATCTGCTGTGACCCGTTTTACTGCTATACGTCTGGAAGCTGGTGTATGCAGTTTGTTGAATAACTTGTTGAATGAAATTCAATTTTCAATTTCAGTTTTGGTTTATTTCTTATATTTGATTGTGATTGAAATGATTTTATTATAACATTCCATGATGCTGAGCATCTCAAGTTTTATTGATGTACATGCTTATGAAAACAGTAAAATGTTGGTATTTTGGTGCAAATTAAAGTATGAGAAATACCCTGTGATGTTGTTGTAAACATTATTAGACCAGAGTGATTTTCATCATTATCATAAGACAATTGTTACGAATGTATTGTTGGAATCAAGACTATATATGATTTATCAATGGAAATATTTCATTAGTCACAGGACACTTACATGAATTTTACTGGCAGCAATTAAAATAAAACCAAGAACATGATAACATGTCAAAGCCCTAAAGGTTAATAATCAGATTCAGATAATTGCAGTGTTAAGATCTATTAAGAAGAGGTATTTCTGTATGATGATGCTGACAAAAGTCAACCATTCAGAAGTTCAGTACAAAATGTCTTTATAGTAAAATTTTTTATCTTTATAGTATATTTTAATCTACATACATAATATACATAAATGTACAATAATACCATTATTTTTCTGTTCTATATAGAATATTCTATATTCTACAGCATATATTGACTCTGAAATCTGGTTCAGTGAACCAGATTTCACAGTAAAATCTGGTTCAGTCACATTTTTAGGATGTCTTTTACATAAAAAATGCATAAAGATAAAAAAAACAGTTTCAAAATGTCATTTGACGACATAGGGATCCGATCTGAGTTATGCAGCTGGTCACAGCAGCAGGAACCGGCTGTGAGGTCTCACTCCGCCATGATGCCAGAGCCTCCAGAGCATCTTTGGGGTTGCAGGGTGCCAGGTCATAAATTGCATAGACAGCGGATAACTGCACCTCGTCTGGCACACCTACAATCATATGACAGTTGGTTAGTGGTTATGTTGTGGCTAAGGGATTTTGAGCCACTAACCCAAAGGGCTGTAAGTTCAATCTCTGGCTAGGAGCAGTTTATGGATGGTTACAGAAAATCCCCTGCACAATTTTGCTCTAGAGCAAAGCACAGTAAGCATACTATAAATCACTTTTTTTGCAGTCTCAGCTAAAAGCAAGGGCTAAATGGTACAATCTGTTGCAGTTAACATGATAAAATTACTTTTTTCATTAAACTAAGTATCTTTAATTTGCAATTACAGTATTATACTATATTTATTTGTACATGTTAAGTACCTTCAGTGATTCCATGTTTGCCGAAGAGGTTTATGACTTTTGCAACATTTTGCACTGATTTGCATAGTCTCTGCTTTACCCCTAACTGGCCAAGTCGACCTGGGACAGACAGAAAAACACTAGTAATAAAGAAAAGACAAAAGGGCAATTTAACATCAAGTTTATTTATATAGCAATGGCACATTGTTACAAACCAGCTGTACATTTTATTTCACACTATTTTACAGTGAAATAAAATGATGAAAAAATTATGAAAAAAGAAAATTATTCAAATGAAAAAAAAAACGAAAATTATTTTAAATCATTAAAAGGTTATGATAATTAACAATGTACAAAACATTATCCTAACTAATGTTCTAAGCAAATGTCTATCTGACATCTATCAGAAGGCTTTATTTTTGTATTATTTGTGATCTTTCCAAGTCCTTTTTATTAAAACAATGAAAGACGACAGGAAAGAGAGAGGGGCAATAGGACTGAACAAACAATGATCAAACCTGTATCCCCTCAGGAGCACTGTAATTTTTTCTGTCACAAACATATATGCTACCAATATATCAAGGCCCTGACCAGACTCTTATGTGTCTGTTTGGTCAGCTTCCACAGTAGTAGGAACATACACTGATTTGGTGTATAAGTGCTTTTAAAAGTTTGGTTGTTTGTTTTAGTTGCTTTTCAATGCCACGTAGCTATATCCGTTTTTCATAATCTAATGTTTTCCATAACTGGATTAACTTTAGTAAAAACAAATTTATTTGAATAAACATCAAGTTACATTTTAAATAAAGCAAATTATTTTAGAAATAATTTTAATTTTTAAACCTTTAAAGCTGCAATCTGTAACTGTGGCCTGTCTATCACCGTCTCTGTTTGAAACAAAATTGCAGGTTACTTTTATGTACATTTCCTGCAAAATTCAACCCAGCAGCTCAAATTATAAATCATTATTATCAACTTAACGTTGCGAATCAGGGTAACATGAGGAATTAGTTTTCAACACTGATTTTAAACACTGATCCCAACAAAATAAACTTACAAATTGCAGCATTAATTTATATTTTATAAGATCTTTACATTTCAATACTTTTCATGCAAATATATTAATTTACCAATTAATCTCAGAACAGCTGCTACAGAAACATCACGGATTGGAGTTTGAAGGGGCCTTTGCTGTTGTACCCATGTGTTCATGATGGGCCAGAGCTCCTTACTATTTAATTAAAAGAAAACAATAGTTTTAAAAACCAAAAGTCAATTTGATTAATATATCAATGTTTTTTATCTGGAAAAACCCTTATGATTTAACATTCTGTGTGCAGCAGATAAACTGTACCCAATAACAACATCGTGTGTCCACTTCCACTTCACGTGCACACAGAAGATCCAATGTGTATATGTATTTCCATGCTGTAGGGCAAAGGTCATGGCCATGACGATGATGATTCTTAAATGTCAAATCTTTATTGTTTTGAAGTGCTTTCAGTGTACTGCTGATCAGTTTATAAATATCATGTGGGGGCATCTAGGAAATAAGACAACCATTACTACCTTACTTACTTTTATATATTGATTTAAAGTAGTGTCAACCTGGGAGCCATGGCCCACAAGTGGGTCTCAAGATGTCTTAAAATTATTTACAAACAAGGATTACAATTAGCTAAACAACAACAAAAATATGACATTGCTGAGTGTTTGGTTATATCTTTTTAATGAATAAAGGGGGGTGGGGGGGGCAGGAAAGGGTATGTTTACAACAAAATAACCCTACACATACCCAGAGGATAATTAATACAGTCATAAAGAAAATTGCAGCCAAACACTGCTTTGAAAGGCTTTGTAACAAATATTATTGATATTCTAGTAATGGTGCAGGCTCCAGTCATCAGAGATTGCAAGCAAAGGGACAAGTAAAGACTGAATACCTTATCCCAGTGCAGATATTTAGTGAGGTACTCCAAAATTTCTCCGTCAGCTTTTAGCTTAGTAACAGTATGAATGGCTCTGCACAAGGAGGTATCATGGATCAACACACTTGGCCATGTTGTGATCATGAACAAGATTAGCTTACAGGCATCTGGAAAATCTAAAAGTAAAGAACCAAATCAACAACATAAAACAATATTTAGATAAACTTTATCTTAAAGAAATTGTTGATGTATCTGATGAAGAAACTCCCGCAAATAAAATAAAGACGAACCACTAACCATGTTCGATGAAGATATTAACACAATTGCTTACCCTCTTTGAGGATGCTGTAGGCAAAGGAATGGGCTTTCTGATAGTACCCCATCTGGCGACATAAACCTGTGTAAACTCTACAGAGAGCTTGCAAATATTTACAGTTCAGAATGCTCCTCTCCATCTTTAGTTTTGTCAAGATGGCAGACATGAGGTTTTCTGCAGAAGACTGAAGAACCAGAAAAAAACATGGCGAAGATATTCACCAATGTTCTTAAAAACAGAACAAACATTTTAATTGTGCAAAGCAGAAGTGCTTACCTGGTTTACGCAGAAATCAGCAATGACAGCCTTTTCTTTCAATCAATATCGGCTCCTGAGATATTCTCCAAAGAAACACATGGCTCTTAACAACAGGCAACACTTCAAAACAGGAGATCCCTATCTTGGCCAGTGCTTCTAAGATCTGGAACTTTTTGCCATCTTTCTTGGCATCTGGTTCTCCATCAATCTTCTGCTCTTCTTGATGGCTTTGAATTACTTGCTGAGTATCAAAGGACTCCAATTTAATGACTGATTGCTCCTTTACTACTTCTGTCGGAGAAACAACACTAGGTGGAGCAGGTGAACAGTGGTCGAGTCTGAGTCTTTTAGCACTCTTGGGTAAAAGCACACCAGTCCTTTTTGGTTTTTGCTAAAGGTTTGGTAAAGTTTTGGTAAAGGCAGTGGATGAGGAACAAATTGTTTTATTTCCTGTTATCTGGTTAACAGATGTATTTGAAGCATCATTTTCATTACCAGCTCTGTTTAGGTTCACATTGCCATGGAGTATGTTTAATGTGCGGGCTCGAGCAGAGAGCTCAGGATACATAGTGTCCAGAATCTGCATGGAATTTTCCTGAGACGCAGGGGGAGGTGAGGAGGATAGGGCAGATGATGGCAGTCTTCCTGGGACCGGAACAGCATGTTTTGGAGTAGCTGATCCAAACTGCAGTGGTGAGGAGGGAACTCCACAAGACGGTGATGGAGTAGTCAAACGTGGAGACGTTTTTGATGCATTTGAATGAACAGAGTCAAAAAAAGGCACTGAAGTTGGCTTCTTAGGAGACCTTTGTTCATCAGTTGTTAATCTTGTTAATGATGATGCAACAGGCTTTGATTGAGTTTGAGGTCTTCCAAATCTTGGAGTAGCAGTCAGCGGCATAACAACCGGAGGCAGTGGGGGACCCATCTCTGACCGAACCATTAGAAGAGACAAAGATGAGGTTGGTGTCATCTCAGCTTTGGTGTTGAGACTTGGAACTATTGATGCATTTCTATCTTGTTCAAAGTTAAAACCTTCTGGATCAACATTAACATGGCATGGGGTGCTGGTATCCACTACAGAGTCTCTTGATGTTACCCTGGAGTTGTCCAAAATTTCAGTACCAGCCAGAGCTCAAGTGTTCAGTTGACATCTCATTATTTTGTTGAAGGAATTTGTTGTTTGCCGGCACTGATGTTCTTATTGGTTTCTCTAAATCATCTACTTGAGTTTCCTCAGGACGATTTGTTTGACTTTTGCAAACTGTTTGAACAGTTATTTCGTTTTCTGGTGGTTTAGCTTCTCTTTCATCTTCAGACCTTATAACTGCTATAGACATTCCAGAGGGAGATAATTCTCTGCTCTCAGAATGCAAACCATGAGGCTCATCTTTGGACAGTTGGACAGCAAAGAAACACTGTTCACTTTCAGAAACATCATCCAACTCATCTGAGGAGATCCTTGCCTCAGACCTTGTGTGAACCTCCCTAACCTTTCTCTTCAAACCAAAGAACTCTTCATCTTCTGATGATGATGATTCTTCATCTTTTGAAAACGTCAAAGAGGACACACCTTCATTTTCTCTCTTCCCTGAAATTTTTTGATATTCTGATATTTTGACATATCTGCTACTGTCCGTATTTCCATGGGTACAGAAGATTTTAATTCTACATTCTTAGGCCTATCTACCTCACAACAGTTTACATCAAGTGTTGAAACATTGTTTACATTAGACATCAACAATACATTAGACTGAGAACCTTTGTGTTCTGAACATTCAACAAAACTAGTGGATGATTGGTCAGGTTCAACATGCTGGAGAGGATCTGATGTTTCTGGTACTTCTGTTTCCTCAAACTGTATTGCGTCACAGTTTTGATTCATCAACAAATCCTCCTCCACAATTTGTGTGGGATCATTTTCTATGGAACCTTCCAATGTGTGTGCATTTTCTTCAACTGGGTGTGCAGTTGGATTCTGGGTGTTGTCTACACAGCTGTGCATTACTATAGACATATCCTCTACATCCATGTATTGGCTATCAGATGATTTGTTTAAGTCCAGATCATCAACTGAGTTTGAATTCAGATGAGTCAATGAAGACAAAAGGTCAGAAAACATTTTTACTCCTTCCATTAACAATGACTTCTGATTACTGACATCAGAATGTACTAATGTTGTGTTTTTAAGAACATGCAAGTCTGACAGTGCTTCTGGTTTTCTATTATTTGACTGATATTCCTGCACCATATCTAACACTGACTGGTCATCGTTTAGGTCATCCTAAAAATAAATGAACAAATAAAATTGTGATACATTATTTATAATACTTGGCATCCAGTAACAAATAATTAAATCTTACAATCCAGCAGGGAGCTACTTAATTGCTTTATGCAACATAATTATTGGCTCTTAAATATTCATGAGCTTCATGTAACTACAAAATCATAGTCCACATTGGAATAATGTTAATGAAACATTATATGTTGACTTACCACTTCTATTAGAGGACTATGCACAGGTGATAAAACTGTAGGCAACGGTCTGAACCATCTAGTCTTCCGAATCCATAAGATCTCCACATAATAAGTCTTCACTGTCAATTTCCTTCTGTGAGAATTCATTAGCTTCATCGGTCCAGGAGTTGACATGTTCAGGGACATCTGAAGTACCTTTTCTCTTTCTGCTTTGTGTACTAAACTTCTGTTCCCTATTGTGCTTGATGAGGTTCTGAGGTGATGATTTAGGCCTGCTGATCTCTGGAGATGCCTTGAGAGAGAGTTTTGAAGATTCCAAATGAGTTTCTGAACACTTGAGATGTTTCCCTGGAGATGAACAGAAAACTTG
The DNA here is from genome assembly GCA_036877525.1 of Chromobotia macracanthus. Lineage (NCBI taxonomy): Eukaryota > Metazoa > Chordata > Actinopteri > Cypriniformes > Botiidae > Chromobotia > Chromobotia macracanthus. The sequence continues at coordinate 5,419,830 of JAZGTH010000027.1, read as the reverse complement.
TTGTCTGATAGGACTGGAATGCATTGATTGAGGTGGTGGTCTTTTAAATTGTGTTTTCAAAGGTGTGGGCTCTCCTGTTGAAATAAAAAGAGCTGCTACTTTAACATGTGGCATGAGAGATGTGATACTGAATTTCAATGAGGTAAAATTTGGATAAATCAGTTCAAGAATTATTACCAGTGAGAAGCAACTGTTCTTTGGTTTGTGATGCAGGTTCCACGCAATGCCAGAGCTCCTCCAGAAGCTTTCTAACTTTGCCTGAAAAGGAAACATTAACAATAGCACATCTGCACATTTTGGTGGAATAGTTTACACTTTTTAACTTTATAAATACCCAGAGACTTTATCGAGACTAATGAAGAGACCATTTTAAACAATGCATACCTTTGTCAATTTGCAGCTCAACCTCTGTTTGACAAGATATAGTCCTTTTCTCTAAGACAAAAATAGACAAAAATAAAAAAAATTCTTTGGTTTAATGGCTGAAAAACCACAATAGATCAAACTTATATGAACGTTAACAGATGCCATCAGGCACAGTTTATGCCTTTGTTAAACTTCTCAAGTTTGTTTAGCCTTTGCTAAAGACAAAAAGGAAACAAATAATTAACAACAATAACTGTTATTGCAATATTCAAATTCAAGGCTGTATTTTATTCTGCATTGTATCAAAAGATGTACAAGGCTGAGGAAAAATTCTAACCTGTGTTGTGTGCAGAATTTCTTCAAGCCTTCTTTTCTCATTCTTTAGATCAATGATTTCATTGCTCTGTTGAAACTTTGTCTCTGTGTGTAAATAAATGCAATGAGATGAGACCTTTGTTCTATTTGAACTCTACAGTGCATTAAATCAGCTGCTGGACAGGGGGGAAAAAAGTACTAGTGAAGCAGATGTATTGATATTAGGAAATTATCTATGACTTGTTCAAATGGGATTTCCTAGCCCTTTTTGAGAAAGACTTTTTAGTTAAAGATTAACATCTTAAGACTAAAACATTAATGTTTTAAAATTAATTAATTAGAGTTCATATTTAATTTGTGCTGCTTTACAATATTAATCAGTAAATCAACAGACCTTTCAGCACCCAAAGTTCATTCTCAATGTTTCCTTTTCTGGGAAAAAGTGTAACACATCAGTCACTGGAGACATATATAGGTTCTACAATGTGTATTATGACTGTAATAGATCTAGCAGGACTTACAAAATAAGTGTCTTGGCATTCTCCATCTTCAGATTCTCAAGCTCCTCAGCAGTCTGCTGATACTTGTGCAGCGATTCCTTTGTACAGTAAATAAACCAAAGAAATTAAGGTCTTAAAAAATACAACCAACAAGTCAAAACAAGAGACTAGGAACAAATAGTATAATAATCCTGCTATTATATGAGTGAAAACTATGAAGTTATCCAGCTTATGCACAGCTTTATTCAGAATGGTTAAGGCCTGCATCTAACCTGCGCTTTCTGAAGACCTTCCGCTAATGTCTTCTGTTGTGCTCTGAGCTTCTCATTCTCCAGGTTCTGCCTCAGCACTGTGTCTGTGCAGAGAATTGTACAATCACATGTTGATGGACAACAATCCAGTGTGTGTATGAATCATACTGTACACCACAGAAAGAGCTGATCTGACTTTTGACATTTTCAGAAATTACTTATTCTGATCCTAAACTAACCTCATACATACCCCTCAGCTTTCCTTAAGGATTCTTCAACTTTCTCTTTTCTGGGAGTAGATAAACACCGTGAGCAGAGAATCATGGCACAATAACTTTGCTTTATATCATTTTTAACACCTTATCAGCAACAATTGCTATTTATAGATGAGATCTTACAGAGAAAGGGTCTGAGCATTGTCAGCTCTCAGCTTCTCAACATCCTCACATTTCTGCTGACAAGATTGCAAATCAGCCTGTTACACAAAATAGCAGAAGATAGAAAAATTAACATACACATATTTCCAGTCAACTGCTTTACTCTGAATCAGCCCCGCTAACCCACAATACACAATTCTACTAGCTCCGGTATGTGTGAACACAGACCGTTGTCTCCTCCAGCTCAGCCTTCATCTGCTCAAACCTCACTGTTTGTTTCTCTAAGGGCTCCAGCTTCAGCAGCACCTCATCCAGCTGTCTGTGCAGTTTGCTGCTCTCTCTGAGGCAAACAGGACACCATTAACAGGCCTTATCCTTTCCCCATTCAGTCAACATAATGAACCCAGTCATTATGCTTGTTTATTTTGAAATTGTCCACTGTATTGAACTTTTACACAAATTAGAAAGACAAAAGGAAATCTTGCATTGCAAATGCTCATGTCTTAACTTTGGGGACAAATCTGTAGCAACTAAGTGCTTGTACAATAGTACCCTGGCTGTGTATTACTCAGAGATATTATTGTAAGTGAAACAAAGCAACCTCTGTCAATGTACCAACTGGAAACAGCACAATGGTCTACCTGAATCACATGTACCTTGTAGGCCAATCTTATATGTCACTGAAGTGCTTTGCAAATGTAATAACAGTCAGAATCTTGTGGCACTGTGTGTTTTTGAGCAGATGTTGTAGGCTCCCCAAGGGAAGGAACTCTGGTATTACCTTAGTAATGACATAAGAAGTTTAACCTATTTGCAATGATTAGAATGTGTGATATATTCTAAATCTGTCATGGTAAATGCTGGTTATTTATGCTATTTTAACTTTACTGTAAATAACTTTTGTCAAAAGCACCAGCTATAGGGGCAGTTGTGGCCTACTGGTAAGTGAGTCGGGCTTGTGATCAGAAGGTTGCTGGTTTGATTCCAGCGCTGGCAGGTAGCAACTGAAGTTGAGCAAGGCACCTAACCCCCAATTGCTCCCCAGGCGCAGTAGTGTGCTGTCCACTGCTTCACGTGTGTGTTAACGACTTGCAGTGTGTTCAGTCCTCACCAGTGATGGGTTAAATGCAGAGGTCACATTTCGGGTATGGGCTACCATATCTGACAAATATGTCACTTTCAAAGTTCTAAAACATAAATTTCATGCAAATATAAATCTACATTGCACTGCATGTCATATGTTTGAAGTGGAGAGAAAAATCAGGTCTCACCTCTGTGATTTTTGAAGCTGTAATTTTTGGTCAAGGCATACAGGGATGGATCCATGAAACAACATGTAATCTTTGCAGGCTCAAATCTCTTATAATTGGATTATAAATTATAATATAAATCCCTTGTAATTTGTTTTTTCTGTGTCCCCAATTACTCTTACTAATATTTCTGATAATATCATCCATGTACACTCAGAGATTTAGGACATATATTAACGGGGGGCTGATATGTAATTCTAGTTAGAAATGGCTTTTAAAAGGATATCATCACATTTCTCTTTGTATTCACTCAAAAGGCTGCTGAAATAACAATGTTAAAAGGTTAACAAATAATAAATACTGGAGTAATGAAAACTTAAACTGGAGTAACTTAAACAAGCAATGCAAATGTGTATGTTAATGTATGTTAACAGTGACTGCACAAACTGCATGTACTGACCGCAAAAATGTAAAAATGAAAGATCACTCACTCTGTGTCGATGATCTTTTGCTAAAGCGTTATCAAAGCAGCCACATATTCATCCAAACTCTGAGAACAAGCAGATCAGCATTATTCACTAAGCCTGTACCATGAACAAGGCAACGTATCAAAATACACTACTGAAAGTTATCCATACTTCCAAAGAACGTTTCACGTTTAGCTTCAAGCCTTTCTGTAGCTCAAATGGTAGAATGTGTCCAGCAATGTCAAGACCATGGGAGTCGATTCCCAGGAAGGATTAATTAATCGTTAAACCTAAATGCACTGTACGTCACTTTGAATGAAATCGTCTGCCAAACGCAGACATGCAAGTTGTCGTTGATTGCATATAATGACAGTATTAAGCATAAACTTTAGGTATGACAGTGAAATGAAAATCTGCAAATTAATAATAATCGAGATCTGCAACCAACATATGCACTGAACAAAGTTACTAGTTCATGGATAATACATTACATGGAAAATACAACTTTAAAACGATAACTGTCGTTTGTCCATATACCATAACTAGTGGCTGAGACAGATCAAGTCTTCATTCACTTAAACGCAGCAAATATTATTGACAAATTAAATTATATAAGTAATAACTATATTAAATGACTATTTTATTAACTCTCTCTCATTTTCACAGCCTGGCCATCATTACTGGAGAACCTTAATGTAAGGTTCCAATAATGGACTATCTGTTAATTTAAGGAATAAACTCACCTGATTCAAACGGCGCAATTTTGACAAGTGCCAAAAGTCGCTTCAGAGGCGATTCCTCCGAATTTTGACTGGTTCTCCCCCGGCATCATGGTATGCCTTTTTTATAATACAAGCAAAACGGTATACGTTTGTCACAATCCTTCAAAACGCGCAACCAACACAACACCGTCATATCATCGCATACACAAACGTTCCGCAGCACGTTGACTGAGGACCACACGGGAAAGACCGCGGCTGCCTGTCGAAAACGCCTGATTAAAAGTGATACAGTTTAATACAATGTTTCAAACCACTTTATAAAATAAAACGTAATTTTCAATGTGGAATTAATTAATTGATATACATTTATTAACCATGCATGTTGTGTGGTGTAGTACACAATCAGGCATAATCAAAGCCCCTTTAAGGAAATCTCCACACTCAGCAGCCATCTTCGCAACGCCTCCAGGTAGTTACGAGGGGACACAGATATCTTTAAAATCGTTGACTAAGGTCACAATGAAACACTGTATTGTAGATCAGCTTGTATTGTGAAATCAACTGTATCATAAATTTCTCCTAAATGTCAAATTGTGCTATTAAAACAACTTCCCTTGTCAAACACCCTGTAAAGAGCTCCTCTGATCTCCCCATTCATAAAAATACGATTGCAGTTCTTGTTAATTCTATAATCGTTGGCATAATATTGTAGGCGGGCGGGGCTAAGTGGCCCAGTAGCCAGTGTTGCCAACTTGATAGTTTTAGCGAGTTTTAGACCACCTTAGCGACTTATCAAGAACTTACCTTCTTAGAGTAGGCTGTAGCGCACTACAATGCACTGAGTAATACTCAGAGGATGTGCGCTGTGTGAGAGAAACAAATAAGAAAGATGTTTTCTTCTCTCTAATGATTCTGCATGTAAATGTGCCCGAATAATCTGCATAGCATCTGTCTTTACCTTATGTTTATGGTGTTTTGTCAGATTTGTAAATCAGTAGCATCAAAGTCGCGATCAGTCACTACATTTTCTACTATACTTTTTATACTCTTTCCATTGTTTGTTGACAGAAACAGAAATATGTGAATGAAATATGTGAAGCTATAACGCGGTGACGTCATGTACATGCAAACTAGGGTATGGCATTATCTGGCGACATTTAGCAACTTTAGCTATTTTCAATTTACAACACTGCCAGTACCTGTTACTTTTCTCATCGGTGGTAAGGTGGACCAACTTTTTGATTTAAAGGTACCTCAGAGGATAACCACTTCTTTGTCAGTTATTTTAATGTGTGAAGTGCCAGGAAATGAATTCTATTGCTCTTTGAAAATATCTTACCATTTGACACTCGTGAGACAAACTGAAGCATGCGTGCACGCCCCTTAGCGGTCACGTTCTGATACGTAAAACTTATCGAGCAGTTTTTAGACCCAGTATGAAAACGCTTTATTAAATCTTCTCCATAGACCCCTTCTATCTTCCCGAATTTGGCCCTTTTGCACTTAAAGCAAAATACGCCCTGGACAGGTTTCTTGCAATTCACCCAAAACAAATGCGCATTTGGTTTCCTCCTATTTCAAGGCTATTAAAAGGTTTCTTAGTACCATGCTGTAGAGCACTTTAAGGTATTACATATGTTAATTTATACTGTTTACAAAACTGAGCATTGTATTAATTCTAAATGCAATAGTGTTATACAAGTTATGTATTTAAAGAAATGTTGAAATAAGACTATAAAACAAACTTGGTGTTTCCTTTTCCCAGCTTTAATCACCAGCATTTAGTTGGTTGCTGTTTATGTACACTTTAAGACATCTCCATTAAAGTCCTTAACAGGAAAAAAACAAAATAAAAAAAATATTGTCCGAGTTTAACTGGACATATGTTCAGATGAGCCAAAATCTTTTCTCCATTCTACAGAAGCATAACAAGAAACCAGTGCTGTCATTTGTAAACTAAAATATGTCCAGTCATTGAGTAACAAACTACAGTGTCTGTTAACTGCTTATTTTAGGCTGGTTTACTGCATCAAAATGTGCAGGAAATGATGCAGTGCTTTAGGTGGAAGCCACTGAGAATGTGATCACAAACTGCACAGCCTTCACTATGAAACTGTTACAAAAGCAATGTGTCCATCCTTGTTAAATCTGTTACATTTTGTCATACAGGTATGTCAGTGGCTTGGTTCATCACACACCAGCTTTTTGTTCCTAAGCCATTCGCTGTTTGGCTTCCATTAAGAAGCACAAAACACAAAACACACTCGATTGTTCTCTCACATTCAAACTATATTTACAATTTACTTATTTTCCCCAGTCAGTCTTCCCCTCTCTTAAAAACAAAAAATAGCCGCAAATTCCTCTGCGTTTTTATGTCGAATCAGTTTCTGCTCAGTTTTGTCTCAGTCATCAGTCGTCTCCAGCACGCTCTGACTCAGAGCCAAGTCCCAGTAGTGCTCGGTGCCATGCTTCTTAAAATGTTCCCGAGCCATGCTTTCTGTAGGACACTGTTTAAACTTAACCTCCCCATAGCTCCGTTCCATAGCTGTGCCCTGTAAATAAAACATGACACATTTATAACAAACAAGAAATGAGTCTAATGACAGACATTTCATGTCTGGCAAGCTGTCTCTTAAGACATGCATTTACCTCCCAAACCAATGTACACCTATTATTCTTCCTGGAATCCTCATCATCTGAACCTTCAGGCTCTGGTGGAAATACAGAATATCAGTACCTTATCACATCACATAGAAAGTCTATCATGAATCTGCACTTCATTTACCATCTCTCTTTGAATTCGGCTCATCCCATTTAATCCTATTCAACATCAGCCGTTTAAACTTCTTTTGTGCCTTGGGTCCTACAAGGAGAAAATGAATTGTCATTTAAAAGAATGAATATTTTCATGCGAATCATTCAGTCAGCTTTACTCACCTCCCTCTACGACTACGATGTTGACGTCTTTGTGCAGGACCACAGTGCCGGTGAGGTAGAGCTGGTTTGCATTGGCCTCTACCTTAAACTTCTTGGCAGGGTTTTGAAGATTTCGGATCCTAAGCAAAAGTGAGTGAAGAGCACAGGCATTAATTTGTAAATCAGACATCACTGGCTACTCTATGTTTACGTTGTTGTGCGCAACTAGTGAGAACAATGCAAACATATATATATATATATATATATAACTTTCAGTTTCGCTATGTGGTTGACAGCACATGTTGTTGACAGTGTCGTGTTTAGTACCTGTAAACAGTAATGTGAACCCCATGACTTAAATCCTCCTTTAGTTTCTTCACCTTCTTCTCTTTCCTTTGATTTGCTGTGAGTTTACGTGCTGCGTTTGCCTCCTCGTGGGCCCTGACACACACATGGAAACATGATTTATAAGATGATGTGTTTATGTATAAGCACGAGAGCATATTGTTACAAAGTGCTTGTTTGATTAAGACACTAATGGCTTTGATTGTCTTTGATTTTATAATACTGCTTGTGTGTGTGACAGAGTGAGAGATCTTACTTCTGTCTCTTGGCCATTTGCGCTCTAACGTGAGCCTCCACTTTGGTGGGGTCCTGCACAGCCTCGGTCCCCAAAACCCTCATCAGATTCGAGATCCGCACTGCACACACATAATAACGCGTTATTAACATTTTAACATTTATTTACAATTTAATACTGTAAGTAAATTTATACTAAATCTGATTTTTAAAAAGGTGACTGGCAGATGATATACCTTTGGGCTCAGGAGGAGGCATGAGGCCCAACCGAACCTTCTCCTGCAGCTCTTTCTGGCTTTCTCTGCGAGTCTGTCTTCTCAGTTTCTTCTGTTCATTCTTGGTCAAATACACACCCAGGGTCACTGGCTTATCAGTGTCCACTGAGAGCAGCAAACAAACAGACAGGCAGAAATGAAGGAATTAACAGTTAATCAATAAGTTTTGCCTTGCAGAACTGAAATATTTGCCTGTCTCACATCATGTGAAAATACCTGGAGGTGCCATCTGAATTGGGTGCTCAACCAGATTAGTGACCCCATGCATCTCAACCCCATCTAGATTTGGCTGTGCGTATCTGAGATGCAAAAAAACATGCCAATAATCTGGTAAAGATTAAAGGAATCCAGTGTATAATATTAAGGTAACCAAAGGTAATATTAAGGTTCACCAAAAATGCAATCTCTATCATTAATGTTACAGCTATTCTTGCTGTATTCTTGAGTGTTGTAAATGTATAACTTGAACATACTGTAAGTTACTTCAGATAAAAACATCTGACAAATGCATACATGTAAATAAAAACCTTGCCCTCTGCAGTAATTCACAAATCTGTACATTCAAATTAAATCAAATACCAAATATTCAAATTAAAATCAAATATTGGCTCAAATGTCAAATTGCCATATTTCAATATCAGTGCATTTTTTGTCCTTTTGAAGATTGACAGTTATTGCTCAAAACAGTTCCTTTCGTGTTCCTTTAAGGAAACATCATTATACAAGTTTGCAATGACATTAACATTAATTATGTTGTTAACAATAAAGTTAACAAAAACAGGCTGAGTTAATAATGTTTAATACAGATGTTTCATTCGGGTGAACTATCCCTTTAAATCCATTTATCATCTTTCTAAAACTCTCCTTTGTAAGCAAGATTTGAGTACTTCTTACAAGTCTATGTGGGAGGGCAGGATGTAGGAGTCCCACCACTCTATATGAGGAATCTCTCCCTCTCCCAGTTCCTTCTTGGGGGCGATTAGAGCCAGTTTAGTGGAGGCCTGAATACCCGTCTTCTTGGCTGCCTGAGCAATCTCCATCTGTAGCTTCTCCAGCTGAGACTGAAGACAGAGAGACAAAGACACATTTAATAAGGTCACAACAACAGCTGTTCACAGGTTGCTGTTCAATGATTGAAATATAACAAAGGTTTGCAATAACTGGAATTTTTGATACTTCTACAGGTTGTGTGTGTGTGTGCATGAGTGCTTTGACATATCTAAGATGATCAACAAACTGTGACGCTCTCATAGCAAACTAATCTGACAAGACAAGCCTGACGCACCTGCAGCTTTCCCCGATTTGTTTTTACTGTATAAACTGTAACAGTAAAACATGGCTGTTCCCTTTCAGAAGTTGTAGTGGTGCTTTCTTTTCCCAAAAAGAATATAAGACATGTAGGCTATATCATTCTCAGTTTTAATACATTTGAATGTAATTTAAATTAATGTAAAGCATTACGGTATTGCATTATTTAGCAAGTTATCACATCTTCCTTCAATGCTTTCTACAACTTTCTACAATACTAGGAATGCTGTTGTCCACCTTTGTGCGTATGCGCTGGGCGATCTTTTCAAAGCGACCCTGTTCATGGAACTTGAAGCCCTTCCTGGCTCTCTGGGCAGGAACAAGCGGCACACGTGGGTCAAAATAGGATGTGGATTCCAGATCATCAGCGAGTTTTTCCTTCAACTGCTGCCGGAACTGCTCTCTCTTCACTGCTCTGATGTTTGCTAGACAGATGAGGAGAACGAAAGGTGTAATGTATGCTGCACTCTTTGGCAAATGCTGTATGTCACCTGTGGATTCTATATATAAAAACATTTGCATACAGCGCACAGTATACATTATATGCTTCGGAAATAATAATACTTTCCATATTGTTTTTTGCTATTCTGAACATAACAATAGACAGGCGTGTGCTTTACCTTTCAGAGTGGGCATGCGATGTGTGAGCTCGATTTCTTTGCCACTGGCATCAACAGTTCTTCCAAGCTCGTCTAAAATGAGCGGCGTCGGCTTTGAAACTTCACGAGGTTCCACTTTACTGTAAACAAACCCATCAGATACATTTGACCTCTCTATGCCAACATATTGCAATAACTCATTAAATACAACACTGAAACATTTTGACTCACGGTGGTGCGATGCCCATGGCATGCAGGTTGGCAAGAGCTACTAGGTTATGCGGCCCTGTGTTATTCAAAGGACCCAGAATCCCAGGTTTCATGGCCAGCGTGGACTGGATCTTAGCCTGCAGTTCTGCTGCCTTGCGAGCTTTCTCTATAGCATCATTCATGAAGTTAGCAGCCTGGGAAGGGGCAATGGACTGGGCTGTACCCACCACTGGAAGGGCGGGACGTGGAGCACTGGGGTCTGTCTGAGGGGGAATCAGCGGTAATCTGGGCTATAAAAGAGGCAGAGAAGGACTATAAACTTTACTAATCAGAACTTAAAACATCATTGTCTATATATAAATGTAAATGATTGTTGTATATTGTAGCCATCAAAAAGCAGAATAAAAATAAAAACGTAAAATTTGTTTTGGATATATTGCCGCTCCCTAAAGTACTGCAATCTCACCTGCACAATGGGGACAGGAGCCACAAAACTCAGCTGTTTCTTTCTTTCCTCAATCTGCCGCGTGGCTGCTTCCATCATCTGCTTGATCTAAAGATGAAATCACATACAGTGTGAACACATTTCCCAGCAGGAAGGAGATGACTGAATATCCTGAATGAACAACTAGATTAAACTGTGTATGTTACAGTTTAAAACAAGTTACCAATTTGGTTTCCTAGAGAACAGATTGCAATAACGTTTAAACATTTTTGTTGATGCTGACAGTGATGGTATCAGTATGTATTATGCTGTAACAGCGTGTGTTACCTGCATCTTGGTAAGCATGCCAGGGCTCTCTGTAGGGGGACCAGGAATAACAGCTGGCTCCTCCACCTCCTCAAAGCGAGGAACTCTCTTCTTCTTTACTGCTGACTCTGCAATCGCTCCGTCCTTCACTCCTTCCACCTCATCTCCAAACACCTCCTTAAACGGGAGAAAAAGAGGAAAGAACTGGAGAAAGACAAAAGCTACAAACACATTTTCCCATTTAACCACCTGAATTGGTAGCAAATACAAAATGCTGTACATGACAAAATAACATGATAGGCTTGTGATCCCAAAGCTTATAAGGTTACGGAATCTTACATGTTAAATGAACAGACTGCACTCTACAACAACCCAGAAACCATTAACGGGGGCACTAGAAGTTTAGGGGGCTCAGAAAAAAAGTCTCTACCTTCAGTTCTCTTTTGCGGTTCTTCTCTCCAGAACCTTTACTGCCACGAGAGTTCCTGCTTTCCTCCAGTGCCTCAAAGAGACGCTCTACAAAACTACTTGCTGACTCATCAAGAAATGGCCTCAGCTGGTCTACAAGGAAAGAAGGACCACACAACTATTTATTTATAAGCATATTTTAAGACAGCAAACAATTTTTAATCAGAAAAACTTACTATTCTATTATCTGTTCAGGCATTCACACACAAAATTAAATGTGATTATTCATAACAACCAATCACATACCTACACAAACACGCACATACTTACCAGTGGTTTTTCTCTTGTCTAGCCCTTTTCCCACACAGTGTAATGCTGCTGTGACCACAGTGGGTTCCGAAAATCCAAGGACCTTCTTCACTGTGCGCTCCACCCATGGCCTTAGCTCATCCACCTCACGCTTGGGCAGAGACATGCTAGGGGAAGATCAAATTATATGTCAGGTCAACACAGGCAGACATTTTACTATACATATATCTATAACAATTGTGTCTCAGTAAACATTACATTACGACCGTTAATTAATGTAAACTTACAAAAAATAGTTTTTGGTGTGCAATTCCGTGTACATACAAAAGATAATATTGACAAGCCATTATTCAAACTTTACCCAACTTTTTAGAACATGTGTATCAAGCCTGGGCATTTAGGCTTAATAATCTGCAGTTCTCACTGCACTCTTTATACGTTTTTCACTTTGATCTCTATTGTCAGTCTTATGCTAGTCAAACTCCAGGTTCAATACAAAGGTTTCGGGCTTCGATTCACTGCAGTAGTTCTGATCACTGTTATGTTTATACAAGTTCAGATACTCTGGTCATACAAATTACCATATTCACCATATCATGGTTATGACAAAATAGTCATTTAATACTAAATATGGCATTTTTGTGACTATTGTAGTTACAATGGTAACAATTTAAGGGGGTTTCCGTAGCAACCGAGACGAACCCTGACACAAACACACTTACCTCTTACTTTCTTTAGCTGATTTACAGCGAACTGTCAATAATCTCTGCTATTATTTCACCCTTGTGTCTTATTTTCTTCTGTCAAACCAGATGTCAATGAGAACGCGAACCGGTCAGAATTTAACGAAGAAAGAAAATGTCCTGAAATGTTTCTAGACTATTCGGCTCTCGCGGTATTCACTGAACGTTTTCCAATCGCAAAACGGAGACGGAAGTTGCTGATACACGTTTCCGGCGGAAAACTCTGCTGTCTCTCTAGTGCCACCTTTCCAGCTGGAGCGGAACAACAACAAAAGAAGACGCTACAGTTTTCTACGCTTTAATCAGCAGACATCCCACCACGCAAAAAAACATTTCAGAGAAGTAGCACCAACTGCCCAAATTACCCCAATCCACCTCCCCCCACCCCAAACAAATTTATTAGAACATTTTTAGCAATCATTATATTAATTTTGAATTATGAACTGACAAGAGAGTGAAAGGGTTGACTGTATGCCCGCCCACCGAGACAACCGATTGGTCTATTTAGCGCATATGAGACCAATCATCAGAGGATGCTCATTCTGTTGCAATTCAAAACGTACTATATTTGCGTCTCACTGCGCAGCCTCCGAAATGAGATGTGGCTTATATCACTACATGTGTGTCTCTCTCGCACGATTTCCGGGATATTGTATCTAATTTGCGGGCATCAGGGAGCCACTACGAAAATGCGAGAGAGGTGGGATGTCTGAATCAATTTCATTGCTTTTGGTGTTTTTTTACCTAATCAACAGTATTATTCTGTTACTATACTTAGACTACAACACAATCTCTTTAAGAATGCTTTAATTGTTAAGATAAGTGATGTAATTGAAACCATTTAGCGTCATTAAATGTTACAACTTTTGTCCCATAGGGGGCAGCAAAGTAAGACAATTAATGTGGCAAATCATTACACAAATGAATCACAGTATCACATCATTCTCAATCTGTAACCAAAACAAAAGTTAAAATTTGAACTGACCAGTGGTTAATCTTATGGAATCTTCACATTATCACCATCACACACACACACCATCTTTTCTCCTCTGTTTGATGTAGGTCATGTGAGTGCACTAGTATGAACAGCAGTGATGAGCCTGAGGCAACTCTCCCTAGAGTCTGACAGATTTTATGCTCCTCACCCGCCATCGTTGACTCCCCTCCCTTTTATCAACCAAACACTACCAGACTGCGGGAATGTTTCGTAACATTATGCCAACCCCAGTGTGTTTTATAAGTACCTTCACAATGGCAGGACCCCTACAGAAGCACCACATCCATGCATCTGAACAATGTTTTGAGTTATTCAGTCTCTTTTGGTTTATTTTGCTCTTAATGACTCCCAGGAAAGACAAACCAGGACATTGTACAGGGGTTTGTGGCTGGGACTCTCCATACCCAGTCCTTGAATCCCAGATTCATCCATAACACAGTGGAACAGCGAATACCCTGAAGTGTAACAGACCTCAGTGTGGGTGTGAGGGTCATGTTTTACCTACAATACTATTCCCACAAGTATAGCTTTACCTGCATTGTGAGGATCAGCCAATTGTTCCCATGAGGTAAATAGCTTAAACACACCGCATAGTCTTAATAAAAATCTAAAAATGATAAAACAAAGAGGTTTTCATGAGGGTTAGGTTTAAAGGCAGGGTTAGAGATTAGATAATATTATTAGCTCAGTATAAAGACAATAGAAGGCAATGGAAAATCCCATCATGATGGTAAAACAAACATGTATTTGTGTATCTTCACCTCTGCCATGTGAGTTTTTAAGTGTGTGTATAATGGGTTTTTTTTTATTTTTTTTAAAATAGCATGTCATGTCATCCTATATATTTGTCCTGTGTCGACTGTGTGACTTAATCCATTGACAATATGCTCCCCTTCCGTCTTCGGCACTATATAAAACCCGGATGGTGTTAATATACATTAGAAGGAATGAGCTGTTAAATGTGTCTGGGATCTTGATGCGGCAGTAAAGTTCAACTCCTGGTGTGTGTTATCATTGAACAGCACTGTGCTTGAAGACTCAGTCTGCTCTTTGTCTACACTCAGTTATGTGAACTGGTGGTTTATTTGTCAACTCTGCTCCTCTACAGGTTGGTGACAGTTTTGTAAAACACCACAATAAAAGCCATGTCAGACTTGCCAGTATGAAGGCAAATATGTGTGTGTGACAATGATAAATGCTTTTTGTGGATGTTGCAGGTGTAGTGGCCAAAAACGTTTACGATCTGTCTCTTTTGCCTATCTGTAGTTTATTAGTTCACTCATAATTCACTCATCTCTTTTTATTTGTTGAGGTGACTGATATGTTCATACCAACTCACTGACACTACATATGTATTTAGAGTGTGTATATGTACACATACAGCCATATATGTACACATCTATGTGCCTTTGTCTAGATTACAACTACATTGTTATCATACAATTATAACAACATTTTAATTTATTTTCTACAGAAAAATCAGGCTTGGAAGTTATTATGTAAAATTCGACTATGAAGTAGCTTCCACTAAAAAGTAAAGAAAACTTTTCCTTTATGCAATTAAGATTCGTTTATTTCATTGTTATGAAAGGATGAGAAAAAACGTGCATATTGTTTTACTCATTAAAGCATGTCATCATTATGTCTCACCATGCTAGGTGAGAAAGAGGTCCGCTGCATGTAGCCGTTTGAAACTCAAAAGCAGGCGCTTGTGTGGGCACGAGGAGTGCGAGACACAATAGCACGGAGCAAAACTGAGCCACTAAAGCCAAACGCCAAACATGTACCAAATTACAGTTAAATACAGCTAATCAACAACCATCCATTTTCTCTGAAC
Source organism: Chromobotia macracanthus (assembly GCA_036877525.1). NCBI lineage: Eukaryota > Metazoa > Chordata > Actinopteri > Cypriniformes > Botiidae > Chromobotia > Chromobotia macracanthus. The sequence continues at coordinate 5,404,650 of JAZGTH010000027.1, read as the reverse complement.
TAAACACTTCCGTAATTCTGTTTTATAATTGTACTAATCAATATTTCTAATAAAGATGAAAGCATTTACATACGTTTGCATTTGTAATGTAGTGAGCATAGCAATGCTGGATTAATTTACAGATGATCGTCACATTGATCATTATTTTATTATACTTTGCCCTAATTAAATAACATTACATGAGTGTGTGAGTTTGCACTTGTGCTTTAATTTACCTTGGTGCATCGTAGCAGTGTTGCAGAGTGCGTGTGTGCGCGTGCAGCTAGCGTGAGCTCTAATGAAGTGTTTGAATGACTACAGCGAGTACATCATCCGCCCCGCCTTCCTCCAGCGCTTTCTCCTTCAGACATACTGTAGAGCGCAAGTCCACCAATACCTCCATTCATTGCCATGAAGAAATACACATCCACACCTTTTGTAAATTTCTCAATTAAAAAAACGAATTAAGAAATAAATGTATTCTTAAATTGCAATTTTAAAAGTACATTTAAACATGTATTTTGTTTTCATATTTAAATTAGATAAAATAAATAGATTAAATAAGATTTAAACAAAGAGGTATTCAGAATAGAGAGGGAGAGAGAGAGAGAGAGAGAGAGAGAGAGAGAGAGTAATATGTATGTCTACATAAATATCCTGGTTGCATTGGGAAGCATCATTGTTGTGGTCCAAAATAACATGAGATCACCTTCTCTCTCTTTAAATGTCCTACACACATTTGTACACACAAGACACAGAGGCAATACATTCTGCCCTCCCTCCTTTCATTTTTGCCCCTGGTTTCCATCCTCCAATAGAGAAGAAGAGGGGCAGATAGAGGAAGGGGTGGAAAGGGGGGCAGAGGGAAGTGGTGTGGCAGAAGGACACGGTTTGGGGGAGTATGGGCTGCTCTCTGCCTAAAACTGCTTGGATACAAGGGGGGAGGTGTGTAAATGTGGGTGTGTCGAAGTGGGTGTGTGTTTGTGGCTTTATTACTGATTAGAAACATACGTGAGTGTGTTTTCATGATAGTGTGTGAAGCAGAAGTGCATTGTTGTGTGATTTTTTGGTAAATGTATGTATTTGTAAATGTGCAGTCTGTGAGTGTGTATGTGTAAGCAGAAGCACACAGTTTGTATTTAGGAGAAGTGGTGATTTAAATAAACAAAAAACTGGTTAGTTAATCATGTGGTATTGTATGCTTGCCTGTATTTTTTTGTCTGAATAAATTCTTCCTGTGTGCAAGTAAACACCATAGCAAGGGTTTGGCAGGTTAACAAACCTAAACTAGTAATTCTTAACCAGACAATGTAATTTAGTTTAAAGTAAATTATGCAGCAAAACTGATTTACAAAACAAACAACAAAATATAACAGTTTTGGTAAAAACACTCTTGCAAGTTCAAGGTTTCATCCTGTGTGTATACTTTTGAGTGTGTGTGCAGCCTCTGAAGTACGGTGATGGTGATTATTAATAAAACAGGAAAAAATCTGTCTCTTCTTTGGTTACCATGGCTACAGGAAAAGTTGTGCCAAATTTGTATCCAAGGCTCAATTGAGATTTAGATTTTATTTCAGCTCTGAATTAATTTAAAATCACCAAATATTTCACAAAAAAAAAAAGAAACAAGACCAAAACCAAAGATGTCAGTGTATTGTTTGGCTGAACAAAAAAATTCAATGAAGAATGCAGTGTTAAAAGAATATGGTCTTCGGCAGATTAATTTCCTGACCAAATAACCCTGTAGGCATTGGCATATGAAAACAAACACAGCTCATTTACTCCTACATACCTCTATACACACACAGACACACACACACACACAGCTGGGGTGAGGTTAAATCCCACCCAATCCATGACAGATTAAAACAGTCAAGTCTGTCAGTTACAGTATTCAACCTGTTTCTTTCTCTTCCTCTATCCCTCATAGAGCTCTCTCCAAAATTTTAATGTTCTAAATCTGCACCCCCTGCAGAGCCACAGCTGCCACACTGGAGCTTTGCTTCAATATACACTCTTCCTCGTATAGTGCTGCTTCAGTACAGAGCTCTGCCTCACTATAGCGCTGCTTCAGTACAGAGCTCTGCCTCACTATAGCGCTGCTTCAGTACAGAGCTCTGCCTCACTATAGCGCTGCTTCAGTACAGAGCTCTGCCTCACTATAGGGTCATTCTGTGTCAACGCAACCATTGGTCTCTGTCTTAAATTTTGGCCTTAAATATTTTTACAGAAGCAAGACCGACATAAATAGTGATGAAATCCAAAATATTAAATGCCATTGAAGATTAGTTACTAAGTAATTTGTAGAGGGGGTCAGAATGACAGTTTTCATCTAATATTTGGAGCCATATTAGCAGGGATAAAAATATGACTTGAGAAAGATGCCAGCATCATTTTTTTATTTTTATCACAGAGATTGGTATATCCATTAGTGTAATATGTTGGCTTTAGCAATCCTTGTTGTATTATATGCCAATGGTGATTGTTCAAATGAAGAAAAAACACTTATCGTGTACTTTTTACAAAGTTTACATGCTTGTAACCAAAGATATTTTGGAGATATTTTATTATGCTTTTAGAGCCTCATTCTTCAGCAAAGTTTCTTAGATAGATAGATAGATAGATAGATAGATAGATAGATAGATAGATAGATAGATAGATAGATAGATAGATAGATAGATAGATACAGACAGACAGACAGACAGACAGACAGTCAGACAGGTAGTATAAACCTCTGCTAGTGTCCTCACTAGCATTCTGCCTCACTATTAGGCAACTTCAGTAGGCACACACCTAGATATGTGCACAGACTAGGTTCAGAATTTCTGCAGTATATTGTATGTTTACTATACACAGTGTGCAAATTTTCTGCATGCATAGAATACCTGGATGACCTACTGCCTATACAGGTAGCCTGTACAGCACCTGACCATACATTTACATTTCATTTTGAATTTAGATAGTTTAAAACATTTTTACACATAAATAAAATGCAAAATAATTTTAAAAGTAGTCAGCAGTATACATTGTATACTACACGCTAAGTAGTAGCTGTATTCCGCTAAGTAGTAGCTGTATATATGTTTATATGTGTGTGAGTGCACACACATATAAACACACACACACACAACTAAGATGCAGTTTAATGCTACCTCTGAACTGTATTTTTTATTAAAGGGTCTGTTGTTGAGACAGAAAGAGAGACGTACAGAAGGGAAACATAGAGAACCTAGAAAGTGACTGGAAAGAAGGGCAGACAGTAGAGTTTTTTTAGAGGCAGAATTAGATTACAATTTATATAAAAGACAGCTTAAACAACCAAGACACACTTCATGATCAATCCTCTTGGTCTATACAGTATAAAACTTGACTATTTCAAATAAAAAATAAGTGCAACTGATTTCTACAAAATCATTACATAAAAAGTCAGATACACATACATCTTTATGATTTTTAGCATGGCAATAATTTCTATTGCTAGGGGCATGTAACTGGATTTTAAGCAAATAAAATGTTTTTAAAAATCAGCAGCTTAGCAGCATGTGGTGCTGTTGGTGCAATTCTTTGTCCCTTATTACTTAATATATCCACAAAAAATAAGTTTTTCTTAATTCAATTAAAAGTTGAATCACAACTGCCTGCAGTGATTGGTCAAAAATACTATGACTACCAATTGACATTTTTATTAATTATTGGTCACACCAGTTACTGTGGCTTCCCATAGTCATCTTAGTGGTTGTTAGTGGCCATTAGTTACTGTATGTATTTCTCATTTGTTCGCAAGAATGCATTATTCTCATAAACAAATGTGTACATTAAAAAGTTTTGAAATTTGTGTTCCATTCGATAAAAACACAATCAATATCAATAAGTCAATCAATAAGTATAGTTTTCACACAAATCATTTTTGAAGAAAAGGCACAAGGTTTCCAAACTGAGATTTTCTTCATTTTTCCAACTTTTTCAATAATATAGATATTACAAACCTCTAACAGCAACTCCAGACAATGAGTCGATGGCAGACCAAGCTCCTATAAACTCAGCTGCATTATAAATAAATATATATACAAGTAAACATAAATAAATGGTCAATTAAATCAAATTAATAAATAAAGATTCCTCAGGTTGGCTTGTTAGGACTATTTTACCACTATGACGTTCATCTTTCTGTCAACCTTTGACTTTTATTTGAATGGATGTCTAGTATTGCTCAATAGCCCCATCCAAGCACCTAAATTAATCTCATGTTTCGAGCAAAACTCAGAGGCGTTTTGCTTCCAATCTAAGCAGTCTTTTCAGTAGACAATAAGTACTAAACACACACATCTTCTGAATCAAGCAGACTTAAACTTATTACGTAAATTTTTCTTCTCTCAACTTGGTTATTACATCACTTCAGAATCACAGATTATGCCATCTGATTCCTATCAATTAGCCGCATGAACAGTTTGTATAGTATTGGTGTAGTTTTTGCAAATAAAGTGATTTCATTTATGCTTTAAATTGCACCACTGCAAGCACAAAGAAGTCCCAATGAGGTGTCAAAAAGTGATTGCCTTTATAAAATACATTAACAAAAATGTAAATTCTTTGAAGATCAGACATTAAAAATCTGTTACATTGTTGCTACATTTTCCCCTCAGAGCTATGAAAAGGGCCCATCTTGCCAGAACTGTGCTATCTGTGTGTCTTGCTATCTGGCAACAAATTAACCAAATTTTTAAATAAGTAATAAATAGCAAATCCCAGCTTTCTCATAAGTAATACTAAAAAGACAATACAGTCATGATAAAAAGCGCCCCATTTTCTATGCCATTTTGTTTTAATATTCAAATGAAAGCTCCTACGAACAGTTTGACCTGGTGTTGACATATCATTAAAATTATTGCCTTCTGGTCTCAGTTTGACCTTACTTTGGAATTGCAGCAAACTCAATCACTATAATTCCCCCTCTGATTTAAACACTCTTCTGAAGCCAATGCACGACTACAACTGATATCATATTATCCTAAAGGTGAAGTGTGTAATTTTGTTACATTTGTAACAAATCACAGTACCATTTGTGTCCCTCTCGTCCATTTAGTGATGTTAGCTGTGCAAAAACTACACACTTCACCATTAATTAATATTTTTCAATCCAATTGAAAATTAAAGGTTTCAGTTTCAACTTCTCCAAAGTTCTTTAAAAATACTGTTTTAGCCATTACTATAATGGACAAAACTTAAAACATCTCAACACCCACAATTTCTGTCTTTATCTTCACAGAGAAGCCTCTCTGACAGTTGTGCTTGGATTTTTCAGCATCAGGTTTGTAAAGGGCTTTGCTGTACCAGACATGAAGGCTTCACTGTGATTGGTGGGCTCTGAACACACCCCTGCAAAACACTTGCAGTCCCCAAGGTGACAGGCAGGCACTGGCCTTGCAGCTGGCTCTGAAAAATGTGTCGTGGAGGAGACAGAGCTGTCTTGCATGGCCGGACTGCTACTACTGGTGAGGGGGGGAACTGGAAGCAGAACGTAGCTCCTCCCTCTCTCTTCAGGTGCTCCGCCTTTATGAGAGGGCCCTGACTTAGGTGGTGAGAAGATGGGAGCGACGTGCACCCATGTCAAATTGGAACCTGAACACAGGATAACCTTGTGCTCTGATGTTTCACCTTTGTTTGATTGGTTCATGTGTGATGAAAAGGGAGTTGCCCATGAAGAGCCCTCTCCTTTGTCAACATATGGCCACTGACGTTGCTCTTCACAGCTTTTGACTTTGGACCATTTACACACCACAGGAGGTGAAGAGGAGGGCGAGTCTGTGTCCGACCAGCTCAACCTTCTCTTCTGCAGGAGCAGAGAGGAAAAAGTGGCACATAACATCAAAATTAAGCTGCAGTGTTTCTTGTAGAGCATGGCACTAGCAATACAAACTGGAACATACAAATAGATACAATGTATATATTGCATGTAAGTCGCTTAGGATAAATGCGTCTGCCATGTGATGAAAGTATTGAAACATATATAAATGTCTATTTAATGAGTGTATAATGAGTGTAATAACAAACAAGTTGGGTGTTGCTTGGTGGAGCTATACTAACCTTGACCGGAATGTGTAGCTGGTCTTTGTGCTTGTGTGGGGAGGTGATATTGCTGCTGCTCTGGATGGAAATCTTCTTAGGTGAAAGGTCACCAGGGTTTGGTGTAACAGAGACTTGAGGAGTCACTTGAGGAAACCAAAGCTTTAACATCACCTCTATTTGCAGTAAAGTGGGCAAATATTTCTCCCTGTAGAAAAACAAAGGCAAAGTAAACAGGTGTATTTTAAATACACCTGTACGAACCTTATGTAGGGACACCTGTAGGGATACCTGTATGAACCTTAGGGAAACTGACTTCATACAGCCATGACAAATGACCTTTAGATCGATTAGCAAATGAGATGTTAGACCATTTTGTAGTCACTCCCAAATGGTATAACATCATTTGTTTGCAGAGATGTAAATGCCAAGACTCTGAAATGTGGCTTTAACACTGTACATCTGACTTACTTCTATGTTAAGCTAATATGAACTGTCATGCTTATTTGAATCTTCACCCATTTGGTTTCCATTAATTCAGAGGATCTTCTTCTCCCATTGCATCATATAGAATTAAAAATAACACCACCAAAATAAGACACATTAAACAAGGGTCATAATGAAAGGGAAATAATAAACTCTTCAAAACAAAATCTTTTTTCTTACTTTATTAAACCAATAAATGCAGTTTATAAAGCTATTTCTATAATTTAGGTTAGAAAATCTAAAATGAGAGCAACATGCACCCATAAAAGGATCAACTCCGACCAGCGGATGACCTTGTGTTCTAATTTTTTGCTTTCTCTTGTCTGATTGGCTTGTGTGAAGAAAGTGGAGATAATTCTCTCTCTATTAACAACATGCAATTAGAAGGTTCACACTGAGATCATGAGAAAGATGTAAGCAATCAACAATGCCTCAGAAGCTGTGATGGTCTCTTCATATCAAAGATTAACCAAACAGCACTGCTTCAAACTGTGCTTTTCAAATAACGCAATTATTTAAAACATTCTATCTTGAATTGGTTTTCAAGTAATAATCCATAATGTTGGCGTTCAAACATGTCTAGGTCACATTTCACCCTAAAATCACAAAAGGTGGTAATTATCATGAGATTCTTACTACGATAATACAGTAGCAAAACATTTAATTTGCATAATATAAGAGCAATGATATATCACAGGCTATATAATCTATATGATCATATCTACCTCTGACATGTAAATTCAGTTGAAATAAAACATTATACATTATGCAATTATATTTATAAATTAATTCTCTTACCCAATATGTGGTTTCTGCAGGACTCCTACAATCCTTTGAATTCTGTCCATTGCAACACTCTGTTGAAAACTGCTCAGACCTGCCAATCAAGAGCAGCAAAAGTGCAGATAAAATCTCATTTCTTCATGAGAAATGGTGTTCTTCATTTATCATACTAAAGCCCTTCCGGCATGAAAGCCCTTTTTGACTCATGTAATGAAATGGGCAACAGCAGATATCTAAAAGGAAATTGACTAAGTTTTAATAAAAGAGGCTTTGGGCTGTACCTACATATGAGAAACTTACAGAACTATTTAAGGAAGTACAAAACATAAAACTGATGTTCAGGCTGAACACACACTGTATGCTGTTGTCTCACCTTTGTCAAATCGTCCTTTCTTCAGGCCATTGAGAAGCTCCAGCAGAGGCCTGACAAAACCCTGTAGCTCTAAACACTAACAGAAAGAGAAACCAATATCACTCTGTGGCCACGTAGACTGCTGCCAAATATGGTTGTCACTCTGTTTCTGAACGTGTAAATCAATCCTGTACCCAAAGTTTGGTCATTTAAGTAGCGGTAACTGAATTCTACAATTGCTGAGAATAACTTGCTGGTATAATCATTAAGACCAGTTAAGTATGCATCTTAACTCGTTGACAAATTTTGATAGATAGATATTCCTATAAAAATTTCAGTCACAAAGCAATTTTATTTGTGACAAACTGCCCCTTTATAATCTTCTCATAAATGTGCACAAAACATATCATGCAGTTATTATACACCAAAAAGTTACATGTTGTTGTGCGGATGTCATGACTAATGAAAGTGTGAAACTTTGTAATTCAACGTGGGCATAAAACATTGGATGTAGTGTACCTCTGAAGGAAACACAATGTTAATTTGACTTTAAAGAATTAGAACCTTTAGAGAAACTTATTAGAAGACTTTGTAAACCATTGATTGAGGGATTCACCTTCCGTGCAAATAAAACGTCTCTTTCAGTCCCTCCTCTGGCTTTCTCCAGATCTGACCTCTTAGGGTCACTGGATTCACTGAATCCATCACACGCCCACTGAGAGCCGGGACGTGTGGCCTCTCCATCTACACTGTAAACATTTCTGTCGGAGTGAATAGACTGAGCCAGACAGGCTCTGTGGGACCTGTTACTGTCCTCCAACAAGACATCTGAATCATCATCACTGAACAGGAAGCTGTCATTGGAGCTCAGCGAATTCTGTGAGGAGGTTCTTCCTGTGGACTGCATGGCTGCAGGTAAGAAATGCACAGAGAAAGTGAATGCTTTAAATGGTATATATAAAGAAGGATAAAAGATGTTGGAGTAAAATGTAAGTGTAAATTGAAAGCAAGGAAGAAAGAAGATAAAAAGAAACTTGAAAGTGAGATCAAGAAATGACCGTAAAACCACAAAAGCTTAACTCAAGTATTTGTAGAAATACATGGAACACAAACATGTTTACATTACAAACTATATTATCAACCAAAAAATTTGAGAGAAAAATAACATGATTTTTTAAATATCTCAGAGTATTTGGTACATTCTCCTTTTTCTTTAATGACAGCATGCACTTGAGCTGACATGGGTTCTACAAGTTTGTGCAAAACCTAGAACGTTCCAAAGATCACCCTGTGTGCTTCAAAGAAAGCAAAGAAATCTGACCTTTGTTTGTACAAAAAAGCCACCCTGGCAATGTCACAAATTATGAACATTTAAACATTTGATGAGTGTCCTATATAGAAGAAGTGCATCTCAAATATTTATTCTCCAAAACCTTATAAGTTGTCCTTGTAGTCTCAGACTTTTGAATCCAATGGTATATTATAATTAAACTCTTAATAAAACTCTAAAACTTTTTTTAAGTCCACATAGTGTTTCATTTGTTCTATCCATACAATTTGTCTTCGACATTATGAGGAACGTGGAAAGTGTCTAGAGCCCATTGAGATCAGAGAGAAATGAGGAGCGGGTGAGTGTGTAAGCGTGCATGTCTGTAAAAGTGTGTGAATGTGTGTCGTCTAGTGCAGGAAAATAGGGGGAGGGGTGCTGCGCGATGCTTTAACACTAGTGGTTTAAGAAGGCAGCAAGGGCCTCTCTGTTTCTTCATTTTCTCTATCCCATTCTCCCTCTGGCAATCACTCACACACACACATGGGCAGGGGTGCACAAACACACCCAAAGGAGCATACACACACACCCTCAGTTTCTATGTCTCGCTCAATGTCCATTGCCCCTCCCCCACCCATATAAATCTCTCAGCTGCTCAGATGAAAATTATTATAAAGGTCATAAAAGGCTAGTGGTACTGGTGCTCACCTTTCTGTATGTATGTAATTATTGATTACATAATTTGCATTGATTACATCAATTAAGTTGTCATTCATATACACACACACACATACATATACATGAATAGACAGGTGGATGGTTAGATGGATGAACGGATGGATGGACAGACCAGATATATAGATAAATAACCACAATAACTAGTTTCACCATTACTAGTTCAGTTATTATCCCCAAAATTCCTCTGCATTATGATGCAGATCTGTATGCATCAACATTTTTTCATATAATTAAACTAAGCAACTAATGTAGTGTTTGTGTGCAGGTGCAGGTGTGCTACTGTCTGGGAGGTTATTAGATTTAGGGTGGTGGTTTTAGTGTGTGTGTGTGTGTGTGTGTGTGTGTGTGTGTGTGATAAAGAGACACAGATAAGTGGAGAAAGAATCAGACATAGAACGGAAAACAACGAAATGGCAATTGGTGCTGCTTACGAATTATATAACTACATAAAAGCCAAAACATATACATAGAATCAATAAAACCATCAGCACAATATTGTGATTGCACCAGTGGACCTTTATTTACAAGTCAAAAATTGTTGGATGTGACATAAATTACACTCACGTATACAGCTGAGTTGCTAAACAGGACAAAAACGGACTATTTCAAATAACAACATTACAATCGAAACTAAAGAAAGCGAAGACCATTCCATTGATATCTCTGTGTAATGGCACGCAGACAATAAAATAACCATTTTTAAAGATATAGCTCACCTTTAGGGTGCCTGTAAAAGCAATGCAAACCCTTCCCGACGATCCTGTCTACACTATCCACAAATCAGCTCCCTTCTCTGGGTTCACTAACACTCTCTCTCTCTCCTCCCTTTCCCCAGCTTCAACATGTGCATGGACACACGTGCCCAATTTAGTGCCATACACGCACAGTCTCTCGTTGGCAATTGCTGTCAGATAGTAGCAATCCTATTGGCTGACGATCTAGCCAGTAATTGTTCTGCTTTTCTGCCATTGGGGCGCGAGTAACTCGTAGCTCCGCCCACGCGTGTCGTATGTAAGCTGGCATGGGCTCAACGGTGCAAAAGTGTAAACACAAGCCGGCTGAAAAGATACAGTACGTACTGAGTGTAATGTGCACAGAGCGCGTTCACACGCACAATATGAGAAGGAGCAAGATCATTACGCAAGACAATCATAAAATGATAACATCTCAATCTCACTATCACGTGGTGAGATACACTACGCTGTTTTCTATTGGAAGCTGGTGTATAGGACTCTGTCACCTGACACGTGGGTTTGTTTTCGTTATCACCTGCACGCCTGTAAAACAATTTATATAATCAAGCTTTTAGGTTTTTCATTTAAAATATAGTTTACATTTTACATTCTATGTATGAAAAGGTAGTTCACATATATTGTTAAATGTTAATATTTAATTGTAATTGTAAAAAGTTGTGATTTGTGATGACATGCAATATATAATTGCATTTGATTAACAAATGAGGCATGTTACACATTTACACAATAATAATAATGTGTTGCTAGTTTCTCCAGTTTATATCTATTTATATCTATAGTATATATGTAGGGTCTTTGTAACGTTTAGTAGTGCATGCACACTGTGCTGTCCACAAACTATTCATTGGGAAACAAAAAGTGTACACTGTAAGCACAGGTATTATCACGTTGTACTCAGGTGTATAAAAAGCATCAGCTCACTTTCACACCTACTGACATGCACACAAGCCTTTTACATTTTTATGATATTTGTGGGAAGGTCCATTCTCATCCACTGTTCTTTAAAAATACAGGATCATTATTGCTATACTAAAGTACATAATTACTATGCATTAATACTGTACAGCTACTACACCCTTATCCACATATGCTCTTTACTGAAAATCTACCTTGCTGAAAAGTTTTGTTCATACCACACTTCGTCCCACCTGTCTGTCATTTTTAGGTACACAAGATGGCTCTAGCTGGTTCAAGTTAAGCAATGAGCTTGATTTATGTTTATGTCACTAGAAATTTTCTTTCCTGATGTAATGTGAACGGGTCTGTATCCCTTTAAGAGCAACATGCACATGGACTTCAACTGCAGCATGAGAGATTTGTGAATGAAATTCCTGACCACGCCCACCACACGAATCCAGCTAATGGAAATTTCGAAAATTTTTATGACACGCCTTTTTCGCCAATGATCGACCAATGGCGAGCGGTTCTTAGGGCAGAAGCATTGCGTAAAAGATTGTGCAACGGTTTCACGTCTAAACGGATCATAACCCAGTGAAGTTTTAATAAAGGAACTTTACATGATGTATTTTTTTGGGTAAAGCCGTTCAATTTCTAAGCGTGGCAAAAATGAATGACGTTACGACGTAAAAAAGCGCATGAAAGTTAATCTTACAAGATTGTTCTGCATTGCATCATTCAATACAGAGGAGCAGAGAATACAATTTTAACGATCTCCAATGGGAACCAACTTAAATGTCTGCTTTATTACTGTTTGTATTGCTCAATCAGATATTTATCAAATTTAGATTTTATTGGTCCGATATCAATAACATTACATGCAGCTGTTGCCTTAAAGTCTGAAGTTTAACCTTCAATACATTAATGCTCTTATACATTTACATTTATTCATTTAGCAGACGCTTTTATCCAAAGCGACTTAAAAAGAGAGCATTAAACATTTTGTCTTAAGAACTAACAAGCCAAGTCTTGGAAATCGTATTTTGATGATCTGAAAGCTGTTGTCTTTGACCCTGTAGGATTTTATTAACAAAACTATTTCACGTAGGCTATATATACCAACAGTTACCAAATAAATGTGAATATTGTATGGTATGTTATATTGTAAATACAGTTAAAAATTAAAACCATTGAGGTTTTTAGAATAATTCGTTCATGTTCCAAAATGTTGATCTGTGTTGCTTATTATAGTGGTGGGAATTCAAAACCCAGTAACCCCAAACCAAGCCCCCATCCACCTCCCCCCCTCCCCCCGTAAATACAAATGGCAAAAGCCAAAAAACTGTTTCTGTTAATGATGCAACATTTTGGACACACAAGAAATCAATAGAGATCAACAGTTAAATCTGATCTACCCAGTACTTTAAAAATATCTCTTAACTATAATAACTGTTCCTTATATTACACTACCTTACATCACCGTATATTAATGTATTAGCATACCTTATTAATGTCCATAAACAAAAGAGGGAAAAAATAAATAAAGGGTAAGGTTTTACTGCCCTCATGCGATTTAACAATGAACTGCAGTTATGCGTTCAATTACGTGATTGATATACCTTTGTTACTTTTTTCATCAGATTCAAAACGACATATATTTACATAATAAATGTAAATAAAATATTAAAATAAAAATTAATATATTAAATTTTAATCTAAATAGGATTGGGAAACTTACATAATACACTAAAAAGCAAAATATCATTTCTAGCTAATTTCTCTGTAATGTTAATTAAGATTTCCATAAATCACCTTTTTCTTTTTTCATTTAGTGAAAAGAGTTTATTTCTCCACAGGTTTTGGAAGTTTTAAAAAAAATTAAATTATTGCTTTTTGCTGCCATTGTAATTAGACACCATTATAAACTCTCTCTTTTACACTCAGATCTCCATTCTTTCTCTGTATTATCACCTTAGTACCCCATTCAATCAGGCTTTTCCAGCCCCCCAAGCTAGTGTCATACACATTTTTCAGTGGCCAACCCTTCATGATTTTTGTGTTCATTTGTTCTTTCTCCTTTCAGTTCTATCTCTCTCCCTCTCTCTCTCTGGTCTAACCCTTCTGCCTTTTCTGTGCTATGTGATGGCCTCTCTCTTTCACCATTCAGCTCACTGGGCCCAATCATCCACATCAAGCAAAAGACCCTGTGTTCTCTTTTCCTTGTGAACTTTTTTGGATGTAGACATTTTTCCATGTTGTTCTGCTGTAGCCCAGTTAAAATTTTAATCCACCTGTTGTCCAGTGTATCAGAGAGGTGGGTAACAGCATTGGCATGGACTGTATGAGTATGGCTGTCTTTCTACTGTTTTGAAGTTTGTGGACTGCACAGGAGCTGGTAAGACTGTGATAATCCTAAGAAGTATTAGTGCAGTGAATTGTTGTAATAAAGCTAAAGTGGTGATTAAAGCTGCAAAAAAAATGAAAGACAACAGTATAAAGGAAAAAATGTATAAAGTTATATCAATAGTTTCTGGTGTATTTTGCTGAATTAAGAACTTAAAGTTAGTAAGGTTAGAGTGTAATTGTAAAATAATTAGGTTTCATGATAAGCTAGGTGCTAATGGTTACAGCATGATGATGCCTATGTGTTTGTTTAATCTGTCAAGTAATAAAGTATACCATACAGATTGTGAATCAGTGAATAATGAATGGATTAAGAAATATATTTGATTGCACTGTAAGATGCTTTGGTTAAACCTGACTGCCAAAATGAGCATGAAACATAGTATAAAAGTATGAAAAAGTTTAAATGAAATCCTATGTTTAAAAGAATATTTAAATCAAATCTGCTTTAATCAGAAGCTCTCTGAAAGCCACCGGGACACTGCTGTAACCTTGTTGTATTCCTCCCCTTTATTTTTAGCCACGGAATGGACATATGTAGGTAATACAGTATTTTTCCACTATGTTTCTACTGGTTTCATCATGGTTTTATTTGCATGAATTGGAAATATTGTTATACTGCTGTGATGAGGTTGTCATAGATACCTAACATCCATAACAGAATTGCTACTTACTAGAATGAGTTTTGTTTTGGAATTATGTATATTATTTGGTTGGTGAGCTATAAAATTAACATTCTACATTAAAATTACTTTTATAATCTCTCTTGAATTCACTTTCTTCTTTCTATATTTTCAACAAGCTTACATTCTCCCCCAACTGTATATGTTTTTCTGTTCAAACTCTGTTACTTCCAGTTCACCTTGTTAGATCATGAATGAAGAGACGAGGACACTTACTGTTCAAGTGTCAGCTTAGAAAGAAACTGAGTACACAGAAATCACAACTACATATATCTCTCTGCCTGCTCAAGCCTTTGGCATACTTCCCAGTTCCTGGGTGCACCATATCTTGTTTATCATTTCTTAACAGAAACATAGGAGGTAGTTCAGCCTTGCATAAAGCTTTGATTATGTTACACAGCATAAAAAGAAAAGAATGGAAATTTATAATACTACTTATGTCCACACTTTCCCCCCTTTAATCATATAAAATATTTGATTAAATAGACTGATTAAATGCAAGCAAATGTTCATAATCTTTAAAACATTCTTTGAAAAGTTTGGATGGCACCAATCCATACTCTTTCCTTCTGCATGCTCTTAAAAGAACAGATCTTTTCTGTCATACCGCATACTTGCACTTGCGTCAGTTAAAGAGATGTGTAAAGTTAATTGTTTTGTTTTGGCAAAACAACAACACTCTTATTGTGATGTAATGTACAGAGTGTAAACATAATGCTTCAAATATATATTTCCATGTTCAGTTTTGTTTGTAACCATGTACGGATCTCAGACTGACATCCATTACTTTGCTCATCTGCTGTTTTATAAAGGAGACAATCCATGGTCCAAAAAGACAAAAGAGGAGCAACACAACCAATACAGGCACCAACATTGAGATCAAACTACCCCATCCTCCAGGGAGGTCATCAAATAACCCTGAGAGGGTCCATTCCTTGCCTATATTGTTATACATCTCTCTCTCTGCCAATTGTGTAACTTTGTCTTAACTGGCCATCGGGCCAGTTTCCATGGGGATATAGGTACAGCAAGTATCATTGATCATTGCACAGACACCTCCCTTATCAGCAAGTAAATCTCCAAAACCATTCGGTCATTTTGCTGGTAGCGTCTAATTGTCTTCCCAATGTTTATAAAGCCTTATTGGTATAATTAGTAATTCTTTGTTGATTGTAATGTAGATAATTTATCCACTCAGTATTTTTGTTTGGTGTAACCCATACTAAGATAGACTCAAATCCACTTGCAATTTCATTACGAGCTTTAAATTCTTTAGGGACACCTCTGGGTTGTCCTATAGCATCTATAAACACAGTAGGATCTTTAGTGATGGCAATAGCACACTGTTTCCTGTGTTCTTTCATGGTGCTATTTTTGGTTTTATTAACCAACCTCAAAACAGAAATATCTTCCTTTAAAGTCACCCTTGCACATATTCCTTTTCCATCAATTGGGATGTGTGTCAGTAATGTCTTACTACCACAGACCCAGTAAAAGCTGGACGCTTCTCTATCTTGCCACTTACGAAAATCAGGGTTTTTTTTAGCATACATTCCCATTGATATGGGATTTGTCCGTCTATCATATATCATAAGACACCCAGTGGCATTCCCATAGTCAGTTATTCTCTCCCCTGTTCCGGGAAACCAATAGCATTCAGTCTTATATCAACATCAGCTGCGTTTGGAGGGATCATCATCTTTAGCATACCAAAATCGATCAGTACATTCTTTAAAATGTGCAGTAAATGCATCAAATTCAGTTGAAGACATACTCAAGGCATTGTATGCTTGTATATCCCCCTGGCAAAGGACCCACTAGTTTAAATGTTTCCTGTACCTCTTGGTAATGGCTCCCCCATGTATAGGGACTATTAATCAATGTCTTAGAAACTGGAAGTTACTGACATATAATGCAATCCTTAAAAGGGCAGTTGTCACTGTGTAATTCATGTATTGCCACCAAGAATTTCCACTTGCTGTTATCAGTAATGGATCATTAACTAGAGAGAGCTGAGTCCCCCCAGGACGTTTAATAGTGTCAAAATTATTGTGATAATAAACAACTTTGTACTAGTTGGATTTAACTCAACATGTATGACTTGGCCTGTATTAGAGATGAAATCACAATCACAGATACTATTAATTATAGAAATAACATGTAATGGAATGTCCTTTGGGTGATACTGAACTGTTCAACACTGACCCTACATAAAATAAACAAAGTGAAAATGCCACACTAGGACACACAAACTGGTGTTCTGTACAAATAATTCACTGGATAAACTAGATAATGTGTGTATATCAGCAGGTCACACGTGAATGGTCCTCGTGGCAGAAAGCAGTGCTTTGATGTCCATGTCACTAGTCGATGGCTGTCACCTTCACTGAGATGTTTAAACGCAGTTGGCATGTGCTCAGGTTCTGTAAAACAGGATAAACATAAAACAGGAAAGTAGTGTGCAACAGTAAGTTGATAAGGCCAGTTGATTCAGAATTTGGTAAGGTCCTTCCCATTTAGGACCTAACTTTTCCTGTCTTGAGATTTTAACATAAACCATTTGTCCTGGTAAAAAGTCATGAACAGTTACACCATCAGATTGAGATTGGCATGCTTCTTGTATCAGAGGTCAGATTAGTCAGTTTCAACTGATTTATTATTACTGTTTGTTGTGGCTGTGGTTGAGCCAAAGCTGCGCCTTGGCTGCTAGATCTGCTCTTTTGTTTCTCTTTTCTTGTGTTGTGTCACCCTTGGTGTGTGCTTTAACCTTGAGAACTGATACCACTGCAGGCAGATTGAGTGCATTTACCAACTCTGTGACTTCCTTCTTGTTTAGTATTGGTGTACCTACACTTGTGTTGTATCCCCTAGCCTTTCATATTTGCCCAAAATCATGCACTACCCCAAAGGCATATCTGCTGTCTGTGTAAATGTTACATCTCTTACCCTCAGCTATTTTGCAAGCCTCAGTGAGTGCAATTAGTTCTGCCACTTGTGCTGTGGTGTTTGACAGTCTACCGGCTTTTAAAACTTGATTTTCATCCACTAGTATAAGATAGCATTAGCATAAGATGCTCTTCTAACCCCTTCCACAATTTGTGAGGAGCCATCTACATACAGTGTTAAGTCTGGATCAGAGATCGTGTCTATGATTATTGCATCTTGTTGCCATAACTCAGGTTTGTCACACATACATCCCTCATCCTCTTTTCCTCCATCAATTTAAATTTTTTCAACATCTGTCCCACCCAGTAGAAATGTAGCTGTTAATGTAACTACAGATGTTTTGATGTGTGGTTGCTCTAGCAATGCACACCATCTTGACCACGTGGTAAAGTGATGCGTGTGACTCTTCCCATGGAAAGCATGGCCAAAATTTCATGTTTACAATGAATTATCAAATTGTTGTCCAATATTATGGGTGCAGTATTAATGACAGCCTGAGAGACTGCTTCAAGGGCTCTCACACATGGTGTGAAGCCTTTAGCCACACTATCCAGGGCAGAGCTATAATAACCTACAGGTTTAAGTTCTGTGCCCCATTGTTGACAGAGGACCGAGGACATGTAACCTTGTTTCTCTGCCACAAACAAATGATAATCAGCTGCTCTCGGGCAGGCGAGGGCACGTACATGTTTCAATTCAAGTTTCAGTTGCTCGAATTGCTGCACTGCAGCGTTAGAAAGGACAACTTGGTTATTGTCCTTGGCATGGCCCTTCAGAGCTATCTGCATAATTTTCTACCCATAGGCAACAGAAGTTAAACAACCCCAATACTGATCTGAGTTCATGTATTGTTGTGGGTAACTTTAGATTGTCTAGTGCAGCGGTACAATTTGGCAAGGGGAGTCGGCCTTGAGCAGATATCACTTGTCCCAGGAAAACAACTGAAGGTTTTGCACATTGAGCTTTGTTTCGACTAACTACATGACCATCAGCATGCAACAAGTTGAGCAACACTTCCATATCTCTCATGTGTGTTTTCTCATCAATACTACAAATCAAAATGCCATCTACGTACCGAATTAAGATTGACTGTCCGTCCCATTTGTCTAATCTTTCTTTTAGGGCCTGATGATAAACTGTGGGACTATTATGAAGCCCTTGCGGTAATTTATTCCATGTATATTTTTGCCCATTGCATGTAAAACTAAACCAATCCTGACAGGATTCATGAAGGGGCACTGACCAAAATCCATAGATATGTCTATTACAGAAAAAACTGTAGCATTAGCGGGTACACAGGAGTAAACAACAGAAGGATCAGCTATCAACGGTTTCATTTTATCAACATACTTGTTCACTTCTCTGTAATCAATTGTCAGCCTCCATTTACCATTTGGTTTCTTTACAGGCCACATTGGTGAGTTGATGCTGGTTTTCGAATTATTCCCTGTTTTTCCAAATTTAGCACCACCTCAGCAGCCGCTTCCTCTGCTTCTTTTCCCAATGGATACTGGGAAGTACTAGGGGGAACTTTACCAGTGAATCGACTCATTTTTATAAGGCCAAACTCCCTCTGAGCAGTCGACCAAGCAGGGTGCCCTGGATACTAAACACTCTCCTCAGTAACTGTGTTTTTCTCAACGGGAATGACCTGTCTCAGCCAAATTAATGTGTTCCCCTGCAGCCACAGACTGCCTGGTAGTTTACACAGTATGCCAAGGCCTAGTAGAGGCTGTGAGACTGGCCCAACCCATACTGCAGCCAATACATCTGTACCCTCAATGGTTATCATAATAGGTGTAGTTTTTCTCAGCATAACAACTTTACCCGTAGCACTGTCCGCTCTAATAGTTTCTCCCGTGTAACAGAAAATACCACAATAATTGTTATCAGTTATTACCGTAATCTCAGCCCTGTGTCAATTAAAAAATTAATTTTATGCCCATCAATCAAAGCTGTAGCATAAAACCCATCAGGATGGTGGTCAGTCACAGTTGCTGTCTCCCCAGGGCACGGAGGGAACAGCATTTTAGTTTTCCTCTGTCTGGACAGCTGCTAATAATGCTTTTTTTCTGATCTATAGTCAATTTTGCAAACTTTGCACTGAGAGACTCATCAGATTGATCAGAGGGAGATTCTGGCTTGGGGGTTTTAGATTTTCTTTTAACCTTCCTTTTCCAACATTCTGATGCCCAGTGACCCCTTTTTTGGTAGTATCTGCATTTAAAACATCTAATTTAGCTTTGGGCTGATTAACAGCCAATTGACGTACAGTTTTCATTTCAGACTTAAGGTAACCATAAGCCTGTGACACAGAGTCAAGGCTGGTATCTTGCCACAAATGAGGATCATCATAAGTGCCCTGCCATATTTTGAGAGTCTGAGCTACACAGTTATCAATTCCCTTCACCCACATGTGATACCAGGGACCATCATTAGTATTCTGTGCTAACAACCTATCTGCATCCAATTCCGTTTTTGCCATGCCACTAAAGTTCAGTATAGCAATCTTGAATCTGTGTGTGTAGTCCTCTAATGTTTCACCTGGGCTTTGTTTTATTGATGTGATCTGGCCGACATTTATTGATTATTGATTGATTATTGATTTATTGACGTGATCTGGTCAATTTTGACTGTCTTCAGGAACTCAGCAATGATCTTTCTGCCAACCTTTTCAACTTCAAAAGTGTGAATTGCATTCAATTGCTCAGTCAATAACTTGATCAATTTGCGCTTATCTGTCTTTGTCAAAACTAGCTTCAGCATCATTAACATGTCCTTAAAGGAGTATGAATACACATCAGCACATTCTTGTAGCTGTTCCATTGCCTCATATGGGTTATCATAAGGTTTGAGAGACTTGGAGAGGCTAACTGTTTGATCTGGCTGTAATGGTTTATATCTAAGCACTGTTTTCTTTTTTCTTGTGGTCATTTGTTCTGCCTTCTCCAGTGCTTCTTCTGTTCTGCTGCCTGAACCACATATACTGGTCTTAGTGACTTTTTCTTATTGTCTGGAGGATCTATCAATCGCATGGCCCACTCAGAATAGTCTATGGAACTATAATTCTCAGCATCTAAATCACTCTGTTCCTCACAAAAAGGAGGAACCGGATACAAGCTTTTGGAATTAGGTGTTGATGCGTGAGGTGTTTGATCTTTTACTATAGCCTCTTACTTTTGAGCTTTCCATTTTCCACTCTCAGTTGCCCTTTTAATGAATCATTAGCTTTTTGCAGCCTGTCATTTTGCAGCCTAACCCTGTAATGAGCTTCTTTCAATTCTTTCTTTTGTTGCCTGTCCATGATTCCCTTCAATTGTCTGCCTTTCAAAATCAAAGCATGCACAACCTCATTTGAGGATTTCTTTTTCATGGTTTCTGTGAAAACTCTCAAAAGTTCATCAACTGTCCAAGCTTCCCCATAATTTTTCCCTATTTCAAATCTCTTTTACAGCTTCTCCTCATGTTTCTGAATGTTTAAACTGTTTTCAAGATGTCTACATGTTTTTTATAATAATCTTTGCCCTCTGAAGGCTCTCTTACCCGGGCAGAATAGCCAACGTCTCTGGTCTGAACCTCTGAAGGTTAGATTCTTCTTAGGTTCTGAAGGTTCTTCCTCTGCTTTAATCTGCAACTCGAAATGCACAATCTAGCCACTGTGTAGGCACATTAAATTGCAGCAACAGCAAAACCATATAGGTACAGGTTTCACACAGGTTTCATCCTGTTTGTGACACCAAAATGTTAGATCATGAATAAAGAGACGAGGAGTCTAGGGTGGAGATTTTGATGTTTTAATTAAAGACCCTTACTGTTCAAGTGTCAGCTTAGAAAGAGACTGAGTACACAGAAATCACAACTACATATAACTTTGATTATGTTACACAGCATAAAAAGAAAAGAATGGAAATTTATAATACTACTTATGTCCCCACAACCTCTTCTATCTTTCATTGCACATACTCACGCACATACTCCAAATAAAGGCAGAGTCAGCCAGTGCTGAATATAGGCTGAATATAAGTAGAGAGCTTAAGGATGTGTGTTTACATTTCATACAGGAGAAAGCAGAGCATATTAAAGAAAAGGAGACTTCTCTGCTTGGTGCATACAGTAGGCACAATGATTCACAGACATACATACAGACTGATATGCTTCAGTGTGTTAATTGTGCAGTGGGGCTTCAGATAACAATGCTGTAGCATGTGATCAGGCTTTCAGTAACTCTTGACAAAACAGTTTATAAATGTTACCGGTTGTCCAATGGCCTTGAATATAGCATATAAAAAAGTTCATTTTAGTTAATTTTAGATAATAATCTCTGATAATATTCCCTGCAGTAAAACAAAACATTTTTGATACAAACTATTGACATTCTTAGAATATGACGTTTTTGGTGAAGCTTATTTGATTACTGCATATGCTAAACCCATATATACTTGACAATGAGTAATGAATATATAGAGAATGTGAAGCTGATGTTACACTGTGTTGAATTCTGGGTAATGCTTTGTTTCAATACCATATTAGGGGGATTGTTATGAAAAATTTTACCACTGTAGGTCATTCCTGCTGTCATCCCTACAGTCGCAGTAAGATGGGGAAAGTTTAAGTTAAGTTAAGTTTAATTTAAGTTTAATTAAGTTTAAGGGGAAAACTAGGCAATACAATACATGTTTTTCTCCTTTTCTACATGTTAAAACATTTTGGGAAGTTGAGATGGTGATTAGAAGACACTGTTTAGGAAATCTATTAAAGTAGTCACCGATAAAACTTACTGCTTATCACTTAATAAAAAGAAATCACATTGCTGAATGTTTTTAATAGTTTTGTATTTTGTTCAGCTTTTGAATTAGCAGAAGTTGATGGCTGAAGTAGTAGCGAGTTCCAGTGTGTGATAGTATTTTCAGGGTAACCAGAACAGTATTTGACAAAACTATGATAAAAACATAAAATTATCATGCAATGCAATCAAATAGCCTCTCTTCCCTGTAGCAATACCATGAAACATGTATAGATTTAATTTCAAGGCAAAACTAAAACAAATGGTATCTATATTAATTTCAGTATCAGCAGCAGAGGGCGATCCTGATGGCGACCCCAACATGCAACTGCGACAGCATAGGTACACATTCTTTACAGCACTAAACAACATGAGCAGTACATCTGAAAGACCAAAATCAACACAAAGAAATCAGACATGACATTTTGTAAATTAAGGATAATTTAGGACCATTTTGCATTGTGACATTATTTATTAAGTATTTATATGTCACAGATTTGTACAAATTTGTATTAGAATCAACGTCTTGCTAGTATTATGTAACTACTGTAAAACAGTAAAGAGTGAATATGCTACAGTACTGAGAGTGTAATAAGAATATTGTTGAGAATGATGGAAGCTTTGAAAAAAATTAAAATATTGGGATGTTTACATAAATATTTACATAATATGTGACATGTGCAGGCAAAATGAGTCAGAATGTGCACAGGCTTATTACGAGCTAAAGGGGATAAAAAGTTAAGTGTTGTCTAATTTGAGGTTTTTACAAAAATTTGTTCATTAATTCCAATTCTCCAAATAGCAGTTAAACATCTAAAATTAGATTTATTTATACATTTTCTGAGAGGTGTACTTTTCTAAATCCTTGATCTGTTTTAATAATCCATGAAAATTGAAGTTTTTATCTGCTCTCTTCTCAATCACTGGTGCTTCAGACATTTTTTCCAACAAATCATACAATATTTTTTTTTTTAATGGAGAATGTGAGATAACTAATTTTTAAAACGCTACTTGTTGTGACTCATTTTGCCAGTACGGGTCACATATAATTTTTAACGCAAAATATAATTATTTATTATTTAACTTATTTTGCAGTGAATGTCATCTGTCCATGATTGTGGCATTCAGCTTAATGTTGAAGCACCGATATCTGATACGTTTCTAAAGCTGTGGTGTGAATATAAATGTGTGTTTTCATCCAATTCATTATTTCTGAACAGTGTAGTTTCATGAGAGAAGGATGCTTTGTTACTTGTCCATGTCTGGGACAAGTCCTAAACTGGCAGAAGTCTGGAATATGTCTTGCTGTTGTCATAGAGATCACCTTGGCAACTACAGATCAATGAGAGTAACGTTCCCTCCCCCATCCCACTTTTTGGAGTTGAACAGGGGTTTGAGGGGGATATTCTTGGTGAACAGTGAGACTGAGTGGGCCTCTAATCTCTGTGTACACAAAACTGATACAGCACCTAGCTGAAACACAGATTCACATGAAATGTTCTTCTGTTATTGTCCAATAACAGTATTTCTTCTAGTAATATCTCTGTTTATTTTTATCCTCTATCTCTCTACACCTTCGTTTCTTTCATCATGCAGTTACCTTGCAGAATTTTCTAACAATATATAGATATTTGTGTGTGTTTGTCTGTGTAGGCCATGCTTTTGCAACAATGTGCCTCATCATTAACTTTGCTTGACTAAACACTTACAGTAGCTAATATATGATGAGCATTCAGAATATGATGTAAACACTCGCATATAAGTTTACCCTAATTGCTCAAATGTAGTTTTACTCTTATTTAAAAAAAAATCTAAATTTTTACACGTTTTTGGTTGATTGGTTCACTTCCTGCATGCATGTGTCAGGTGTCATGGGACAGTTGGAATGGACTGAGGTTTTCCCTGACTGTGGTGGCTCTAGTCAATCACCCATAAATGTGGACACATCCCATACACTGCATGAGATGACGCTAGTCCTTGTACAACCCATAGGATACAACCAACTTGGCAACAAGCCCTTCACACTTTCTAACAATGGTCATACATGTAAATATCTTTCTCACCAACCCAGCCAACAACTGTTGACAAGCTATATAGCTGTTGACAATAACTATTTTAAAATCACTCTAAAATCAATGCTACATCAGTGCATCACCTCATGAGGGCTGACAGGTTGACATCGCCTGGTGCAGTCATGGCTGACTGTGAAAATCACATTTCTGTTACAGCATTTGTACTGAACATGCTGCCTCCACGCCACTAGATGTCAGTGTAAGTTCAAGGCAAATGGCGGTACAAAAAAAACTAAATGCCCCTGCAGAGAAAGATAGCACTACCTTAATTTTCAAACAATGTTTGGCATTAGTATTAAAACTCATCTGTTTGGCTGCACTGTGGTTGTTTTATATGTTTTACAATTTGTTTTCCTTTGTATTACCGCCAAACAAAATAAACCAAAAACATGTAACAGATTAATTAATATACTATGCAAAATGAAAATATCACATTTTTGTTCTCTTTTCTTTTTTTAAATAGTGCAGATGACATTGCCACGTTGGATGGGCATTACCATGGCACTATAGTGCTGTACAGCTGCACCTGCACTGGGGTAATGGAGTGGGTGCGGCTATTAATGAGTGGAGCTTTTGTGTATTGCAGTTTAACAGAATAGTTCAGCCAAAAAATTTTTTCCATCATTTATTCACCCTCATGTCACTTCAAACCTGATGTTTTCTTCTGTAAAACACAAAAAAGTATATTTTGAGAAATGTCTCAGTGGTTTTATGTCCATACAATAGCAGTACAGTAAATAATGACGTAAATGATGCAATGAAGCATTTTCATTTTTGTGCAAACTATCCCTTTAACACACGATTCAGATCATCAGTTCATTGTGAGAGAGCTTCATATGCTGAACCAAGTGTTTCGAGACATACAAAATGTGGAGTGCGAAAACCAGTGTAATAATGCATATGGTGTTGTGTTACAGGCCTGTGTGTGTGTTTCTGGCTTTCCATGTTGCTGTTCTGTGATATGGGTCAGTCTACTATGGCTGTACTATGGTTCCCCATAGGCCCTTGAAAACATAGCAGAAAACCTTTTACCATCCCTATCTGCAATCACTATCTACAAAACAAAACAAACAAAAAGAAAAAAAATAAATTAATAATTGCATCAAAGAGTGAATACAGACAAAACAGTAAAAAGCATCTTCATTGCAACCCAAACTCTGTCTCTCTCTTTTAGCTCACTACACCACAATCCAGAGTTGTATGCTAATATGTCAGAGGCTAAGACCAATGGGCATGGCCTGGCTGTATCAGGGGTTCTGATCAAGGCAAGTCCTCTGTACTAATTCATCTGTATTAATATTAACAATAATTCTCAACTATCTGGATCAAATGAAACATTGTGTCTCCTGATCACATAACAGCTCAACGTCGAGCTGGGATGTCTTGCCTAGTTTTTCAATGACCTCTGAATCATGACCTCTAATCCTCTCAACCCTTCACCTCAGTAGTCACCTGAAAACAGCCTGAAGTCTAAAGTTACTTAAAGTGTATAAAACCTATGTAATCATTGAATGATTACATAGAAAACAGTGACTAAAACAGTGTTGTTGTCTTGGAATGCTTTACACAATGTGTTGTTTGTCTTAAGAGACTGAAATGGAAATATCTTTATTATAATTGTAATGCAGTTGATTTATTCAGTTGAGTATACAGTATACAGTTGAGTATTGTTCAGTGTGTGTGAGCTGACTGTGATGCAATACCACCCCAACTGTTTTAAAAGGCAAATTACACTGACAAAGGCAATAACAATGCACTCTCAGTGCAACTTGTGATTTTAATTTTCACTCTACAGAACAAAAGATGTGGCAAAAGAACTAAAACAGGATATGGCTCTTATTTGCTGATATGCTCTTATTAGAGAATACAAAGTTTTATGACTATGACCACATGCTGTAAGGATTAATAAAATTACATAAAAACATTTCAATCTAAAGACAAGGACAAAGCAGTTAAAAGGAAATGTACATAGTATTTACACAAACATTTGATAATTCATATAAACTTGTCTGTGTAAAATCACTGGTTAGGTCCTATCATCAGTTTTGGTCCTGTCCAAAACCTCATTCCAAAACACCAAGTAAATGTCAGAGTTTGTCATTTATCAGTGAAATTTCTATTTCATGCAAACAAATATGCAAACAAAAAATGCTTAACAAATTTACAGTCAAGAATTACCATGGAAAGAACAGTACTTGCTCCTGGAAATTCCCAGTAAAGATGGAATGTAAACAGGCAATGCCGAAAATGTGACAATATTTCAGAGGTTGAACAAACATATAGCATTACATTTTCTAGTTGAATAAAGTGGAACCATTATGCATGTAGCTTGGTGAGCAGAATTCAGATATTCTCTTTAACTGTATGTCTTTATTCTCTGTTATTCTGTGAAAAGCTTTGTTGTCACTCTAAAAGGTAGTTTGGAATTTCAGAATAATTACACAAAAATCAAGCTGTGAAATAAACCAAACCTAGACAATAATTATCTAGAAAACGTTTATATATAAAGAGACCATAGGTATAAAAATTGTTTATCCTTTTCTAAGCTTCTGGTCTAAACACATTTCACAAAGGTGAAATTTCATAACATATCACAGACATAAAACATTGTCACATTAGAAGTCACAATGAGAAATATCAGAAAGAAATACATTTCGTAGCCATTTTGGAAAGTAAAATGAAATAAAAAATCTTAGAAAATCAGTAAATCTATTAAAAATCTGTACTGTTGTTCTCCAGATTGTGAAACTAGTTCTGTTCCCCTTTGCTTATAAAATCTTTCACCTCAATTTCCCTTCTTGGTTTGGAATGTGATAGTTTGGTTTGGAATGTGGTTATCACGTGAGTGTTTTTTTTACATTGATTCACATCTCAACCTACAATTAATACATTACAATTATTATAACAAATAATACACAAACGTTAAGTATTATTATGAAATAATACACATTAAGTAACTGTGAAAAATTGTAAAAATTTAAATCTTAATCAAAGGCAATGAAAAAAATCATTACAACGTCTATAGTTACTTCAAACATGTTTAGGTACTTTGTGAAACTTGTTGAGTGCTTCTTTGCCAGTCATGTCCCCTTCCTTAATTTAACCAGAGGAAGTTTTATAAACCAAAGGTTATAAGGTTATATATGCAGATGCTAATCCACATTTTTGGATAGCAGTGGTTCGTAATGAACGGGACAGCTTCCATTGACAGAGATGGTAACCAACAGTTTTCTTCATGCATTGTCCAGGTAAGGCCATATTACATAAAATATTTGGAACATTAACGTTAAAGATGGCCATGTTTATTAGGTAAAATGTTGACAGTAGATTTGCGATATGTTATTTACTTTGCGTGGTGGGTTTGCTGGGGAATGTACTGGTGGTCTGGGTGATCTTGATGGGTGTGAAGCTGAGAAGCATGACTGACATCTGTCTACTGAACCTGGCTTTAGCTGATCTTCTGCTGGTCTCCTCCCTTCCCTTCCTGGCACACAATGCCAGAGACCAGTGGATCTTTGGAGGTCCCATGTGCACCATGGTTCTAAGTGTCTACCATATAGGGTTCTACAGTGGGATATTCTTCATCGTACTGATGAGTGTTGACAGATATTTAGCTGTGGTTCATGCTGTGTTCGCTTTGAGAGTAAGAACAAAGACATATGGGACCCTAGCCAGTTTGTTAATCTGGCTCATTGCTGTTGTGGCATCATTCCCTGAGCTGATGTACGTTAAGATCATTGATCACAATAACCAAACACTCTGTCAATCTTATCCAACAGTTGGTCAAAAGTCAAAGCAATTTTTAAAGACTTTTGGTATCATTAAAATGAATATTCTTGGATTAATAGTTCCACTTGCTGTAATTGGATTTTGTTACTCAATGATTCTGAACAGACTCCTAACTGTTCGCTCCTCTAGGAAACAGGCCATGCGTCTTGTCATTGTGGTGATGGTAGTCTTTCTCTGTTGTTGGGCTCCATATAATGTTGCAGCATTTGTAAAAGCTTTAGAAATAAATGAACTCGTGTGAAAAATCGTGTGAAAGCAGCAAGGCAATCACTCTAAGTCTCCAGATCACAGAAGCCATGGCTTACTCACACAGCTGCCTGAATCCGATTCTCTATGTGTTTGTGGGAGAGAAATTTAGAAGGCACCTTCTCAGACTCCTGTACAAAACACGCTGTAGCAGACTACAGTTTATAAAGGGTTACCTTACACAGGCCACAGGATCTGTTAATTCACAGACCATCAGTGTGGATGAGAGATGTACTACAGCAGTGTGAATAGATTGGTAAAGCCAAAATCTATGTACATATTTGATTACTAGTTCTGAATAACAGTGTGTAACATAAATTTTAAAAGTTATTGTCCTTCATGCATCAAACAAGTGAATGTTTATGAAAGGTTCTTGTCACCATCCCAGATGTTCATGAAGAGTCTGGGACTGTAAAATTAATGTGGATTGGAAGGCTAAAATAATCTGAATTTGGGCACATTTTATGACATTTTTTGATTTTTTATTAAAATCTTCAATAATATTAACTTGGATTGCAGACTTGGCAAAGTGAGCTTAGTTTGTCAGATTGTTGAGATCCCTGCTGAAACTGTAATAAAGACATTTGTGAAATCTCTGGATCTTTTTCTCAGGAGAAATATCTGAGACACAAGAGACTTAAGCAAAAGTCTAATTTAATCTCATTGCTAGGAAAAACAATTGGCAATATTAAAGAGATCATCTGTGAATTTATTTTCCTGTGAAATGGGTTGGTTGAGTGACCACACATTTATGGGCAATCAAGATTAGTGATCAAGATTTGCTGTAGGCTACAAGTGACTGCCACTGTGTTATGATCAGAATGTATTGCAGTGATGTGGCTGGCAAGTTCTACTGTATTGTCCAATGGATGTTGCAAACATAAAATGATTGTGGAATTCATTATATGCAGAGTTACATCCTGGTTTTTGTTAAGGTAGCTTGGGCATTTCCGGTAAACTGTCACCTGTAAAGATGTCATTGTTGGTCATTTGTGGGGAAAGTGTGAAACTGATGATTGAATGGAATTTTGTTAATGAGGAACATTGAGGGACACAATGTTTCCTCATGATGCTAATATCTAAATGTCTTTTATCTCAGTTTAAACAATTACATTTATGCTAGGCGTAACTATTTAACTGACGACAATTTGATTATAAACTAAGTGTTGATGCTTTTGAAGCTAGATTAAAGAAACCAACAAGTGACAGTTCACTGGACATTTTCAGCTGGCTTATATCATTGAATTGTTAAATAAGTAATATTTTCCCTGTGAATATCTTTGTAATTTCTCTCAATAAAGGTTTACAGTTAAGTTGTTTTCTTTTATGTAGTCTTAAAATCTAATCTTGAAGTCTGTAAATGCAGAAGATGTTTGTCCAATAAAATGGCTTCTATAGCAAAATATGTCTCTGGTATCTGTGAAAGCAAGTGAAAGTGACATATTTGTCAGATATGGTAACCCATACCCGAAATGTGACCTCTGCATTTAACCCATCACTGGTGAGGAGTGAACACACACACACCCAGAGCAGTGGGCAGCACACTACTGCGCCCGGGGAGCAATTGGTGGTTGGTTAAAGGTGCCTTACTCAAGGGCACTTCAGTTGCTATCTGCCAGCGCTGGAACGATAATTTTTCTTGCTACTTCTTTACTTCTAATTCTGTTATTTCTTTAGTCAGCTAAAGAATGAAAGCCAAACTATTAAATGCAGTTGATTAATAGTTACTGACTAATCCACTAATTTGTATATTGGGTCAAATTGCAATATTCACCTGACATTTGTAGCCATATTACAGCTGGTAAGAAAGATGCCATCATTATTTTATTTTTACACTGAGATTGGTAAATCTGTTATTAAAAAGACTTTAGCAATTCTTGTTGCATTATATGCCAATGGTGACAGTTCAAAAATGAGGAGAAAGCCCTTTTTGTGTTGTTTTTACGACAAGTACATGTCTGTAACCAAAGACGTATTAGAGATATCTTAATGTCCTTTGAGATTCTCATTCTTAATCAACTTTACTTTTGGGAGCTACATTTAACAATAAGATCAGTTTTACTTATTAACTATTTATTAACTTCTTTGAACTATTTATTTAACTTTATATGCTGTAATGCAAAAAATAAACAGAATTTCTTATTTCTTAATTTCTTGTTTTGATTTTGGGGTGGGATGCTTTTTATGAAGTGCTTTTTATGTTTATACACATTTGTATTTGCAACATACATAACATACATAAGCAGGTCATGTTTGCTTGTTTGTAGAATTCTGGGGAAAATAATGAATTTAATCCATTTTGGAATAAGGCTGTAACATAACAAAATGTGGAAAAGGTGAAGCACTGTTAATGCTGTCTGGATGCACTGTATTTATTTTTTTCACCAAAATCATTGGCATCCGGACACTTGAAATATACGACATGAGTCACATGGAGTTTTTTTAACAGTTTTATAACAGTTTATAACAGTGTACTTTTGAAGCTTGAGAAGAGAAGATAGCTAGAGATCGAGGGGGAGCTGAACTAAGTGAGTGTGATGTAATAATACCTACAGTTTCTTGTTTGGATGAGCTGTCCCTTTTAGGATCTGAGCTTCCAACACAAAGATTGTCAGTTAAATCTTTAATGAAGGGAGATCCAGCACAATTACTAACATTGCAATCATATTATAGAATCTTTGTGCCTTGATAAAGTTCAGAACCCAGAGTTTCTCTCAAGCATCCTAACAATCATTGCACCAGGTGTAGCTGTGTAAGGTAGCTTCAGATGAAAAGCACTTCAAGAAAGAAAAATTAAATTTTAAATATGAATTTAAATATTTTATTTAAATATAAAATTAAAGATGCCTCTCTGTATGAATATATCTGACTGTTGCGTGATTATTATTACTATATGTTGAAGTGCTTGTGTCTATGTGCAAAGTAAATGGTCCTCAAATTGTCTAAATCTTGTCCACTAGGTTCTGGTTTCCATGTGTAGACTCGTACTCAGAGTTGTGCACGTGGAATCTGGAGTTTACTGTGGATGTCTCTATGGTGGTAGTGTCTTGGGGTGATCTAGTGGAGACCATACACCCACAACATGCACAAGAAAACTTTCTACTACATGCTGCCCATCCCCACTGCCGCCCCTAAAATCTCTCTAGCTGTGGGACCCTTCGAGATTCTATTTGATGCCTACATGGATGAGGTTTGTGGGAAGAAATCTGACTTTATTTGATTTTATTGTCACATCATTGACACACAATGAGTGTACATTGGTGCACAAGGAGTGAAAATCTTGTGTGCATAGGTCCTAGCAGCAGTGCAGTTTAAAGACTGTGCCATACAATTTAACACAATAAATACACTATACCTAATAATACAATATAGAAAGGTTTACAGTATATACATAATTTACACAGTGATACAAGACACATCAAAATGAAAACTTGTAGTGGTGAATCCACAACTTAGCAGTTAGGAACTCACAAAAGGATAATAAATGAAATAAGACCATAGATATGTCTGGTGGTGTCATTAACTACAGCAAATGTCACTTGGCCACCAGATGGTATGCTATTTCCATGCAAGGCAGTGCTTCTTAACCAGTTAGGGACCTCAACAAACTTCCAAACTGACCACAGTATGACACAGTAGTTATGTAAAATAGACTAAACAAGGATTAAAAAAGCTAAAACAACTTTTTAAAAAAGCTAAAACAACAAATCTGTTATTGAGGACTGTCTTTGTGACGAGTCCTATGTGCACATCTCATCATACACATCCATTAGTATTTTCAGGTAATTTCATAATCACTGTTTACATTTTCCTCTGTTCATTTTATTTGAACTTTTTGGATGTATAATAATTATAAATATAAATCAATCTATATTTATAACTGCCATTTTCCACACTAAATAAAGCCTGAAACATGCTTTTAAAAATGATAATAAAAAGGAAGTTTGTAACCTTCGTAAAATGTTGATTTTAAAAATTTAAGCATGCAAATTGTGTGACACATCTGAATATTTCTTTAAATGTACGTATAATTAGTTACTATTTAAATAAATTTTATTACAACAAATTTTAAATAAATTTAATTCATTGCAGAAATTTGCATTAAAGCTGCAATCCATAACAAAAATCAGTTATTGAGCAAATACATAAGAGGTCAGTGTTCAAAACGGGCATTTTACTTTACCCCTATTTGCAAAGGTATGTTTATATAAATGATTTATTATTTGACATGTGGATCAGATTTCCCAGCAAATGCAAGTTTGACTTATGGTTACGTCACTTCTGTAAACAGAAAGAAAAAAATCTAGCTACTAAATCACATGTGTGGGTGCTGGAATGGTGGGGCATTTGTATCTTGTTCTTACAGCAGTTTAGAATTTTAACAGATTAGAATTAAAACTTTTCATTTTTTCCCTCCAGCAGAGATGGCAATAGAGAGGCAAAAGTTACAGATTTGCATCTTCAATAATTTAGTATAATCTGAATTGTTTGTGGGTTTGTGGAATGTGCCAATTTAGAGGTTTTGTTAGTGTTACTGTTTGTCTTTGATTTTGTGTGGTGGTCTCTGCTTCCAGCACCAAACCCCTGCACAGCAGTATGATCATAGATCAGACTCCTCTGAGCAGATGCTTTCAGGCTCTGGCCCAGCAGTTCTTCGGCTGCATCATCTCCAGGATGTCCTGGTAAGTGGGGTCAGGAGGTCAGGATGGTGCAGCCTAGTGGTTAAAGGTCTAACCAGGATTTGTAACTGAAAGGTTTTAGTTTCAAACGTTATATACTTACCATTGTGCTTCTAGGAGACTTGATCCAAATGGACTTTTAAAACTATAATGAATCTGAGTGCAAAACCTGAACCATTGACAATTTCATTCTAATAGTCTTGGAGAGGATGGAAAATGGTTTTGAATTTTTGTTCTTGAGTTCTGTACTATCCTGCTATGAAGGATAGTATGATCATACAGTTTTCAGTTAACTTTTATTTTACTCTGAAACACAACACCATTGTGATATTGAGTTAAACGTATGTAAGTATGATTGTGGCTTTGGCCAATTACCACTGAACTAGTTTCACTAAGATGCTAATCAATAATGTGTTCTTTCATTGTCATCTGTATCTGTGTGTATATGTGTGAGAGAGATCTATTTGGTCCAGTGTTTTGTCCAAAAGCTTTTATTACCTCTTACAATATACCCCCTTGTATGCTAAATGTCTGAAATCCAAATCAGATGTGCAAGCTTCTATAGCACACTTTATTGATTTATTTGGGCTTGTACAGGCCCCAGATGGAGAACCTCGCCAGCTTTTAAATAGAGAACAGTCGCCTGCCTGCAGTTAATGTTGTTGTTGAATGCAGTTGGGCCCTTTAATTGAAGACAGTGGGTTTCCAGCAGGCAGTCTCCAGCACTGCTAGTGAAATCCATTTGCACTTGCATCTGTGTTCCCAAGACTGGACTGTGCTCATGTTTTTCTTGTTTTTAAAGACTCTGCTGCTGTTTGAAATAAGCACCAGCCACAGCATTCAAAAGCAAATGAAATGCAATTTTGGGTGTTTTTTAACTTTACATTAGCCAGAGGCAGTGTAGTTGTAGAGATGTGAATTAGATGCATTTTTAGGGGTATAATGTTGTGAATTTGAATTGCAGGTCAGATTGAGTGGGTTTTGAAAGGAATTTCAGGATACATTTTTGGCCCCTTGACATTTGGAGTCAATGAATATCATCACTGGATCAAGGAGGTTTGGAAATGCTCAGATATTATGCACACAACTTTATCTTGCATTTAAAAATAAAAAGGAATTATTTGTCAGGAAGAAAATGGTTTTGATTATTGTAAATAATCTTTTGTGATTTTCCGGACTTGTGACAAGAACTGGACAAGATTGTGGAATATGAGCTAAAGATGGGTGGAGTCTTGCTGCATCCCACCTTCTCTGGAGGAAAAGATAAAGACAAGTAACTAAAACACACATGAATTACAGGCATCTCTTAGCTTAGACATTTTGAAGTAAAACATTCTGTAATGTTTTATTAAAACATTCCAAAGTACACTGTATGAACAGTATAAATGTTATGCAGATAATATATGGTGAACAAGTAGCCTCATTTGTTTGGATGAAAGTGCCAGACTTTGACAAGAGAATGGGGTATGAATTCAATTACATAAACAGATATCATCATAATATCTGGATTGTTCAAGAAGGTCTTGAGCTTTGCTGTTTTTCTTCACTCCCTAAACTGTGAACACCTTAAAGCTTATTAGTCATAAATGTATACTTATTGTTTGGCATAACATTGTAGAGCAGTTTTTAGATATTCTGCACTTAGGTCATTTGTTCAAGATGTGTCAGGGGTTTGGTGATTGCCTATGACACAAAGGAGATTTGTGTTTGTTTATCATAACCTAACTCTTTTTAGACCTACTCTCCACCTGCACTTCTCTATCAAGCATCCTCACACACTGTCCTGTGAATATTACAAGATGTTCCAGTGCAAAGCCCACCTGGTGATGAGACTCATTGAGAACAGAATCAACATGAAGTTCATGCTTCAGGTATGGATATTATATCCATAATATAATATAATATAATATATTGGATATTATATTATATTCCTCATGCATGCATAGGAGTCCTTTATTAGTTTTGCAGTTCCTCTGTGTTGTTTATTTAGTCTTCAACAAGTCTCTCAGAGCAGCTTGGTGCATTACACAACTGAAACTCCAAACCACCTACATGCATTGTTCCTGTGGCTGAGTGTAAATGGGTCAAACATGTGGATTTCAGTCTGAGGTGCTCTACTCTCTCATAAGGTGTTTAAGTCTGGCCAGCACAGCCTCATCCCAAAAATACCAGTCTCACATGTGGAGCCAGATGCTGAGGTCCACCTTTGGATTCCTCAAGTCTATCTCCAACGTGTCAGGGAAAGACATCAGACCGCTCATCAAACAGTGGGTGTATCCTTCAAATACATAGTCTTTTTGTGGACTTGAGCATTTATTCACTTTTATTGAGTCTCTTAAATACTAATTCTGATTGACCAAAAGTGGACAGTATTTTACGAACATCTGATTTCCAAAAATCCAGATGATTTTTCAAGTTCAAGTTGAGCTTTATTGTCATTCCGCTATATGTGGGGACATACAGTGGAACGAAATGTCGTGCCTCACAGGACCACAGTGCTACATAAATACAGACATACAACAATGACGTGAAACAGTATAAATCTAAACACAAATACTAACAGAATTAGATTATAAATATACTATATATAAAGTTGCCTATACATAAACTATTAAATACAAACTATACAAATGTTCCACATAAACATAACATTTTCTCGTATCACTCCATGGTCTTTTTTAAAACTTAAATCAATGTTTAAAACTGGCATTTAAACTAAAAACACTTTGTAAGTAGCCCTATATAAAGTAGAATAATTGAAAAAAATCTTTGCATCAGAGATCTGATTACCCAGTTAGGGTTTATTGTGGTGTAATAACTGGTTGGCTGTATATAATTCTTATTACTATCATTTATTGTTATTAATTGCTATTAATTACTATTTTGAGTTCTTTACATATCACCTTTGACTCACTAACCTCAGAGACCAGAGTGGGGTGGTCAAATTCTTTGGCAGTTTTGCTTTCAACAGAAAAAGAAATGTTTTGGAACTAGAGATCCGTCAGAACTACACATCCTCTGGCACTCAGAAATATGTGGTGAGTGATGGCAGAGAAAAACTGAAACAAAAATGTATGAATGGGTGTAAATAAGTTAAATAAGTTTAAACTTTCTGAGTCATCCAAGCAGAAATGATACACTGATTGTGAACTCGCACACGTTTTGTTTTTAACAGGGCCCCATTAGTGACAGTGCAGGAGCTGGATGGATCCTTTAATTACACCCTGCAGATAGAGAAGAATAGTCTGAAACATTGACATTCCCTGCCACTCCAAGAGCAGAAGACTGGAGACCTTCACTGATTCCAGAACAGACTTGTGTTGTATTTATACTCCTTGTCCAGTATTAGGCCTAATTTGTTTCAAAGTTTATTTTGAATTGATATCTTGATGAATATGACTAATATAATTAATTTTTGAGTTTTGCACCTCATATATGCTCTCTGCCTCTCTCTCGCTTTGTTTCACTCTTCTGTATGTTCGAAACAAGAAGAAGAAAATTCCTCTGATGAAAGGAGCGGAGGTAAGCTATTCAAAGAATTATAGTTGGAAGTCAATGTTGTTTCTATTGGGTTTCAGACTTTAGGAAGGGTCCTTCAGAGTTCTGTTTGGTCCTAATCAAAGGAAAAGTTGACCTTAAGATAACAACGAGCAAATCGTTATTTGCTCACTGTCATGTCTTTCAAAACCTTTATGGATTCTGACTCATTCTGCAACTGGATCCGGATCGATCCAGACATGTCAGTCCTGCATAAGGTGGAGTTCAAGCATGCATATTTCATGTGGCAGTATCAGCTGCGCTTCGAGAGGGACGTGGTGGCCTAGGAGGAGGCTGTTTCAGCCCTGGAGATGTTTCCCACACCTTCATCACGCCTTGCTCTCACTGACATCCTAGTGCAGGACCACTGCTTCTATAAAGTCTGCATGCTTTCATTTTTAATAATGCTTTTTAGCCATAGTGTTTTGCTTAAAACAAAGAGCAAGGACATATTTTGCAAATATTTTGATCTACATCACAATGTAGATTTATTTTCATGACCTGCCCCAAAGCAAGATAACGACACCTACTTTCACATCATCACATCACTGGCTCCGCCCATGACCACGACAGTCCTCATCTGACAAAACAACATAATAGCAGTATCCTCTTTGTTTAGGATTAATCTGCGTTAAGACATTAGCCAGTCATACACTTTGAAGATTACGCATGAAGGTTCTTAAAGGGGAACACTCAAATCTGACTTTTTTAATCACACAACTAAAAACAGGGCATAAATTACTTATTTTTCTAAATTTATGTACAATCTGTGTGTCCATAGTGAGCACTTGGATGGGACCCCTTAGCCATGAAATCTTTCTTTACACGCATGTTCTGCTGTTAAAGCTGCTTGAATATCATCAACACCAGCAACTTCATTAACTTTCAAAGCTACTTTCCTCAAAAGGCACCACCCAATGTCATCCTTAACCAGATACATTTAAACCAACTGAAATATTCATAGTACTTCAGTAATACATTGTAGTTCATTTATAGTACTCACATGGTAATTTTATGTGTTGTAGACTATGCTTGTGGCCATTGCTCTGCTCAGAGACATTTAGAATCTTTGTCCCAAAGAGGTTCTTAATTTTATACTGGACCTCATTAAGTATGGAAAATTTGATGTATGTTCTGCAAATCTGCTTACAGCGTCTTTGTGTGCTGTCTGTTGTACTTTTATTAGTGTATGTACTGAATGTAATAGACTGCCCCATATTTACCCGTGTTGGTCTTATATAAAGCTTTTATTGTCATTACCCTGAACTACAGCTGCTTACGGGCAATCCGCATGCTGCAGAGGAATGGCCACATTCCCAGTGACCCCAGTCTGTTCAAGTCCTATGTCCAGTACGGCCACTTTGTTGATGTGAGGATCACAGCTCTGGAGGCTGTAGTGGACCACACAAGAGGTACATACTTGTTTTCTTCCTCTTCTCTCTATTGTTTTGTCAGAAGGAGTAGAGCTATAGTTAATTTATAGATTCCTCAGTTTTTAAACAGTTCTGCATTATATATGGGATTTATGGCATGCTCTTACTGTGCAGCAGGTTTTATTTATTAACAGGTGAACAAGCCCCTTCCATTTTCAGTTAAATTTAATTCAATTTTATTTATATAGTGCTTTTTACAATGTTACATTGCTTTAAAGCAGCTTTACATATAATGACAAATAATACACAGAAAAAATGCCAAACATGTTCAAACACTGAATACATGATATTATTGCAAATAATGTGTGAGATAAAACTTATTAAGGATACTAGGTTTGTAGTTGATTTATGAATGAAGAGTTGACTGAACCAATAAAAACTACAACACATTTGAACAATCTGAATAAATGGAACATGCATTAGAAATAACTCATTATTTCTAATGAGTTATGACGTGCATGACAGGCTTGTACATCTCAGTGGTCTATGAGAAGGTAATTTATTTAGACTGCCTAAAAAAAAGAAGCATGTCTGAGACTATGTAATGTAGTCAATGAACATGATAAATGATAGATGTCATATTAAGCAAGATATGCCATTCCAGCTTACATGGAGATAACATAGGCACATAGAAAACATGTTATGGGACAGGGTAAAAGCTTATTTGCAATACTTCCATAAAATACACACAATACACAAAAATAAAATGCATACATACAAAATATACACAATAAAATACCTAAAAACTACACAATGAAAGGGAATGAAAGATAATTGGAGACAAAGAAATAACAAAATAGAAATAACAGAAATAACAGTTAGTGACAAATTGCCAGTTAAAGTTTTATGTGGAAAATGATTTTAAAAAGCCAGTTGTGATTGTTGTTTATACAAAAGTCTGCTGTAAGGGTTTCCAGTAAAATATATTGCTAGTCAGGACTCTGTAAATCAAGATGATGTTTATCCTCAGACTTCCACTGTATCTAAGTCTGGATGTTATGCTTTATGTGAGATTACCAAGGAAAAATATTGACTGGATATGGGGAAGTGGCTGAATAAGGCTTATGATAAGTAATTGAAGTAACCAGTGTCTTTAATATACTGCATATGCCAAACAACTAATTATTAAGTAATTGATTAGTGAGATTGAATCGTTTATCTAGATCTAGGTCTTAGCCTTAATTTTTACTGGGGCAGTGCTATAGTGGTGCTACTTCTCAAAGGATTTTTATTTTGTCTATACTGTAAATCAACCCCAACCTATTGTAAGGCTAAATTAGCTAACCAAAATTTTGGTCTGGTGTCAATCCTTTTGTTGGTAATTTGTTTCACATTTTTGTTGTAAATAGGCCCGCAAAAAGTGTTGAAAGTTTACACTTCACACAGTGTTTAAATCAGCCTAAATACCAGCCTAAATCATAACGCTACAAAAGCCCAACATTCCCAACATCAAGTTGATTCTGGATGTATTAATGTGACTATGTTAGCATGCTCAGACTCGATTAGGTGGCAGGTAAAGGAGTGCTTTGTGATTTGTGGCCGTCTTGTAAAATGTGTGTATTTTGTGTTTTTTTCTGGCAGTTGATAGGAGTTCCAGTGAACTGCAGTGGCTTCTGAACCTGGTGCAGAATGACCCAGTTCATTACATCAGGTCAGTGATAATATCAAACACTAAAGTCTTCCCCTGTTTGTTCAATAAATATTGATTCATTAACTGCAAATCATTAATCCTAGTTCTCATTTAGCTGTATTTATCTATTATCAAATTGTGATTGGATAATGCACTATTAATAATAGTTAACAGACTGGACATTTTGAGATTACATCTGAGATCATTTTGACAGTCCACACTTTCTGTTGTTATTTTGTTTGGTTAAAGCTTAGTAACTATTGTGTAAAATACGTTTTCAATTTCACATTAATTTCAGCTATTTAATGTACTTCTCATTTGGTCTGTTATATGCAAATATCCTCATATTATTGGTCATTTTGTCACAAATACAACTTATTTAGTTATATGCTTTTTCTTCAGGATTTGTTTAAATCTTGAATGCATGTGTAAGTTATACAATGGGTCCATCTGTCTTCCAATAAAGATCCAATGAACTTTGTTGTATTTGTTAGGGGCCATAGGATGAATATTTTGTTATGTTTCATATTTTATAACCAGTGATTTCTGTCCTTCAGCCATACGA
Source organism: Chromobotia macracanthus (assembly GCA_036877525.1). Taxonomy (NCBI): domain Eukaryota; kingdom Metazoa; phylum Chordata; class Actinopteri; order Cypriniformes; family Botiidae; genus Chromobotia; species Chromobotia macracanthus. The sequence continues at coordinate 5,364,564 of JAZGTH010000027.1, read as the reverse complement.
TTGTAAGCATGCTGGCCAAGAATCCACCTTTCACTAAAGCAGCAGAGTCTTCACTGTGTAATAAAGCTTTAGTGGACCAGCTGTGTAAGCTGATGCCAACATGCATTGAACATACTGATCTGTTATGCTAACCTCAAGGTGGTTTGTTTTTCAAAAGCGGCCCAGAATGCCTAGATATATTCATCCTCAGAACCCCAGGACTCTTTTCTGTGCACATGACCTATTTAAATTCTGGTTCTCTACCAGTAGGCCTCCATATGATCTTTCACATAAAAGAAAGTTGTGAAAGCAGCCTTTCACTACAGTTGAAACCATGGCACTTCATAACCTGCTTTCCATTACCGCAGTTTTTCCTAGGAACTGGAGTAAATAAGGTTTTTTTTACAGCCCTGGCAGTGTTTGAAAGAGGCTCTTAAAGGGCTGCTGTTGCAGTGAGCATTTTCCTGGTTTGTTTTCTGACAGGGTGGTCTTGTTCTGCTCGCATTGTGGTAGGATTTATGGTGTCAAAACACACTTCTGTGTATTGGGGGTTTGCAGCCACTCTTGGCAGTACAAGTGCTGAGTCATTGCCAGCTGTGATGAAAGTCAATTCTTGTACTTTGGTTTAAGAGGTTGTAGACAGTGTTCAAGGACTTTAATATTGTGGCCTGTAGCACAATCTCCTATTTTGTATTGCCACACATAAATGATCCAAATGGGCAGATGCTGTGTTTTTTTAACTCTCTATGGTTTCTTCAGTTTCAAAAAGAGAATAAATGACATAAGTGCACATCAATATGATATCAAATTTAATGATATCATATGATTTAAGTCTTTCTCTTTGTAGTAACCAGACCATTCTTTTTTTAAATATGGTACCACGGCAGTAAGGTCAAATCTCATTGGTTTTCGTGTGTCCATTGGCTAATCTTGATATGCATATGTGACAAAAAACATTGTAAAAACCAATGAGATTTGACATGATCAATGTGCCACCATATTTACATTTACAATCTGTACTACACACTGTTTGGGCTCACCCGACCCTCGTGTCTGCCCATGCTTGAGCTGGGTCTCGTGCTGATCCTGAAGGAGAAGAAAGCTGAAAGCTGTTGCTCAACCCCACCATCAGATCAGACCCTATCCATGGCCTTCACCAGCACTGTAAACTGACACTGTAATTGCTCTTTTGCATTATGAACTCAACATTCAAATTCTGAGCAGCTCTGACCTTTTGTTGCTCACAATGTAGGATTATATTACAGTAATTTTGATTGCTAAAAATCATATTTATTTTTGCATATCTAAAAAAGTGTAAACTGTTTAAATATAGTAGTACTGCATTATATCAAAATGATCAAAATATTGCAAATATTTGCAATATTGCAATAAATGATTTTAATAATTCAAAAAAATATGTGTTATGAGTGCATGCGCATGCTTTGCCCGAGGCACCTGCAGCAATGTCAAATTAGTTTTTATGTACTGCAGCAGTAAATATTACTGTTCACTTTCAGGAGTTGTAGTGATTTTTCCCAGAAACATTTATGTTGCTTATATAATTTTTAGAAATAACATTTAAAAAAGTTTTTAAATATATTTTAATTTAATTTAAATTGATTTGACAAACTCAAAGCATTATGGTATATCACATTACTTAGCAAGTTATCACATATCACATTTTTCTTAAATATCCTGCAGCACAAATAATTAGTTTGCTTGGTGCTGAAATGATCTACTTTAAATGAAGTTTGTACATTCAGCAGTTTAGGCTAAATTAATTGCAGATGTGTAATATGTGGGTTTAGGCATTAATTATTTGTTTAATAAATATAATTACAGTGCCACCTAGCAAACAACAAAATACAGTCTGCTTATTAAATGCAGCTGAAAGTTGTTCCTCATTTTATTATTCTTAGATGGAGGAGCAGCAGCATGTTGTCATGGAGCCAGCATTGAGTGGCATTGTCATGGCTCTACAGGGTTTAAAGAGGAAGGTGGAGACTCCATTAGGTTCATCCCCTGAGCAAGGACAGATTAATCAAGAGAAGCCCAGTGCTAAAGCATCTGTGAAGAGCAGAGTGAGTAATCAGCCCTGAATGTACTCCTGTTACAACACTGTTACAGTTCCATCCACATTACTGTGAAAATAACAAAGCTGCCCATTAGTGTGAATGTATTTTGTGCCAGATGTTCTAAAGACAAAGCTAAAAGACAGAAAGACAATGACTTGGATCAGAAAAAGTTACCTGTTCTTTCAAAGGTTCAAAGAAATTATACTTCCTGGGTATGTAAGAATTTATACGTTTTTGTGTAAACATCTATTAATGTTTCCCCCCTTTGTCAATTATCAACCCAGGATAAGGAAGACATTGATATGGACACAGTTCAAGACAGCCAGGCATTCATTTATCACCATCTAAACATGCTGGAGAGACCTTCAACTCCAGGTGAGACACTAACACACATTAGCACCAGTGCGTATTATGATCTTTCTAGAACATCGTATATACAGATTTATTATACCTTATTTGTTGAGACCAGGTACTGTTTCTTTAAGTTTGGCTGTTTCATTCTTACTTGCCTTAAAAAAATACTGATTTAGCCATTGAGAAGGGCCCATTGCTCTGGATTAAACTATGAACATAAATGTATAATGTATAACATCAATATCTATACGAGTAAAGACACCTAGATTTGTTCAAAAGTAAATTCATTTAAACAATTTCAAGTAAATCCATTATGTACTGATCTGTACAAGTGACAATAGTAACAAGGTATTAAAGTAATGTAATATAACATTAGGAACAGTTCTCTTCACCAAAATGTGCTGGTGATTATCGTTGTCAAATAAGCCTTTTCTCTTTTAGTTGATTGTAGTTAGTATCCACAGATTTTAGCCATTGTTCTACTTCATTTAACGTGGTTAAACACTCCCTTCATCTGCTCTTGCACAGAAAACACACAGCCCTGCTCCAAACTCGCACCATTGGTTGAGCCAGTCAGATGTCTGGCCCGTCAACCAATAAGAATACAATAAGAAAACAATAAGAAAAATGACAGATAACAATGCTTCATACTTCATTTCACCCGTTCAGTCATTTCCAGATAAAGATTTCATAAACATCTCCAATTTATTGCTATGGGACATCCTATAAAGCTAGCTGATTGGGCGGAACTTAGCAAGGGGTCGGTTTTAAGTGTTTTGAAAGGTGAGTCAGTCGAGTCTTTGAGTTCTCTCCATGCTTGAAAGCCACTGATGTAGTCTCACCCCTTCACAGGTAAAGAACCATCTTCAGCAGAGCAAGACATGTTGTCCTTGCTGGGAATGTCCATGCCCCTGCTGAGCAAAGACAGCATGTCCTCCAAACATGGAGATCAACACCACCATCATCATCACCACCACAAGCACAAAAAGAAGAAACACAAGTATAAAGATAAACACAAGCATGAGAGTTACTAAAGACAGAGCCTTTAGTAACAACCCTGCCTGGGGCTGCTCCATTCGTTCACCCTCTCTATTGGACTGAAGGCACAGGATTTAAGGCAGTTGTTTTGTTTTAGTTTATTCTGTTTTATTCAATAAACAGTGCTTCAAAGACTGGATTGTGTTAGCACCATATACCCAGTAGTTAATGTGTCCCAGCTACCCAGGATGCACTGAGATCCGCATTGCTAAATGGAATAGAAAAATTAAATTAAAATAAATTAAAATTATGTAATTATTTACCCCTGCTTATGTGGTTCAGACCTTGTTTGCTGTTATTTTTAAATAATAGTTTTGCCATACAACAGTTTATAGTGTCCAGAATCTATCAGGCTCCAAAATGCACCAATATTTAAATGCAACTGTACAACTTGTCTGCTATATTACGATGTCTTTCAAAGCCATATAATACCTTTGTGTCTAATAAGAAGACTTGAAATGTGTTGGGAGAAATGCTTTCACTGTGTTTTTGTGAGCTTTACAACTCTTAGTTACTATGAACGGTCATTGTTTCACAAAATCTCCATAACATTATTTTAAAGATCTGCTATTGTGTTCCATAAAAAAGGTTTGGGACAACCTGAAAAAAATAATAACCAAATTGTCATTGTTAGGTGACAATTGTGTTATTATTTCCTTAAATGCTGTCAGCTTAATTTCTTGCTTATCAGTTCATCTCTTCTGTAGAACAGCTTTGGGAAGTCCCAAATGTTATGCGGTATCACCTGACCGAGCAGAAAGGTGCCCGGTTTGTGATCGCTGAACAGCACAGATAAAGATTTACACTTTCTCTTCTCCCAGAGAACCACTGGGGTTTAGTCCACTGTCCACTTTAGACCACTGTCTTTTTTATGTGAATGTCAACATTCAGCAAGTACTTTTTAAACATTTCTCTCTGTGAGCTCTAAGGTCTCCTAACCTCTTGTAATCTTTCTAGTGGTGCTTATTAACCAGAAAACTGTGAAGGGTCAGTTGAATCAAGTAAATTTATTGGGTCACTGAACTGTTGCTTTGAAACAGTACTGTCATTTGAGCCATAAATCATTATCAGTTTTACTTGTATGCCCCCAGCCTGTTTTTAATGTTTCATTGTGGGGATTTTACCATTCAGTAATTGTTATGTTGAGATTTGTTGTTCAATAACATGCTTTTTTTATATAAACCTATAAAAAGGCTGTTTCAAATAAACTTTGTATTTTGGTTGCTGATGATGCCAATTTGTTGATGGTAAAGATCATCTGTATGAGCTCCAGTATACAAACAGATAGAGGGATCAGAGAACATTTATAGTAAATCAGTAACAGTATCAACAGTAGATGAAAGGGGAAAATGTCATTGTTTTTATTTGCCTGGTGAATAACAAAAATGTTTTTAATAATGATGAGACTGATGTTTAATGCCAGTTAATTAGTGTTAGGAATTAAGGTTTTAAGGAAGCCCATTCATACTTGCATACAGTATGTACAAGACAAACTTTAGTAACATTAACCTAATAAGACAATAAAAGTAAGATATTTCTGTCCTGTCGTTGTAGTCTTCAGACTTTATAAATTGTGGTTTCTGTGGTCCTCAATTGATGTCTCTAAACAGAAAGATAAAAATAAAGTTGAAAAAAGAAAAAAAAAAAAAACGCAGAAAAAACATTAATTTTACATCTAAATTTACATGTTTAGTCTTAACATTTGACTGAATCATGTAATCAAATTGAAATTTTGATTATAATCAATTCTCATTAAATTGGCAAGTCATATCACGTTATCAAGTCTTATAAGCCTGATAATTGTGCCTGTGGTCTGTCAGTGACGTTTCCCGGTGTGTATTGGCTGAAGGTAAAGTAAGCACTTGAGTGTGCACGCGGGTGTAGGGTGCTGGGGTTCAAGCACTCATTGTAGCAGTGAGTCAGGGATAGCACACTACACGCTACGCCAACCATGCGGGTACGGTAAGATTGTTTTACACACGATGCAAATCAGTAACGATTTTATTTTGCTTTTATACCGGGGGTTCGCAAGTATTTCATTCCTTTTTTTGGTTTTGATTATGTACATTGACCCTAAAGCATTACCGTAACTCATAAAGCATCTTTTAATGCACAAATGGACATCTTTTTTCTCATTTATTTCATCTCGTAGTAATTGCACATAAATTCGTTTGACTTAAAAAGTCTTTTATTGTTCACTATTTCAATTTGTTCTCTATCGTCCTATGAAATCTATATGTTGAAACCTCAGTAGTGCAGAAACGCGTTTGTAAAGGGCATTTCTATTAAATTGTTTTTAAACAGTTTGAAGTGAAGTTTGCCTGTTTTCTATCTTCCGCTGTTGGCAGGTATTCTTTGTTATACTTCTCCTGTGGTTCAGTGTCTGTAATTCATATGTGGTCAAGCGGTCAGACACAGCAGGGTCATCCGATGAAACTCTCTCTGGAAGTAAGTTTTTACACTGTACACTGTGTGAATTACTGGAATCAATACTTTACAATAGGCTATCTCGCATAATATCAGCACAGATTTGACAGGGTTTGCAAAGCAGAAATCCTTCCTCTTTCTGAAGTTATTTAGCTTGAACCAGTTTGGTTTTGAAAACTTTATAAGAAACATAAGTTTAAAATCTTCCATTGACTTATATTGATAAAATATTTAGCATTCTAAATGTAACTGACAGCTATTACGTCATTGTATTAATATAAGGAGTTGCTATTCATCATATATTTGCACTGCATTGTCAAAAGTATGTGGATATAAAGAGCCTTTCACAGATCCAGCATGATGATGTCCCTGTGGAAAAAGCACAGTCTGTGTAGAAATGGTTTACAGATGGTATCTATTGTGAAGGAGCTTGACTGGCTGTTTAAAGCCAAGACACAAGCGCCTTTAAACACTGTGGGGATGAGTTAGAACTAACATCAGTCCCTAACCTCACTGATGCTCTGATGATCACTGATGATCTAGTATAAACTTAGTCCAAAAGAGTGAAAGGTGTTAGAAACCTATTGTGCTTTTCTAACTATTATGCCAATGGTTTAAAAATTAAATTCTAAACATGCACAAATGGTGTTTAGGTGTCCACTTACTTTTGACAATGCTGTGTATTTGCATACTGAATTGTGATTGGTCTTTCATTCTTGCAACTATTTAATCATCTTTAGCCAACTACAAAGACAGACACAAAGCCTAAGCCCTTAACTTATGTACAACTTAAATACTTTTCCTTTTCTGGCTTGCCAGCATTCACATTTCCTTTAGTAATGATGGAAAATGTTTAATTTATTCACTTGCATGTATATGTAGCATTTTATAGAATATTTGTCTTTGACTTTATGATGTTAAACTTCCTAGGGAAATGCATGTATATGATAATTTACTGTAGTTTCCTTTGAATTGGTTTAGTCTGTTTATGTACCCAAAACCAATTCAACTCATGCCATTTTTAAACATGTCAAGAACGTGTTTCATCTGCCTAGTTTATATAATGTAGTCGAGATTAAACAAAAGGAAGTCATTTTCACTACACTTGATCCAGCCCTCAGTGATTCATTGTTCATGCAACAAGTTCATAATTTAATTGTAATAACATCATTTGTTAGTTTTAATGTTCCCATATCAATTAAATAACATTTTTTATTTTATATTGCCAGTTCATGTTAGCTAGTAGTAATGAGCATGAAACAGCAGCTGTCTGTTGCTCTTTCAGCTGGTGATTGGCCCACTGATGGGAATTAGGGAAATATTTACTTTGCTCAACCCTATGTCAATATTAAGATGTGCAGAGAACATTTCAGCTCATTGCCGCATATTTAAAAATCTTACAGGTGTATATGATTGAACAGCACTTTGAAACATGCTTTAAAACAAAACACTTGTACAGTACAAATTCAACCAGCAGGCATTTGAAATCATTTGATGAATTCCTTTGTCATTGGTTTTTGCACTTGCATTTTATTAAGCTTTTGTAGTTTGGTGTGATTTCCCATCTTAACAAATATCTGTGTAACACTTTATCTTCTAACTGTTTTCTTTTATTTTTTCTTGCTGTTTGTCTTCTTCCCAAAGTTCTTGCTGACCTCCCTTTCAACAGCCTGTCAGGTTCCTGCAAAAATAGGTGCTTTGAACTTGTGGAAGCTGAAGACCCAAACTGTCGATGCGACAACCTGTGTAAAACATACAACAAGTGTTGCTCAGACTTTGATGAGCACTGCTTGAAAACAGGCAAGGGCAAATTTTCCTTACATTTTTGCAACTTTTTTTATTTTGCATGTAGTTGATTTTGTTGTACAATTGGTTTCATAATGCTTTCTCTCTGTCCTCAGAGGGTGGATTTGAGTGCAGTAAAGATCGCTGTGGTGAAACTCGTAATGAGCAACATGCTTGTCACTGCTCAGAGGACTGCCTGACCCGAGGAGATTGCTGCACCAACTACCAGTCTCTCTGCAAAGGTGGGAGGCTTCTGGAGGGGATCTGCAAGCTAAAAACACAAAAATGACATTTCATTTCAATAATATATCTGCAAAGAATTTGCGAAATACAGTGATCACCTGAAACATAGCCACAAAGAAAACAAATCCAGTGATGATAGGAAAGCACTTTAAAAAATTAGATCAAAAGAGGTCACTAACTGGACAGTGCCGACTCTGCTCATCGCAAGGTGTAAAGTTTTCTGTTAACGTAACAACTGTTTTCTTTTAATTTTACAGCTGCATGTAAAAAGGATTTTTAATGACAATATGTACATAAAACAAAATATAATCAGATACAGAATGAAAACAATTATTGCCTTCAATTTAAGCAAACCAATCATAGCCTGATGTGAGGTAAAAGGACAAATGTTATAAAACAGTTAATATTAGATGGTATTGGTCATTTGAAATATTTTATTGGAACATATTTACAAAAGTGTAAGGTGGGGATGGGCGTGAAACTATGTAAGTACTGATGAAGACATTGTGTTTGCATGTGTGTGACCAATCACTTAGTGCTCTATTGACGCACTTCCTCTCTGTGTTAGGGGATGTTCCCTGGCTGCAGGAAGAGTGTGAGGAGATTAAGAACCACGAGTGTCCTGCTGGGTGAGAGATCCCAGTGACAAACATCACTCCACAGGCCTCCCATCAATCTCACCTTTTATATTCTAGACTTTTAGACTTTACATACCAGATGAGAGGAAAAGATTTATTTATTTAATGCTGTGAAGTGCTGAATGATAGCAAACACAGAATCCAGAGATGGATATTGAGCCCTGGCGTGACCACACACCTTTCAAGTAGCTCTGCTTGGGTGTTTTGCATTACAATTAATGTTAATGCAACACCCCTATAAACAAGGGCAGTGTTCTTTCCTGTGTTGATGTATTTACTTTTGAGGAGACAAGTTTGTGGCAGGATGCATTGAATGGCAAAATTAGGTATACATCTTTAAAGGAGTTATCAGTGTTTTTGGGTCTTTTTCTCTTAAGAGAAACAGTACATTTTTTCATTGTTATGTCTATGAAAAAATTTTGTCAGATTTTAAGAATTTTAAGAGCGAATAGACAAATGCAACAAAATATGTTATATTTTGAGCTTGAGAGAAAGAAGGCTCGATATGCTATGATAAAGAGAGCATTGAAATGAAAGACTTACCTATCAACAACGAATAACGACCTGTATTAGTGGCAAATGTTGTGTTTGGAATTGGTGTGCTAATGCTTTTCTTTGTTTAGGTTTGTTCGGCCCCCTGTCATATTGCTGTCTATCGATGGCTTTCGTGCGTCATTTATGAAGAGAGGAAGCACAGTGATTCCCAACATTGAGAAACTACGTAAGACTTGCTTGTGTTATCTCATAAAAAAGCTATATTAACTATATAAATATTTAAATTTGTCATGTGTCTTATAGGATCATGTGGAACCCATGCACCATACATGAGACCTGTGTACCCCACCAAAACCTACCCAAATTTATATACGATCACAACGGTATGTACCGTTCAAGAGCATAATTTAACATTATTTTTTGTGTTTTTGCAAAAAATTGTTTCCCTTGCATTTAATAATTTTTGAATTAATTTTTTTTTTGCTTTTGCTGTAGGGACTTTACCCTGAGTCGCATGGAATTGTGGGTAACTCCATGCATGACCCTGTCTTTGAGGCCAACTTTAACTTACGTGGAAAAGAAAAGCTCAACCATCGATGGTGGGGAGGACAGCCTGTGAGTCACTCAACCATTTCTTTACTAAAAGGGATTTAGATTTTCTAGAAGTTCACCCAAAATGATTGTTTTTCTTCTGTGTAACTCAAAAGAATATGTTTGGTGGAATGCCAACATTGCTTTTTCCAGACCATAAAAAGTAAAAAATTTAACTCAAACAATATCAAATAACACCATATGACATTAAACGTAATGCAATTTGTCTTCACACACAGTATTTAAATATATGCGCAAATATATCAAATAAAATATCTCAGATTTGTGATGTCACCATTTCAAGCAAAGCACAGTTTTTTGAAAAGAGATGTATAAGAGAATATTGAGACAATTGGAACTAGCATCTCACTTGCACTGTATTCCCACTGCAACCAGTGGAATATTGCAATACTATGAAACGTGTACATCATGTCAATGAGCTTTGTAGATTTCTAGCTACGTTAAGTTGAGGGGGCATCTCCAATACATCTACCAGCTATTAGCCCAGCAGCTGGACTCCATTTTCAGTTTTTATTGAACTTTATTTCTTCTGGCTGATGCCAGACCTCACTGACCGAGGTGTGATGGTAAATAAAGCAATCGACAGTAAAGACATCACAGATGGAGTTTTGTAACTGTAGTTTGACAAGTTCTGCTGACTGTCTTTCATTTGTGAATTGTACTTCTGTTCCCTAAACTTTTTTCTGTCTGGTGACTTGATGCCTGAAACAAAAGACAGATTCTTAACATAAAGAAGGAAAACCAAACTTTCCACAGAATGCACAGTAGTACAGTGCATGTATTCTCTGACAACTTGTTTTCTTCCTTATCTAGATCTGGATCACTGCAGTAAAACAGGGAGTAAAGGCTGGAACTTTTTTCTGGCCCATGTAAGTCAACTTTAGTCAAACTTAAATGCAGTCAATGTCTTTTTAAGGCTGCTGGTAATTCTTGTTCTGTAACTGTGTGATTCACCACAACATTTAACATCAGCATTCATTAGTGGCATCTATGCCCTGGCAACCACCCACAACGCTCTAGCAACATCCTTACAACCACATTACTGTGCATTTAAACCACCTTAGCAACTGCATGACAACGCCCTGGCAACCACCCATGACACGTGATTTTGCGCAGGAAGGTACCACTTACATTTTCTTCACAAAATGTAAAATCTATGAAATTACATTACTAAAAAGGGCACTTCAGGAAAAAATTACACCATAATTGCGGCAAGTTAGATTTTAGGCAAGAATGGAAATCACATGAATTGCTTGTTTTGATGTTCTCGAGACATGGTTGAAACACAAAGGTCCCATCATCTGCACTCACAGAGGGTCTTCAGATTGCATTTGCACTCAGGCACAGACACAGACAACTTGGGCTGTTTTGGTAGCAGTTTGTGAGAAAAGCCCGCTATTTAAAGAAAGCAACTCAGACTATATTGAGACCTTAGTGGAAATGCAAAGTAACTTTTTACTTTGCATTTCACCTTTCAGTCAGTGCCAAAGGAAATTGAATTAGGCATTCTTGTCTAAACACAGAGGTTTATGGGGGCTGATGCTAGTATATAGATTTACATCAGTTTAATATCATGGAGTAAGTGGGTGAGTGGAAGTTTTAGTGGTGGGGAATGGGTTTCCTGTAGAGCTTGACATAGATAATCTTACCTGTTCTTGTCCCCAAAACACACATAGACAGAGCTGACCCCAAAGTCTGCTGTATTGACTGGCCAGCTTTTTCAAAATATTTAATCTATACACACTTTAAATGCACTATAATCTGACAGTCTGACCAAAGAACGGCAAATGTCATATTTAACGTATGTATGCGTGTATACTGCATTGATTCTATTATGTGGCATGTTCATAGTGTGATTCCATTGGAAAGGAGAGTTCTCACCATGTTACAATGGCTTCATCTACCTGATGCAGAAAGGTCTGTATATTCCTAACGTTTATATTTGGGTGAACTGTGTTAGATACATGTGCACTCAATACATTACTCCTCCAACAAATATCAGTAATACTTAAAATAATACATTGTGCTTTTTGGCTTATTTTGTGATGAAGACACAGTATTGGTAATTATTTGCTTTATGGTTAGACTTCCTGTAAGTTTTACCTTATAGGGTGTGGGTATAGGGGTGGGGGGGATTTAAGGTAACAGGTGGTGTCTCTGTGTCTGCAGGCCATATGTCTATGCAATGCATTCTGAACAGCTGGATACCTATGGCCACAAACTAGGACCCCACAGCTCCGAGGTGAGTGTACACAATACACACAGAGAATCCCAGCTGACTGTGACCGTGTCCCTCATACCTGATTTAAATTTACACATAAACATATAAACTTGCAGCAAATGTAGCAGTAATGAAAAAAAACATCAGCCCAAATACATGCTCTCTGCAAACACTGCTTACATTCACCAACCATAGTGTGATACAATTAGACTCTGGATGTTGCTGGTGTATTTTCAGTTTTGAGCTGTACACAAATGTTGTTTCTCATTCTTCAGCTTGATAGCATAATGAAGGAGATTGACAAGGTGATCGGACAGTTGATGGATGGCTTGAAGCAGATGAATTTGCATCGTTGTATCAATATCATCTTGGTTGGAGACCACGGTACCACATTTAGCAGCTCTGGCCAGATGTTTATGCAGATCATATCAATTTATTTGCAGATCAATTGTAAATGTCTCTTCTGCTTCTTCTTCAGGCATGGAGGAGGCTCACTGTGACCGCACAGAGTTCTTGAGCTCCTACATGTCCAACACTGAGGACATCATCTTGATTCCTGGCTCTCTGGGAAGAATCCGAGCCCGAAATCCAAACAACTCTAAATGTTAGTAATGAAAGAACAGAAGGAGATTCTGTCCTCTGCTGGACCAGCTGCATCAGAAATGATGACATGCTGCTGGAAATAATTTACTGTGCATTTGGAAATGTGAACTTTCCATTAGTGTACAAACAGACTGCTCATAACCAGATCAAAACAGACTGAACTAGCAGTTTTATAATTTTTTTGACACTATTTTGTTCTGTTTTAGTGGAAAAGTATCATTGAAATGATATGGATTACTTTCTTAATACAGTACACATTCCTGGTGTTATTAAACATCTACAATTTTTCATGAACATGTAATAACAGATTTCTGTGAAGTATTAGGTGTCAAAATCCAATTTTTCTCTCTTTCTTTGTTTAGATGATGCAAAAGTGGTTGTAGCAAACCTTACCGTAAGTGAACTAGGAACAGTTTTTGAAGCGCTGTATTGATTCTTTAGATAAGTGTATAATGCCTTTGCAAAATCTGTGGTTGTGCTCCACTGTGTTTTTCTCTGTCTTGCACAGTGTAAAAAGTCAGATCAGCATTTCAAGCCGTACTTGAAGCAGCACCTCCCCAAACGGCTGCATTATGCCAACCACCGCAGAATCGAGGACATTCACTTGATGGTTGAAAGGAAATGGCACATAGCACGGTAAGTTTCCTAACATTTTTCTGTGAACTTCCGTAAAAAAAAAGCACTCAATACTACACTGCAAAAAATGTAGAACGTATTTAAAATTTGGTTTTAACAACTTCTGTAAGATGATTTTCAGACAATATATCTTGAATTAAGGTTGTTTTTGTCTTGTTTTAAGAATGTTTCCCAAAAACAAGTCACAAATACTTATAAAGAAAATTATTTTTGTATTGTCTCATGCTGCTCAGTTGATGTCTTCAGGAATGTACCTGTGTGTTCTGATGTGCTTTTAACCACACCACAGTCATTCATATCCAGCTCTCAAATGGAAAGCTGTGACCTCAAAAGAAACAGATGAGGTTACTGACAGTAACCAATAGCTAACAACACATCCATTACAGATGAGGACATAGAAACAGAGGCAGGTCCTCGCGCTGGGGTCGGGACACCCTCCTCTGTTTGCTTTGGCTGACAGTGAAGCCCCAGTGAAAGAAACCTTTCAGGCAGGCGGCTGGAGATGCAGTCTTGTCTAATCTGCGGCACTAGAGTCATGAAGTGAAGTACTTTAGTCTCAGCTGACCCGTACTGTAGTTTATTGCATGAAGCTGGATTTAAATCTTAAAAACTTTGGGAGTTTTATGAGAAATTGAATATTTATGAACAGATCTACTGCTAATATGTTATTTGCCAATGCTGCTTGCTGTTAGGTCTGACACTTAGTGTTTGGATCACTAGATATACTGTAGTGTCTGCTTTTCACTGAGTAAAAACAGTATACAGTACAAGGCTGCAATCACTGAGGTTTTAATGTGCTTCTCTCGGGCCCTTTGGCTTCTGCACAACTTTGCACAGTAGTTCCGTTGGGAAACTTTATGTCTAGTTAGAATACTCTGTAAACATTAACTTGTCATTAACAACATTAACAAACCATTTACTTGTGACCTGATATAGTAAATACATATTTGAAATCTATTTGTAGAGTAAACAACACTGAAATAAAAATGTCCTTTCCTCATGCACATTCATGATCTTACTGTATAATGTATAAATGTATAACAAATTCAGTAATTTATTGCTGCTCAATGTTAATGTAATAACAATAATAAACAATAATAATAATTAATAATACATAAATTTATACATAATAAATGTAAGTTGAAATAGCAATAAATAAAGGGAGTTGCTCTCGAAAATAAACTAAAAAAGTGGTTTTTTTAGGAGGGCAACAGTCAGCCTGCATTCAGGTCTGGGTTTATCCTGGTTTATAACACCCGCCTTTCACAATCCAATCAGTTGTTTTCTTTGTACAGGAAGGCCTATGAAGCAAAGAGGAATCATGGGAAATGTGGGTTTGCTGGTGATCACGGATATGACAATAAGATCAACAGCATGCAGGTTTGCTCTGATTATGTTGCTTTTCTTGTAGCTGGCTTTATGTGTGTGTGTTGCCTTGGTGACTGACTTTGGCCTTCTTTTCAGACCATTTTCCTTGGCTATGGACCGTCTTTCAAATTCAAGACCAAAATCTCACCATTTGAGAATATTGAGCTTTACAATGTCATGTGTGGTGAGAACATATTTTACTCTTATATTATATGGAGCATTTTCAGATCTTCTTTCATTAGTAGTACTGTAGTACTACTGTATATTGTAGATGTTTTAGTCTTATATTTTGCCTTTATTCCTCTACAGATCTGCTTGGCTTGAATCCAGTCCCTAACAACGGTACCCATGGTAGCCTTAACCAGCTTCTGAGGAACCCTGTGCACATACCCAGCATGCCTGAAGAAGTGTCCAAACCAAACCCTGAAGGACCAATCACAGCTATCACTGATGACCTGGGCTGCATCTGTGAAGACAAGGTCAGGAATATAGTATTTCAGTTCCAAATAAACCTTTTTAACATTGCTGTGAAAATGGTTTATTCTCAACACTTCAAAGATTGATTATTAATGGTGCTCACTAAAGGCCATGCAATTTGAACAAATCCCTAACCCTTGGTTTTTTAAATATACTGTTATATAAGAGATTTTCACCAGCCACATAATGAAACAATCAAAAATCACATTGGCACATTGCCAATGAGTTTTGAATGGCCAAGCACCACTCATTTTCTTCAGAAAATCTAAAATCTGTTTTTTTCTTTCTGTTGTTCAGACTCATACAACACTTTTTAAATTTTATTTTTATTTTTCATTTAATTTTAAGTGGATAACTACATTCTATTCCAGATATTACTGTTCCATTTCACACACTATCAAAGTTACAGCTGAAGAAAAAAAAGTTTTTAGAGTTAAGAGTCTGAAGATGTTTTTTAATTGATGAACTGTTGTAAAATCTTGTAGGTCTTTGCTTTATGTGCATGTATACATGGATTTATCAGGCACTGTTGTTGCATGCTTCATGTCTGTAGTTTTTCCTCTTTAGTTCTGCTCAGAAGTTGTGGCTGGCTGCAATTGCTTTTCTCCTGAACTGGATTATTTTGACAATCAACTCTTGATTGTCAACAAGTCAACTCTTAAATCATAATAATTGCTTGTTAAAGACTAAAGTGTTTCCACCCTCTGCCTCTGAAATTGCTTTTGCCTTCTGCTCAGATATAGATCTCTTGCTGGAGGTTTTCACCTTTAATCTTTTGCAGTTGCGTTCAAAAAGTAGGGGTCAGAGGGCATTGAAAGTGGTCCTTATAAGAGGCTATAACCTGGAGTCACTGTGGCTCTGTCTGTTACAGAACAAAGTGGAAGAGCTCAAACAACGACTGAGACAAGTTATTGATGGTAATGCTCCTCGCCTTCTGCCTGGAATGGTTTAGTGATAATATCAGTGAAATAGGACCCAACAGCTTAAATCTTTATTATAAACTTAACATTACAAATCAGTGTAAGGTAAGGAGATTGTTTTAAAAACTGATATGTTATGTACTTGCTCAATAACTGTTTTTTGTTTACTCAGTTACGCATTGCAGTTTTAATGTTTCAATAATGGGACAGTACACCTAAAAATGAAAAATATAAAAACCAGTATGACTTTCTTTCTGTGGGACCTTCAGCGAGGACATTCTGTACAACATCTTTTGAGATCTTTTGAACAGTTGAAAGAATGCCATACACGGACATGGTGTAAATGATGAGAGAATTGTCATTTTTGGACAAACTATCCGTTTTTGTTTATTTAGCCAGTACACTTTTACAATTGTTCTTTGTAAAAGTAATAGGAGATTACTTTCATTTATTGTTGTGCATTTGTTTTCCATTTTAAGACAGCAGGAATCTTCCTTATGGTCGGCCAGCAGTCATGTTCCACACCAAATACTTTATCCTTCATCACAGTGACTACATTAGTGGCTACAGTGAAGCACAGTCCATGCCTCTCTGGACGTCTTACACTGTTTCAAAGCAGGTACACTTACACAGCGGTTCACAAAGCAGAATAAACGGGCAAATTGCTGGTTAAATTCTGAAGTGAACTGCGTGTTCTGTTGTAGGTGGATTTCAGCCCTCTCCCTGAGGCTCTTAGTAACTGCATTCGGCCTGATGCCAGAGTTCCTCCAGCCCACAGTCAGTCCTGCTCAAGCTATCGAGCAGATAAACAGATATCTTACGGCTTCTTGTATCCACCTCGTGAGTCTCCCCTTCATTTTCTCACAGTGTTTGGTGCAGTTTAGAATTTAACGGTTATCATGTGTGTTCTAAGTTTCCTGCAGGGTTGAAGGGTTTGGGCCAGTCTAATTAAATACAATAAAGGTAGTCTACTGTTAAGTAGCAAAATAATTGAACATTAAACTTGATTTTTTCTGTTTTACTAGACTAGTTCGCCAACTATCAATTTTAGACATAGCATTAACATTATTGCTTGGTTATAAGAATATTATTCAAATATTTAATACTGTAACATTTTGAAAGCATTCCACTGACATCTTAAGAATATATAATGTTAAAAAATGTTCTACTAACATTATTGCAAAAACATTTTTAATAATGTTGAGAGACTTTTCAGAAAACTTTCAGAGAATGTTAGCCAATGTTTTGAGAACATTCCCTGTTAGCTGGTTCAGAGCGTAGTTTTTAGGACACCAGAATCTGCAGATTTGAATGTGCAGATTCTGTGTGGGTTTTTCATCATATACGTTGTCTGTTAAATATCTGTTTGCTTAATTGCGTATGGTCTTTTGATTGACAGAGCTGGCTTCCAGTCAAGAAGCAAGATATGATGCTGTTCTCATTACCAACACTGTACCCATGTACCCAGCATTCAAGCGTAAGTGTTCAATGAGTCTTCCAATGAGTCTGCCAAGATCATACCTAAACTTTCTATTTATCTCCGTAATTAAATGTGATGTGTCTGATTTTTTCTGTTAAAATAATTTCTTTTCCCAACTAATATGCAGTGACTACAAGTAAGCTATTCATAGGCTGATCTTTTGAAAATAACAATTAAATATTAAGTAATTAATATTGTTGCCAATAGCAATGCAGAAACAACATTTTCAATGTTGTAAGGTGTGAAATAAGGATTCATACTTAAAAACATTTTATACAGCAGTTTTATGAATATTATTAAGCCATGTATCTAAACAAACATCCAGTGTTGAACTGCATCAAGCTGTTTGACAATAAAACCAGCTTGTACGTCCAATCTTTCCAGCTTGATGTTTTTAATGCTGTGTGGCCACAGGATAACATCTGCTTAACTCACGACATGCTGAGACACCTAAGAAGTCAAGAAGCTTTGTCTGAGACTTGAGGGCTAATGATGCTTAACTTTAAGTATTAAGTTATAGTCATTAAGTGCAGGTCTTATGTATGCTTAGCAGGTAAAGTGTGATCAGATGAGACTGATTTCACTTCGGCCTTCCTCAGGTCTGGTTGACATTAGCCAGTGAATGACCACCAGAAGGTTCAGTGGACTGGTTTCTATCATTTAGGAAGTTATTCGTTTTGCTTAGCCGTAAGTTAAAAAGGAAATTAAACGTGTGTTATTGTGTGTTTGCTCTGACCCGTGTATGTGTTTTTTTCTGTCTGTGTGTGGATTAAAAGCATTGTGTGTGTGTGTGTGTGTATGATTTGAAATAAGGTCACTTTATGAGAGCCACCTCAGTTTTAGATGAGGGGAGTGTCCACACACAAACACCATCATAATCATCCCCTTTCTCCATACACAGACCCACACAAAGACAAGCACAAATATTCACATACACCGTGCACAAATTTAAGAAAAATAACATTTAGATCTCCAACCTTTTTAGGAATCTGTATGTATGTATACAGAGGTTTGGCAGTTGAGGTAAAACGATAACACAATAATGGATGTTGTGTCTGCTTCAGATTAGCTAGATTAGCCTGAGCTCAGGCAGTTAGCACAAAACTCTGCCTTTCATACTCCACCAGAATACCTTCTGAGGTCTCCTTACCTCTTGTACCTGGAAATCTGACAACAGACCACAGTGCCACCCAGTGAACACTTTCATTTTAAGTGATGTACCTACATGTATTGCACAGCTTGTCCCCCCTGAGATTAGAGCCAATGTGAAAACTACAGAGGAGGGATGTTTACAACAAAAGGCTTGAACTTTCCTAAAGGAAGTCAGAATGTTAGGGGTTATGATAGAGTGATATATCTGGCAGAGCAATTATTGGGCAGGTGTTTAGCCATTTTGCAATTTTTACTTTTTTTCATTTATATTGGCTAATAACTCCCCCTGACTGGCTGATTTTTAGAAGTGGTAATTTTTTATTCAAAAAGTATTAGCAGACTTGTCAATGAATAGTGCATGCTTTTATTTCAAATTAGCAGAATGAATTTAGTAAGCTTTCTTATAAAATGTAAGTACTATATAAACAAGATGTAGTGATTTCATATACTTTGTAGCTGTTGCACACATAACTTAGGATTGAAGCAGGAACCTTTTGCCAGCAGCCAAGAACTTTAGCCATCTGGCTACCAGCAGAAAATTGTTTAATATTAAAAGCTGCATAACTGCATATATAAAAGATGCTTAATCCTTTTTTGTGCTATTCTCTCTTCCTCTCTCTTTGTCCTTTCCTCAATCTGTGTTTGGGTGTTTTAGGCATTTGGGGCTATTTCCAGAAATCACTTGTCAAACATTATGCTAGTGAAAGAAATGGAGTAAATATGGTTGTTGGTCCCATTTTTGACTTTGACTATGATGGTCTCAGAGATTCAGCAGAGAAGATAAAACAGTAAGTTTTCCTTAGTGCTATTACTTATATCAACTTATGCATGTCTCATATTCACATAGATATAAAGCATCACTTTGAGTATGTGACTCTTTGATTGCAGATATGTCAGTGACTCTGTGCCAATCCCGACTCATTACTACATTGTGGTGACAAGTTGTTTAGATTACACACATACTGCTGATTCCTGTGTCGGTCCTTTTAGTGTTTTCTCATACATCCTTCCTCATCGAGCAGATAATGAAGAAACCTGTAATGTAAGTTGGAAGAATTTTTATCTTCTATATATATCTATATCTATTATATTATCTTTTATGTACAGTACTGTGCAAAAGTCTTAGGTACATTAGTATTTTCACACCCAAAAATGGTATTAAGCAAGTTATTTATATCTTTTGTTGTAGTGTTAGTAGGAATTATAAGTTTACATTTCCAAATATTCTTTTTACCATTAATTGTAATAATCCAATGGCATTATTTTGGACAAAATGGATTTTTATGGCATAATTAATGGCATGAAGAATGAAGAACTTGCTTGAGCAACCATTTTTGGGTTTGAAAATGCTAATGTACCTATATATATATACACTAGAACTGCTTTATCAGTGTTTAACAAACACTTATTTTTACTTCAGAGTTCAGAGGACGAGTCAGAGTGGGTGGAGGATCTAATGAAGATGCACACAGCACGGGTACGAGACGTGGAGTTATTGACAGGACTGGACTTTTATCGACGTACCAGCAGGACCTATGAGGAGATCCTCTCGCTAAAGACCTACTTACACACATATGAGAGCGAGATTTAAACCACTGCATTACTCCTGCACCCTGACATACTGTAGTTGTGTGTATATTTTATACAAGCTATCATATTTATTGTTCTTTCATTGTTAATCTTTAACTATTATCTTTAAAAAAATATTTTACCACTTTGTCGGTGAATCATGCGCATGATGGAGTTTTTTTAATGAATTTTGTAATAACATTGTAAAAATGCATTTTGTGATTTAATGTGCTGAATGTAACTACATTTTAAAGGTTTTTGTTTGTGTTTCTCAAGGTGGGATGTGCCTCCTTTCTGAACTTGCCAATAAACATTTTGTACATATTTATGATTTATTTAAGATAATAGCGTCAGCTGGTGGTGATGGCTGTTTACAGGTCAAACAATAAGATTTTAGATGTGCTAGTTTAAAGGAATAATTCACCCTAAAAAGACAATTCTGTCATTAATTACCCTCAAGTCGTTCCACACCTGTAAGACCTTCGGTCATCTTTGGAACACAAATTAAGAATTTTTTTTATGAAAAATCTGAAAGCTTCCTGACCACCCCTTAAAAACACCAAGGCAAATACCATTTTGAAGGCCTACACTCTTAACCCGGATTTTGTGCTAATAAAACATTTTAATTCGTCACTACTTATTCTTTGTTGTTTTTTCAAAAAAAAAAACGTTTTCGCTACTAAATCAAATTAGTTGTTTGTATAAAAATAATTACCCCAAAACTGGATCGAATGGAGCTGAATGCTGAAAAGTTAACAGTGTTAATGTGCCGGTTGATAATTTTTCCTGTCTACAGTTTAGCTATTCTGTTAACATTTAAGTTTGCTTTTTCGGTCAGGTCACGGGTTATAACATTAGCCAATGTGTTTCTGTATGTTCACAGTTTAGCTGAAACGTTTCTATTTTGTTGGCATAAGCTTTTATAGTAGTTCATATTAGAATGTGTGTATGCATGTACATGTGCTTGTGGCTAACGCTAGCATATGTCTCTGGGGTATTAAGGTAACAGTGCAAAAATGTGCTTCTTAAGGTTTCACATGGGTGATTTTATTCTTTATTTATAATAACAAACTGTTTAAAAGATGGGGTCATTGGCAGATGTCGATTAACGTTTTATAGTGCTATCTGCAACTGATTTGTTAATCTAAATGTTTTCTTATATTTTGTTTTCACAGGTTCTTGTGAACATGCAGTGGAAGTGGAAGTTTTGTTAATGTGACAAATGAGGTTGCCTGTTAAAACGCTACAGCAGAGCTGTACCATTTCCTTACTTACATCAAGTGCACATGCACTTATGGTGCATGAATCTTATGGTTAAGATTCACTCAAAAGCCCACAATGCTTAACTGTGTGAAACTGGCCAAGTAACCTCTCACAAGATGAACACAAACAAATATTTTTAGAAAAATAGTTAACCTCTCAGAGTCCATATAACGCAAGTATACAGGAAGATCCGAAGAAAAAAAATTCATATACATCTGGAACAGCATAAGGGTGTGTAAATGATGAGCAAGTTTCATGTTTGGGTGAAGTATCCCTTTTATCATTTGTACACAATACAGATGCCTTCAACCACTGTATAATTTAACTTTGAAATCTAATGCTCTGTTTTTCTCTTGGTTTGCAGGTGTTTATGGAGTTCAGTAGGATTGTGGGAAAGAACCTCAAGCAGGAGTTCTATGAAAGCATTGTTCGACACAATCTTTATCTAATTGAGATCTTTCAATCTAAGAGAGGGAATGTTGACACAGCTTTCACAACCAACCAGGGTTGGTCCTCTTTCAGCACCACACTCATATGTCCTGGTGCTCTAGTGAACAAGCATCAGAGACCAACACAGAAGGGAAGAAATTGTTGAATAAAGTTGTTATTTTGGGTTTTTTTTACTCACAAAAAGTATTCTCACCACTGTTGAACCACTGTGGTCACATGGACTATTTTAATTATATCACCTTTCTGGGCTTTAGTGGTATTTGCGTTGCTGTTTATAGGGGGTCAGAAAGTTTTTGGATTTCATCAAAAATGTCTGTATTTTTGTTTCAAAGATGAACGAAGGTCTTACAGGTGTGGAATGACATGAGGGTGAGTAATTAATGACAGAAATTTCATTTTAGAGTGAACTATTCGTTGAATTGTCCACTATTGTGGACACTTCAACTATTCAACTATTCGTTGAATTGCCTTCTGTTGAGATTTGTCTCCAGGCTGTAGGCTACCACAATTCAACAAATTATTTTGGTTTAAAGGCATTTTTATATTAATTTCAAATAAATAAAAATATAGAAATGTAATATTTAAAACCTTATATATATATCTATCTAACATCTAATATCTAACATGACCTTATCATGTGAAGGTCCACACAGATCCATGGTGCTCTTAATGAACCTTAAGCATTATGAAGAGGACAATGATTTCTCAGAGCTCAGAGGCCACAGGCAACATGATGCCCTCATCCAGCATATCACCATGATCATGACTGACGATCTCCCACTTCATCATTTGCCTTCACACTTTTCCTGCTCCCACAGCTCTGCAAACAGGCTTTCCTCTGGAGAGTCCAGGTGTGACCTCTTTTCTGATCAATGCCAGGCTTGTGCAGAAAAGGTGAAAAGCTAGGGCTGGAGGAGATGGAGAGAGTCACATCTTCAAGAGAAAAGCTGTAGGAGTTTCATAACACATCTTGTGACCTGTTTAGACAGGTCCCTTAGTCCCAATGGGAAAAAGCAAAACCACCAGGAGACAGTTCACCATCAGGCAAATGAAACAACCAAAAGCGTTTAACTAAACAGCACAACAAACAAAAGAAAAACAGACAAAGACCAGAACGAAACTTTTTGGATCTCATCTTCATCAGTGTTGCATGTAAAACTTTTAATATTTTATGCTGGTAAGGCAATATAATAGTCACGAAAACGCAAACATTTTGGTGACAGAATCAGTGTTACTATATACATTCTACAAAAAAATATACAAAAAAATGTATGTTTTCTCATGTATGTTTTCCAGCTGTTTGCCTTGATTGTTAATAATATTTCAAATAAACCAAACAACAGCTGCACCAATAATAAATCATTTAACCCTTTACCCATTTGAATTTCTGATTCTGAGATTAGTTTATTCCAACCACAAGATGGCGCAGTCTTTTCATTTTTGGGTTATGTTAAACAACACGTTGCACAAGTCAAGAATAACCAATTAACGTAGACATTTTTATTTAAAAAAAAAATACAATTTTAATGGGGAAATACATACTAGGTGCAACACTTGAAACAAGGTGAAACAATAAATGTGTGCATTATTTATTAACCATTTACACCAGTTAACAGTAAGGTCACAAGTTTATAAAACATTAAACTACACAAAAGTATATATAAATCTGTGTAATTAAAATCATTCCTATATGAAAGATCCTCACATATAAAGAAAGAAGCAGAAAAGAAAAACAAGAATTTTTATCCCATGGATAAACAGAGAATTCCTCTCAACTATGTGACTGACCTAACACAGGCACACAGCTCTCTTCAGAACACAAGGGCATGAGAGGTCACCTTTACACAAACCTTCCAGGAGAAAAATTCATCTGACATTACTGGAACGTTTTCTGAACTGCTGATTTAAGACCAGCTTACAAAGACAGACAAGCTAACAATCAGGGTAATTTGGCTAAGATCAATGTGCAAATAAGCTAGCCCAATTAGAATCAATACTCTGCTGTTGTACAGTGACCCAGAAAGTTGTCTGTTCAATTAAGCCACACTTAAAATGTAGGGATAGATTCATTGTATTAGACAAAAAACTATGTGTGATCTACAAATAAACGATAGACCTTAGCTGATTAGTGGAGACAGTTTTCCTTGTTCACACAGGTGTCTTCACTACATGATCTACTACAGAAATTATCCAGTAATGTTTCACAATCAGAGTTTACAAATGCTTTATGCCTTAACTTTGAACTGTTTAGATCTTTTTACATTTCAAATATTTAAATGTTTTTTAAATAAATACCACTTTGTTCGATATTTAGTTATGTAATGCAGTGTCTATACATTTATAAGATTTGTTTTAACACATTTATAAAAGTGTCCAAAAAATGTTTTTTTTTTGTCAACATATGTGACCTTTTAAAGACTTAAGTCCTCTAAAAGGGAAAACATTTCATACATGCCAAGACTCTTCAAGATATCAAGTACTGTGAAGTAAATATGAACTTCACAGATTGATTCATATTTAATATTTTTCTTTAACTATACATTTGCTTTCAATGCTGGAGGCCACTGTGGTGGTAGAGAGCTGGTAGATGGTGTTGTCTCTCAGCAGTGGTGATGACAAGCACAGCTGGTAATGAACATAAAGTGTCTGAGAACATAAATGGTGTTTTTAGGAACATATATATGTTTTGGATTCACACATTATTTTCATGACTGAAATATAATTATTTTTTATAGATTTTAGAAGTTATACACAATTACTAGTAAATCTAGTTGCTGACATACTGTTGTTAGTTCTCTGCTTGTCCTGTTTTTCACAGGGTCTGATTATGCAAAGTCTGCCCTGCTTGGTCATCTCACAGCGTTGGTTCTTATTGGTCATTTGCGTGGATATTCCCATGCCACAGGTTTTAGCAGGCACTCCATTCTGTGGTCTGTTCAATACAATTCACACTGGAGTCCCATTGGTCAAAGCCCACTGTCTCTTCCTGCCTGTAAACTGGTGGACAAGTGGTAGAGAAACATCAAGTCAATGAAATTAACTAAGAAGATAATTGAGAACAATCTAACTTGCAATAAAGCTTGCAATTCAAACAATTCAAATTATGTGCATGTGACTGCATGTCTCAGTATGTGTGTGGGTACGTTGCATAAGCATGCTACTCACCTCACGCAAACCAAGCGCACTGATCTCATCCTGTGCATTACACACCCATTTTTCACAGCACTCTCCCGGAACTTGGATCCTCTGTGGAAACAGGCAGCCGGGTCCTGGAAGCATCAAATCCAGGTTACAACGTGGTACACATCCAATCTGACCATCCTTACAGATGCACTGGTATTTGCAGCTCGGAAAGAACATCTCGCCATTTTGATAGACTGCACCATCCAATCAGCAAACATTTCCCTTGTGAGCTGTTAAGGATAAAAAAAGTGCACTATTTAATCATGTAAACGTTGTATTAGGAAACACACAACATAAACAACATTGTTATAACTTACATTCATAAATTAGTATGCCTCAACCCTTTTTTGCTATAATTTATTTTAATGCATGCCATGTTGTTTACTACTTAAAAGCAGTGCCACTAACTAACTAATTAATAATTTCTCTATACTTCTGCAGGTGGACTGGCTCTGTAAAATTTATGGAAGTAATACAAAATAACAAAAAACATGAAATACTCAAAAACATCTATTCCATTAAGTTTCCTTATAAACATCTTCGATCTTAGATTTGTCTGTTTTAGCATGTGGTAAAAAGTAGACAGAGCTTTGTCATTTACAATAACGTTAGCAAAACCACAGAGAAGCACCAGCCTACACATACACCTGTCCTATTGTGCACACTACCAGCGTAATCGCACCAGAGACCTTTCTGCTTGTCGCAGGGATTCCTGTACGAGCACAGTTCACCGTGCTGCCTGGCTCATACCAGACAATAGTCGCAGTTATCCTTAACGAGTTGCACACCTCGAGCGCACGGCTGAGGTTCCGACAGTTGCAGTGAGCAGGACACTGCGCCCACACCAGTGCGCACAGTCACCTGAGAAGCGCAGGCACATTATGTAACATTTTGAGTGATACAAATCTAACACAATACCATTATAGTTCATATCACATCTGGGATCATGCTTTTCCAACTGAGCTACACAAACATGCAGTTGCACATAAACCATACTGAACTCAGAAATAGTGTTGGGACTGAAATCTGAAAGCTTTTCTCAAAGTTTCATGAAAAATTTCTTGAAAAGGTTTCAAGTGCTGCACAGCCATTTTCAAAGATGGCAACTGAGTCCACTGTTTTCCATTTAAGTATCAGCCTTGAAAATGTTTGTATTTCACATATATTATGAAATACAATGAAGTTGGACAGGTCTGCTTATGCACATTTATGCGACCTGTGAAATATTTGTGGGGTGAGATGAGAAACTGTTGCATCTGGTAGGCCTGGCAACACTGGGTGTACATCTGTGAGATGTCTGCATTGAATCTAGCTCAGACAGTGATTCACCTTGTAAAATGCATTGCCTGTTGGATAGAGTATACACACAATATACTTTACATCTTTAATTTATAAACTGATTTACTGGTTCACACTTGCCTTTGTGCATTATACAATTTTATGACCCAATAATGTAAAATATAGGCTGTAAAAGCTTAAAATATTGTCAATTTTAGTAGGTAATTAATAATCATCTAATGGCTAATGTCATGATTTCCAGTTTTATTAAGTGTGTTTTCCCCAATGATTTAAACAGATGCATTGGACCAGCTCACTAGCAGCTGTTTACTGATTGTGAGTAAATAAAAATGCCGTTAAGTTGACCCTGCTCAAAATATCACTTTTTATGATGGGAAAGGCTCAAGACTGTGGAGGATCAGAATCCTTTATTTCACTGTATATTAACTTTCATTCATTAAATTAATCATTTAACAAAAATATCATTTGTGTGCTTCAAATAGTTCAAATAATGACTTTCAAATAATGGTATTACTATTTTTTCTGATTTATATATATTCCATATGAATGCACATCTACTACTGAACAACTGTGATTTAATGTTGATTCAATAATGAAAGTTATTATAAAGTGTTACTTCTATTATACTTCTATTACCATTCCAAATGTAAACACCACTTACATTAAATATTCACCAAATGCAGTTCTTAGAATTCAAAACAGTGGCTTTGATCATATTCCCAGTACCACACAATAGTATTAGTGAGTATTATAGTATTCATAGTATTCCACAGATTATTTAATTTAAAACTGGTTAATAAACCCATAGTTTTTGTATTGGATGAAGTTTATTTATCATAAATTAAACTGCTCCCCAGCCCTATGAGCAATGCACTGTAGCATAAAAAAACTTATTTGTTTTAAAAGACCAAAACATGCTTTTGTTAAATGAAGGAATCTAAATGATCTATAATAAATAATCTCTAAATGATGCCCCCCCCATTTCTTAATCTTAAGGCACAACATTTTTTGATACTCCGGGACATGGATTTTATACACTCACAGAGTCATATTAAGATTGTCATGTTAACTTTGACTAACAAAGTTTTGGGAATATTAAATATGATTTTCCATATATTCCTTTCCAACAGAGTACACTCTAAGTCTTTAAAGATGACTCAGTGGCTCTTTGCAGCGCTTCAGGTTGACCAATGAACTATCTTCTTACCCAGAAATATTGTTTGCTATACAGGGTTCTTGACTGCTTGAGTTTTAAAAAGTCTGTTGTTACATTATTGGTTCTTCAGATGAGCATATTATTTCTATTAAAGCTACAATCCATAGCTTTTGCCTCTTTATCGCTGTTTCTGTTTGAAACAAAGTTGCAGGTTACTTTACGAACTTTTATTTACGTGTTGAAGGCAAACTGATATTTTTTTTCTGTGAAATCCGACCCAGCAGCTCACATGATAAATTATTATTATAAGCTAACCATTGTGAATTGGAATAAGATAATTATGAACACTGATATGTTATGTACTTGCTAACTGTTTTTTATTTTTAACCAAAAACAAAGTTATACAAGTACCAAATCAGTTTCTCTGTTGAAAGTGTCAAAGTGGACACTACGTTCAGCTTGTAATTAGCACATTTAGGCTGGGAATAGCTGCATTGCTTTAATTCTTGTGATATGCCCATGGTTTCCATTAGGTCAGGAATTTGAATTAGTTTCTGCTCATTGCTTTCTTTATGGTCAAATATGTTTTATAGACCTTTTTGAGTAAAGTTGCTGTATTTTTATTACAAGGGCTTCTTAAAAGCTGCTTTTAGGATTGGCCTTTTGTACTAATTTATTACTATTTTTGCTCTTTGGCAGTGATCTGAGACTAAGATTCATGAATTTAGACTTTAAAATAAACAAGTTTCTCTCAGATTCGCTCAGGTTCACAAAGTGAACCTCTTTTTTCCTACCAAATGTCATTCTTCCTTTTACCTCCCACATATTATGTATATTTGTATTCACATAAATCTGTGTGGCATTATTAGTCAATATCTGCATAGTCTGTGTGTCGTATTCTTGGTTTACCAAGTTACCTACTTTTAGAACTTTAGACTGTGAACATGAGACTACACATGCTAGTGTAATTGTGGTAAGGTGGAAACCAAAGAGAATCTAACAATGAAGCTACCCTGATAACAGGAAAATAATGATGGAAATCACTCTAATTGGGCACACAGGTTTATTGGTTTTGAAAACAGAGTATCAGAGATGTGGATACCACAAAAAATGCTTTGTGTAACGATGTGTGCAACACACAAGGATCCATTTGCACACACGGATCCCTCCTCCACAACAATTTGATTCAATCGTCCATAATTTAAAGGTTAAAAAGCTGTATTGTCTGGGCAAGAATGACACAAAGCAAACATACAGGATCAGTTTTATCAGTGGCAGGTCTGCAAGCTTATGAGCATAAAAACTCCTATATAACAAAATCTCACACCAAGCGCACAAATCTCAACCCACACGCACACAGTGAGATTATGCATAAAAAAAATCTGCACTCAGTGAATGAAGTCCCACCACCATGCATTGTGTCTGCTAGCTGCCTGCCCTGGAAAGATTTAAACACAAAGAAACAAAAATGAACTAACGACAGAAACAATAATACCACCACAGAAAGGGAATCGTTTGAAGGTGGAACAAGCAAAAGAACACTTTTGAATTAAACCACTCTCCCTCCAATTAAAATTCACAACAAACTGACACCAACAAAGCCGGAAACTTAGCTATTATCCACATAAATAAATCTGTTCTGTCAGGCCATGCATAAGACAACAAATACTTGCAACACGGAATAGAGCTAAACCGTAAGGTGCAGATCACAGGTAGTAACGCAAAAACGATGCACTACAGTTCCACTTTATATACTCAATAAAGGCCTGTGAATGGACAACCCATGCAGACAAAGGCATTTTACAACAAAATATAACAGCCGCTGTTTGTCCCACTACACTAGCAAGACTGTCTTCCAGTTGGTAGTCTACACAAGGCTAAGAATTTTAAGACCTCCTGTTGTTGAGGGGTCTTAACAAAAGACCTCTGGTGGTTTTAAATGAAGTTTGGAAAGGCAACCTTGCGGTGCCAGATAATCAAGGGTGTATCAGTTTTTTGTGTGCTATTCCAGTGGTTTAAAATGCTGGTGGACCTACAGTGCTGTGCCATGCATGTTTTTGTTTTTATTATGCCTTATTTCTATGTAAATTAACTTATTATATGTTGCACCTTTTCACAAAATTATAGAAATTTTTATATAAAAGATGTTAATGTACATTTTCTTTTGACAATGAAAACAATAGGCCTACATTAAATAAATGGTAGAGAACAGTCTATATCTGGCCACATGTCTAGACAGGTGCAGTTGGAAACATTACAGTTCTGCTTTTAAAAGACCGATTGTGATACCTGGATTGTAATACTGTTTTCAGTATTACTGTTTTTAGCAATACTGTTTAAGGATTGTGTGTTAAAATAATACAGCATATACAAACATACACATTAGAAAGGGAGAGTACTTGCCAGCTGAAAGAACAGATGTTTGTTTTCTTTGTACATCCTCTTCCCTTCTGGAATGGCTGCCTTCAAAGCGACCGTGGTGTACTGGTATTTAAACCACATCCAACCAGGTCTGTTGTAGCAAAGCCAAATCAAGCCCTGTAAGTAGAATTCTAAGTGTGTTGTCGTTTGAATTACAATAGCATTACATCTAGATTCCAGAATTTTCTTTAGCAGACATTTTCCTGCAGGATATTCAGTAGTGTCAGATGTAGAGGTTAGATGTAGATTTTCAGATATAGATGAAGGAAAAAGATTAGTTAAAAAAATGAGTTCCACCCATGTGAGATAGACTAGTGTAAATGCTGGTGGAAATTAAGCAGACATAAGACGTCCAGTCAGAGACATCTTCTTGACTTCCACTTTTGCAGTCTGGACTCTGCCATCTTCTCTGGGAAAGACTTTCGTTACTTGTGAAGCATGTTGGGAGTAACCGGGTCAGGGTCCGTTACGTCTGAAAATGTATATCCGAGTGGCTATCGAATTGAGAATGCCTTCTATCTCAACAAACACAGTCTGCAGTACTTCCTCCGTCACAATTTGATCCCCTAAAGTAGAACAGAGAGATGATTTCAGGGATATAAGATCCCTGAAATCATCTGGATAGCCACTCTCTCTCCCAACAGAGCGAAGCGCCTGGGGGTTGAACTTAAAACTAATTTGTTGGCTGGCTAATTTCTCCTTGAGGGAAGGATGGGGCACATAGAAGTCTTCTTGTAGTGCTCTCTCGCCATCTCTGAAGTTTGTACCTTGGTCAGAGATGATCTCGAATGTCTTTCCTCTGCGGGAAATGAATCTTCGGATGGCCATTAAGAATTAATCTGTGTCCATTTGATGGAGCAAGTCCAGGTTAACAGCTCTTGTTGTCAGAGACTTGAATATGATACCCCATCGTTTCTCATGCCTGCTCCCAATCTTGATAAGGTAAGGGCCGAAACAATCCACTCCAGTGGAGTGGAAGGTTAGTTGGAGTAAGCGCAATCTTGATGGAGATAGGTCGGCCATCCTGGGAATACTGGGCTGGCCTCTCCCCTGTTTACATCCTAAGCACGTTCTCTGGTGTCAAATAGCTTCTCAGCCTCTCAATATCCAGTACTTACGACATACCACTCTCTATTTACGACCACTAACTCTGATGAGGTGGGTAGTACTGTCATACTCTGGAGCAAGGCACAGGAGGCGACTGCTCATCGGTAGAGGCTTACCGGACTTAAGATGAGCTATCTCAACTGGAAAACTTTGGCTTTGTGCTTGATGAAGAAGGCCTACTTTGGCTTCTCGATAATCCTCATCTGTTAACACTTCTGTAGGAGTAGCCGCCCTGTGTAAGGCTCTAGATGTAGCTGTTGATAGTTCCTTATAAGACCCAAACTGGTTGCAATCAGGCAAGGCTGGGTTGTTGACATGAACTGTCAGTTTCACAAAATGTGACTAGTTTCAGCTCTGCATTTTCAGTAGGTAATGTGGGAGAGGACTCTGAGGCCACTGATCTGTGGACAGAAGAAGGAATGATGGTCCCCTGACTCCATCGGCTTGGCTTGGCTAACTTGGCTAATGTCTTGCCCCTCGTAATGTCATCAGCAGGATTAGATTAGGAATCGACATAACACCAGTCCTTGGGGTCTGTTAAATCCTGTATCTCAGCTACTCGAATTCTGACGAAGACTTTAAATTGGCACGAGTTGGCTTCCATGCCAGCACAGTGGTGGAATCTGACCATAATGTAACCTGATGTATGGGAACACTGAGCTCTAACTTAAGAAATTTGGCTAGCTGTGCTCCTGTCAGAGCAGCACACAACTCGAGTATCATTCAATGGGATGATACTTGTATGATAGCTTGTCTGAGGTACAGTGCCAGAGTAGTCCAAGTGCGGACTCTTGCACGTCAGGTTGCTCTTGAGTCAGCCACAATACCAGGCTACTTGACTTGGCTTCATATGGGATGTGGTCCAGTACTTGAGGGAAGTTGCTGGCCCACTGTCTCAGATCAGCTGCGAGACTAGGAGGTCTCGCAGCTTGGCTGCAAGTGCACTGGCTTCTTCCTGGGAACTGAAACTCTGAAGGAAGTTGTCCACATAGAAATACTTCTCAATACTTTCGCTAACATCTTTGCCTGGCTAACTATGGTTGATGACATGCTTTTGGAGGGCAAAAGTGCAGCAAGGGCTACAGGTTGTCCCAAATGGAAAGACTTGCCACTCGTAAACTTGGGGAGACTGATCTCGGTTGAGGTCCCTTCAAAGGAATCTCTCTATTCCTTGGAGATAAGGCAGAGTGGTATCTGGGAAGGCTTGCAGGAGAGGCATATCTTTCACTCATAAGAAGGGCGTGGCAAATCTGGCTACTCTATCTACGATAACTCTGGTAGTCTTAGACTTGAGCAGCAAAAGGGCCTCTTGAGCATGTCTAGTTGCCACAGTTTCTCAACTTGCCTGTATAGGTCAGTACGAGCCTATTAAGAGGCACTGCTGGCTCTTCAGAGGCACTGAAGGCGATACCTGATCTCCTGAGTGGGACCTTGCAGGGTCCAACCAAGTCTGGTCTTGATAGCGGCAGGACCGTAAGATGGGCCTAGACGAACTGACTCTATTGGGGTAATGAGATGAGGGTAATCTGACCCTATAAGGAGGAGTGGTTGGACGGAATCAACAGGTGGCAACTGTAGACCTTGCAGATAGTTGTACTTGTGTTGTAACTCATCTATTGGGTACGTATGCTCAGCTAATCTCAGTGTCCCCTCTGTAAATGCTTGACAAATCCTGAATGAAGTCTTGGGTTGAGAAGCTGGCGACACTGTGAAGGTTACTGATGCACCATACAGGATATGAAGGTCTTGGCAGACTGTATGCAGAATAAGTTCTTCGGGTTGACCAGTCAATCTGAGCTGCTGGGCCGCTGAATGAAGGAGGATGGTGATCCAAGAGGGCATCCACAAGGGCATACATCTCTAAGCACTGACTGCCATTTCTCAGGAGTACTTTACAGATCTTCAGTAAGACACGCCAACTGTTGGTGGGCTGCTCTACAGTGCCTTGGTGGCTGTGTTCCCCAAGCAACTCTCTGAAGGTCCAACCATAGGTGTCTCAGGGGTCTGCAACTCTTGCAGGGTGTCTTAAGGTTACACTGTGCAGCCTGGTGGGTTCTTCCACAATGCCAACAACTCTTGTTTGATTGTATCTACTGCACTTTCTGACCTCTGTTAAGTCTCTGGAAACTGGCACACCCATTCAGGTAGTGGTCTTGAGCATCACAATATGGGCAGAACATCTTCCCGTCTCTGGGCTTAGGGTCAGAAGCTTTAGCTGGCATGTCACTGCTGTCCTTCTCTGTACCAAGGAAGCTACTCGTGGCCTTCATTGGCTGTCTCGTGTCCTTCTGATGTCCCTTCTTATGTATGGGCACTGAGTTACTCACTGGAGGATAGAATCTAGTACTGTCTTCCTGAACTTGCAGCTCAAACTCTAACCACGCTGAGAGATCGAGCAAGGTAGGGATGGGAACTGGGGATGGATGGACAAACCGTTGGAAACTAGTCTGTAGATCATGTGGAAGCTTACACAGCAATCTTGATACATGGGAACCACACTCTAACTCCATGTAGCCTTTATTCCCCAATTGTTGAAGCATACTCACTAGCGTGCAAACACTGCAAACTTGATCGACAAGGATCTGGTACTTAAATCACTCTGGTCCGCTGGCAGAATGTTCTCCAGAGCAATACGCAGATGGGAGAACTCTCTTGGATCTGGCCTCACAAAGTTCGGGATGGTGGGGGCTGGTCCCCCTATATGTACTCTCTTGACTGGGAGGAACACGTAATTGGGTCGGCCTGTAGCCACTTCTGCCATCGTTGACTCTGTCATAGGATCTCTGGGTGAAGGACTGGTACAGTAAGGGTCGGGAATGAGTTGGTGGGCATATCATCTCCAGCTGCTGAAGCCTTTGTTCTAGGTCTTGCAGGCGATCTTGTCTGAATGACTCTATTGCATTGTAACTCAGTCTCTGAGATAGCTTGGATCTAGGCAGAGGGATGGGCCTGGCATCTGTAACGACGGCTGTAGTATGGGCACGTGATTGAGGAACAGGGGAAGATGTGCTCTGTGGATGATAACTTGATTGATCACTCACTGCAAGTAGGCTCAACTGTGTTGCCAGGGCCTCATTTCTCTCTTTCAGTTTCCTTATCTGCTCATAGGAATGATGTTGCAGTTCCTCATTCTCCTTCCGCAACTGCTGGAATTCTGCTGAAAATACTAATGACTGCTCAAGAAGGGTTGAATTATGTTCTCCCTGTCGTTCATACTATCTACTGGCACTACACTCTGGCAGAGGCTGCCACTTTTGAATATTTACTCCATACTCACGGGAGGTGTTGATGTGCTTTGATGCAGTCGTTTCTTGCAATTCTGAATCGTCACTCATCTCTGAAGTATGTACTCTCTGTCTTCACTGTAACCTCTGTTGATGATCAGTGAGCTCAAAATCTGACAGATAACTAGGGTCTGGGTCTGACCGTGGGCTTCACTAAGGCCGGGTCTGGGATCTGGATCACTCTAATACATCAGTCTTATGACAGCTCCTCAAATCAGGCTCGAAGGACCATTTGTGAGATAGACTAGTGTAAATGCTGGTGGAAATCTCATTCTTTACTTTCACTATTTTCCACATTTCCAAAGTTACGGAGTAACCAAAAAGCAACAACAGGTCTGCCCAATGGACTTTATTTGACTGGTAGTACATAAACTATTTGCTTTGGAATGGGTCTGTCTTTGTTTTATCTTTATCTTAAGTTCATTTGAGTGATAAATTTGAAATGAAAGATTCCCCAGAATGTCACCAAAGTCCTTTGACATTTCTGAACATACACTTTTTAAAGGATCTATTTTCTGTCTCTTTGTATACGCAACTTCTTGACCTTGGAAAGGCATCTCTTTGTATTTGAGCAGTCCAAACATGTGCTGTGGTGCACCCATTTGTATGTTGGTCTTGGACAATGGTAGTTAAAAGGTCAGGAGCTTTTCTCTTTGCAGAAAGATCAAACCCAGTCATCCACAGAATGTCACACCAGTACAATTAAAACAGCCACAGATGTTTAAAAGCATTTTACTCTGTGGAAACAAACCAGGAACATTGACCCCACCAAGAAAAAGCTCAGAAACAATTAGAGCACTTTCATATTTACTGTTTACCAACTTTCCATTTTGGAAAGAAAGAAAGAGTTCACGTCCTCTTGGTAAAAGGGTGGGCACACCAACAAAATGTTTATTTATCAGTTTCAAACAAAACAAAACAGAAATCAGTTTGTGGGGTTTTAGCATTCCATAACTCGAGACAATAAAGACAAGTTTTAACCTGTTTCTTGACTCACTGCAAAACGAGAACAGCTGTTAGGAATTACTACGAAGGAGACGTTTCTCTTAACCATTTTGTCCCCAAACCTCACTCTCCGCCGGCAGCGATGACGAAACCATGCCCCGCTTTCCACAGACTTTTCAGGAAGAACTTTTTTGAGTTATTTTGACTGCTGAAGGCCAGAACAACCAATGAGGATCTTGGCACTCCCTGTGGGAACAAAATGCTTAAAGCTAAAGCCGGTGATTGTTTTCTAAGGAAAGTAAATCTGTGACAACATCATAGCCATTACGCTGCCTAATTTTGATATTATGTGTTGAGGTTCAAATATAGGTAATTGTTCTTGTAGCTCAGTTGGTAGAGCATTGCATTAGAAGTGCAAAGGTTGTGGGTTTGATTCCCAGGGGAGCACACATACTGATAAAATGTATAACTTAAATGTACTGTAAGTTGCTTTGGATAAAAACGTCTGCCAAATGAATATCCATATTTTTGATGGCTAGGAGTTGTCCTGATAAACCTCTCTAGTTCAAAAAATGCTCATAAACAGGTTTCTTGTAAGATGAAAGGATGTAAGTGTGAGAGAAAAGATATGTCCTTCTACTCTGTGTAATATACTGTTTTTTTGTAACTACTGTATGTTAAATAACTCTAGGCACCAATTTGATTAATTTGCTTTTCAGACAATATTATTTATTATTAGGCTTTAAGTAAAGCTTTGACTAGAAGACATTTGGCTAAAAGTCATACACCTAAGTGACGACAGGTATTTTATCTTAAGAAAAACTTTTCTGAGTTTATTAGAAAAATCCATCCATTCTCTAAACCCACTTGTCCTCTAATTAAAAAATCAAAAAGTTTTAACTGAACATTTAACCATTTTTCTAGAATATAAACTTACACACTATACCAAAATATGAAATTGGTATCTGATTGTTTTCTGGAATTTCAACACATTCCCAAAATTTCCCATTTTTGTTTCTATCCTATCAAAAAAAATCATCATTACCGCTCATCAACCCAAATTTTCCCAGTTGGCATCTCACAATTAAGACCAGGATGTAAAATAACCCTATGCTCTTTGACACTGTCTGTTACTGAAAATTGTGATCTTATGGAAAATGGAACATGGGTCAAAACTGACAGCACACTGTCAGGGTCAGAGGTTTGACTCATTTGGGAGATGTTTCCTTAAGTATACAACAGGATTAGCAGTTTGCAGTTAACAAGTTAAACAATCTAAATACTAAATACTCAATAATGAACACTGTCAGTTATACATTTAATAATGGCAGCACTGTAATTTGTTATTTCACATTGACTTACATAATACTTTTACTGTGAGTAAGGACGTTTGCTTAATAGACAAAAACAGTCAAGGTAATAATATTGTACCAGTACCAAGGAACCAGATACAAGCATTATAATGATTGCAACTGGTGTAACTTATACCCTTTGGTGGTTAATACACAGTATTTCTTTAAATTAATCGTAGTAGTTTTATAGCACTTTACATGAAAATGTGTAAACCAAGAATACTGTGTAACATCTGAACGGAAATTCCATGACACTGGCTGTTAGGAAAAGTGTTATTGTTTATTAATGATTTACATTAGATGCTTTTGATGACAACTCTGTATGAACATAAAACAGCAAATTGGTTAGATATAACAATTAAAAATGTTTTTAAAAAATCTTATTAAATATAGTATTTTTCAAAGTACATATACAGTTGGTACCTAAAATCGTTTAAAGAATAAAGAAAATTTCCTGAAAAGACTGGGTGTCATTAAAGTGAATAATTAAATTGAAATAAAGTTTTGCACTGTTATTAAAAATATCACAGGGTAAAAAAAATCTAATCTTTTAGTAAATTTTTATCTCTCTGACCACTAGGATTATTTAAGCAAAACATCTTAAAACAAATGTAAAATTGAAATATTCCACAATTTCATTTCAGTTTCATATCATTTTTGCCCAAAACATCAAAAATTGCCAAACATTTACTACTATTTTAAAAATGAGATGAATGCAAATCAAGACCCTGGAGACACTATAGTAAACCATTGACATCACCTTAAGTAATGTCCATTACAGTACAGCTGATGTTTATCAATGTTGCTGGTGGCTCCCATATGCACCAGTCTGTTACTTTCTCCACCTTCTGAAGCCCATGAACATGCTACAGCCATAACAAATAGTTACTACAAATGCAAATATCTGTGGAAAAAGAAACAACAGTGATTTTTTTGTTGTTCCAAATTGCATTATTTTTCTTTCTTCAATGAAACACAAAATGAAATGTCAGGCAGAACACCCAACCTGCTTTTGTTTCCACTTAACACTGTTAATCTCTAAAACAACAAAAAAGTTTATATTTATTGATCCCAAAAGGCATTGGTCTTCACAAGCCATGTGAACAATTGTGAAGTGGCACACATATCCTCCCACTTACAAATGAGATTTTATAAGTTTGACCTAAATTTTGGTCTGTTTAGTCTCACACAAATCATTTGGATTCAGAAAACTACCTTTATAATAATATTATTAAACTTGTGAGCATGAATCTACTGTCCTTTCATAACAAAAAGTCAGACATGCTGAAGGGACTTCCTTTTCTGTCTCACAAAAATATAGGGTATTATGGGCATGGTTTATTTTTCAAGAAAAACCATACCCTGCTGCTAACTGTTTACAATAACAGTATGTAACGACTAATATTTTTTGAGTATTATGGCTATTTTTCCTGTAAACTACAGCCTAAGGTTTTTCTGCATTTGTTGCTTTATAAATGCTTAGGGTGAACACAAATTTTAAGTATTAAGCTTACTTAAAACTGAATAAGAGGAATTGAATAATAGGAGCATTTCATAAAACAATAGCCTTCATAACAGAAACTTAAACCTGAGAAAGCATCTATCACCTGTCAGTTCAGTGGTAAACCAACCTACTAGCTACTACAATACTACAAAAAGAGAAAAAAAAGAGATTTCAACTACAGCACATAAAAGCAAAACTGTTTTGAAAACTTTTAGTACCAGAGTCATTATGTAAGTTGGCTGGAGAGGTATAGGGTGTGTGGATTTTCCCCTATACACACAATAACTACAGACGTCAACACATTCTGTAATTCACAACATAACACATATAATATCACTGACCATCTGCCAGCTCAACCCAACATCAAATGTCTTCCAACAACTATATACTACAATGGCTCTTTCTATGTTATGAACTGTATGCTCTCAGAGCTAAAGAACTGTGTCATTGTTCCCAGAATCACAGGAGGATCTTCAGATGTTTGTTTAAACACAACACTGAAAGTATGCAAATGTAATTAAACATGCATTTCTCTGCATAGTTTTCAGCATCTTTTTTTAGGTATCTGACATAATTACTTCTTTGCTTCTTACATCCAACTGTTTGTCTGTGGACTGTGTATTTTGCAAGAGCTACCCAGGCAAGTTTGCAATTTGCAAAAAGATGCCATTTAGACCAGGAAAGGCTTTTCATTGATCAGCTACTTCCATTTCACATTATCTTTATGATGAATTATCGCCAAATGTTCCTAAAAAAATAACAAATAGCGGCAACATGTATTATTTTAAACTTCTTATTCACTTACTAGGTCTTTATTTGTGATATTCTTTGTATTTTAAACCAGTAAAAAAAAAAAAAGTTTTTTACATACAGAAAACAATTGCATATTAAAGCCCTAAAATTGCAAGAAAAGTCTTCAATTTGTAGCATGTTTATCCTGAAATGACCAACACTGAAAAAGAAACATCAGCAACTCACCGCAGCAGTGACATTTATACTGTATTCGCGATAGTTCAGAAATGTGATTATGTTGCCCTGGGGTCTGCGTATACAGGTGGTGCTGTTTTTATTTACACCTGCAGATGACACTGTAGCCTCCAGCAAAAAGGCACTGAAGTAACACACCAAAGCGATTAAATGATAGAACATATCCTGTGAGCAATGAACATAATAAAACAGAACAGAGTTTAGCATGTGTATCATACAACACAGGGCTGTCAGACTCAGCTCTTGGAGGAGTTCACCAGGAGTTCTACTCTGCAGGACACTGGTCCACCAGCAGCTGAGTTTGACACTCCTGATACAACAGATCAAAGCAAAAATTAAATGCAGCATATCTGTAGTCAGTAGACATTTCTACAGTTTTTATTATTAAAATATGCTATTAATCCTGGATATGGATGAAATTACAAGTACCATGTAGCAAGATTGGTTTAAGGCAACCATGCCTTGTGTGAGTACACCGTTCTATGAAATAATGCCTTGGCTCTTCCTAGCTTTAAAATAGCAATAAATAGTGCCCAAGCACTTCCATTATTTATAAAGTAATCTATACCACTCCAGTTTGTTAATAAATGTTTTCTGAAGTGACATTTGTGAAAGAAGACAATTTATATTTTTAGTGTATTTTGAGATTAATATGGCTCATTTAAATATAAACCAATGAGATTCAAAGACACAGAGCGGGCATGACACCATATATGCTATATTTCTAGACTTATAAATCTCATATTTAAACTGGTGCATTGTGTGGCATTGTAACATTTCAGCAAGAAGTATTTTATTGAACTTAAGTCTGTCTATCATATAACTTTAGAATTCTAGAAATGTAGCACACTGCTGTTGTGTCTACTTCAATGGTGCTTCAATGGACCTTTTAGGAACCACTATTATATAAACTGTCAATGGAAAAGAGTGTATGGAAAAGAGCTCTATGAAGACTATTCAAAATATGTGTTATCTATAGAAATCATAACATCATAACACAGGTTTGGAATGACACAAGGATGAGTACATAATGATAGAAATGTAACTTTAGGGGGGCTATCCCTTTAAGAAATTGTGAATAATATTTAGTACATACTCTTGCTGTACCGCCACTGTGACCTTGAGACAGGTGCTTGACCCTGAACTGTACCTTGAGGACATTAACTAGTTGGCACAAATCTAACTAAATACCAAATGTATTTTTAGGACTAGTCCGAAAATTGTGGATCTGTAAAGTAATACATACCATGAAATTCCAGTCAGTGTTAATTTTGTCAGCCAAGCCCAGTACAAAGAGGGTGAGGTATATGGACGAACAAATGAACATGGTGATTGACACAAACATCGGCCATCCCTGCAACAACGGCACTGATACGTTCGTGGATGCTATTAATATCCATACCAACCCTCCAAACACCTGGAGAGAGACAAACACGCACCTGTATTTCTTTTAGATTATTATAATATATATATATATATATATATATATATATATATATATATATATATATATATATATATATATATATATATGTCTTAATGGAGCAACCGTTTGTTTCAGATCACCTTTAAAATCAGGTGACAAACAGTGGCTTAGTTGGCCTAACCTGCAGGCGACAGGTAAATCCGGCTGACTGAATTCAAATATTTAACTTAACACAAGTTTGTTTGTATAGTAATTATTTACATACACAGCAGGTATTTACATACAATAGCAGGTTGCGTTACTGTCTGCGAGTGATCACAACAGCCCTAATATTACAATGTTCTGCATGATTAATTCATGTAATTTTTCAAGCGCATGAAGCTTTACAATTGCTCATCGAAAACAAAGGGTCGCCTGTTAAGGAAACACCGCAGTGAAGAGGTGTTACCCGACAACTTACCAAACAACTATAAACAAACACTTACAATTTCCAAACAAATCAAAGCCCCAGAATAAGTCCTCAGTATTCCCACTCCAAGCGGTAACGAAATAGTCGGCGCTGGGAAGGAGGTAGCCGCCGGGTTCGGTGTTTCCGCCATCCTCTCTCAGCTTGACAAGCACAGGATGAACAAAGCAGGACTAACGCACAGCACAATCCAGAGGGAGTCGGTATCAGGAACAGGTTTGACAGGTGCGCGGCCACGCCCATCCTCTAAACCGCTTGGTCTGACAGTAGGCATATTAATGTCATGAATGTGCATCTCAGTGTTGTTTTTACCTGTGTCCATCGCCCTACAATTTCTTTTCATTTCTTCTGTTTGGCTGTACACAAAACAACCGTTTCAACACTCTGGTTAATGATTAGCAGGGCCTAGGGTTTAACATACTAGTGTAAATATTATGTAAAGGAATGCATTCCCAGGAAATGAAAAAGCAGTTTAGCTAACAGTAAAATTATGGCTGTGATTTTATTGCATATTGTTGTTTTTTAAAACAATTTGTTAATTAAAGCAAGAAATTGAAGTTTAGACCTATTTTTAATTAGATTTAATCATTTGTGCAGGTGTTTATGGACTTTGTGGTTAGCTTAATATTAGGGGCTAAAAGAAATCAATAAGGCTAGATGTTATAAAACAAGACTTTACCACTGACCAGTGACAAAAATGGGTAACACTTTTCAAAAAAAGTTAAACCTGTTAACATTAGTTAATTACATTAATTATTAGTTTGTGTTCATTTTAACATTTACAGTGCTACTACATTTTTGAAAAGTGTTAACATTAGTTAATACACTAAAATAACATGAGCAAAGAATGAACAACTATTGATATTAACTAACTAGCTGAAGACTAACTAACTAAGACTAGCTGATTAATGCTGTGAAAATATATCGCTCACTGTTAATTCATGTAAGCTGTTGTGTTAAATGTTAATAAACAAAACCTTATTGTAAAGTGTTACCAAAAAGTCAATGCTCACCCGTGATGGGTTAAATGCAGAGGTCACATTTTGGTCACATTTTCACAAATGTCACTGTCACTGTCACAGACAGTTCCTGTCACAAGTGTTGTGCAGTTGTTAGGCTGTGTTTGATCGATTACTGAGAAATATTTTTGTCTTCCGATTAGGATCAAAGTGGTCATTGATAAGAACTGCGGGCCAGACAAAAAGTAAAAATAGAAATTAAGATCTTATGCTGTTTTTTAAAAGTGGGTTAGAATGTGGGTTTAAGTAGTTACATAAAGAACAGATATATTTACCAGGTTTTCCTTTCATTCATGGTTGGCCGTCCATCCCTTGTTGTCAATTGTTACCTGTTCAC
This sequence comes from Chromobotia macracanthus, assembly GCA_036877525.1. NCBI lineage: Eukaryota > Metazoa > Chordata > Actinopteri > Cypriniformes > Botiidae > Chromobotia > Chromobotia macracanthus. The sequence continues at coordinate 5,322,293 of JAZGTH010000027.1, read as the reverse complement.
AGTCACATTTACAATACTTGCAATAATGATTTAAAAAATATTTTTCATGTATTTGATTTCTGATGATGTATTAAAGCATGCAGTGACATTTAACTAAACTAACATGGATCAGCTACATATTGTCCTCGCGCTCATAGTAAATGATTACATAGAATTCGGAGAAGCTGATAATAACCAGCAGATGGCAGCAGTACACGCTGGCGTCTCCATTTCACGTCTTTCACATGGGGAATTATGTCAAATACCAACCACCATGCGTTTAATTTCAAAACAGTGCTGTTAAGTGTTTGCTCATGAGTTAAAATAAAGACTTTGGGAAGTAAATCTGCTTATTTTTTGTTGGATGTATGACCAGTGGTTTACAGACAGATGTGCAGAATAATTTCAAAATCAGATTCATGTTTTAAATATTTATAGAGATGATACAAGTGTTCTGTCCTCAAGACAGAAGCTCTTTGTTGTTTAAAGAGAAAATACCTTTCTAGCCTGGTGAAGAAAGGCATATTTTGTCCGTAGGAGGATAACACCACATTCATTGTCATAAAACTTAATTCACTTTTCAATTCTAACGTGTCTGCTGAAATATATGACTAATGAGATATGCTTGATTGTGTGTGCTAGTGACGAGCCTTCAGAAAACAGATGCTCAGGACATTTTCAACATCTGTTACCAAATCTAATCAGTCTGCCCTGATGAGTGTGATTTAAGCATTTGTCAAAAAATTTAACTACATTTTTCAGACCAGATCAGTTATTGAATCTTTTTGAAACACTTTTCTGGTCCCCGTCAATGTCTATAATGATGAAAACACTTTGAAAAAGCACACTCAGTTTCAAATCTAACTTCACAAGTAATCCCGCCATCAGACAAGATTCTGGTTAGTAGCATTTGAAGTGTTTGAGCTTCTAAGTATTATCTGAAACTATGCCAGTTCTTGATTTTCATAGAAGTAGTAGTTTTCAGATGCACTAGCAGATATCAGATTTCACTATAACTATGTGGTTAAAGGTTACTTACCTCTGTCCCTAATAGGTCCCATTTTTCCCATTTGGCCCATTTCTCCTTTTTCCCCATAATCACTGGTCAGGCCTATAGAGAGAAAAAACAAGGTTATCTGTTTCCTGACCCTGCCAGAATTTATGAAAAACATCTCACAATGCTTATCCAAAGGAAGCACACTATCAAAGCAAAATAAGTCTCAGTGCATGCATGCTTATTAAACATCATTTAAACACGCTGTGTTTTGTATGTGGCGAAATTATTTTGTGTCAGTAGCTTTCAGTATAAATCTGATTAAATAGCATTTTCCAGCTTGTTAAAAGGTTCAAGACAGCTTTTTTGAGGCCGCTCATGACAGCCTCGGACCAAATTTCCTAAGCAAATATCCATCTGGAAATGGGTAATAGGCATTTCTAGGCTGGCCAAGCAATAATGGGGCTCCATTTCTTTCAGTTCTGTAGTGTCATTTACAATCATCTCTGTGATTACTCACATTGATTTAGTGGATATGTCATTTCCATACATTTCATTACCAAGTTCTTAGTTGTATCTGCTTCACAAAAGCGAACAATTCTGTTGCTGTTTGCCATCAAATGTGATTGCTTCGTTTGTTTAAATATTTCAATTACAAGGCAAACTTTAGCTGAAAAACCACAGACAGCATTTATGAAATGATTTGTGGAGTAGACAAACCATCTGAATTTCTAAAAAAGTTATGTGGAGAAGAGGAACCATCTAAATGTCTAAAAAATGACATCCTGCAATACCTCACTTTTAAACGTTATACTATTTCTGTTTTCGTGAATGTTTTTATTTTTGCATTGAGGGCGTGATGTTGATTAAGTTATGGGATGATCATTTCCTGTACTTGCTTAAAACAGATTAGCACAATGTCTGCCACGGTTTGGCCAGTTAAACCCACTGGTTCTCGGATTGCTGCTTTCCAGATGAATGTTTGGGTGCCCTTCCAGGATTTGAGAATGTGTGCTGATGAATACTGATGGGAAATTTCCTAACATGTAATGTCATCTATAATTATCTGTCAAATCACAAAGTACTAAATACTCACAGTAATTTTTTATTTTTTGTCATGACATTGCTGTTTTGATGTAACTCAAATGTAGAATTAGAAATGTGAATTCCATTTCCTTCTATTCTATTCTATTCTATTCTATTCTATTCTATTCTATTCTATTCTTTTTTATGTTTAGGTGCATCACTAAAAATAAAGGTTTGCAGTAAGCTGACATTCTGAACCTTAATGCCTCTGTGGTCAAGAGCGAAAAAACAGGCCAAGATCCTTCCTGGCATTTCTCTTCCTTTTGGCATTTTTTTATAGAAGAGAGGGCATGTCTTTCTGTGATCGCACTTCCAGTCTAACTTGTACTGGTACGATAAACAGCATGCATGAAAAGGGCCTGTGTACAGGAGAGCACCGCGGACAACACTTCCATCTTTGAACACATGGCGACACTGTAGCCCCTGGCTGCAATTAACATGACTGCTGGTCTTTGACATGACTTCCCTCAAGGGAAGATGTGGTCTGGCAAAACCTGACTGTCTTCCAGCTCTGCTCTAATGCCCTGTGAGGGCTGACACACATCAGACATCTGACTTTAGGTCAAACTTTGTCTTCACATTGTACCAGCACTGCTACAGAAGAGACCACTGTGTAGCCTTTAGGAAGTCTATAATCTCTGAAATCCCAACAGCTTAATCAATGCATTCAAAAACGTTTTTTAAACATTTTTAAAACGTTTATCAATTTAGCAGTTTTATTAAAATTCTCAAAGAGTGTTTTGTCCTATTAAGAAAGCAACTGCATGAACTTTAATCCTCTGAGCAGAACTGCTGTTTGACTTTGTTCATTTAAAAACGCATTGCTTTTTTCTTAAATTTTCCCATAGATAGTTTGGAAACAAAGAATACCAAAACTGTAATAGCCTGCAATTAATTGAATTGAAACAGTAGATTGGAGTTTACTGGGTATTTTGGGCTATAAATATGAAACATATTTGCTTCATATTTATGAAGCAAATATTTATGAAGTCTTGCTTTAACCAACTTCCCTTTAATCTATCACTGATTCGTTACACAACAAACCTACAAAGTCTCAGAGACCTTGGAGGCCAGGTGGGCCGGTTTTCCCCCACTTTACCTAGATCTACTGTTGGATGAGGAGGCTGAGTGTAAAACTAGGGTCTGTCTAACAGAAAGTGTACAGACAAAGCTGTTTGGGATGGGTCTTACCCAAACAAGCTTCTCCGTTACATTACTGCAGCTGTTTAAATACAGACAGTTATTCAATCTCCAAATTGTTGAGTTTATTAGAATTGCAAAAAACCGTGAGCCATGAGGAGAGATTTCCTCCTAACAGTTTCTTTGCAAAAAAGCTGTATATGTATATGGTACACACATGCACACATATATTCACAGCATTTCGTTCTGTATGGATAGTGATATTTTACGCAATGGAATAATAGCTGACCACAGAAGCATTACTGTTAATGTTTCACACGATTTATTTTGCTGAGACTGTGAGACTATAAATGACAGAACAGAATGGAATTTAACACACACACACAATGTCGGGTTTTACCAGCAGGGTTCTTGGTAATAACAGCAGCTACTGTAGCTACTGGTTTTCAATGTACGATTTTCTGATACATACTCAGACTGACAACAGGGAGCCAAAGCAGGGTGCAGGTTTTTCCTAAGATTTAGGTGGTACCTAATTAATTATGACTCTTTTACAAGCTATTTTCACTAATAGTTTATTAATGGCTTTGTTTAAATTACAGTGTGTCAACAAGATTTAGTTATATATCAAAAATATTCAACATATATTAGCAAATATTCACATTTGTTTTATTAGCAACAGCTCTTCTGAAATCTGTACTGACAAAAATCTTTCAACTCTTATCATTCTGCAAAAACACAAAATACCTTTGGATCCAGGGAGAATACTGTTTGAACCTCTGTTGTAGTGCGATCTGAGTATACAGTGTAAAGAAATAAAAATAGAAATAGTTTCCTGCTGGAGTGTTCTCCATCCCATGGCTTGCACTGGAAACTTCGCTTTGTTCTCTCTTCGCTTTGAGGATAGAATGAGAAGAGAGTTTTACATATGTATGCCAGACCTTATCATACCTGAGTTTAGCTTTAAAACAACATTGTCTCCTTACCTCTTCATGTCAGGAATTTGCCTTGTGTGAAGACAAGTAAGGAGTGTTGCTATTGTGAAGATGATTACAGACAGGCAAGACACTTTTTAAACTGTATTTAGACAAATGTACGAATATGGATACTGTAAATTAATTTAAGAAGATGTAAGACTTTTTTATGGGCTGTTGAGATGTTTCATTAACAAGCAAAACAGAAGTTTATTGTTCCTCTAGTTTAGAAAGTGTAATTAGCAAAGTATTTATTGGTTCAGTATATGCTTTAAACTTTCACTAATTTTCCACAGATGGTTGGCGTCCTCCCCAGAGTGGTGTCTATGAACCTCGGAGGACATTATCCAATCCTTGAACTAAGTAAATATGTTTAGAAGTGTGACTTTCTGTTTATTTTGAAGAATTGCCCCCAGAGCTCTCATCCAAACACTTGTTGGATATTTGAATTAGCTACAGCTGCTTCGCATATGTTAATGACAATACTGTATTTAAAAACTGTCTGGTTATTCAAGCACACCACCACTGCTTAATTGCAAATTATTGCTTAACAACACATTAGTGGTGAGCAATTCATCATGTTAGGCTGAGTGTTTGATTACTAATGGTTGCAATAGGACTGTGATTTTAAAATAACTAAGTTCATTTAGGATACAACCTCATTCCAGTTCAATCTTGAGAAGTTCCCTTCATTGGAGCAAACAGTTTGTATCAGTTTTCAGAGATAAAACACTTATTCTCAAAGTACATAATTTATAATAAGTATATAATTAAAAATCATGCATGGTGGTCTACAGATAAGGACACATTCTTAAACTCTATGCAATGATATTATGATGACCCAAAAACATCAGGGCCTGCGATTAACAGCTGTAATCAGCAAGCTGTGACCACCAACAGCTGTAATTATTGTTCCATTTTACTAATTTTATTCAGCTATTACAAGTTAAGTTTGTGTTTAAGCTTGTAGCTAATAATAATTTATGCCAATGTATTAGCTGGAAAATGAGATGGCCTTTAAATCCATGGATTAATCATGGATGACTTTTTCCTATCCTGTCATTTGAACTGTTTATGGAGTTATGGAGGGTTCAGTGGTCATAATGAACTTACAGCTCACTCTTGAAGTGTGGCACTTTGGTCCATCTCTCAAGCATTCTGGGGAATCTCTAATATAATTGCATCCACTCGTTTGACCTCATGTGATGAAAAATACATGCGTTAGGGCTATGTTTTACACACTTAGCTTAAGTCACACACTTAGCTCCACTAACAAGGGTTAATGGGATCCATTTTGGATGACTTTGTGTACGGTTTGAGTCTGACTGTGCACAGCTATTGTTGTAGGGACTAATTGTTTACATGTGGTTTAATGGTAAACCTCTTATTTAGCTGGTGAAGTACATTATGATTCACACCACAAAAGCAAAGGGGTTTGGGGAGACGGCAGTTATGTCATACCATAATTACTTGCAGGATTGACAAAGACTTTACAATGCAACAGAAATTGGCTATGCATTGCTGTAGGTAGTCTGCTAATCAGGTTTGCACTCTCGATTTATGATTTCCTCATCTGTAAAATTCTCCTGTCTTCTTATTTTGTCTGTGCTCTGACTAAGGAGATTGTTTACTTTTTATTGTGGGAAAGTACAGTCGAACCCATAAGAAAATAACATCACGTAATAAACTATGTCAAACCTTGGATTTAGCTATCCAGAAATAAAAGTAAAATAACGGTTATCCTAACTTGACAAGAACATTAATAATTCCTAAATAAAGTATTTCACAGGTTGACAACTAATCAGGTAATTTGTGAGGATAACAAAGAATTGATGTAATAGTTTACTGTGTAAATATCCAATGCATCTTTATTAAAAAATCAAATTGTCCTTTGTCTTTTAACATATAAGAGGTCATTGTAGGCTACTATAAAAACATCCTGTATGTTTCAAACTAAAAACTTGCCCAGCTAACAATTTTAGGTTGTAAGAACGTTTCCCTAATGTTTCCCTTAAGTAACAGAAATGCTTAAAATGTTATTTTGAAAGTTCTAAGAATGTTCAAATCTCCCGTTTTTAGATGTTGTATTAATATTATTGCTTGGTTTTAAAAGCGTTATTCAAACTTTTTATTCTTTTTAACTTTTTAAAACATTCCACTAACAACAGTAAGACATTGCTTGTTTATTTGCTTCATTTTATTGTGAATTCATTTTTAAACAAGACACAATTCGACTCAGACGGACTAAAAATAAAAGATGATGCAATGGAGACTATACTAGATCTGTTATTAAAACATTGGTTAACAATGTTTTTACCATGTGTCACTATTGCTTTTTGTCTGTTAATATGCAAAACTGTTCAGCCAGTCATAACAGTGGGCATTTACAAGTCTTGAATGGGCATGTCTATCAAAATTGAATCTTTCAGAGAGAGGGTCAAGAACAGGATAGAAAATAGTCTTTTATATATGATATTTACATATATATATGATTATTTGTGATGTAAAAACCTTGCTAACATTATAAGTGGACATCATAAAACGTTATAAGGATGGAGTCCTTGACCCCAGCATACTTGCCTTGATACTCCCTGTCTATGATTGATTGCCCGATTGAGTCATTTAATTGAACCAACATTGCTACTGCATGTTGAGCTAGTCAGGATAGGGTCGGTGTTTGACTGGTTAGTTTCAGCAATTTCTCTCTGCCGATATATGCCATCATTACCTTGGCATAAGACATCTTTCTCTATTAACAACCCAAAAGTAGTGTGTTCAACTGTGTTCTAACTTAATTATTTGCAAGGAACATATAATTGAGCCATTGAGATGAAAGAGAACAGAAAACTCCCTCCAAGTATGATAGATGACTTCTGCCCAAACAAAAAGAGCAGTGTTTTCATGGCACCACAGAGCCGCAGTATTTACACTATTCAGGGGAATCAATCTGCCACTGGCTTTTATAGTCTCTTCATATTAAGATAGGATTAAAAAAGTTTTTAAACATAAAAATGTCAGAATGGTCTAATGCCATTTGATTGTAACATCTTTTCAAAGTAACAAACTCTGCCTGTGATGCCCTAATGCTATGCTTTTTACAAGCCTACTTTTTGATTCCACAATGCATCTAGATCACAGTATTATGTCTGGATGAACTGGGAGAATGTTAAGAATGAACTGGGAAGTTCATTCTTTACACAGTACACAAACAACCATAAAGATGAAGCATATTAATTCCATGTTCTCAATTCTTCAACAAAGTTCCTCTTGACTGCATTGTTTATCAGTTGAACCGTTAGCAGAAACATAACACTGGGTGTCATGAGAACTGAGGTTATTAGGATAACTGATACACTAGCCAAGCATTGGGGGCAAACTTATTTGACAGAACATTTGTCAGTTGAAATAAAATTCTTTTTGGAATTTGCTGGTAGTATTATGTAATGACTAAAATTAGACACAGTTTGTTTATGTTGTGCATAAAAGATGGAGAAGACTGATAGACAAAGCTAAATGGTTTTAAGAAATATTTGTAAAGACTATTTTGTCTGATATTTCAGGACTTGTTTATTATCTGTGGTGAATCTAGAAACCTCACCCTGCATTTCTGTATGGTATTATGGCTATGATGTCATATTGTTCAGTCACAACTGTTATACACTCACCTATTGTGCATTTGCTTGTTCTGTTTATATATCCCTGTTTTGCATTGTTGAATCTATTTTGCATCTTTGAATCTATTGATAAATTCAAAACAGCCAGTGTAACTGAACTGAGAAATAGGTCTGTCCATTGTAATTTTGGGATCAGTTACATAGTGGGTGTTATGACCAGATTATATCTTTAATAGTAAAGAATGATTTGACTGTTAACAGCTGAGAAATGATCCCCCAATCCTCAGAAATTTTATTTAATAATGCTGCTTTGCTCTAAAACATAATGAACTTCCCATCAAGGCAACATTTTTGGACGTCACACTTTCGATGCAGATGTTGTACTAAACAGGTGCCAGCAAAATTATGCTGCCTTATAAAACACCTTATTATGGAGTGTAAAAAAATCCCAGGAGGCATTGTGACAAGTTCAGTCAAATGAGTTGAGAGAAATGTCAATTATATAAAGAGAGAGAGAGAGAGAAAATTTCACCTACCCTAATGTAGGTGAAATGTAGGGAGCCTGCTTGAACATCACCAGCTAACTGCTATAGATATTGAGGTGACAAAGATATTGTGTACACAAACATTATTTCATTATGTACTATTTGAAATAAATAAGGTTTTTACGTTTTATTATAGTAAGAGAGTAGTATCATGTTTTTTGTGGATTGATTACCTTTTGTATTACCATTGTTTTACTACAGATATCACGGTTAAACTATGGTTACTATAGTAAGACAGACTATAGGTAAATTTGTTGTTACTATGGTTGTACTACAAATAAAAAATAAAACATAAAACATGGTTACTATAGTTATATTGTAATACACACAACCATACATAAATCATACATGCATCATATTGTATTACTAAACTATTTAACATACTATAGTACTACATATGTGCATGTAATAATAGTATATACATATTTGTTTAACTTGCACATTAATGCAATCAGCAATCTTTCTTCAACAATTCTTTCTTGCTTTGGCAGACAAACAGTATTACTCTGTACTATAATACATTTTTGTGTTTAGTATAATAATTGCACATGATTATTTCTCAGGAAATATACGGGACTCACGCTATCCATTTTGAATATGATTGGTTGTTCTGTGTCACTTGTTCATGACTAACTCGTTGAAGCAATAAACTTAGCTTTAAGATTAAAGCCTAAGTTAACAAATAAAGTTGATAAGCCGCTTCTTGGTACCAACAAAGCTTAATTGCATTGGTTTGATTTTGTCAACTCAAAAATAATCCTGTAACCCTGAGTTTCTCCAGCTACTTTCATGGTACAGGCCCAAGGTCTGTGAACCTTGTTGAAGACTTTTGATCTAAACTCATGCTTAGATTCTTAAACACTTAAACTCCTGTATTCAGTGGTTGGAAACACATGGCATTTATTTGTTTTTTTTGTGTGCCATGTACTTTCCTGTCTTGTCTTGACCCTGCCCCAGCATTTCCTTGTTAATGGTTCCATTATTGTTTCATGTCTCACAGCTGCCCTTGTAGCTATCACTTGTTATCTCCCTTATTTAATACACTTGTGTTTGCTGTCTAATGTTGGGTCATTGTCACAGTGACTCCATTTAAGTCAAGTTTGAGTAAAGTTGTTTTTTAATGTTTTTGTTATTGTTTTGTTTTACCCTTTGTATATCTTTTTGTTAAAAAACCCTATTGGCTGCCCTGTGCCTCTGTTTAGCCCAGTTTTGTGTTTCTGAGTTTTTCAAATAGGACAGTTTGTGTTCTGTCTGTGTTTGAGTTCTGACAGTAAACCTGACAGGAAGACTCTTTTACAGTAAGATGGTTACAATTTCGAATCACTACATCAGTTATTGTATCACTTATTGTTTCACTTTTTGCAATCTAATCCTATCACATTATACAATGAATCTTAACTGGAATGGGTCGTTTAAACAATGGAAAGCACTTTGTTCTTTTGTTGGCATTAGTGCTATGTGAAAGTATTAAAACATATGTGCAAATATCTTATCATTGTCTTTCTATTACTCATTTTTAGATATGCATATCCCATGTATAGGAAAAGTATCAAACATATGAGTACTTGTAAGGTAAACAGCATGGCAGTATCCTGTGCCCACTGTTTGGTGCAATCAGGACATCATTCAACTCCAACACATTAAAAATTCAGGAACAATATCTTTAAACACATCTGTAAGATGTTTCACAAAAAGAAAAACACATTTATTTACTCTACTGCCAAAAGGTAATTTATCAGACTCAAAACTTTGGGCTCAGCTTCACATCCTCCAAAACATTTTGGATGAAGTCAAATGTGTTGGCTAACGCTTTTGGATAACCAAAATGCATGTTGTAAGTAAGTGCAAAAAGGATGACAAATACATCTGCCAATATGGGGCACTCAATAACAATGTCACCTTTAAGCTCCTCTTTGGGCAGAAAGTGGCATCTGTTGAATTTCCATTGATTTTGATAAAACCCAAGTGGTACATCATTGATATCTAGTTCAACAGACCGTTCCACCTAAAGACAAGAACAGAAAACTGTTATCCATTGCTCAAAACTTCTAAAAGTTGATGGCAAAAACTACACTCAAAAAGAAGGAGGCAGTTAAAAAGAGCTGGCAAACTAAATTAATCATAATTCATAAATGTATTTTTTTCAGATCATATGTGTGTTCACATGTGACACAGCAGTTATTGATGTGCATAATGTTTGGTTTCTTATTTGCATCTATTCCAAACAGCTCTGTTCCATATCATGGCTACAATTCTAATATATTCAAAACCTGCAATTAGAATCAAAATGAGATCTGAGTGGCAGGATAGATAAAGTTTGATTAATAAATCCCAGCTAACACAATCAAGCTCTGATGAAAACAGGGAAGATTTTTTTCCTGCAAAGGAAATTTATTCATTATTATTAACTAATTAAAAATATGTATTTCTTTTTATTAACTTTTTACCATTAATTGTTATTTTGATTAAATGTCACGTAACAAGTTGTAAATAACATGCTTGCTTACATTCAACATCTTCAGAAAGCTGAAGTCATTCTTATGCAGGGAAAGACCAGAAACAGAAGCATCTACATGGACATCAACTTGATCTTTTTAGTGTAAGAACATTTTCTTTATTGACTGTGGACACTATTTATGCTGTTATGCTGTCCAGTACAGCAAAGAAACTTCATGTTATTCAGGCTGACATTTGTCATTCTGTCAAACTCTGCACAGATTTGAAAAAACAAATGTGCTTAGTATAGAGTATATTAGTTTAGAGTATGTATATACTCTGTATGTAGCCTAGTCACAAAAGTAAAAATAACAGATATTGCAAAAGGAAACATTTTGTGCTAGGAAAACTTGACACAGCCACAAAAAATAATTAAATCTAAATATCTTCTCAAACAGGTCTAACAAGGAAACCTATTCACCTATTTTAAGGACAGGTGTTCAAGGATCTCACAACAGGTAACATTACAGGTGACCTCTTTGCATCACAGAGCGAAGGGTGTTTGCATTAACTTGTCTGGACAAGATTTTTGTCGCTCATCCTAACTTCATCCACAATTTCCAGTCTCAGTTGTTCAAGCCTTGTATTTTCACCTGTTGGAAAATTAGGGAGGAAATTCACTTCTGCCCTCTTTGGTCTTTTGATGTTAGTGAGGGGCTTCTTTCTCTTGGTTGTTTTTAACTCCTCTTTCCAGCATTTACTGATATTTCATGAAATCCAGCCTAGCTTAACTTGTTTCAGTAGTTCCCCATGTGGAATTTTTCATTAGTTAACTTATAGTTAACTATTTTTAACTACACTAATCATTGCATGGGGCTATATTATTGTCATCTAATGCTACTGAACTAGCATCATTCTCAGATTGTATCACTTTTAGGTGAATACTTTTAGGTGATCATTGAATGTCTACAGAGGAACATAGCCCGTCAAAGTCTGAATCTTGAAATGATAGGCTAAAGTCGAAGTTGATCATTTTTATTTGTCTTTTATCAATGTTTTAGCTCTTTTATCAATGTTTTAGCTCTGGATGTGAAGATATAGTCATCTTACTCACAAGGTATTTGGATAGACATGAAGTAATAAGTGTTGAGCTTCCATTTCCTTGTTTAAAAGAAAATAGAGAATTTTTAAGATGCTGATGCTATTTTGTGCCAACATTGTTTTTTCCACTCCATTCCACACTCTGTTCCTGCACAGAAAGGAAACAGAGTTGTTTACAAGCAGTATATGTTCAGTCTTGCAAATTATTTTGATGTCCTCCTGCCTGGCCTGCAGAAACAAACACAACATTGCATAATCTGTACCATTTATAGAGACCTTTGATGTACTGTACATATTTTGTCTGTCTTGGTCTCTACGAAGTCTTTTGCCACTTGGATCAGAGAAGCAACCAAAACAGAAGTGACACTTGAGGCTTGTATTTGGGGTTTAAAAAATGGAGCATTGAGATGGAAATCCATCAGGTGCTGATGCCTGTTAGAAAAAGCCTTTTGAAGTTCTTTGTGTTATGTATCTCCCTTTCGGAAAAACAATGTTTTCCCTCAAAGCTCATGGTCCATAAATGAACCAGAGGGCCAAAAAACCTTGTCAGTTCTGGGTAATGTTTAACATAATGGTGTTTGGGTTGGGGCTTAAAGCTTAAAGATCACTTATTTTAGACAGCATGTATTGGATGCATTCCTCTGTGAAAGGAGACAACACCAGTTGGTCAATTTCTTTTATTATGGACTTAATCTCATTCAGGGAATTTACTTCCTACCATAAGTGGTAATAACCTCAGCAAAGTGGAATTTTCATACCCGTTCCCACCAATGCTTACAGCAAAAATTTGGCAGCAAAATTCTTGAAGATTGGTTGTGATTTATTAAGCCTATCAAAGTGCTGATATGGAAGTGTGCAGATTTTTGCATTTAAATATTCATATTCAAGGGTGAAATACTTCCATTGAATTATTTCATGGATACACAAGGCCAACTCAACAGGCACAATACCCTCATGCAGATCATGCAATATATCAGGCGGGAAAAAGTAACGGTATGAAAATGCTTCAATGCTTTGCTAAGTGTACACTCACCCTTAACATCTAAATGTGTTACATTTTCTCCTTGCATAACATTTTGCACATAAAGATTATGTGTAGCTTTTATTCCCATGCTAAGCTTTCCTATAGAAACCTCACTGATATGTAATTTGTTGGTAGTACAGCAACAGAATCTGCAGACATACTGTCCTCGGAAAGACTGCATAAAGCCTGCAGAACCATGAGCAGCCACACACAACACAGTGCCACTGACAAACTGACCAAGAGCTTCAATAAAAATGTAATCCTGCTCAAGAATTGCAACTCTTTCAACAAAGGTGACAGAATATTTTTATAACCATACCTCTGCAGGTTAGATACTTTGCATAGCAGAGCTAGTGGTGCATAGCCAAGCTAGCTGCATAGCAGAGTTAGCTGTATGACATGTAGGCTAAACCTATACCTATTGGGTAAGTTTGCAGGCAGTAAAAAATACTGTAGTGACTATTATATTTTATACTTTTATATGAAGAAGCCATACAAATCCAACTGGTGTAAAAAATGACAAGCAAGTACAGTTTTGCAGGTTTGTTTACAGACTACAGCATCCTGTTGGTGTGAGTTGTTGGCCCCTCACACACATGCTCATATACTAGATATATGAGCATAGATATGGGGCACGGAACATGGACCCCAACTCCTACAGATGGAACAACGTAGTTGCATTAAATTGTTGTTAAACTTGATCTAGCACCCGTGTTTCACTAGAACTCAACATTTAGAGACATTTCACTTTATCTGACATATTTGCTTTGAAAAATTGCTGTCAGTATTCACAGACAACACCACAGTGAATTTCCACGAAGAAAAATGTTGTTTTCCCACAGTGAATGGACTGAGGGAGCAAATTAAAATAGTTGATCACTGTAAATTTGAAATTAATAATTTTTTTGTACACTTAAGACATTAAAGATATCTCATTTGTAATTCTTCTTTGCTATAGGATGTTAGGAATAATTCAGCTCTGTTCTCAACTAATTGCCCATGCCTTGCTAATCCATGTCATACAGTAAAGACTGTCTTCATCCAGATGCTGCTGTGCACTCCAGACACACAGTATCAATAAAACATCAAATAGCAGCATATGAGATTCTTAAATGCACCAGATGAGTGAGTCATTCTGATCATAGACCCTTTATTATGCTGTGAAGTCCTCAGACAGGAGATACATTTTAAAGGGAGTTCATAAATAAACTACAGAGATTTAAATTGCAGGATCAAATGCCATTATGCCAGTCTTTTTCCTCACTATTGTTCATCTGTGGGATTTACAGATGTAAGTCAGTGGCAACAGACATGTGAGTCAGAGGATTTTAAAAATACACATGACTTAAAAATTGCTTTGAGTTTTGGTGGAGTCCACCATCTGGATATTTGAGTTCCACCCAACTGTTTGATATATTTTTTCTTTCTCTTTTTAAGAGATGATTTGGAGAGCTGCTACGGATTTCCGTATTCCCAATCCAACTGATCATAAAGCCTACAAACCTAATTTTTCATGTTCGTTTTGTTCTGGACACATTACATGAAGGTTTAAGAACAACAAATTAAAGGAAGAGCTATAACGCTATTTTTGTAAAGGGTCAGTCATTGTGGTGAAATTAATTGAAAGAAAATTCCACCCCACACAATTGTTAAACACCAATTCCCGGTCGTTTTAGTGTTTCTGGCCGACCAGGGCTGTTTACGGGCTGAACCATGGAAATATTCTGTTACATTCCATATAACATGCCAGTTCATCAACACTTAAGGTCCATGGCTGGGAAACGTGGAAAAATTAATAAATACATCACATACACAAATCTATGAAAATGATAATTCATATATTGTCAGTTTTGATATAAGGGAGAACAGGTTGAGTAAACACTTGTTTACCCAAAAGCTTTTTCAGGATAAAGATCACAAAAATAATTTAACCTTCAGCATAATATGAAAGAAAGTTATAAGTATTATATAGATTTTTATATTTGGGGATATATTTGAGTTGACTGAGAGTTCTTGTGTCTGTAAAGGTTGAAAAGTTGTGTTTTAGAACACGTAATGAAAACAGATCTGACTTCTTACCTCTGTACTCTGTACCTCTGTTTTTTTCTTAGTGACATAAATCACAAGGAAAACTTAATTTGTAGTGCTTGATTTATGTATTGACCAAAGTCATTTAGAGTTGATGGTCTCTGACTAAACTTGGAGTGGGTTGTGTTGCTTCAGTGCTTAGCCAAGGTAAAAAAGAGTGCAAAACTGTTCGGTGATGTGTGCTTTTTAAGGTCCTGTGTAACAGAACCAGCCTGCCACAGTCCTTGGGTTGACCTGGGTTCCTGTGTGCTTTGTAAAACAAAACACACATTTCTTTATTTATCTCGAGGATAGGCCTTAATAAGCAAGAACATAAATCCACATACACCCTTCTATATTGTTTCATAGTGGTTGGATGCATGTAATAATAATGTTAAAGTCAGGGACAAGATGTTGTAATAATTCAGCCAGTGATGAATCATGTTTATATGGGTGGGTCTTTTAAAATCAGATCACTATTTGAAACATGCTGTTGAATTTTACTTACATCATCCTAATTCTTAGAAATATCCTTTGAAGATCAGAAGCTCTTGATGAAATGACTGGTGTCTTCTTCCACTTCGCATATAACATGATGTTTGCAACCTATATTAAACAATTTCATGCTCACCCAATCTACTGATCCCATAAATCTCTCTTTTGTTTAAATTGATTACAAGTGCACAATAGAATTACAATAATTGAGCCATAAGCATAACATAAAATGAATGATAACAGAATTAAAACATTTATGAAAACTTGTTTATCTAATAAACGTGGCATTGATTTTTTTCACAGGTCCGTCCCTGGTTCAATGAACAAAAAACTCCTAATGCTTACATAAATAGGAAAAAGAGAAATTTGTAACCTTTTCAGGCAGTCATGGTTAAATAAAGTTCTGCTTGCAGAATTCATACTCAGAATTCGTACTCCTTATTTTTTGAGCTTCAAATGCCCTTAAATGATAAAATCAGCCACAGTAATGCAAGTCACAATGGGATTTGTGATGTTACTTTGTGTTTTGACTACCCTTTCATATTTTCTTCATTTAGTCTTATAGTGCAACAAAACTCTCATTCATATTGTTAGTTTGTTTAGAACTGGGCACAGGGCGGTTAAGACCATTGCCATGAAAGTGACACAATTGCCTTGGGAGTGTCTGCCCTGAGATTCATTTACCAGACCTGAAAGAAGGTAAGAGCCAAATTTGTCAGCTTTCGCATAATGAGTGCAAGAACAAATAAATAGGAAGGTGAAACAAGTCTTTGTCAGACTTGTAATGAAAAAACAGACATGACATTGACATAGATCTGCCATCTGGATCACGCCACTGGAAAATACTGGTTGCTAGGCAGATGGTGATGTCGCACTCTTCTGCGACTATTTCCTCTGCACTTACCAGGAAAAGACCTCCCTTTTCCACAGCAGTGGGCCTTTACTTCCAGATGCAGCAGCTTTTCTGTAGGTTTAAAAATGTCCCTTTTATGGCCCGCAAGAAAAGGTCATGCAGGATTTGAAATAGTAGCATCCATCACCAGCGCAACATTTTTGTTTCGTATTTGATATGTCATGTTCCTTTTGGGATTATAGGTCCTCTGTCCTCTGAAACATACTTGACTTGGTTGAGTTGAGTCATATTGGTGGGAAAATGACATATGGCATAAAAAATGTCGCAAACAGAAAGTCAACAAGTCTGTCAACTGTAATAGCAAGTTGCTTTCTAGAGTGCACTCAGGAAACTATAACACATCCATTCGATTTCAGTGCTGGTGTTCAGCTGCAGATACTTTTAAATACCTACAAGTTTTAGCAAGGTACTCTGGTGCAGAATATCCAAAGAAAACAATGAAACATATGGTTAGTAGTGAAATAGAGGCATAGCCTTTGGGAACGCAGTTTTGGATGAGGGCTAGTTTGTGTATGATAACATCTGGAGTGAGAGGATTTTGCATCATAGAGATAAAAGGTAGACAAACGTTGAAGCAGGGCCACGGTGCACAAAGAATCTATTCATGCATTGTTGCAGAGGTCTGGAAAATCCCAGGTCACATCCAGCCCTGCAGTATGACCTTAAGTAGCCCTCTGCACATTCAAAGAAATGTGTCAAAACAAACAGACTGCCAAAGCTTCTTTTTTGCCTGGTGTATTCTAAATAGTCCAGAAAAATTAAGTAAACCGTATTTGTTTTTTCCTTTTATCTTGTTTTTAAAAGTCTCACTCTCTGGCTATATTTACAGTCCCGGCCCCCTGCGATTATTTCCCTGTCTGATGGAATGGGCTGTATTTGATATTTATTATGGTTACAGGCTAGTTCACTGGTGTTGTGAAAACAGAAAATGGGTTTGACTTCAAATATTCTTTCTTAATCTGTATCTCATAAAGGCCTGTAAAGGGCCTGAAATTTTACTTTATGAATTCATGTATAGGTATTCAATAGGTGATTACCTATTCTTCTATATAAGAAGACTATCAGGCTATCCTTGACTGATCAGTTGAGGCTGACTGTGATAAGGCTCACAGGCTAGGACAGATTTTATTTTAAAGCTGGTTCCTGCAGAGATCGATTTGATTTGGTTGTTGTGCTTAGTGCATTTGAGCAATGGCAACATTTGGATTGATTGGATAGATCAAGAGGACTGTTCCCTTTTATGTGGTATGATCCAAATGTTTTGCTGGCTTCTAAGGTAGCCTGAGGATCCTGGCAGGAAATTAGCATGAAGGATTTTATGCGTTGGATAACGAGATGGAGTAGCTGCCATCTGTAGTGTTTGCACCCTTCACCAGTTTCAAGTACTCTGGGTTTTGGGAAGGCACTATATTAAAGAAAAGATTCATTCTTGTGTTTGTCTTTCACCCAGCCAGTGTGTAAAATAACCATAATAGAGAAGCAATTTGGAGACAACTGAAATCTTCACTTTGACTCATGCCAGCTGGAAAGGTTTCTCACAGCAATAAAAGCACCAAGACTGATAGAACTAGTCAGGCTATACAGAGTTGTGACTGGCAAATCCAGATTTTGACCTCATCTTACCAGATGTTGGATTGTTTAGTGCTGTTACATTCCATCAGATTGTAATCTCTCCAGGTCTTCTGTTATTAAGCCAGCTGGATAAATCCCTGGTAAATTAATTTGCTGTATCTACGGAGAATGACCTAAGCTTGGCGTTCCAGTATCGGACCCAAAACAACTTAGTAACGCTGAGGGATGCAACACCTACCAACTGTTATGGTTGGAAATGAATCTAATCCTTTAACTCATGGATCTGTCACAGTCAGTGAGTAGGAAGGGAAGAAGGGTGATGGATTGAATGACTACCTCTGACATTTCTCTCCGATTCCCTGTCACGTATTGCACGCCACATATTGGCAGCAAAACCTGAATCTGACTGAGGAAATAACAGGAGCACTGCAAAAACAGTATTACTGTAAGATTAGGATGTGATTAACTGATGTCTATGACAGACTTCTGACAGAAAGGAGTGAGATTTTTGCAAAAAACGATGGCTGGTATGACAACCTTTACCAAAACTAACTTCCTGTGAAAATATGTGAAAACTGCCAACTTCAGGCTTCTGCAAAAACTTTAGCATGATGTTCTTCAATGTGAATCACATTAATTACTACTTATAAACTTAGGTGCTTGGAATTTTAACATTGCTACTTGTTTAACAAATTATAAAGTTTACCGTTTCCGTACCTATACTTTAACATATAAAGTTTTCTGTACCTATACTTTAACTACAATAGCATGTTATGTTTCGGGGATTATTACTTTAACCCCATAAATACTTTGAATTTTCATAAATACAGCTTCCTGAGAAATTCTCTATTACCACTGTGTCCAATTTCATGAGGTTGTTGTTGTTGTGAATAAACAAAAATAGAAATTAGAACAATATTTGGTGTTGAGAAACCAGATATTGTGTGGCTAAGAACTTCTATTAGTCTATTAGTCAGACCAGAGGATCCAGATTTATGGTTTATGATAATTAGAAATGAACCTGAAATAGCATTCAGAACCTTCAAGTAAAAAACCTTCAATTAAAATTATACCAAAATGCTTTAGGTTTTTAATATTGAGATTTGGCAAAGATAACATCTTTCATTTTGCGCAGTGGGTCATCTGTCCAGGGAATTAAAACCAGGCTAACAGAGTGCACCTTTATAGCCAGCTGGCAAAACTTAGCATTCCAAATGTTTGCAAACATTAAAGTGAAGAGAGGTGTAGCTTTGCACCTTTTGCAAACAAGGATTGTTGGACTGGTAGCTAAACAAAGCTTAACATGAGTTAATCTATATAGCACTGAACATTTTAGTGCATTATGATTTGGTTTATTGAGACACATTATAACTTATATTCAATAGCACCTGCTTTAGTCAAACCGTAACAAATACTTGGAAACTGATGACATCATCATAGTATGAGGACCAATTTTCAGATGATGGGAAATGGGTGTGGCAGTGGGGAATTCGGTCCCCATTCTTTGATACACAGCAGAGAACATTGGATAGCTTTTAGAGTTTCATGTATGCCCTGGTTAGCCACAGCTAACCACATGTTGTGCTCTGAAGTTACCATCAAGGAGCAGATGTTGATCCCCAACATTCGTCCAGCAGTCATACCCCAGTGACTTCATTGATGTGTGACTAACTGATGAGCTTCCAGTTTATAAATCATGCTTAGATAAGGTATCAAAATTGACCACCAGACTGTAGATGTTGAACTGGGAATGGATGGTAGAGTGTTTTGTTTAGATCTCAGCTGAGATATTCTAGGCTTGCAGCTGCAGCTTCATTTGTCAGTGAGTAAGGCAAACCACTGTACTGGTCTGTACTCAGACAGTGGCTACCGTCAGATTAGGAACATTTAGTGATACAATTTCCATTACTCTCACATAGCTACTGAGTTTTCAGCAGAGTATAACTTGACAAGGAAAGAGCTATTGTTCAAAGGTAGTGGTGTAGCTTAACAAATACAAAATCACAGTTTTTACACCACATTTTGTCAGGCTTACAATTTATAATTCAAGTCCTTACTATTTTTGCATCATATTAATATAAATAATAATTTACATCTGATGTAGCTTTAATGTTGTTTACTACCTACTTGTTTTTAAGTTTTTACATTTTGCTACTCCATGGCATTGTTAGCTGCAATCTATCTGCCAGCCTCATGGATGGGTAGACATGACATGTATGACTGCTTTATTTGTAAATGATACAAACTGTTTTTTTATTTAAGAAAAGCTGAGCAGATAGGTGTACTTAAATAAAATAAAAGTCATGACAGCATATGTAGAGTATAATGCAGAGATAAAGAGATACACCCAGACCTGCAATGTCACATATGCACTTCCCCACACTGTAGTTAACCAAGTGTCAGGACAAACCACAGAAATGACCACACAAATCTTCACCTGCTTCTCCTCATGACACATAGTGTGTAAACCAAGCCAAACTGCCATTTTAAACTTACAGTGGCATTGTCAAATGTATTTTTAGTCATAACAAGTACTTTCATTACAGTTAAATACAATAATTGCAAAAGGTACATCTAAGATTGGAACAGTACTCATGTAGCCACTTGCTTCATGACTCATGATCCTCTCCTACTTCTATGGCCTGATCCATTACACCCAAGATATGATTCAGCCTAGAAGAGGATTGACTCATGCTACCAGTGGACTTCTCCTAAATGCACACACAACACCAAAACGTGTGAATTTAATGCCTACTGCGGTTTCGGGCCCTCAGTGAAGTTTGTGCCAATTCGCATTCACACTCAGGGGTAGAACTGGTTTCCTATTTTTCCAAGCCACACTAAGAATCAGAATATACTTTGAGCCTGCAGTGCCACACAAGGAACACCTCTGTGAATGACGCAAACAGGTTGCTACCTCGGTGGCTACCTCAGTGGCCGTACACTGTTCCATTATGCTTTTCTAGAGGGTGCCCTATGTTCAAAACTAATGCCTGTCCAAGTGGTAATCAAAGGTTCTTTCTTGGAGATCATGGCAAGACATTCACCAGGTTTCTGCCCCTCCTAGTTTAGCTCAGGTAAGGCAGAGGGCAAGTTTTAAATCTTCTGAACCAATACGTTTTTGGTCAATGGTTAATTTTTAACATAACTATTTACATTACACTTTTCTAAGTCATATCCAAATTTGTCAACCAAAAACATGAATGGCTTTAAGCTAGACTAGAAATACTTATAGTTGAGCTCAAACAATAAGACATGACACAGGGTACTTTTCTCAACATAAAGAAACAACAAACAATACACCAGCACAAGACAATGGACACAACGACATTAAAAAAGGGACCAAACAAGGAGGGTAACGATGACAGACAGGTGTGGGGCATGAACTAATGATTGGATAATTAACAAGGAAACATGAGAGCACATGGCACAAAGTAAACAAACAATGGCCATGTGCTTCCACACAAATTCAAAGAACACAGATCACAAAAGACACAGAGCATAAATCTAGATCCTGACTCCAAGAAACATGACTAGGACTGAGTCAAACATCATGCTCTGACATAAAAACGGGGGTGTAAGGATACTGGAATAAGAATTTTGTAAAAACCCAAAACAAGGAAGCCAGGACCCTGACACCATTATGGTGTGGCTTCAGCTGGCTTATAGATCATATGTGTCAATGATGTCCATGTGTACTCCAGAACTAATAAAGTAATCTTAACACTGCTCTATGTGTAAAGCAAGTTCACACCTACTGCTGGTTAAAGACGGTTTAAAGGTCTCGGAAAGCCCTTTGTATGTCCTTCAAACTTGTCCTTTGTTTGTCCTTTGTTTCCATGTGATTTGTCTTGATGAGCAGGCATTCATGTTCCCTGCCATGTCTGGAGATCTCCAGGTTCTCCTCCAGACGTCATAGGCTTTCTCAGATGGCTGCAGAACCTTCACTCTGCCCAAAGCCCTTCATGTGGTTGCCTCTAATTTCCAAGAAAGATGAACTGGCCCATAATGTGGCCATAGAGTGACCGTCATCGTACCACTAGTGCGGTCCTTGAGATCTCACTACGAGCGGCTCAGGAAAGGGGACTTTTAGGGAAATGCTTTTGACAGCCCCTTAAACAAATATGGTAGGGCAAAAAAACATGGTGCACATTCACTGATATTTATTTTTTTCCCCTTTGCGAAATTTGATCTCTTTTTGAATGAGAGACTTGCACCTATCAATTTCTACTGAAGGATTAAACAGTTTTCTCTGTTCTCCTTCCAGTTACAAAACCTCGGTGGACAAATATAGTTCTCAATGCCCTTTTACTGGCAATGAATTCATTTTATTTTGTTTCGTGTTTGGCATGTTTAAGCAGTCAAAGCATCTGCCTGTCTAACCTTGAGGCCAGTTTAATCTTTGCTTTCTTCAATCTATGGCTCAATGCTGCAAAATTAGTCAATGATTTCAGCTGGTCTACTTTATACAATTCCTAATTAAATGAAAATTTCAAATCAGTGTATAAAAGGGAAAATTTTGTATTTATAATGAATATGATTATTCATGGTTATTCTTGATTTGTATGGTTGTTAGAGTAAAACAGAAAACCCACCTGGTACAGGTGCCACCTGTACTAGTCTTAATAAGGCAGAACGTAATAACTTAAATGGCCACTAGATTATATCAAGAATACTGTAGTATATATTAGTTTAATGTGCTATGAAACCAAAGATGATGTAATGTAATTCTGAGCAGGTCTGATACTGTTTGATACATGAAAATACCCTGAGTTTCACAATTTCTTTGTGGTATTTGTAATTCAGTGAAATTGGATGATTGTTTACTGTTGTGAATAGCTAGAGCTGGACAGATGGAATATGATATGGGCTTTTTCCTTAAATGATGACAGCATCATTTACTGGCTGGATTCAAGTGTTCCTCTGAATGAACTACAAAAATAATCCAAGGAAAAATAGTGTATTGATGTTCCAAAGGAATACATTTGTAGTGTGCCATTAACTAATGAATGAAAATACAGCTGAAGAATTCCACTTTCCTGATGTGCCAGGTATCAGTGACTGTGAATCTTCAGAAGGATACTCAGTTCTGGCACATGAAGGGTCATATTTATGATCCGATAGAAAATCAACACTGCCTTGATTAATGGAACATTAAATGAATGAGAGCAAATCTGAGAAGAATTCTCGTGAATGCCTGCCAGATCGATCTGTCAGAAGGAATGCTGAGGCAGACAAAGCCAAAAAGCTTTATGTCATGTTTTCCAAGGAAACAGAGGTTTGGTGGAGATTTAGCCTATGGAAAATGCTTACACAGATATTGTTGGGAAATAAAATTAAGCAAAAAATTATAAAGTTCCATGTGGAAACACCATCAGTGTTGATTTAGTAATCTACAGTATTTATTTTTTGTTCAGGCCAATTGGCTTCTGTCTGGGATAGCTGGATCATTCCAAAGATCTGTTATTTTGGCTATTGTGTTGTATAGGAATGTCATGAACAATAAACAGTTTTAGAAGAAGCCAACCCACATTGTGGTGATTCAACATTTCCTCTGGTGGGAGGTTAGTAGACTGATAATGACTTTTTAGCTGACGTGGGCAAATGGCCTTAATGACACCTTCGTAAAGTGATTTCTTTCTGAAGGAGATGCTTACTGAGGGGGTGAGAAGGCTCAATTTGGTAGGTCTCTACTTGTAGATTAGTCTCTATACAGAGAGCTCTATTTGCCCACAGTTGACTCATTTTGGGCAGAAAATACCATGCACAAAACATACATTTATGGTGGTGCCCATAGGCAAAATAAAACAAACAGAAAACAAGAACTTCCCTTCATTTGTTTACTTTCTTCAGTCATGAAATGTACTCAATTTAAATTGAAAACACAAAATGATTAAAATGCATAATGGTGAATTCCAGGCAAGACTCTCCCGGAAGCCGTTTTGTTTTTAAGTAGCGGCCATGGATTGTACGTTTTGCTACCATGTACTGTGTAAAGGAACTGATTTAGGAATAAATTAAAGGTATCAGATTCTTAAATATAATATGTAATTCATGGCAAAATTCTTTTACATGCAACATTGCAAACATTTAAGACTTTAGATTTATTTGATTAATTTATTGCAGTTAATTACTTTAATGTGATAAAATTGATAATGCCCCTTAACCATACATAAATTCTGTAATAAGGATATGTAGTCCATAAGCCCATATATCTTATTTAGATAGGACAGTGAAAGGAAAAGCCGGGTGTGAGAGAGGGGAAGAACCACACGCTTGTCAAACCCAGGTCGCACAAAGAGCTATTGTGCAATATGTCTCCATGCAGCCCACTTGGCTATTGGTACTGAAAGTTTTGTTATTTTTTTATACAATATTTTACCTGTGTGGATCTCTTAAAAAATGTTAAGTGATCACATATCAGCTGAGCAATAAAACAGGAATGTTAATGCACAGCTTTCTCCAGGTATTTGAGACCTTGATTTGGAAGCCTCAAACCATCTTTGTTTACACACTCTCACAGTCATTGTCAGGAACAAATAAAGTGTTGTCCTGTTGATTTATATTCTTATGTGCCAGGAAATGATAAAAAGACTAAATGAGAGGTCTGGAAGACCACAGGTTTCTGAGACAGAAAACACGAGAAGGTCAAATACCTCATCAAAGATTTCTTTAGGACTGGCCAACTAAAGTTTGGTAGCCCATAGCATCTGGTGCAGTTTTTATCATTTCCACCCTGACCTTACTGGCCAAACCCATCCACCCAATCCACTGGACAATCTCTCCAACACTGTCTGTCAGTGTCACTGAAGCTGCAATTTACCAAAAATTATATCTGTGTCACTTTTAGCCCTGAGAACCAGAAGGACCTTTCAGATCACTGGTGACAAATTAAAATGTTACTCTATTAGATTTTGTTCTGTCTGGCGCAGATGCCCTCAGAGCATTTAATGCAAAAGGTTTTAACTTGTGGCATGTGGCATTTTCCCTGGGAATCGAATCCCTGACCTTGGCAATATTAGCACTATGCTTTACCAGTTAATCTGAAGGAACATGAACTGCTGAACATTAAATACATATTGTCTGTTTTGGGTTCAGATTTGAAGGAGTTCAATTACAGAGGTACAACTGCATGCGCATGAAAGGTTGATATTACCATCAGATTGATAGTATTATGCTTACAGTTGGGAATTCATCCTAGTAAATCTGTTTTTTTATCTCTTGCAAGCACAGAGATGTGCCGCTGCCAGCCAACTGTCAGTTAAAGTTCCTGTTCTTTTCATTAAAGGAATCAGTTATGGAAATCAATTTTGTTTTGAGGGCCGCAATGTTATCAGTAGAACCATTCAGCAGTGGGGGGTGATTATTATTAATCTACGGTGTATGTAAATGAGCCTGCTTTATGGACTCACAGCTGCCCCTGCTAAATCTGTTTGCTTGTAACATTTCAAAAAACAGAGATCCGATAATGAGAGAGCTGACAGCTGAAAGCTCAGACTGGAGTTTTGCATATCAATAGCAGAACACATGTGGGTGTTTTTAATGCCTTCACCACAAATAACATATATTAGTCATTCAATAGACGCTTTTCTTCTAAATGAGGAATAGGTCATTTCTCCTGAGGCATTTTTGAAAGAAATCCCTTGTTTGCTGTAGGAGATGAGAAACTAAAGTGCCCTTCAGAGAAGTGCCCACACAACACCTCAACACTCAGTTTATGTCATAATTGTGCTATTATTTTTGGCACTTTCCACAAACTGGGTACACTTTGGTCCCATTACGTTTTAAAAGCAGAAGCATGTGTCTCCGTTAAATTATTATCTAACATAACGTAACCAGGCTTAAAAAAATGGGGATTCCGGACTGTCCCACCCCAGAGGTTTACTCAACTGTATCCATCAATTATCAAGCTCCACCTTCCACCCTGTTACCCAAATTACAGTAGGAAGAGTGGTCAAGGAAACTGTTACTTTGTTACTGAGTTTTTTCTGATGTTTATATTTGTTTGTTTATTGCTGAAAAACAAAATCACAAAAATCTAAGTTTATATTTAGACACCCTAAACTTGGTAACAGCGTTGCAAAAATGGCATACCCCATGTAAAATAGGTGAACAGCAAATATAATATAATATTTTGTCTCTTGAGGTTTAACTATCTTGAGGTTGACAAGTTACCTATTTACAAGCTTACTGGCCCTTATCCTATTTGTGGAAAGTGTCTTAAGCAAATAAATGACCTCTCACTGTACTTTGTGTGGAAAAAAAATTAAAAAGAAATACAGTAGCCTCCAGTGACTCCAAAGTATTGTCATTTTATGATGGGTGTGTGGGTAATGGCTTTGAGTTGGTTTGTAGACTGGCCACATGGCAGAACTGATGGTTGACCTCTTAACACCCACATCATGTCTGCGCATATGCCTCACCACAGGTCGGCCAGCCGATCCACGCGTCATTGATGGCGTTGAGAGCTACGTCCGCCTAAGACAGGCTAAATGTTGTGGTGCATCTTCTCCCACAATCTACTGAGGTATGGCTTGCATTGCTCCCGCAGTTTAAGCAACGAAGCACCAAGTATGTCAGGAATATCCGCAAGAAGGCCATTGAGACTTGTTAGGGTCTTCAGGGTGAGTCAAGGTCTGATGCGTAACACAACATCTGTTGACAGATGAAGTGCAATGATAAATGTTTTTTGGAAATGCTGAGATGATTATGATTATATGCAATATGAAATGGAGTATGATTTCCTCATCACTTCCTGGAGACAATGTTGCGGTTTTAGAGCCTCCAATTGGGTTTAAAATATTATTTGGAGACAGAACAAAAGTAGAATGTTTGACTTCACTTTTCACAAAATGTTTAACCTCAGATATTACTGAAAGTCCAAATATTTGGAAATTTGTAGGACCCATAAATTACGAAGGTAAAATTCAGAAGCGAACCATGCCAGTCAGAAGTCTTGTAAACTGCGAGTGGGATGTCACATTGATGGGCGTGCTACCCTGGGTAGAATCTTTCAGGACACACTCTGGAACAACTGTGCAACCACACAAAATCGCAACCATACTTTGTGGCTATGTCATAAAAGGAGGGCTGTTGAAGTATTTTACATGCAGCTGGTGTCCCTGCTGTCCCCTGTGACCTGCAGTATATTGCTCTTCTTTAATCCACAAGCTGGTTTGGACACTGAAGTCAAATACTGTGACTTTGTATCGACTTTTAAAGGGGGTACAGTTGGTCTGCTTTAAGCCAAAGATCACAGTGAAAGAGGATCCTGGCAATAGTACCCTTAAGAATAGAAAAGCATATAATTGTGAAGTGCTTGTCAATGTAAATTTACAACTGGTTTATTTCTTTTACTCAGTCCACCTTTTACTCAGAGCCACCAAGGCACTACTACAAAGTTTCTGCAGATTTCAAAATTAATGTTTTATGAATAGTACTTATGAATAATACATTTGGATTTAAAACAATTCACTTTCCCTAAAAACATTTCTTTGTCCAAGAATTATAAAACTATTTTTTTTGTTTTTGTAGTGACAATCCATCATCAACAGTACGTGCTGAAAGTTATTTCATAGGATTTAATAAAAATATATTATTGTTGCAGTTTGGAAACGACATGTCTGTTACTAATATAAATATGCCGAAATATCCACGTCATAGTTTGATTCATGTAGCCCGTCACCACATTTCCCGAATAATCTAAAAATACTAACTTATTTCATCAAGAGAACACTTGCCGCAGGTGATGATTTTTTTTCCCTCAGCCAGAGGATGGAAGGCAATGCCATAAAGTGGGTGGGCACATTCTGACATTATCCCTTAAACTATAAGTGTGGAAACGGTCTTGTCCATGCAGACTTTTGCCAGACTTATGCGTGTGTTCAATATGCCTCCATCGACAGCAATGAAATTACAGATGGTGAGTATGATGATCTGTTTGTCTGCTGTCAGCAGTGCGATTCTGGACCGTCCGCTCCGTTTTCTCCTTATTTTTAGATGGAAACAATTACTAACAAATTATGAAAGCGTAATTCTTGTTTTGTACCCGTGCTTTTACCTTACAGCAACTTTTTCGGAGACGTGCATGTGAATGAAGCGGCTAATCTCTCATCTTGATCTTTTCCCGCGAAAAATGCGTTTGCGTTTGAACTTATCACAACGTCCCAAAATTTCAAACAGTGATGAGCTGCGCGCCTCACTTCATTTTCGGGCATCACAGCCACGTTCGGAGTCAGAACGCGCCAAAAATCAAACATAATTTTTGGGACGCGCACAAATGCAGTCGAGTTAGGCGACGCGTTTGGTTTGGAGACGCAGACTTATGCTGCCTTATTTTACGCAGAATGTGTCAAGACTGTACTGTGACGATGTTGATGTTACTGATGTTATTTTTGGGTGTCCCATTTGAATAGAGCAGGTTTTAGTAAAAATGTCATATTAATAGAAAATGCTGTAACACATGGTTACAGCATTTCAGATTTAAGTAAGATAAGATTTATTTTACAAATATGTAAACTTTACACCCATTAAGCTATAATTATATTATTATTATTATACAAGGATTTTATCATACATATGAAGTAGCCTCTTTATATAACTCATTTGGATTTGAGTGTGTATTTTACATGGGGAATGTATTCATGATGTGCATTATTCTTTTGGTGTAGATTATTGTGACTCATAGGAGCTGTAAAATGCTTTGCATGTGTGGCTATTCATGGTTCTTTAACATTTGCATGAATCCATGTTGAGAGATACTTATCAAAGTGATCAAACATTCTTTCAGTAGACTTTCCATGTGTTTACAAGACCTTTTTGGACTAACTTTTGTACATGTGGGTTTCCATGGAGATGCTCTTTAGAGTAGTGATGGTTGACCTGGAGTTTGATATGAAAACAATGCAGCTGTAATCTGACAGTTATTTGGAGAGAGTGAAAGCGTCAGAACTTCCCTAAATGTGTCTCTCTGTTTGGCTGTTGATATTACC
Organism: Chromobotia macracanthus; assembly: GCA_036877525.1. Lineage (NCBI taxonomy): Eukaryota > Metazoa > Chordata > Actinopteri > Cypriniformes > Botiidae > Chromobotia > Chromobotia macracanthus. Next base: position 5,293,362 of record JAZGTH010000027.1, on the reverse strand, counting down.
TTGAGGGGACACAAAGAGGTAGTCCTTCAAACCAGCATGATTTGTTCTTCAAGCATCTGCGAGATTACAAAGGCCGTGGACACATTAAAAATAAAATATAAACCAACATTTATTCAGTCAGAAACAAATAATTATAAAAGGAAGTACAAAATGTCAACTTCCTCTTTTCTATCAGCACTAGTAATAGCAGTTCTGTGGCTGAGGGCCATTGTTTTTTTTCTCTAAACTGTCCCTCTCAAGCCAGGGGTCAATTTACAATTTTTTTAATTCGACCTAAAAAATGTATAGCCTTTGCAGGTAAAAATTATATTGTCTGCAAAAAAAAGAGCGTTGATTATTTTGGTTTACTTTACCCAGATAGAGTGGGTGGAGGTTCCTTTAAACATTTCATAACGGTCAAAATATTTTTAGAAACGATCATGATTTATGCCGCTCTACAGAAACTCACAATAACAAAATACATCAACTCAAAATTTGCTTAAAAAATTACTGGTTTCCTAGCTGGTTTTATTTCAGACTACCACTGAATTGGATAGCAACATTTGTCCATGTTTACATCTTACTATTTACATTTGGCATTGTCCTACCAGAACTCATGAACCATTTTTTGTTTAAGAAGCACTGCTCCAAACAAATTTGTCTTGGAAATGAGGCCTTCTGATGTACATTTATGGCAAACGAGAGAAATATTTTTATTGTCGAAACTGATATAGTGTTGCAGTTGATTAAATTGGCCATATTATGTAACACTCAGATCGTATTAATGACATGTATGCGGTCTGGGCTTGTTTTGTCTGGTATGGTTCCTTCCTCTACTAGGGGAAAACAAAATAACAGACATAAGTTGTTGGTGGGCTATTTAACTTGTGCTATCCTCTATCCAGAGCTGTAGCTCATCCACATTAAATCCAGTATCATTCTTGTCTGGGAGGCTGATGGCTTTATGATGAGGATGTAAGGAAAACCACAGGCTTGCTTCACACCAGGCCTCCCAAACAGTAAGCGGATAGCCCACACGGCCGGAGACAGCCAGCTAGGGAGCTTTTTAGTAAAAGTTATGTAGGTCTAAATGATGTAACGCTATAATTTAATTAGGAAAGCCTTGCAGTTTCCTAGGAGACCACCTGCGCTGAGCAGGGCTATGTGATCCTGATGCGTCCCACTTCAGTTTTACTCAAATTACTTTTTTCTTAGAAATAGTTGATGATTGGAGAATTAGTCAGTCTGTGGTGTACTCACAAACTCTCTCATCTGTTAGGTATGTAGATGAATGTTGGATGGTCTTCCATCAGCTTGGACCTCTTGAATTTATCAAGATGTAAATTTCACTATTGCATATCTTTGAGAGTCTTGTTAAAAAGCACCCTACAGTACGCCTGCCTGAGACAAATGTAGCGTACCTTAAAATCAGGCATTTGAATTGAGCGCCAGTACAAGATCATTGGATTCATCTTTTTCAGTTTCCTTCAGATCATGTGAATCGTGTAATTACAACTGGCAGAGACTTTATATTAGTATGTAATTTTGGGTTAGAGCACTGTACACTTCTTCATCAAATGGCAACCTTGCCCAAAGAGCCAAAAGGCTAAAAGTTCACCATCTTTTTCAGTTTTGTACTCTATATCTGTGGCATTCAGTGTGCTAAAAAATGAGTTCAGGGACTTAATGATTTCCTCACTGTGTTTCACCACCTGCTGTGGAGAAAACAATGTTTGGTCTGGAGACTCAGTGGAGAGGGATTTATGGGTATCCTGGCATCCTCTCTCGGCCTCTCTCACTTTGTCTCGTTCAATGGTCATGAATCTCACTTATGTGACAGAAGCCAAGAGCAATCACTCTGTGGCCTGAGAGATCTCTGAACCATATTGTTTGTCATGGCAGCAGTGTGAGAGCGAAGTCCCCAGAGAAAATTACTCTCAACTGATGCTTTGCAGAGGAGATGAGAGCTTCATGCAGCTTTCGCCTTCCCTGGGTCTCCATCAACAGTTTTGGGGATAATGTTCCAAGCAACACACGTAATGTAATCAGATTACTTCTTCAAGTAATGAGTAAACATGTTGAAATCATATAACCAGCTGAATATATCTCAGTTACTCTTCTGTTATTGGACACTTTTAATAGTGGAATAAATTATTAGGGATGGTGAAGAATAATGAATTTTGGCAATGATATCTTGGCAATGAAGCATCTATACCAGCAGGTGTCAGCACAACATATACTAAAATTACTGTGCACCCCTTTAAGGTTTTCAGTTGTATTTACAGACAGATAATTGCAAACCAATTATCTTCCAGCCATATTTTTGTGAAAAACAGGTATATTGAGGGTGTGCAAGTACTGCAGTTGGTGTAATATGTGCAAGCATGATGGATGCTGTACTGTACAGTTCTAAAGAATGTTTGTAATGCTTATCAGTGACAAACAGAGATTAGCGATACGTGACTAACTTTTGTTCCAGCCCACATGAAAATTAAGTTTTAAAATAATAAAGCTGTCATAAACTTGTATGTTATCATGAAAGCACATGTCTGGTTTTCGGTTGTTGTGGGTTTTGGAGAAGGACAACTGTCAAAAGTATCACATTTTGACAGTTATCACAAGTTGTAACTTGTAACATGCCTGCAAGCCCAACACATCGCTTCTACTCTGAAACAGAGACAGCAGACAGAAGTTTCAGACAGCAGATCATTAAAAAAGTATCACAATTTGATGCATTAATTGTTTACAATGTAACATGATTGGTAAATTGGTTATGTTGTTAATGTTGAGTAACATTTTCCAAAACTGTCTCTCAATACATTGCTAAGCAAAACTTGAAATACAAATACATACAAATTTCAGAGGGGATTTCACATGCACAAAAATGGCAACTACTGTATATCTTAGCTGCTTGGTCTCTTTGTGTTCTCAGCTCTTTGTCATGTCTTTTGCCTGGGCCTACCATGAAATACCCAAGTACCACCATCAAGACCCCATCACCTCTAAGGTACTGCTCTGTGACCAGTGCCCACCCGGTACGGCTGTGGAGCGCCACTGCAGCGTGGAGAAGCCAACTGTCTGCGCAGCCTGCCCGGAGAAGCGCTTTGCAGAGCAGTGGCACTGGGGAGACAGCTGTCAGCACTGCACGTCTGTCTGCAAGGAAAGGCAGATTGTGAGAAGAGAGTGTAACAGCACTCACGACCGTATCTGTGAGTGTAAACCAGGGTATCATCTGGTGGTGGAGTTCTGTGTCCGACACACTGCCTGCCCACCCGGCTCTGGTGTTGTCGTGCAAGGTAAGAACACATATTCTTTTTCATAATACACGGAACAAACACTGGCTGAAATGTTGCAGTAGTATTGTCGTAATACTATGAGACAGGTGAATTTACATCAAAACAGTTCTGAATGAATGCATGGCCTTAAATGTCAACAGCAAAAAATATGGGAAGTGTTTTCTCATTTCCTTTATAAGGTCACAAGTTTGTTTGTGTTGCTTGGCAAAATTATACAAATAGCTGCTTTTTTTATTAGCATTGAGCATTGTTGACCATTACCATATGAGATCTGCCCTGTCGTAACCTATGTATTAAAACATGTCACTTACCGATCTCAGATGTTCCAGACACTTCTGTGGGTTCTCACACACCAGTTTTCACACATTTTGAGAGTAACTCACTTTCTGTGGCCGTCTCAGTCCAATTCAATTACAGTTACTGGGAACCACAGGTCTTAAGAGGTTTGAAACTCAAGCTGTTTTTTCCGAATCAGTCAGCTGACCCTGAATTATAACCACAGTGCTCTTACATTCCTTGTTTGCACCATTTTTGTTCTGTGTTTATTTTCATAGAACATGCATTAGATTAGGAAAACACATTGGTTAGGAGTGAATATACATTAGCAGTGGGCCGATTCTTCCCCAAAGCTTTCCCTGGCATCACTGGAACATTTGGCAGTGTGTGTATGTGTTGTCAGGGCATGTGTTGATCAGGCTGTGTGTGGTTTTAGTAAGAAGCCTGACAGTGGCTTGGTTTCAGCATAGCAAGTGGAAGTAATCACTTTCTTCTGTTAGCAGTGAAGATATGAGTGATAGAGGTATTTATTAAACAGAATAACAGAACTGGATGTTATCACATTGGCCTCCCCGCCCAGACTCCAGCTTGCAGCTTGCTGGGATGACATTCTTAGAATTTGTGCATCATTTCAGATTGTTTTCTGCCTGTTTTTATTTACGTCCAACATTATCCCTCAGTCCTTCTTTGTGAATTACTGACTTCCCAGCCCAGAAATATCATATCCTAAGAGGGTATTCACTGGCCAAAACCTCATGATGTTAAGATATCTCAGAATGGGTTTCCACAACTAAAGGTGATGGCAGGTTGTTGGGTCTGATTTATCTCCCAGTGCATGTTGGGTGACATTCAGGGATTCTTATTCTTAAAAAATAGATTCTTAAATCTTATTCTTAAAAGATGCATTGTGGAGTATTTTCATATATTAACATTTTTGTTGGTAATATGTGTTTTTGTGAGAAATGTGAACCAGGATGGTTTGTTAAAAGGGTCATGACATGAGAAATCAAATTTCCTTTGATCTTTTGACATATAGGATTTTTAGTTTTATAGCTTAAAACATCCTCCTTCTCAGTAACAAAAGCATTTATGTCATAATTTGCTGGAAAAAAATTAATGGGAAATGGCTGGATATGTGACGTCACTAGGTAGATTAATTTTCATATGACCGTCAAGAGACAGTCCTCACCTGACAGAACAAGATCACAGAAACATCCCCTTTGTTTGGGATTAATCAACTATGACATCATGCAACAGGCTGCAGACAATTCTTTGGAGGAGTGGATCTAATGACCTCGATTTACTCACCATACATTTATAATAGCAGTAAGATGCCAGTCAAATGCTGTGCTGTTTCAGGCTAAGTGCTAAGACATTAGCCAATCATACACGTTGACAATTACTTTTTTAATCACACAACTAAAAACACGGCATACACTACTCTATTTCAAATGTTTTTTGCAAGAGAATCTAGGAAACTCAAGACAAAAAGCCAGGACCCTGACAGAGGTAGAGGACCCATTTGTTTGGTTGCTGATTTGATCCCCAAGTGTTGATTGATAAGAAATTGATAAGAAGTATTTGTCCACAGAATTCCATGTTTCAGTCATGTTGTCTGTAATAAAGTCTGGTAGATATGTGCTGGTCTTTGGTTCATTGTTTTTCTAAAACTTCTACAAATCAGCAAACCCGAGCATGTTGACTTGTTATTATCACTATTAATATTACTCATGGATAGGGCTAGGGATTTGAACAAATTTTAAAATTTTGGCACATAAACAATTCCAAACTATCATCTGTGATACATGAATGATACTTGAAATTTCGAAGGCTGATTTAGGCCAGTTTAGGGGAGGTATGCTATTGTCTAATTACCTGTTATAGCAGTCATAGATAACTGCTTACCCACAGCATCCTAGAATCGTGATACCAGTTTTTGCATTGACAACCACCTCTCTCAGTTTCTCAATTATGTCAATTATCAATTATCTCACTACCCACATTCTTTTCAGAGAATATATGTTTCATAATTAGAGTAGAGTACCCACTGGATTTAAACTCCTTCCTGGTGATTTATAGGTCAAATCTACATATGATCTGTAATCTACACGTCTGGCTCACATTTGACCTACACATGTGACTGTTTTTATTTAATGTGGATATCTGTGAAGTGATTCATAGTGGAGACATCAAAAATACTTGTCTTGTGAATACTCTTAAATAGTTCCACTTTGTTTTAAATACCACACTACAGTGTGTGGGTATTGATTCTGCATTTAATGCTATTATGTTCTTACAGTGTGAGTACTCAGGGTTTTCAGGAAATGTCTTCTTGTACCTGTTTCTCGTGTGAAGTAGTGACCAGTAGTTGTGTAGATCTTTAGTTACATTTAAGAATGCATCACTTTTCACTAGTTTCATTATTTTGTCAGAGAAATGCAATAAATACACCTGCTTTCTATGAAAAGTATTCTGTTTTCCAAATTAGTATGTAGTGCAATTGTGCATTTAGTGTGTGTGTGTCCTACAGGAACTCCAGAGAGAGACACTGTGTGTGAGAAGTGCCCTCAGGGTTTTTTCTCCAGCACATCCTCATCTGCAGAGGCCTGTGTGCCCCACAGGGACTGCAGTCAGCTGGGATTAAAAACATTAAGACCGGGCACAGCCACCCAGGACACCCTGTGTGAGGTGGACAGTAAAGATTTGAGCTTTGACTGTTCCCATCAGCACATAGAGTGTAGCACAGGTACGTGTCAATAAACAAATCCAGGCTCTCATTTAGCTGAATAAAAGGGTTACAGCTTGGTTTGGAGAAACTTATGGTACATTTACATAAAAAGAATGATACTAAAAATGGAACTCTAATTCCTTTTTTTAGTTTTTTAAAGGTTTTGAGTACAGACAACATTGTTGTCAAAACAATCAGGCCGGGCCAGTAACCAGGGATGTCACTTGGTAATTTTCACAAATTTGCATTTTTGTAGGTGGTATGGAGATTATAATGATATCATTATTAAAATTTTCAAAACATTTTTGAAAGTTTGCATTTTCAGACCCCCAAAAAGCATACAAAATGTTCTGCTTTTAGTTGAAAGCGGTGTTGTCTAAACACTAATTTTGGTGAGGATTGTAGGAGTAACATAGAATTTTATTTGGGGCCCAGTTTAATGAACTGAAATTGAAACCGATGAGTAAAGGAAAAGACTGAATTGAGTTCATAGACCATAGGACTTTCTCAAACTTGAGCTGTTGGTAGCAATATAGAGTTAAAAGTTAGAGTTAAGAGTTAAAAAACATAAGTTATATTTCTTTATAAGTAAATCCTAAATTTCCTGTTTTGTGATACTAAATACACGTTACTGGTGTCTTATTTTGTAATATCAAATGCCCAAAGCAAAGTAAATACCTTCCTCTCTGTAATGCAGGTGATTTATTTACATGCTTCTGTTGTAATTCTGTTGAATGCATTTCAACATCATTTACTTATCAATCAAGAAATCATTCTGTGAATATATCAATATATCTGTGATATAGATATAGATATAGATAAGTTGTTTTGTTTTTAATACGGATGTTGGTTGCAAAGTATCAACATTTTAGCTGGATAATTAATGAAACAGGAGGACATGTTTGAACATAATGATGTTCCTCTAGCTTAGCTGGTAGAGCATGGCAATAGCAAGGGCAATAGCAAGGGCAAGGTCGTAAGTTCATGAGCAACTGGTTACCATAAAAAGCGTGTATGAACATTTGAAATTTGACAACTGGATAGATTGTATTCTTCTGTAAACAGAGATCTTACCATGGCAAAGATTTTTGAGGATTTACTGTTTTTACATAAAATACTCCTACATAATATTCCCACATATTATATTATGTCAAAATATAACCTTTATATATTAATTATTGTCTGAGTAAGGCCACGTCAAAGATTGAAATCATAGTGAAATTAATGATTGAAATCAAACTTTGATGCTTCTAATCTCACATTTCACAGACAGGGTCCCATATATCAAACAATTTCTTTTTTCAAACCATTAGAATGAACATTACATAGCAATTTCAGCTAATGATCCTAATGAAAGCTATTAAAAAAAATTAGCAAGAAAAGCAAGATTTTACAATAGAAACTTTTTTATACTGGAAATTTTGGAGAGCTTGGGATGGGGGAGTCCCCAAGTCTGTAAAGAAGGTAAACACCCCTACCCTATGTGAAAACAACATGTTGAAACACACAGTATGTGACCAGTGAGATGTTTTGTACTAAAAGTATCATCAGTACATGATGGGATAAACATTCCAGTTTAGTGAAACACATATTTTTGTTCAGTACGTCAGTGTAACAATGCTGAATTCAACTCAGATGGGGTAATCAAAGGGTCATCTTCAGTTTCATTGGAGAAGCTGAGTCTACATGATGAATTATTATTCACATAAGAATATTAAGCACAAAAGATGATGCATTCATTTTCAAGGAAATGCTTGGAGGTGCTCCACTGAAATGAAAACATTTCCTCACAAAATCAAGTATTTCTTGTTTAATCAGATAAAATTGTGTCTGATGAAAAAGAGGAACTACTGACAGTTTAACAGTTTTCTGTCAGCACTCTGTAGACATCAACAGAACAGTATTACGGAATAAAGTGGTTATTGCAGCATTATGTAATATGACATTAGATAACATTACATGCAGTTACAATGCAGTATTAATCCTAATCTTATACACTTTATTTATCTTACCCTAAATAATAGCAAGACACCTGAGAAGTTCTACAATCCTGAATACCCACAGTTAGGGTATAGTGCAGTAAAAACCCCTTTTGTGGGTTGTGAAGGTCGCATCCACTTCCAGCGTGTGAGAACATGTTACTTTCTGTATTTAAACATGAAAAACTGAGGGATTAAAGCAGCTGCCAGAGACACTGATATGTTTTATTGCTGTGTAATGTTGTTTTGTTTCTAAAAAGCATGTGATTGCTTTTCATGTGTTTATCAAGCTACAGTAACACAAGACTTTGATCTCTTTCAGACATCACGCTGTGCGAGGAGGCCATATTTCAGTTTCTTGCTTCACCTCCTTTGGCCTCCATTTCAGTGGAGCGTCTGTCTGAGAGTCTTCCAGGACGTAAGGTGGACTGGAAGAATGTTGAGAAGCTGAAGAAAAGTTGCAGTCCTCAGCAGCAGACTCTGCATCTGCTCCGTCTTTGGAGAGAACAAAATAAGGACCAAGACAAACTTTTCAGCATCATTCAAGGTCAGTGGGTCAGTTCAGCTCATGTACCTGGACCAGACCAGAAAACATACTTAGGGCTGAGCTGAATCTTGCTATCCAAAAGACTCAGACGTTGTGTTCTGAACAAATATTTCTAAACATGGCCATTTGTTTACTCTTGGGCCTTGGTCCTTAAGGACATTTTTCTTCAAGCGTCTTGGAGATGCTACCCCAGTTCTTTTGGATTTAGTCTGTCTCAGTTTTTTCTGTTGGTTCATAATGTAATCACAAACAGACTAAATGATTGTGAAATCAGATCTCTCTGTGGAGCACTGGCTGTTGTCAGTCTCCTTTTGCATACAAAAATCTCACTGGATTATTACTATTAATGGCAAAAAGAATGTTTGGAAATGTAAACTTATAATTCCTACTACAGGACACTACAACAATAAGATATAAATAACTTGTAAAAAACATTTTCGGGTATGAAAATACTAATGTGCCTAAGACTTTTGCACAGTACTGTATAATCTCCATATTTTTTATAAAACTATTAAATGTACATATCCTACCTAATTGACACTAATTATAGTGTTTTAGAATTAATATTTTAAGTCACTTTATCTTGAAAAATAAGCACCATTACTTACACTCTTGGGGTATAGTTAAAATGGTACAATAATAATTTTATAACAAGGTAAAAAAATGTTTTGAAGACTAAACGTAACATCTGAACATTTTTAGAACTCACAAACTCCTTCTTTCTTCAAGGTGTGAACCACTGTGAGAGGAAAGTATCTCGCTGTGCCAGCATTAAAAACCTCACTCTGGAAGACCTGCTGGTGCTGATGGAAAGTTTACCTGGAGAAAAGGTGAGCGAGGAGGATGTACGAGCCGTGGTCCGCTCCTGTCCCTCGCAACGCTACATCCTGCAGCTCCTCCACCTGTGGAAGATGCGGAACATGGGTCAAGACCTGACCAAGGCTTTGGCCCACAGCCTCCGCAAACTACGCTCCAAAGGTGCCCCGCGAACCCTCCTCAAAACTCTGAAGAGGATCAGTCGGATCATCAGTGCATCATCCATGCACCGCATGTATGAGAAGATGATTGTCAACATGATCCAGGACAGCATGTGCTTTAAAACCAAACCATACAATGACTAATTATACTGTATAGAAGGATGAAAGAAGAGCTATTTAAATGGAAAGAAGATGTACATAATTCAGATAACAGGCCGAGTCTGGGTTTCTGATTTGTTGCAAAGATGCTGATTTTGTTTTTGTATTAGACTGAAATATTAATAGTCTGATATTATAATATTCAAACTAATTCCTGGACTGTTGTTTGATAGTAACCATTAGTCCAAGAATTGGTTTGACATGCCATATCTTTGATACTGAACCTTTGCTTTATTGAAGCTGTATATAAGGGATGTTGTTTATGAATGTATAATACAATGAAGAGCAGTTATGTTTTATTTAACTGTAATTATATGTTGTCAGGGTTGGGTTTTATATCAAAATTTGAAAAAGAAAAAAATATTATTTATCAATTTGTCAAGAAACTGGACTCTAGAACTGCGGTAAATCATTTGTCTTTAAGTGTAAGTATAATTTAAGTATATTTTTGTGTATTGAATCTATATTGATGTTCACTACAACATATTCTCACAACTGTCAGATATATTTTAAAGAAGGACACCTTTGACAAACATCATGTGGCCATCTTAATGGAAGCATCAGACTGCACCAGGATTTCATAGACCATTTTATGACTTAAATATACTGATATATTTCAGGGGCTGTTATGTGCAGAGCTGGATTATGGACTGGCAGGTGTTTGGATCTTTTTTGCCGAGCACCAACACACTTTGCAATACAGTGTGAGCTGATTACTTTTTTTAATTTAACTAACTTGTAACTAATTTAACGTTACCCTGCTAAAACTATAAAACTGTAGGACAAAGGGTCTGCCACTAGGGCCAGCAGATGTCTGAGTGGCCTCCAGAAACGCATTACACGTGTCCATGATTCGGCTCTAAGAACTTGTAAACATAACAGACTTGTTAAATATTTAATACTATTTGAACTGAAGCCTATAGTCAAGGAATGTGTCATTGTACTTTTTTAAACCCTTATATGGTGTTCATGTTTTTGTTACTCGGCAAAAGTTTGCAGATCTAGTAGACCCACAGCATCATTTGGTTTTTAAATGAGTACAGCCATAAACAATTATGTAAAAATATTTTACAAATGTTTACTTAATCACAATTACAAGCAGCATATATGGCTAATATTTTAATATTCGTTTTTATCTCTGTCGCTCTGTCTTTTATGAATGAAAGTGCTATTCATGTTCGTGATAATGTGCTTAAAAAGAAAAATCTATTTTGATCAAGATATTGGTGAAAAAAATTAAACATTTTTCATCATTATTGGTGTTTATTTCCTGAGCCAGGCCTTTTACTGTTTGAAGTTTGCATGTTTTCCATGTGTCAGCATGTATTTCTGCCACAACTGCCCCCCATTACACCACAACTGCCCCATTCCTGCCAGCCTACACAGAGTTTTACTCTGTGGGTGTTGTATATTTCTTGTGCTTGATTTGTGTATACTGTGTCTGTATCCTGTCTGTCCACACACATTGAAGCGCTTCTTTTTGTTTCCACTGCTCAAAGCCTAGAATTTTAGCTTAGAATAACCCTTAAAAAGAATTAGAATACCCCTATTTCTCTATTTCTCTCTCTATTTCTCTATTACTCACACACACAAACAGCAGTGTCGTGTATGAGGAAAACTTCAATTTCCACATATTTATTACCCCCAAGGATGTGCACTACTTATAATTTTATACCCATGTTTCTCCCTCTAATACATGTATGATATTTATAAGCAACTTTCTACTGGTAGTGTAAAGTTACTCTAACCTTGTTGGAATTTGTTTGGTATGACTAATTATTTACTTTGGTTGCTAAGTCTGGTTGTGATATGCAGGTATACTGCAGTAAGAGTCTCACTGTTTCACCAAATATGGGTGGAAACAGCTAGTGTGACGACTAGAGATAAAAACCCTCCAGCATGTCTGTGTAAACACCTGATACATTACGAGAGGAAATGTTTTAGAGATGTATGACGTAGATGAGGGAGGGAGTGCAACTAGTCACACGCCATGTTTTTGTTTGACTGGTTTTGGTGTTTATGCTTTTGCCATCTGTTACTCTCCAATCTTGTAACGAGGTCATGGAAAACTTAATGGCAAAGCCAGGAATTTACCCATTTCTTGACAGATAAGTTGTGAATGAAGAATGCATACATCAAATATTTACAAATTATCTTGCAACCTTTACAAAAATTTTTAAGAAGACACCCTGAAATACATCATCAGGTACCAGGCTTTCTCTTCTAATTTCATGTTTTTCTAGTATATTCACAATGCCAGTGACTTAACGTGATATAAACCCCTTTCATACATACATTGTACTGTTAAATTACCTATAACTTGCCGTTAACAAATCGTATTAGTTTTTGTTTCAGTTTTAGTGTTCTTTAAGGCTGTCAAGTAAAAACATTAATAACAGATGACTAACACCATTACAGTACACAGAGTGCATTTACTTTGTATTCTGTATACTTTATAACTGTTTCATTGTTCTGTTGGAACATTGGGACGTTTACAAGAGTAACAGTGTATCTGTTATACTAAATGAGAACATTGAGAACAGTCATAAGACTCACACACAAATTATCTTTTCTGACAGGAATATTCCACATCTATTCTGACAGTACTGTGGCACTGTCGAAGAAGGGCTTCTGTCTTACTACTTACACCAATGCAATGACTCAAATAATAGTATTGTTTGTAGTAAACAGCAGAAGACATTCCAGGGCCCTCTTTAAGTGCCATAGTGGAGAAAGGTCCGCTACATTGGGATTGGATTTTGGTGGGCTGAAGTAAACAAATACCCAATGCCATCAGATGAGGATGCTATAGAAAAACTGCCAGGCATCTCTTAGAGGGCAGGATGGAAGACCTCAGAACCAGGCTGGGAAGAAGAGAACTTTCCATTGGTCTAAGGTTTGCTCCTTATCACCAAAACCCATTTACTCTCACCCAAGGTCAACATGACCATACATTCCTTAAAGCTAGGATAGGCAGTTTGGAGAGGCTAGCAATAGCAACTAGCTTTGAAAGCAAAAGAACCCACACTTTCTTTAGAGCAGTCTCCAAATTTAGACAAGCTTTTTATGGTCCTGTGCAACTTTCACACAGGACCATAAAGTCCTATGGGTGTTACTGTAAACACTGGACACTTCAGAGTTCACACTCACATTGTGACTATTATTACTTGTAGTTTTAATAATATTTACCACTGAGAAGTAAATTACCTTTAGTTTATCAATTTAGAGTTTTTACTTTACATCTATTCATTTAGCAGATGCTTTCATCCAAAGCCACTTACAAAGAGAGAGAGAGCATTTATCATTTTGCCGTAAGAACCAACAAGCCTAGTCTACAAAGCTACATTCACAAGTGGAAACTGTTCTGATGCTAGGGACCAGATAAACTGTAGACAGTTGTTTTTAAAACAACATTAAACAGAGTTGTGTGTAATGTTGTGTGTATAACAAAACATACAGTTTATATTAAATGATACACTGGAACGTGGAACGTGGATACAATGTAAAGTGAAACGTGTGAAAGGTGATTATTTTTTATGTTTTTAAAGACAGACGTTTGTCACAACTGTCCAAATGTCATTAACATAATTGTGTCATTTATAATTAAGACATATTGCCTTAAGTTCAATATTATGTTTTTCTTCTTTGCTCAAATGTTTAACTTTTTAAGTCTTCAGTATGCTCATAATTTTCACCACTAGCACAGTCTTTTAATAAGAAATTCATAAAATAATACAATGATGTATCTTAAATGCCCCACATTTGTATTTAATATGCACATTCACATGTGAAATAAGCGTGAACGTTTTAGTCACTGATGCACTGAAAGACAATCCATCCTCATACAGTAAAAACACATCTAATGCTACTTTTATTACAAACGCGAGGGTGCTGAAAGCTTTTGAATTTACTCTAGTGTGTAATTTATAGTGGATAACGTGTCTAGACCTGTCAGTAAGTCCTGCCTCTGTGTGTGGGTGGTAACAGAATATAAACCCCTCGTGTTTCCTGTCCTCCCAGGACGAAAGAGTAAAATGGTAAGGAAATTCTTCGCGCAATGGGCCACTTTACATTATACTGTTCATGTCATTGTCATGTAAGAAGGGAAATACCAAATACATATATCACAGTGGCGCTGCCTGTAATTAATTATTTGTTATAATAGCCTGTAAAATTCATTACAGTAATGTGCAATGTGTCATATCGACACGTTTCAGTGGAAAACGTTATTAACCCGTCTTTAAACTGTAAATTAATGTCGCGTTTTAATAATTTGACATTGATTTTTTTCAGTTGGTTCTAGCGTTGATGCTGCTCGTATCGTGTATTGATGCATCGACAATAGAGGTCCCTACTTACCAGCATGAAGACCCCAAGACAAGGCAGATCATTACATGTAAGCGCTGTCCCGCCGGGACATGCATGAAAGCGCACTGCACTCCAAACAAAGACACGGTCTGCGCGCCCTGTCCAGCGCAACATTTCACGCAGTTCTGGAACTACTTACCCAAATGCCTGTACTGCAGCACCTTCTGCGCAGAGAACCAGTACGTTAAAGAAGAATGCTCATCAAAAAACAACAGGGTCTGTGAATGTTATGAGGGCTATTACTGGCAAGCAGATTTCTGCATTAAGCACACGGAGTGTCCATCTGGATACGGTGTCCAGGCGAAAGGTATTTGATACGTTTGGTATTTTCTGTGCTTGTTGTTCATGATAACGTTGGTAAATATTTTTGAAATGATTCCACAGGCACCCTTCAGAGTGATACGAAATGCGAGAGGTGTCCGCGAGGCACGTTTTCCGCGGTCGCATCCTCGAGCGCGCAGTGCGCACAACACAGTAACTGCGCGTCCGTGGATCATGTTTTAATATTGAATGGAACCAGCTGGCATGACAACATATGCACAACATGCCAGGATCTTCAAAATGACGGTAAATTCATTAGACTTTCTTTCATCGTTTTGGTTTCGGTTTGTGTTCTCAGCCTGATCACATACTTCAAAAGACTAAGATTATCTGGTGTGCAGACTGCAGAAGAACTATTTTTTTAGTCTGCTGGTTTTTCAGCAGTGTATTTCTAAGGTTAAAACCAGCCAAAAACAGAGACTATATTAAACTATTACTATATTTGAAGAAAATCACCTTACTAAACAGTGCATGCCTTCATTGCGCATATATTGGGTTATATATATTTACAATATATTATGTAAATAAATATATTTGGGTCTATATTGGGTTTCTGTTGGCTCAGGGCAAGGGATTTTAAACTGTTAAGTAAATTGTTTGATTAAATAGTTTAATAGTTTTAATAGTTGAAATGCTATTGTTATTTCAAATTGTATGACATACTGTCAAACAGTAACCATCTAACTAACTATTAATACCTTTGTTTGTTTGTTTGTTTAATTGGGATATCTTTACATTTCCTATAGGTGGTCTAAACATACTGAAGGATTTCCTACCACACCTTTTTGCTCATCAAAAACCACAGCTATCCAAACTGAGGAATTTTGTGAGACATCTGGGCAAAAGGGAGCAAAAGCGAAGTTCTCTTACCTACAGAAGACAGCTCACACTTAATGTGTTTTCAGAGTGGATTAAAGGTGCCAGTATAGACCAGTTGAGGAAATTACCTATGGCACTTAAAGACAAAGCCATGCACAATCATGCAGAAAAACTCTCCAGAATCTTTAAGAAGTTAGATGCCTTAAACTGTAATATCAACAATGCAAACTTGTAGTGAGTTTTTAAATTTAGTTTTAGGAATCTTATTTTAAGGCCAGTAAATCCTCACTCAGTACATCTTTGTTGCTGTTTTTGGTTTAACATCATGAATGTACATACTGTATGAAAATGTGTTTTTTTTTTTGGTACACATGAAATGATGGATGAGTGTGAGATTAAGGTGTCTGCTGACAGAAACAATACCACCTTATTATACCACCTCTTTAAGATGGACTTTCATCTTAGCCCCACAATAAACACCTGTCTGTGGAAATGTTTCGACTTGCTCTGAGGAAATTTTAGCTTTGTTATTTTAACAGACTGAAAGACAAGGTGTTTTCCTTCAAACATTTGTAAGTCCAAAACAAAAATAAACCTTATAATTTTCAGTATACCTAATGCCTCAGAGTTTTTGCCGCCATGAAATGTGTTACTTTCCCACAAGAAAGTGCAACATATTTCATGAAATCATACAACCAAAAGCCAATCTTGTGTGCTGCTAGAAATAAACACAGTGCTGATGTAAATAGACCTGTATTTGTGTATTTAGTATGGCTTAAAAGCAGCTACATTTATCTAACACTGGCCGCAAGACTCCATCCCATTATAAACATGCACTCTTCAGCAGATGTGACTGAATAACACAGTCAGTATAAATGCCATGGTTCATTTTCAGAGTTATATCAGTGCCTGTCTCTAAGTTAAAGAGCCAGGAGCTATGAATGATTTCACTCATCTTTCGCCATTCTAAACAAGCAAAGAAACCACTGTTTCTGAGTATTTAACTGAAAGTCACATGGATGACTGACAGAGATTAAGAGACTGTGGTGGCTATGGAAATGTGCCCTTTCCAGTGACAACAAACCTGTTCCTCTTCCCCTTTTTTGTATGTCTTCCCTGTTTTGTATTTTATCTGCCTCTCTCTAGCTGTCTAGTGTAAATGAGCTCTTTAAAACCACCAGGGGAACTCCATGATGCGTTTCCACTGTTCGTTTATTGTCTGCCTTTTCTTGGCCTGAGGTCTGTACTAAAATTAAAAAAAGCTGAGGAAGAAGAGAAAGCCATATTTTCACAGCAGGACTTTCCCCTGGAAACAGGCCTCAGTCAGATGTGGACCAGCCTTTGGCTGAGGTTCTTTCAGGGGTAGTCATGTTGACACTCAGATTTTTTTGGAGCATCCAACTTAAATCCACTTTTGTTTTTTTGTAGTCTGAACAGGAAACACATGGAATCCAATTTTTACAAACCCAGTCCAAACCACCTTTGGAGGTGGTTTGAACCATGCTTAAAATGTGATTTTGTCAATGCAGCCCAGACTAAATGGTGAATTGAATTTTTATCATTTTGTATACACTACAGCTTATTACATCATGTGTTGCAACAAGAAAACTTAACTGCCCTTTATTAAAGTTCTAAGGACAACATGTTCCCAGCAGTCATTGCTTTTTCATAGGCCCATGCCCTTGTTTAATTATGTTACCCGCAGTGACAGTAGCAACAAACATTGCACATGCCACCCTTTCTCATTTTTTCTGTTGTTTGTGACATGGTTCTTTTATGGATACTGAGCTCATAATAAATGAAATATCATGAAAATTGTGAAACGTCCATAACTAAAAGTTTAATAAATTGTAAACCTATGCAAGTTTGCATAATGACTGTAAAAACCATGTGGCATGCTAGCAAAAGCGACTGAAAACATTTATGAGAATAATAAAACTTGCAGTTTAAATAGTTTGTCTCAAAATCCAATTTAAGGAAACAAACATTCATATTGCAGGAAGTAAGCATCAGATTTCACTGCAGATTGACGTTTCTGCTGAATTTTAATGGTGTTTTTTGCATGACTTTCTTTAAATGCTGACATTATACATACAAGCTATACAAGCACTTTGTATCAGTGATCAGTGTTTTAGCTGATCAGTGTTTCATCATAGGTCTGCATTGATCAAGCTGACAGTTGAGGAGGAACACTTAGTGTTTTAGCACTCAATAATAGAACATTTGTATCGGAACTAACAAGATCACCCCAACAAGACAATTCTCTGTCAAAACAATATTTAAAGTCATAAAGAAATATTGTTATTTGGCTCAGTAAAATGAAAACGATATGGAAGATATGCAGACAGACAGACAAACAGATCTGTTAAGGCTGTTAAGAATTGCGTCCTTGCAATAGTTTAGTACCAGTTGTCAGTATTACAAGTTCTTATTCATTTTTAGATCTATATTGCCCCCTTGTGGTTGATGGAAAATAGCATGCTGGAATATCAGGGAAGAGTTAAAGGTGTTAAAAATGAGAATTCTGTCATCATTTTTTCCCTCTTATATCTCATGTACATCCAGGTTCAGAATTAAAAGGAAATTTGTGAGGTGACTGTTTCTCACACAAAGCAACTTAGAACTAAATCAAAAGCTACTAATATATAGGAAATGGCCATTCTGTTAAAATCTTAAAACCCTGTTAAAACCCTGACAATTATTGTTAAAAAAAATTGGCTTAACGGCCTGACGAACACATAGGTAAATACTTGTATACTTTATACTATCCTCTCTGCTTTTAAGTTTAAACGGACCATTAGATGTCGCCATTGAGTTTTAAACATTTGTAGGCCATTTTGTTTTCATTTAAATGTCTGTCGTTCCACATCCATTAGACATTCATTAAGAAAATTGGCTATTGTTTTACTAAAGTCTTACACAAAAATCATATACGACTGTGATTGTAAATAGTTATTATGCTGGCAGACAATATTTTATTGCGTAATGACACTAAGACAATTTTATAGATTGAACAAGTGCAGTTAAGAGTTAAATCAGGAGAATTGTAATATCAAGCAATCCACCAATTCTACGTGTAACTCCATGATAAACCTACAGATGTCTCCCTCAGCCCGGTGTCGGCGCATCCTGCCCCAATAGCTGAAGTTCCGATTTGCTATCGGGCGGATGTAGAAGGAGCGACTGCTATAGTTATAGGAGGGGCAAATCCTGGCGAATTGAGTCACTCCCTGTCTGTGATAAGGGGCTTGACCGAGGATTTGAGATTCTCGCGAGGTGAGCGGGCAAGTCTTTCAGATGCCTTCAATAAGCGGATTTTACTGTTCTTGTACCTCACTATATCCCGTTGCGTGATTTCCCCCATCATCTTCATCATCCAGATCATCTAAAGAGGGAGATGCGTGGAGACGCTGTTTCTAGATCACGGGGGAGGGAAACATTGTAACCATGTAACCGAAGTGTCCGAGGCTGCACCTGATCTTTAACAAACAGAGACGATCTGCCTTTATTTTTCCCTTTGACTTTATTATTCATGTTTTATGTCGCTGCCTTCGACTATCAGGATTTTGCTTTGTGCACACATTTTGGACATCCACCCGCAAAATGAGTGGTGAAATATCAGATGTCCCGAAAGAACTGCTTGGTAAGATTTCTATCAAATTGCACTGTGTATATAATCGCTTAGCATAAATTGAATAGTGAGTAATCAAAAAATCGAATTATTCAAATAAAAATATTCAGTTATGGTAATGAATACAGTAAGTGTCTAAAGAGCTTGTCTTGTGATTATAATGCAGTGTATATTATCTCGGCATAAGAATAAACCGGAATGAGTGAATCGAGCATTGCACATCTTTGATTTGAAAGTTGATATTCCGCTAGCGTTTGTTTACAGTGTTTGTTTTGTGATTGTAATTGAAATGCTTTTATGTTGTGTTATTAGGGGAGCTTTCTGTATACTGAAATTTATGTTTGTTACTGTATTTTAGTGTTATATATTTACACAGCTGCAACAAAAGCAAATAATGATTGTGAGTCTGTAAAACTCCAGTTTCCACAGAGAGAGAGGGAGAGAACTAACAGTAACTAGACAATGTATAAACCACAGTGTTGTATTAATAAATACTGCAATTGTGTAATGCAAAGAATCAGTCTGTGATGTTATTAAACCATCACTTGTGTATTTAACCATCACTGTCACTGCATATCTAGGCAATTTTCTTCAGGACACAAAGTCAGTATTTATCACTATAGGTTTGCAGAGATTTTTGTTATGAGTTTAGTTAACAAACATTAACAAAATACAGTAACAAACATTGGGATGTGTACTGCTTAAGCAAAAGCTGAGTATGTTTGGAAACATAATTCAGAACTTCAGTCTGCAAAGGAGGTGGATGTCAAATTATGTTGCTCACCAGTGTGGGAATGTGTTTCCCCATAAACCGTAGAAGTTATAGTCACAATGCTTTTTCACATTTCATCATGATATCAATCAAAAATATACAAGGGTGTGTTTAAAGCTTATAATCATACTCATGTAATAATTCATATAATACCTCTTATCATATAATAAGTTTTCGATTTTCCACTACAGGCAAACACGTACGTGAAACTCATTTATAAATCCACCACAATGCACTTTCCACTTTTGTGCATTAGTAACAGTAAGCAGTGTGGCAATTTGAGCACACATTCATGCACTTTTTGGGAGTGCATGAATGTTTCAGTCTGTTGAGTGCTGTAGATTAAATAATTGGTCAGAGGAGACCCTGCACTGCATGTTACTGTTTCGTTCACCACAGGCCAACGGTGACACTGTCTAAACACAGCTCCTGTCAGCCCTCAAATGGAAGAGATAAATGTAGTGGAAGCAAAAAGGAGAGCTCATTAGCTATGCAAACTCTTGTGTTTAACAATGGGGTAATTAGCAGCAGGCCGTGTTCTGTGAAATGAGGAAGAGATAGTGGCCTCACTGTTTTATTGGCCACATTATGCTGAAATGTGACAGAAGAGAGGCAGGCATTGTTTGCTTGTAGAACAGGACATAGTGATGGTTGTCACCTGAAATGACTCTCTGTGCGTGTTAGAGACAAAAAAGAGGGATTGGAATTTGTGTGGTATTTGTGCAGATCGTGTACAACTTAATGTGTCACACTGTTATGGTGTGGTTAATATTAAAGGATTAGTTTACTCAAAAATGAAAATTCTGTCATTATTTATACCATAATGTCATTCAAAACTGTGTGTATAAATATTAAAAGTTACCCTTCTGTGTTTCATGAAATATAAAAACAGCATTTGATGTGACATGAGGGTAATAATAGTAATAGAGTTTTATTTGATCTCTATTTTAGTGGACTATTTGTTTTTCTATTATTTCCATATGTTCTACTATTTGTTCACTCATAAATTGGCACACTTAAGCACAGAGCAATTGATGCCATTTTTGGTGAGTGTTATCACAGAGCTTTCGATATTAGACCTGCAGCCCAACAGCAGGCATGACCCAGTTTTACATGAATCCTCCAAAGCAGGAGGAGCGAAAGTCTGGCAGGGTGTGAAGAATTGATTAGAGTTGGAACTTTGGTATAAATATGACTGCTGGGGACTATCTGCACTGTGCCAGACTTGCTAAACTTCTGCTTGATGTAAAAGTAATGTGATTTAGCTTCAAACTTAAAACTGCACTGTATGCTTTCACTGATCTGTAATTCTCCTCATCTATCCCACACAGAGAGTGTCAAAGATGCTGTGGGAAGGAAGATCAAGCTGGTGGTTAAGAAGAGAGTTAAACTGGAGATCAAAGGAGACAAAGTGGAGAACAGAGTCCTGGTGAGTCTCCTTTTCTCATCCAACAGTCTGTCTACTTGTCTGTCTATCCATCAGTTCATTTATCTATCTGTTCATCTGTCAGTTCTGACAAAGTAATCAGAGTGGTTCAGATCAGCAGGTATTTTGTCTCTCTATTACTCCTGGTTTTCCTGGTGGGGAATATTTGTACCCCCACTTTTCCCTATTTCAGCATCTTGACCAGTTCCCAATTAAGGCAGCAAAGACTCATTGTGTTTGGTTTAAGCTGAGAAGGAAGCATCTCTCGCCAAACGCATTGTCCCTCGGATAAGTGGAGCTAGACAATGAGCTGCTCTGGCGTTGCAGTATGAAAATGTACAATAGCATTACAATAGCAAAACTAATGTTGCATTGCCTGAAAAAAATAATGGTTGCCATGGGGTTGCTGTGGGATTTTATAGTGGTCAGGGTGCTACATGGCTATAAACTGGCCCAATTCAACACATCCCCCGCCCAGTAATTGTCTGACACCCTGCTACTGTTTTAGCAGTACAAAAGTGGCAAAGAAGAAACATTTGTTGTTTTCTATGGTGTTTTACATGAAGGTTGTCAATTTGAAACTGTAAATTGTTGGTTTAGTTGGTTTGTGATAGTACAAATCTTTCTTGATGTCCTTTAGGAGTGCTGTTGTTAAAACATACTATCATATTCACTTATAATATATAACATTTTACTGTATTGAAACCTAATAACACCAATGATAATTTAGGTTGAGCTGCACTTAGATCATGGTCAAAAAGTTGCCATTACGAAATCAAATCGGATCAGTCACCTGTAACGACGTAACCACAGATATCTTTGCACTCTGACTGTTTAGTCTGAATAGTGATTCACCATCCTGCAGAGTCAGATAGCCGGACATGCACATAATGGAATATTTGACATTAAAACTTGTTCGCTGAGCACAACAAACATTGTGTAGAAGTTGTTGTTGGACAGATAAGGTGAAAGAATAAAGGAGACAAACAGGACACTAGAGAGTCATGAGGGAAAACAAAACTGGAATTTCCCTGGAGTTTACTGGGAAATCTTTAATAATTCCTCAACCATGAGGATTAAAGGCTGGCACCTTAGCTAGCTATCCGATTAAATCAGTGGGAAGTTCAGTGTCTGTTTAGAGGATTCATTGGCTCAGGAAAGATAAGTGTTCTGTGGGAAGTGGCGTAAAAACAAACACAAAGCCGACATGACACAGTACACCTCAAAGTGTGTGTTTCAGACGCAAATGTTCATTTTAATTAGCAATGTACTTATGTTTAACCATGACTTATGATCAGCGCAACTCAGAAGCTTCACCATAATTTCATTAGTAATTTTTGTTGATTTCATCAAAAGTTATAGCTGTGTTAATTTATGCACACATTTTCATGGCTAACATTTAATAACTGTAATACTTTGAAGACAAACACTAGGCTACGGTTTTGAGGTAAATTGTTGGGTGTCTGCAGTGTCCACAACACTGAATAAAAGCACAGCAGGAAATATCCTGGGTAATTCATGGCAATATATACAATCTCTTCAGGTAGGTTAAGACCTCAAAGGCCTGAAGGAGGGACAAATAGCAAAATGTCCATTAAATGTCATAGGACAGCTTGCTAATAGATAGAAAAACTAGACAGAGAGACAAAAACAGACCATATTTTTAGACTGTATTTCTTCAGAGAGTATTTCACTCATACAGTAACCTCTCAGGCTGTTGCTCAAGTATTAACTTGCCTAGTAGACAAAAAGATATTACTTTTTAAAAAGCAGGAGAAAATAGAAACTGTGTATGTGTTAGCACAGGTCACCGTCATGCGTATATAAGCCAATGCTTTTAATTCCTCTTGGTCTAGTTGGCAAATGCTCACCTTAGCTTCTTGGATCTCAGACAGGGCTACCAGCCAACAAATCCATCTCCTGGAGAGTGAAAAATCTATCACTTCTTACTCGCATCACATCAGGTTTTAAAGGGGTCATGAACTGTGAATTCAAATTTTCTTTGAACATTTGACAGTTAAGAGGTTTATGCATAGGTCATATATCTTTGAGTTTCAGAACTCAAAGCATCCTCGTTATTCCAAAAACAGCTTTAATTAAAAATAAGGTCAGAATACGACTTGTTACTATTCATAGTATTTCAAAAGACTGCCTTTGCAGAAAAAAGATTCACACCTTATTTTAAAGTTACCTCTTTAGCCCCGCCCACCTAATCGTGCATGCCATGTAGCTGGTAAATAACAGAGGGACGCTAACACTGGGCTGCTAGAGCTAACAAGCGATAAAAATGACTTTGGGGATGGCAAGATATTGTGCAGTTCCAGGTTGTGGAAAAACTCAACATTCGTCTGCCTTCAGATCCCAACGGTTGTGTGGTTGAAGTTTATTTTTTACATCAGTAATACCCTGTCCAATTGTTTGCTACATTTTTGTAAACAAAACAAAAATTGTAAACAAAACAAACATTTTTGCTCCATTCCTTTGTAAACTGAAATTAAAAAACAAAGTTGTGCCTTCTGTATTGGATCTGACAGGAACAGTGCAACACACAGTGCTTGTTGTGTTCTGATTATAATGCTACCATACTGCTGTTATTTTTGCAGTATACAGTATTTATACTGTGTACAGCATGAGAATTTTCTGCATGTATGCGATAACTGGTTATCACATTCAACATGATGGGGTCATGTGACAGTGTAGCATGTTATAGTTTGGAACATTTAGCAATACATAATGTGATGGGTATTTGGTATTTATTTAGTAGGTCGTATGCAGTAGTGTATGCTGAAAAAGCAGCGTGTTAGTGTGTCGTGCATCTCATAAAATGAATGGGTGACTGTTCAACGGTGTGAAATATCGAACAAATAATGCACAGTCATTCATACAAGAAGTGTGTAGATTTTGCAGTTCTCAGTGAGAAATTTGAGACTTTTTGTTCAGCCCTGGGCACCCACTACAAACTGATGTTGACCCAGATGTTCTGTGGCCATCGAGGCCCTCATACAGTTGCTTAGGAGTTAAACAGGAGTGTAATTGAGGGAGTGGGCTGGACTGTGTGTGTGTGACCTTACTGTTAAATTTAACATCACTGTGTGGGAGTCCAAGTGCTTCCTCATGGCTTGCTTTAACATGACAGCAGAGATTACAGGGCACTGCGACAAAGAAGCTCATGCAGTGCACAGGGTCCTAATGGCCCTCATGTTCCCATATTCTGACTGACTCAGCGAAGCAGTGGAACCTATGCACCATGAGCCTGGTTATTATTGAGTAAGAAGGAGTTTAGATGAAATTGCTGGAAATTGCTCAGCTGTATTGTCCTGACCCCAAGGTCTGTCATTTGTTAGATGGGCTTGGGCCTAAGTACTGTAATAGGTTTGCATTAGATTTGTGTCTGTAAGTATTATAATTGTAGTTTTTTTTTAAGATTGAAACACTCAGAATGCTGAATGAAGAATCCATAACAGAGCATGCATGACTTCTCTGTTTCAAAAGAGTAAGTGCACGACCACTGTGCCACAATCACCTTAGTGATTGAGCAATAATAGTGAATAATGCAATAATAGTGACAGTGTGCAATTATAGTGGGCTGTATATGTGTGTTGTGTGTTAATGTTAACTGAAAGTGACTGTATATTCTTCCATGGGTATGTGTGTGTGTGTATACTCATGAGTGCAGGGAAAAATTCTGTGCCCGTAATTAATGGGACACAGTATTTATTCACTGCTGGCTGCTTCATAGATAATTCACAAGCTTTGAGCACTGATGTTTGGAACTGCTTGCTGTACAGATAACATTCAGCCTGATGTGATGCACTTTTCATCTGCACTTTTGCTTTCAGAGCACCTGAGTTTTTCACTTTTCCCCTAACAGGAAGCTGGTAGGTGTGTTCCTTAAAAAATCTGATTTCAGTCAGATCTACTTAAATATGAACATTAGATCAGATGTGTCATCAGATAATCTCCTTTTCTAGTCAATGGACAAGACCCATGAGAAGAGGCAGGTTCACTAGATATGATGTGTAATACGAGCTCGTCTCACTAACTCAATTTCTCCATAATTCTGTCAGAGTTCATAGAAGTTTTCAAGCCCATATGAACATATGTAAATAAATGAATTACTTGAACTTATGTAAATAAATGATTTTTTTGGCCAAAGCAGTTATGAGTTATGTGTAATTAGGAGTATAAAAGTATACCTCCATTGCTTCTGCATTTCTGACAATGACATTCATTTATTTTTTATCCAAGGCCATTCAACGACTGTAGCATATAGTTTAGCTCATCCTCATGTCATTAGCTTTGGAAAATACATATATAGTGAAATGTCAATCCCTCTGATGTGTAAGGAATATATTTAATTATATATTTGCTTTTTATGATATTTTTGTTGGATGTGTTATGCATTCTATTTCAACATCTTTTCATAGGATGCCAAGGAAAGAAAGGGTAAAAAGAAAAAAAAAATTACAGTTAATGAGGGGAAAATAATTAATATATTTTAAAACACAACACACAGATGAGTACTGCTTTAAATACAAGTGATTTATTTCATAATATAATTTGTCTTTAGTGCCCATTTATTTGCTTCTGCCCCTGCCATTGAGGAGGTCTGTGAACGCCACTGGTGGACCTATCTAGAGTCCAAGATCTGTTTTCTTGACGCTATTCAAAGATTATCTAATGCATTTTGATGCATGAATTAGTATACATGGCTTGCACTGTTCTGTTTTGTGTGTGAGGTCCAGGTCAAGGTTTGGCTGGTTAGCCTGGGCAAGTATCCTCTGTTCATATAGAACAATACAGTTATATAGGGAAAAAGCATTATACTCAATTAAAGACCATTTAAAGTTTCAAAAATGTTGTGTATAATTCTTAATGTTTTTGAAGGGCTGATAATAACATGACTGACGTTTTGACTAGTCACATGACATTTGTGGCTCAGGTGATTGATTACCAGAACTATGGGGTTATTCAAATGCAAAGAAAATTGAAAAAGAAATGTACAGGGAAACTTTTTGTCAACAAATAAGATTTGTATTGTATGTGAGGTTTTTTTTCTGTTTGTTAGTGGCTAATTAAAGCTGTAAGTGGGTATTTTATTGATTGTTAAATCACCTTGTTTGAATGTCAGTTTAAATGTTTTTTTCAGTAAAAAAGTACAAAACATGCTAAATTGTTTTTGTATTCAAATAATATAGACAGATCTCTTGTTTGTAAAAATTAAGTAATGCACTTGTATTTAGCCATAAATATGCCTTTAATTTCAAGTCATTACATTACTGAAAACAACCATTTCATTTAGTATGTTTCTTCAGTCTGATTTGCAGGTTTATAGAATATATGTCACACCATCATTTAGTTAAAGGCCTAAATGGCGGAAAAAAAATTTATTAGCAAAACAATATATCATTTTCAAATTTCTGCCAAAATGTCAGGTAGTTGTGTGTTTGTGGTTTTGTGGATTGTAGATACAGGTGTCTTGCCCACTGCATTCTTTTACATTTTATGGCATCCAGGCTACTCTCACATATAAACACTAGAGCTAATGCACAATAATGCCTCTCTGTTCATTTATGGGTTTTGAAACCGTTGTGTTTCTTTATGTGCTATTGTAGGAGCTATTAGGCTTATGTTAAAAAAATCAAGTAATAGGCAACAACTGACTACTTTTGCATTTTCTTTATTTAATTGTTTCCAGGATTATCGATTAAAAACAAACATACAGCATATAACTCAGGTTTCATTTAACAGCCATAGCATCATTCATGCTCTACATCAGACACTCAGAATCTCTCTTTGAAACTTCCTTCATTGTGAAGGATCCACTCAGCACCTTTAATACCTCCCACTCATGTGCCTCTAATTGAAATGTGGCGAGAGAGAGAGAGAGAGCGTGCAAGCAAGCAAGCAAGCAAGAAAGCAGACCCTGTGTTTAGTGTGATTCAGAAAGAGCCTGTCTGTCAGGTATTGAAACTCTACACAGGTATGACAGGTTGCTTTTGTTTAATTGCTTTGTAGACAGTCTACATTGGACAATGTGTCCAACAATGCTCTGCCTGGAGCTCACCCTAGTGTTTTTGAACATCTGCACAACACAACAGAATACACGTAAATGTAGAATATGGTATTATCCCAAAAGCAGGGCCATAGGTTACAATCATGGGCCTTGGAAGGAAATTTGTAACGCTGCATTTCTGATTTATTTCCTGCCTGTAGTTTAGCTTTTATATTTATATAATACTTTTAAAGGATAAGTCCACCCAAAACTATTTTGCCCATAAATTACTCACCCTCAAGGCATCCTGGAGGATATGACTTTCTTCTTTCAGCCAAACACAATCTGAGTTATATTAAAAAGGACTTATCCTTTAAACACTCTAGTCCACTTGCCCCATAAACTTTAATTGCAAATGCATGGACGAGCCCAGGTAATTTCACTTGGTAACCTCAAGCCTCAGATGCTTTCAATAATGGTATTGTATTTATATTTTTTGTATTTATAAATTGTATTTATAAATTGTATTTCTCCTAGACATCACTGTATCAAGATAACTATTCAGACACAACCATGATGCAAAGGGCTTAAATATTTAAATTTCAGTTGATACAATGGCTCTTGCAATTTAAACTGACCTCAGGAAGTCAACAAGGACACTTTCTCATAATGACCTCACACAGGAGATGTTAGACTCAGATTAGCCCATATAAAGCAGATGATTTAATACCAGATAAATCCCAGATTGCTCATGAATGGTTGTCTTGACCCACAAGGAGACATCTGCTCTGTCTCTCACGGTCAGCAAAAAGCACAGCCAGGACAACTGCCTGCAGGAAATTAAGGCTCCTTTTCAGCTGTGGTTTGTGGAACATGACCCTGCAGACATGCCAGGCTAGATTAAGAATTTAAACTGCAGCAAGTTCTGTTTGCCCAAGCTTTAGTGCTTTGCACCAAAGTATGAAGTTCCGGAGGTCTTAAAACAAGCAGTTTGACAAAATGTTGTTCAACAATTGTCTCAGCTGGACACAGAGTTCAATGTCAAGAAAGCTGATGTTAGTTCTGCCTTTGAATGGTCAGCAAATATAAAGGCTGGGACTGTATTTAGAGTAGTTGAAACAAAATAGAAAGCGTAATGCTTTTATTGTGTTTACCCCAAGCAAAGTTAGAGTAAGTCAGTCCACTCAATAGGAATTTTGGTTGGTCCCCGGGCAGCTATTTTCAGTCACGCAAATACTGTTCCTATTTACCTGAATGGGAAAAAATGTAAATTTTCTTTATTATTTAAACTGTTTGTGATACTTTTCAGGAAAATGTGAAATCAGTAAAAAAATATAAATGTCCTTTCACTTAAATAAGTCTGTACTCTAAATTAAGGACAATCGTAATTAAAAGACTTTATTCTAATTGAAAGACACAACTTCCTTTTTCATTTTTTTTTCTTATGCCTCCTCTGAGTGGTCGGTGTCTAAATAAAGGCTGTAACGTCTTAAACGTTGAATTAACGCGAGACCATGAACCTGCTTCTTTAGTTGTTGACCTTTGTTTGGAAACTCAGTATCTTTAAAGCACTTTTGTTTCACTCTGAAACTGATTTTAAATTTGTGATTTGAGAGTATTTTATTTGTGATGGATTTTGTTATGTTTAATCTTATTGACAGTTCCTTGTAGTACTTTTGTTTCCCATCCCTGAAGCGTGTTACAGTTTCATGATTTTTTTTTTTAGGGTTTGTATCATCAGGGCAGTGATGGGGTCAGGCCTT
Source organism: Chromobotia macracanthus (assembly GCA_036877525.1). Taxonomy (NCBI): domain Eukaryota; kingdom Metazoa; phylum Chordata; class Actinopteri; order Cypriniformes; family Botiidae; genus Chromobotia; species Chromobotia macracanthus. The sequence goes on along the minus strand of JAZGTH010000027.1, from coordinate 5,264,326 downwards.
GTTATGTAAAGGGCCCCACATCACACAGACTGCTTTATTTCAGTGGACTGTAGTCTGTTTGAAGTTTGGAATGGAAACTGTGGAAACAATGGAAACTGTTATGGGTGGGGTCTAGAGTGCCCTTCTGCTGATGAAAAGCTTTTGCAGGCTTGCTGATTGTTTTGGCTCTGGGAATCTTGCTTGTTTACAGTTGTGGAGAATGATACCATCACAGTCGTTGGCACACACACGTCCTACACACATTTCCGGTTATAATGCGCAGTCTGTGCTGGCGTACAAAGCTGACCTGATATGGGCTCCCTGAATGATAATTATAACTCTATTACTTCAATCACTATTTTGTGGGGGCTAACACGTTGTCAAATGCCTTTTGGTGTCTGTTTGTGTACTGTAGCTTGAATTGTCATTCCATGTTATCATACATAATGAATACAACTAGGACATTAAATTGTCCCACCATTTGTGTTAAGGATGTAATGTCAGATAATGTTTTTTTTGAGAATCAGAATAGATGAATGAATGAAAAATCCCATATACTTGCATTGAATAAGGGATCCAAGCCACATCTATTGACCAGAACAACATAGAAGGTTGAGGGGACTTTGAGTCATGAAAACAGACAAGAAATCATGTGGAGCCACAGCCTGGCTCCATATCAGCTGCTTCCTTGCCAAGTTCTTTCTCATGATAAAAGTGGATGGTACTGTAACTCCATATCAAGCGTGTCACCCATATCTTCACAGTCTAGTTTAAAAACACAGGGAAAAGTCTGTGAGAGGAGAAAAGGAATAACAAGTTTACCCTCAAGTAATCAATTTAGAAAATAGATTTTTAAACATCCCTCTGCACAGCCCACTGCTGTCTTAGGACCAATGTACTCATATCCTGTCCAAAAGAAATGCTAGAATTGGTCTTGGCACCTTTAACCAGCTGAACAACAAAGCAGCCACTGTTCAGCTGTGGGTGAGAGAAAGACTGGCCACTGTGTCTGTGTGAACTGAGGGGCCAATGGCCAGGAAGATGATCTAGAAAGTGGCAACAGCACCAAATTTATGTAATGTGTTATGAAGGTTAGCCAATCCTTAAAGGGCTTAAAATGCTCATCATATTTAAATAATTGTCACATATGTATGGTACACAGTCTTGCTTAGGTCTGCTCAGTCGGTCTTTGTTCACTGTTTGCTTTAAGATTGTCTATTGAAGTCAAAGGCCATTTCTGGTTGTTAGATATTTTTGTGGTGACACTATTGACAGTGTTTCCCCTTGACCTTTGGTTAGATTTTGTAAACTTCCTAGAAGAACAGATTATCTTTTGTAAGCTAAACACAATGTTAAATTTTTTATATATTATATATTTATAAAGCATTATAAGACATATTAGCTACTCATAAACTCTAGGAATCTGTGAGGTACATAGGTAATTGACTTTACTCAACATTGTTTAGCTGGGTGGTTTAGTTGGCTAAATGCAACCTTCCATAAACAGACTTTATCAAGTCAAATGGGAATAAAAAAAAGATAACAAAGCCGTACATATGGTGATAGCGGTTCCTTCAATGATCCTTTACACTGATAAGCAGCCACAGGTCTGCCGCAGTGTCTCGTACATCAGCTGCACAGTCAGCAGGTTTCCCCTCTCGCTCCGGGTGAATTGATTGGGACAGGCCAATTTGTTCTTCAGACATATAGGGCTTGTAGTACGTGCATGTTTTTCCTGGAATATGACTGGAATGACAAGCCTGAAATGACAAAAAGAATGTCTTTTGAAATTGTGTTATTTTGTCACTGGTTGTCATTATCAGATTACACCTTTATTAGAATTTCTCATTGTTTTTTTTAATTGTTCTTGCGCTGTGTGGACCTTAATCAGGGTGGACATCATATTTATTGACGTGACAGTGGGGCTGTGATATATGTGATGTATGATTTTGCTGGCAATTTATGCACTGTGATTTGAGCACGTCTTCACTGGTTTTGCAGTCCCCCTCCTATCCTGTGACTTGCAGTTATGTGAGGGTTAAGTCAGTAATGTTTTAGAATTTTGTCTTTTTATTTAAACTTTAGTAGCACAAATAATACCAAAGTTGGATTCATTTGTGGAATTACTTCAGGGTAGGGCTGTCACGGTATCAGATTTTTCACGACATGGTTATCATGGCCAAAAGAACTCACCAAAAAAGGTATTATCGCATTATCTATTCAAATTTTAAAAAAATTAAAGCTGTCAGTTCATCCTCACATTTTCGGTTTATTTTGTGATTTTTGGTTTAACTGATGAATTGTTCAAAATATGAGTGTAGGGAGGCATTGTGGCTCTTATAGCAAAATGTTAAACGGATTCAATAGTAACATCTACTGTGTTGGTGTGTCAATCAGATGCTGGTGCTGAATATTCTCAATATTATCATGTGTAGTATTAACATGGTATCAATAATCAGTTTACATACTGAGCGGACTTTTTTCTGTTCCTCACAGGATTAATTTCCATCTGTGTCAATTTAAACCTGTTTTTTACTTTATGCATTTATGATAAAGCGTCAAAAGTCTTTGGCTGTTGCCTATGACATATAGTAACCACTGAGATTCATTTATGCAGACGCATTCAATTGAGGCTGTGATTGGGCTTTTATGTAATTACACAGCGTTGATGCAATCTATAACTCAGGCCTCTAGAGAGATGTAACATTGGTTTTTAATACAGGCTTTATAATTGTGCACATACCTCTCTTTATGTGTAATGTGTCGACCAATGCCTTAAGCTTTCTCGATTGTGATGAGCTACATTACATCATGTGATGCCGTGATTGTTTACAGGGCCTTATTACAGCTCTGATTCCAGCAGTGTAGTAACTGCTGGAATGTCTACAGAAGGCATAAATGAGAATTATTAATGCTTTGGTGACAGGAAAGAGCTTAATGCCTTCAGCCCACTAAGGCTGAATAAGGAGATTCAGTCAGATTCTTTTGAAGTGCACAGTACCTGAAAGGGAAAACATATGGAGCATTATAAACTGGTATAAACAGGTGCTGTACATTCTTCTACTCCTGTCAGCAGGAACTGTCTAAGTGGCGGTTTAAACCTGAAGTTTTTATCTGAGCCCATAACAAATGTGGGCAACAAGATATGATGTCATGCTTGAGAGTTTCTGTTTACCTGGAATTCGAAGGGTTGTTCTTTGTATATTAAAAGTGTACATCAAAGCAGTGAACTGTGATTTGATTTAGTGTTTACTACTGCTGGTTGGATGCGGGTGCAACTGTGCAACAGAAATTTTCAGTGTAGAAATGTTTTGACAAATTGCACATAATAATTGCACAGTTTAAATGCATATACCTGATAAAGGTTTAGGAGCACTCTAGAATACAATAATCTGAAAGATAAAATGGATTAAAATCCAATTTCAGTTTCATGGGACCTTTACTACATATCAGATTTTTTGCTGCTGCACAATTCTATGCATATGCTTTGTGTACTTACTGCCCTGCTTGGGCATGCATATGATTGGGAGTGAATGGATCTTAAAATCTACTGTGATCACCCCTTTATTCTGTTTTACAGACTGACGACACATTATCTCAGTGTCATTTACTGGATAGTGAAAAATGATAACCTTATTTGATGGTAAAGACAGACAGCTTTAGGAGGAATTGTAAAAGTTCTTAATGGTTCTCACACTACCTGCTTAGTGTCTCAAACATTTATTATTGAAACACAGTGTAGCATTGTTCTTCTAAAAAATGGAAGGTTTTAGGACCCTGCCAGGCTTCATCATGTGTAGGATTAGTCATGTCTCTCTGTCTGCCTTCCTCACAGTATGACTGTGTAAGTAGGTTAATGTGAAGAGCCAGGGGGATCCTATACACACAGAGAATCATACATAATAGTCCTACACTACAATGCATCCTTATATAGAGAAAACGCATAGAGACTTCTGCCTTCACAGCAGGGACATAAGATAGGATTAGTATTTATTCAGGCCTGTAAGTGATTTTTACCTGCCTGCAGGTCTGAGTGCCTGTGATCTGTGTGTGTGAATGATCATAGGAAATGAAGGACAGATCCTGCCTTAGTATACAGCATACAGACAAGATGACTCAGCCTCACACAAAGAGCAGGTTTTACATTGTGCTACCCACCATGATTTTGAAAAAGCATTTGGCTGAGATTTCAGGTGATTTCCTGCTATCATTGTGTAGCAGTGATTTTAAAGTGCTTTAGCTGAATAGAGGTCTGAAGAGGTGGTCACACTTAGTTCTAGCAATTTAGCTTTCTCTGTTAAAAACATAAGTCCTGGAGTGTGAGATATGCTTTTTGCACATTCATTGTGGGTTGAGTTGGTTGGCGTTTTAGCACCATAACTACGGAGTGTCATGTCATGTTTATAGAATAGTATCAGTGACAGCTGATTTCACTCAGTCATACTGAAGAGATACTGAGATCTGCTGAGATCCCATTAACCTTTCCTTATCGCTGGTAATAAAAGAGGTCTAAATGCTCCATCTATACTCATACGTACAAAGTGTTTATTACTATGAGTGACACTACAGTATACAACACACACCAGCCATGCTATTTTCATTGATTTGTTTTTAAGGAACTGAAAGCTGTTTAAACAAATAACATTTGATATCCCACAAGAATTGAAAATGTAAGCGTTGACACAGAGAGTGTAATATATTCTATAGTCTCATTAACCTAAAATATGAATTCACATCTCAACACTAGGCCCAAAAGATTAGCAAAGACCTTGTGATGCATTTCTCAAATGCATTTCATAGAACCATTGGCACTAATGGTTTCTACAATCTACTTAGCCTTACAGTAACCTTTGAAAAACACAGCCCTGCTCTGTTCAACATGCACACAATCAAAATTTGCTTCTTCAAAGTTGACTATACCTCTTATATTGCCTTTCAGTTTAAAGTAAAATGTGTTTTTAATCTTGAAGTTCGGTTTTATTATAAAATTGTTCTGAAATTAAGCTGTTTGAGTGGTTTCAGGTAATAAACAGCTGAGGTCTTTTTGAAAACCTGAATTGCATCTTTTCTTTCTTTCATTTTCTGCTCTTGTCTGGAGTCATTTTGTCAGGCTACATAAGCACCCTGCTGCTTGGCTGAGGGTTTGGCATGGTTTAAATGCCACCAGCTAAAAGTTTTTTGTCCAGGATGAGATGGGATGACTGTCTCCATGGCAACCATCATAGGAGAAAGGGGGGCAAGTTGTGATGAGAATGCATGTTTGACAGCGAGGGTAATGTTAGGCCATGCAGTGCATGCAGACGAGCAGGAAAAAAATCACCCTGCCAAATTTACACACACCAGATAATTAAGTCAGTATGTTTTGCTTTATTGAGTGCTAAAATGATCAGTTTTCGATAGGCTAAGAGGAAAGTAAACCCTTCATTAAGACATACTTACTGCTTGCTATAGTTTTTTTTATTTTATTTTTATGTATTATCAGTTTTTTCAAACAGATTTTCAGAACACTCTTCCCATCTGCCATTACTCGGACAAACTCATTGACACATTGTCATAAGGTATAATCGCAAGTGTAATCACAAGCGTATATAATAGAACATATAAACTATATATATATATATATATATGGCTGTCCTTACTCTGATAGGAGCTTGTTTTTTATTAATTTGAGAGTCTCAGGGAATAGAGGTGTAAGCTTAGCCAAAGACTTTCCGAAAACAGAAGTTCACACATAGTGGAGATGTGTTGAACCAGTTGCATCTAGTTTCCAATGTCAAATTCTGTTATTATAAAATATTTTCCATTTTATTAGCCTATATTACAATCACGGTTTCAATAAGCTTAAAAGGAGGAAGTCTGTTTTCTGTTGCGTGAGTGAATGAAAGTGAGTATAGATTATTGGAGTGTGTGTCAGTTGTTATGACAGTGTGTATGACAGTGTGTGTCAGGGTGTGTTCATCATTACGATATGCTCCAGTGTTGCCATCTGGAAATGCTAAAAGATGGAAGAACAATCTCACCACCCACACACACCCACACACACCCACACACACCCACACACACCCACACACACCCACACACACACACACAAAGAGGAAATGTGTGAGATCTGTCCAGTCAGAAGGATTAGTAAATGTCTGTTCATCCATGAAGTGTTATAATTTCATCAGTCACATTTTCAAACTGTTACAGTATAATATTTCCAGTAAAGAGTAATGAAGCATTGGTTTTATTATTATGTGGCTATGTAATGGGGCTGAGGTACGGTATGGATGTGTAATTTCTTGTTCTTTCTTTTGAAATGAAGCTCATTGCATCTCAGCTGTCTCCAAAAGCCGATGAGCAACTGCATGCCAGTGCTAATACTCCAATCTCTCTCTTCCTGTGCTTTCATTTCATGCTTCTCTTATGCTCCCTGAGTTCTGGGTCTTTTATTATTGATGGTTCATGCTATGGCACTGTTGCTGTAGTGTATTTGCCTGTAGGATCAGAAATATGTTTAAAAACCCTGTAAGCAACCACCTAACAATGCCCTAGCAACCACCCAGAATCGTAGTAACTGTATAGAAATGCTCTATGACACCTTAGCATTGGGGTAGTATTACCTAGCAATGCTCTCTCTCAATATTCTTTGTGTTTATCTGTCAGTCAGATGGACTGAAAGCAGTACATGGGAATGGCAGTGTCTCTTAGCAGGAGCTTAAACCAAAATCATGTCAGTGGTGTGAATGACTTCATTTGATTTCCACCTAATTATGTGTAATAAATTGGTCTTGGAAAAGATAATCACACCCTGTTTTAAAGGGTTTGAGAGAACAGAATATGTCATGAAATCACTGTTTTTGGACCATCTGTAATATATCAGTCATAGGTTTTAAATCTTTGACTTAAATATTCAGTTCTGAATTAACTAGGAGAGTCACACTCTTCTCTGATTGTCAGTTTTACCTAAAGCATTGATCACTTAGTGTTAACATTCATTGATTCATTCATTATTTGAACCCAGTGGCTTTGACCTCCAGAGAGTCTATCAGTGTGTTTTAAATTTAACCCTAAAATAATGTGGGGTTGTTTTGTAGTACAATGTGTACTATGAAATATAAGGGTTATTTAACCATGTCAACTTGAACCAGAAGTCAAAATCAAAAATCAGAATATATGCTTATAATTTGTTTAGCAGTAACAGAAATACATAAATGATAATAAATAAAGCCAAACTATTAAATTTACATTTACATTTATTCATTTGGCAGACGTTTTTATCCAAAGTGACTAACAGTACATTTAAGTGATATATTTTATCAGTACATGTGCTCCCTGTGGATCCAACCCACTACCAACCCACCTACTAACTGAGCTACAGGAACACTTAAATGCCCTGGTTCAGTATTTGCCAAGTGTTTTTTTTACTTAACAGTTTACTTAATTTTTTTTATTGCCAAGTATCTTAAAAGTTTTATGATGGCAGTGTCATTGTATGATTACAGAGAAATGGGTATTTTATTATTAAATCAGTTTACCTCAGCATCCCTCTTAGTGCTGTTATTTTTCCAGAGTTGAAATGCCCATAACCTCAAAAGTATCAAAAGTCTCTAAATGTCCTTTTAGATTCTGGTTCAGAACAAACTTTCCTTTTCAAGAGATGTAAGGCTGTAAATGTAGCTCCATGCATTTATTGTTAAATGTTATGCATTTTCATGGGAATTTTGTGTTTGAAGTACAAATAAAGTATTGCCACTGTGCTGTTTCTTGTATCTTATGTTTTATTATTTATACTTATAAAAGTATTCACTCTTGAGTGAAAAAAACATTGCAGTATGTTATCTGCATGGTGCACTGATATAATAGAAACAGCAAGATAGTGGAGCTATTTATAATTTTTATATTCCCAAACTATTATATTCTGCTTTGATTGTGTGGACCAACAGGCAGTATGTATAGACCCATGCTCTTGTGGATTTACCCATAGTTTAGAAAGATGAATGAGACGTGTGAAGGGAAGTAGTTAAAACTGATCTCTTTATCTCTTTCTCTGTCTCTTCTGCAGGCGTTGGCATCTCATCGGGCTTACCTCCTAAGTGCACGAATCCCGACCAAGGTAAGAATATTTCTATTCTGGTTTCTGTCTGAACTGTTTGTTTTACTGCAGTTCATGCTTGTGGGTTGCCCCTAAATGAGGCTTACTGCTATTTGTCTGTCTCAGAATTGTTTTCTCTCTGTATCAATAATAAAATGAGAATATTGCAGTTTATTATGAAAATTGTCTGCTGCACTGAATCAATTCAAAACACTAATTCAATGATTTGTTTCGGTTCTTTCTCAAAATGTGGCATTTGTAGCCTTTGTGACATTTTATTATGTTTTAAATGAAGGGTGTCATTTTTATTGAAATGCTAAACATGATTTAGCTACATCTCTCAGCTGTGCTCCACATTAGGAACGCCGTTGCTGTCTCTTTGTCCACTGGGCTTCAGGGGATTAGCACCAGTGAGTTGTGCTAAAGGCCTGCTGTTCACTGACTCTTTCTGTAACCAAAGCTGAGTGTACAGGATCAGTTGATCATGTTGTGACATCCCAGAATGCCAGTGTCCAAGGCTTCCTGTTATTGGTAAATGGATAAGCTAGGTTATTAAAGAGCTTAAGTTAATCAACTTGTGCAATGACTGAAATGACTTGGCTCACAAAGGCACAGGCAGTTAAAGGCAGGCATAGGCAGTTAAAGGCATAGCCATTAACTATTAAATGAGAAATATTTGTAGGTACTGGGTACATTTTGTTTTATTATAGGCCATTTATATAATATACTATGTGTCAAATGCACACACACAGTGTTACTCACAATTAATGCTTTTTATTTAAGCTGCAATACGTAACTTTATGTGCCTCTATGCCTCTGTTTGAAACAAAATTGCAAGTTAGTTGCAGTCATTTTCTTAAAGTGGATGACAAGTTTGAATTCTGTTGTAATAACAAACGTAAGCTACAAACGTAAGCTACAAACGCTCCAGCATCCTGAGCACTTGCAAATGATATAGTATTTGAAACCTCTTTCTGTTTACAGGCATGTCTAAATCAAACTGACATTTGCTGCAAAATCAAACTGACAATTCATTTTATAAATCACTATTGTAATCTTACTGTTACAAATCAGTGTAAGAAAAGGAGAACATTTTAAATGCTGAGCTGTTATGTATTTGCTCAACTGTTCTTTGTTAATTTTTAACCAAACAAGGAGTTAGGGATTGCAGCTTTAATGTTAAAAGTATTTTCTATTCCCTTAACCTACCACTAAGTCTAACCCTCACAGGGACCTTTTTTGCATTTTTCATTGCAACATTATTTTATTGTATTTAAGCCATTTAGGACAGTGGGTGTCTTGAAAATCTAGCAAAAGTTAGTTCATGTTGGTACACATACACACATCTTGAAAGGCTTTGTATTTGACTTATTGAATCCAGATTGTGGGTTCAGACAGTCTATCAGTTTGGCAGTCTGATACCCTTAGATTCCTAGCGTGAGTGCTTTGATGGTGAATGAGAACAATGCAGACCATGTTCTGCAGAGATAAACTCCTCACATGTTGATTTTAACCTGGAGTCTGCTACAGCTTGAACTACAGTCTGTTTTTCGCTGCTGTATGCTTTAGTAGTGATGCTTCATATTGCCCTCCCTGATTATTAAATTAGAAATGGCTGAAATGGAATGAAATGGCAATAGCTTGCACATGTTAAGATGTGGCACTGTCTGTGTGTGGCTGCTCGTATTCATTTGACCAGTGTATTATTATCCATGAGGTGACTTATAGGCAGTGTTGAGTTTCCTCTCAATAATGGTGTTCCTATGTCAGAAACAGAAGCCCATAAGTTCGGCATTGTTTAGTTGTTTTGAAGTAATTGTTCTTTTTGCATTCTGTCAGACTGACTGACATTTATTGTCCTGAACAGTGTAGTTACTCTGATGTTCCCACCCAGGGAAGGGCTCACCCAGACCACCAGACTATTTATGGGTGCTAAACTGCAAATCATGATTTATGATGCCACAGTTAGCCAATGCCCACCCACATTTATATATCAACACAGAGGTTAACCAGAGATCATTTACTGTACGTATAGAGCTCTTAAAAAACAGTAGCAAATCAGCTGTGTAATGGTATGTGTCCACTGGTGTGGAATAAATCTGCTCACTACTGCCAGAAGTCTGCCACTTGTGTGTGGGGTGTGTCTGTAGAATGCACTGCAGCTGTGGTTGTCTTTAGCATGGTTTCTGATTTAGGATTTGCCAAGAATGTCATATGCATAAAAATAGTTTGGAAAAACTTTTTGATTTTGAAAAAAATATATATTTTTTGAATACTTGAATCAAACACTTAATCAATCAACCTGCTGTTGTGTGCTGTTGTGGGCTGTTAGACTAAAACTTACTTGATTGTAACCAGTTCACATTCAGAAAGAGTTGAATGTGAATGTGCTGGTTTAGATTAGCTCTTCAGTTATCTGTATTTGTGTGTGAGCATATGGAAGCTTTATCTGGTGTCAGCAGGGGGCTTAATGAGATAATTGTGCCAGGAACCTGTATTACATAGCTAATTAAACTGACTAAATTAACTGAATTAAGTGCCCTCATCTTTTTCTGTAATCTTCTGATTTGTTCACTGTTTTGCACATTCAAGTTTAAGCAGAATAAATTAATTATATGCTGATTGTAATTACTGATCATGTGCTGAATCAGACATCTGTACTAAAAATAATACTATAATAAATTTTTTTATTTCATATTCAGTAACGTCTGTACTGGAAAGCATAAGTGTTAGACAAAATAAATATTAAACTTTATCAGTGTATAAAACTGACCAAAATAGTGATGATAAAAGGAGAAAAATGTGTTTTTTCATAATGTTCCCCAATTTACCCACACCTACAGCTCTCACCAGTGTGTTTGTATGTTTAATTATTTGAAGCTTTATTACTTTATCAGTCCTCTGCTGATATGTTATATACGCAGAGGGAAGCGTCTGAATAGGTGTGATTGTTTGTTCTGTCAGTAAGTACATTTACATGGGCAGTTGTAATCAAACTATAGCTTAGACCAGCTATAAGTCTAATCTATCTGTCCAAATATGGATGAGACAATAGGTAAGCGAATACTTGCACATCTCGTCTTGCGAGTTTTAAGCTCGATTAACTTGCATACTTTTGAGAGAAGTGAAGCTGCAATCAAATTATCAAGTGCTGACTAGAATGATTTCAGTCATTCAAGTAAAGTGTTTATATGACATTTTAAAATTTCAAATTATTGCTGTAGTTCCGACTGAAATGAAACTATTAAGTGCATTTACTGTAAACACACATAGTGGTATAGAGTGTAGGGCAGTTTATGTTGATGATTCATCTCTCACTCTGTCACTCGTTCTGTCACTCTCTCTCACTCTGTCACTGTCTGTCTGTCTGTCTGTCTGTCGGTCTGCCTCAGTAAATGTTGATATTGCTGAAGCATGCATGCATGCATGACTGTACTGTGTTTTTGACTAGCCCTGTGTCATAAACACATAGCTGAAGTACTGATGTTTAAAAAGTGAACAATACTTATGTTTTGTCTGTCCTGCAGTTACCTACCTTTTTGCATTAAAACTTTTGCATAAAACCTTTTCCATTAAAATATTGTAAAAGTTGTTTTCTCCAAAATACTATAGCTATTACAATATAGTGTGTTTTTGTGTATGTGTGTTCAGTAGTTAGGTAGGCAGAGGGCTGTCATTCTTTGTCATGTCAGTGTCCAGCCCTTGAGCGAGTGTGTGTAGTGTGTGTTTGTGTGGAAAGAGACCTTTATGATGGTGAGTCCAGTGAACCGTGCTCTAGGGAGCCAATCAGACAGAGTATGTGGCACTACAAGAAAACACGCACTCACAAGCCCTTAAAACTGGATGAAATGCGTTTGTGTTGAGTTTTGTGCAAATGGTTTTGCGTGGGAGCACTTCACATGTTCTGGGCAAGGATGTGTCTGTGAATGTTAACTGTGTTAATGTGTATTGCACAGTTAAACATTAATGAAAATGGTCCTCATCCTGTCTTTAGGAGCTGGTCTGTCCAGTTTTTGAGCATTAGTTTATAATTGTAAAACAGGCCTCTGTATTTGTTTATGGGAAAACAGTCTCTGCCTAATGTTGACAGTAAAACTGAGTCACATTTTGCCCTCGGGTTTGCTGTAATGGTGCTATTTCGGGCTCATATTCTGAGCTCAGAGGGCAGGACAAAATAATGAATAAATGTACCGTCTTGAGGTCATGATTTATTCATAGTGTTCTGTTCACTCTTTAGGTGGAGCAGACTTTCAATTATCTGGAGATTCAAGGCATCACGTGCAACAAGCCCACACAGGTAATAAATCACAGTTTCTGAACTCTCAGCCGGACTGACAAATGTGGTGTTATCAATGGATTTGCCAAACAATTCACAAGAAAAAGACAAAAATACAGGGCAAAATTGTGTGTGTGTGTGTGTGTGTGTGTGTGTGTGTGTGTGTGTGTGTGTGTATTAATAAACAGCTATTTTTTTATTACTATTTTTTATTTAGCATTTGGGTGAAAGAGTCTGTTGTATTATTGCAGTGTTTTATAGCGTGTATTGTTGCTGTTGTGTCAGTTTGCAGTGGAGTATGAGCGGGGTCAGATATCTCTTAAGATGGCATCTACAGATGAGGTGAATGAGGTGGTGGCTCACATAGGCAGCTGTCTGCAGAGGATCTGTCCTGGACTGCCTCCTCCGTGAGTCTTTCTAACTGTTTTACATTCAGTACAAAATAAATTATCAAGTGCTCCACACAAAACCTGCTGTAGTCAGTGGTGGAAACGACTGAGATTCATGGGTAATCCTAATCCTAATATATTTTTTAATTTTAGATTTTAAACCATAAAAGCAGAAAATTCTGATATATTTATGTATGGCATTTGCATAGCATTTGGAGGCTATGACTTGGAAATCTTCTACATTTTGAACTGGAACACCATCCATCCCTTGACATTCACTACCTGGACTCAATACAAACCCCAAACCCCCCAGCCCTGGCTGTAATATTTTCTTGTGTTACGAACATTATGATGTCATGATAAAATTTACGTTCATTAAAGTGCCATGTAAATGCTATTGCACATAAATATGGTAATCATGCCAAACCATAGTTAACCATATATCAAAGTACTGTACTTTGGTACCACCAAATATGTAATATATATTTAAGAACATATGATTAATGATTATTGAATGGATAGTGTGTTCAAAAAATAAGAAATAAATATTTGAAGACTGACATTGGTTCTGATAAGGTGTAGTGTCCTATTGACTCTCTGTTTTGCTCTCTTGCTCTTTCTTGTTCTCTTTATTGGGCAGGAAGGTGATGAAGAGATTGTCCATGGAGCCTCCCGAGAGGATCAGCACTTTGCAGGCGCTGTGGGAGAGTCAGAGTGGATCTGAACCAGGACCCTGTGGTAAATTCCCACAATACACTGTGCTCTGTGTTTCTACATATGAATGAGACTGGCATGACTTTTTAATGATTTCTTGTTTTTCCAGGGGGTTTCTCACAGCAGTACAGGTGTGTGTGTGACTGGTTAGGTCTTCCATACCGAGAGGAGGTTCAATGGGTCAGTATACACCCAAAAACACAAACATTTTATGCAAGCACTATTGACCTCTTCTCGAATGCATTTGATTTAGAATTCCCTCTGGCCAGCTTGAATTCCTCGAGAGACCACTTTGTGCAGATTTAACTAGAAATTTATCTGGATTAGGGATCTTTTAACTGAACTATATCTTTTTTAGAAATTATAAATCGGTACTTATATTCTGGTTTTCAGTTTTGCTTTTTTTATCTGAGCAGTTACAGCTGCACTCCATAACATTGTTTTGGTTAAAAATGAACAAAATTATCAAAGTGCAAAACATTTTCCTTACCTTTTCCTAACAGAAAGTTTATAATAATGATTTATAATTTAAGCTGTTAGGTCTGATGTCCCAGGAAATGTCAGTTTGAATTTTGGTTACATCACATCTCTAAACAGAAAGAAGATCTGGCTACTAAATTGCATGTATGGGTGCTGGATTGGTGAAGCATTTGTATCTTGTTCTTACAGCAGCTGTTTAGAATTTAAACTTATGTAACTTGTTAATATATGTTTTGAGCAGAGATGGCAATAGAGAGGAAAAAGTTATGGATTGGAGCTTCAATACATTAGTAACAAATTGACATTTTTTGCATTCCATCAGGATGTGGACACAATCTATCTGACACAGGATACGCGAGAGCTGAACCTGCAGGACTTCAGTCATCTGGAGAACAGGTAGTTGAAACAGTCCTTTATGGTAAATACACTTTGACTAAAATATACTATATGGAGAGAAAGGCTTCATTAAAGAAAAGTTTTAAGGCAAAGGTTATTGTGGTGCATATAGAAAAAGTATATTGAGAAAAGTGTAATTTTTGACATACCGCAATGTACGTTGCAAATGTATTGTGACCTGACATTGTAATACCCATGGTAACCTTTTATTTGCTTTGTTTTCAGTAACAAAAGAAAAACTACATTTAAGACTAGCAATACAAAAGTAACAATATTACAACCCCAAATCAGAAAAAGCTGGGACAGTATGGATAACACAAATAAAAAAAGTAGTGATTTCTAAATTTACTTTGACTTGTATTTCATTGCAGACAATACAACAGCACATTATTTAATGTGTTCCTCATGATTTTTATTGTTTTTTCTTCAAGAAAACAAAATTCCTATTTTGTCTTGCAACACATTTCAAAAAAAGTTGGAACAGTAAAGCATTTACCACTTTGTAATGTTGCCATTCCTTTTCACAACATTTAAAAGACGTTTAGGGACTGAAGACACCAAGTAAAGAAGTGTTTCAGGTGTAATTTTGTCCCATTCTTGCTGCAAACAAGTCTTAAGGTGGGCAACAGTACGGGGTCTTCGTTGTCGCATTTTGCGCTTCAAAATGCGCCACACATTCTCTGTTGGAGACAGGTCGGGACTGCAGGCAGGCCAGTCAAGTACCTGTATCCTCTTCCTCCGCAGCCAGGACTTTGTAATGTGTGCAGAATGTGGTTTTGCATTATCTTGTTGAAATATGCATGGACGTCCCTGGAAAAGATGTCTTCTTGAAGGCAGCATATTGTGCTCCAAAATCTCTATGTACATTTCAGCATTAATGGTGCCATCACAGAAGTGCAAGTTACCTTTACCAAGGGCACTGACACAACCCCATACCATGACAGACCCTGGCTTTTGGACTTGTTGCTGGTAACAGTCTGGATGATCCTTTTCTTCTTTGGTCCAGAGCACACGGCGTCCATTTTTCCCAAAAAATACCTGAAATACTGATTCATCTGACCACAGTACACGTTTCCACTGTGTGATGGTCCATCCCAGATGCCTCCGAGCCCAGAGAAGTCGACGACGCTTCTGGACACTGTTAACATAGGGCTTCCTTTTGGCACAGTACAGTTTTAACTGCCATTTGTGGATGTAACTACGTATTGTGGTACCTGACAAAGGTTTGCCAAAGTAGTCCTGAGCCCATGTGGTATTTGATATTGCTTATAGATGAATGACGATTCTTGATGCAGTGCCGTCTGAGGGATCGGAGAGCATGGTTGTTCAGCTTAGGCTTGCGCCCTTGTCCTTTACGCACTGAAATTCCTCCACATTCCTTGAATCTTTTTATTATGTTATGCACTGTTGAAGGTGAAATAAGCAAATGTCTTCCTATCTTTCTTTGAGGAACATTGTTTTTAAACATTTCAATAATTTTCTCACGTATTTGTTGGCAAACTGGTGATCCTCTGCCCATCTTTGCTCCTAAAGGACTAGACCTTTCTTGGATGCTGCTTTTGTACCAAATCATAATTACAATCACTTGTTGACATCACCTGTTTCAAATCACATCATTATTTAACCAATTTACCTGATTACTAGCCCTAAATTGCTCCTGTTCCAACTTTTTTCTTTTTTTGAAATGTGTTGCAAGAACCAAAATAGGAATTTTGTTCCTTTATTTTAAACAATAAAAATCATGAGGAACACATAAAATAATGTGCTGTTGTATTGTCTGCAATGAAATACAAGTCAAAGTAAATTTAGAAATCACTACTTTCTTTTTTTATTTGTGTTTTCCATACTGTCCCAGCTTTATCTGATTTAGGGTTGTAGAACTTTGATGGCAAGTTATACATCTTTTCATTTATAGGAAAACATTGCATGTATTATTTTTATAGTTATTATTATGAATATTATAACTATTATACATCTAACATTTGTTAAGGCACAATTAATTTATTTTCATAAATTTTCATAAATTCTAATCACAGTTGCTAAAATCTTCATCAATATTGCATTTTATTTTGCTTTGATTAACTTGTTTTATAAATTGCAAAATAATAATTTCTGTATCATAACGGCAGCTATGTCAGAATTTGAAGATCCTGTTTGTTTAATCCTTGATTGCATGAGTCTGTCAGACTATTATGTAAATTTGGATTAGGATTGTCAACATTAGTGAAATTACTTAATCTGAATTAAAGAGGTTAAACCCAAGATTTGAGTTACTTAATCAGGGGAGGAAATATCTGAATTACCATATGTCTATATATACATGCGTGCGTGCGTGTGTGTGTGCAGGGATTTGGTGGCAATAATCGCAGTGCTGGAATACAACCAGTGGTTCACTAAGCTTTCCACCAAGGATTATAAACTGGTGAGTTATACTCTCTACAAAGCTGACAGATATAAAACATACATGGTCAGATAATGATTCTTCTTTGAGTCATCTTTGCAATTATACGTGCTGGTTGAAAATGAAAACACCAGACAGGGTGAAAGTGTGACATTTTGTTTTTTTTAATACATTCTTTTTACTGAGGTTAAAATTGTATGACCAGACTTTTTGTGTTGGTGAGTACCTGCACAAAGATGGGTTTCTTTTGTCTATAAGCATGGTCTCTATGGCAACAATTAGTGGCTTTTAGCCAAAATACAAGGCTCTGAACAGAAAGGGTTATGGTTTGTTTAGAGAAGGGAAAATATCCGCAGGGAGATTAGAGTAGGCACATCTTAAGGTCCCAAAGAGTTTTTTAGGATGGAGTGTGCAAACTAGACTGGAATTCTGCAGATAAGGAA
Organism: Chromobotia macracanthus; assembly: GCA_036877525.1. Classification (NCBI taxonomy): domain Eukaryota; kingdom Metazoa; phylum Chordata; class Actinopteri; order Cypriniformes; family Botiidae; genus Chromobotia; species Chromobotia macracanthus. Next base: position 5,247,171 of record JAZGTH010000027.1, on the reverse strand, counting down.
CTGTCACTGGGGTTTATATAAACTGATTCATGCAGCTGATGAATCTGTGTGAAAAGAGCCATCATCCTCAAAAGCTCCCCCATAAGAGCCATTCTGAGCTGCATGCTAAAATAGGGAAGAGTGTACTCAACAACAGAGACCGGAATAAGAAACAGTTAATGGATTTTGGAAATAAATTGGCGCAAAGAACACAGGAGAAGAGAGAGATGAAAAACATTAATCTTAGTAATGAATTACAATGAGGGGTGTGACAATGGAATCTAAATGGATGGCAAATATTAGCATCAAAACTATTAACATCAAAAGCCATTTCTTTAGAAAAATTTAGATATTTATTTAGAAAGCTTGATTTTTATGCAGGCATTATAAATTGGCTATTCACTAAGGTATCATTTCTGGGCTTTTGCTTTGTCTGTTAATTTGGTAAGTTTTTGTTGCATAGTATTTTTAAATCGATTGGCATCACTAGTTTTAGCATAAAAAAAATCCACGCTGTGTGTGAAAAGCCCTCAGTGATGTATAATTTAAGTTATTAAATTAAATATTAAGATGAACTGGAGAGTTCTGTTTGCTGAGCTACAGGCTTGCCAAGATCTGATAATTTGATCTGATGTTGATACTGTCAGTCTCAATTATCCTGAGAGAAATTGTTTCTTCAAGACTAAACCTCTTGATCCAGCTGTTTCTCTGTCTCCTGCATGTTCTTCATTTGTCCTTGTATGTAGTCAGAGCACGGTTTTATTGTTTGTTTTTCATTTCTGTAGTTGAGGAGGCTTATGTTTGCCTTTTATACGAATGTTGTTGGACAAAGCAACTTCAAATATAACTTCATGCTTCTTGGTAAGTTATCTTGACTGTATAAATATCATGCCTTTAGCCATTTGATAGCTAATACATAAAATGAAGACACTGAATACTGAAAAGTGAGTGTTTATTAAGCCTTCCAGTCATGCCTGCGTTAAAGGCTTTGTTATAGTTGTCTCTGCCCCCATGATGCACTGGGCACGTTGCCTTCTGTTGATTTACTGTCTGTAGATGGGAATACAAAATTCGGAACTATAGTTTTCATGAAAGCCCAGGAGCGGTCGAAACCCATCATCATGTGGACTTTTACTGACAAATTAGTATGTATTTCTCATTATTTACATATACTAATGATATTGTAATCGTACAAAAGGGATTGAAATTTGGCAATGTTACACTTGATGAAAATGATAGCCTTTTCATTTCAGGATTGTAATGCTGTTTAACTTTTCATGTCTATTGCACTGTGCACACGTAATGAAAATATGATGAATAATTACAGTATGGACACAGCCATCTGTGTCTGTTTGTCTGAGATATTCATGCTCTGTACAGCACAGCAGTCTTGTTCTTTGACTCCCTGAAAGACCCTCTCTTCCACTTCTGCTTCTCAGCTGGTGGGCTGTTCTGTGACATTCCACATCACTCGCCCACTGCAAGAGTCCCACAACCCTGAGGGACCTCTCTCACTGCCTGTCTCTTCATATACAAACCTCAACACACTATTCTCAGTGTCAGTCACTGATACTGTTTGATTAAAAATACAAAATAAGAATTACTTACAGCAAGCGGCTTTCTGACAGTCTCGGTTCTGACAGACCGAGGAATAATTCTGAGGAATTTTGAGGAATAATTCATATCATTACCTAAGCAGTAAACTCTGTTTGATATATTTTTCTCCCCCAGGATGTAGCAGACTGGATTCTAGACATAAGAACTGGGTCAGAGCTCAGAGTTTAAATTTATAATCCAGTCCAAATTTGGTTCGGTCTCTTAGCAGTTCTAACTACTCAACTGTTTTTGTCACATTGAATCAGTTCAGTGTTTTCGCTCTTGTTTGACTAGATGTTCGGAAGATAAGAATGAAGATAAACATTTCTGTTGAGTTTCCTAAAATGAGCCAAGATAAATGTTTTGCTTTGAAGAAGAGGTTCACTTGAGTTTCAAGCAATTGAGTAAATCAGCCAGGGGCAGTCTTTACATCTGCTTTGATGTTCAGACAGTGAAATTTCCTCATAGTTCTCATTTTGGGCAGTATAAATTGATTTTTTATGTTTGTCAGGATTGCCATAAATTTATATGCTGGTGGACTTCAAAAAGTTAACTTAAAATAAACTTGCATGCAAGAATGCAATAATTTGTGTCTAATAAAATGCATCCTCCTAAATACCACCTTATTCAATTAGCAGTAGCAAATCAGGTGTTATTGCTCATATTTCCTTTCTCAGCCAATGGGTTACACAGGAAGTGGCTGGAATTGGTTCATTTTAAAGGTGTACTTGTTTTATTTATTATACAATCTGTCAAATGTGGTTTTACGAGGCTGTGAGGTGTTATGTACAATTATGTAATAATTTGATAGAGAAACAAGCCCTTTAATATCTCCCCACTGGTTTCTGATTTCGATTTCTGATTTCTCCCTCACTGTTTCAATAAGATGTGGGTACAGTGCATTTAATGTGTGAATTTCAGGCAGCCTTCTATGTATTTAAAAATGTCTTGTACTGTCATATAAAGAGTCCAAACTGTCAGGGCTTTAAGTAGTAATTTTTGTCTGAGATTAGTTGGTGACTGGGCTCTTAATATGGTGATCATAAGTGGGTCTCAGTCTTGAGTGGATTGTTGTTATTATTATCAGCATTTACAGGGTGAAAATTTCACTGATAGTTTATTCTTCTCTGTGAGTGGATGATGAGCTATTGACAGTTACAGACAGAGATGTCAGTTTCAGTGAATTCTCTGTAGTTGTTGTAAGAGTGCGCAAGAGGTGAAAAGGTGTTTGTGAGACAGTGTTACACAGAAAGTGCATGTATATGCCTATGCCACTGTCACTAGGGAATATCAGTGCATATTATAGCAGGTTCAGGTTGGTTATGGTTTTATCCTGTAATGGATTAAGTTTACATGTATATATTCCTTTTGAAGTGGAAGCTAAAATATGAATTTTGTGCAAACCAGAATCAGCATCATCCTGTACATTGATTTGTTTCAATTGTGAAAAAGTGGCTTTTTAATATACTTGTTGTTTTTTACTTTAATAATAGACTTGCATAACATGTACAATAGGCATCAGTTTTCAAGAACACAGTGTCAGAAAGTGGTTATGTTTTGCAAAAAAAAAAAAAGCAGTTAATCAAAAGACTATTTTCTTCCATGGAGTAAACATTTATATGACACTTTTTAGGGAGAAGTCATTATTATATAAATCATGTTTTGTTTGTGTGTTCAGTCTGCAGATGTCTGTGATCAGATTTTCAGAGTGGTGGCCCGATCCAGCCAACTAGAGGAGCTGATCCTGGACAATGCTGGCATCAAAACGTAAGTGCACTTAAAAAGTGACATCTTTTTCTGAAGCTCATATTCCGTTCAGTATGTGTGAAACCGTTGCCAGTGTGAACAGATCAGTTTTCTGCAGTGTTCCATCTCTGTTTCTGCCTCATAGGGACTTTGCACAGAAATTAGCAAATGCCCTCAGCCACAATACAAACTCAGGACTGCACACTTTAAACCTTGCCAACAATCCTCTTGAGGACAGAGGTGAGTTATGATCATTAATATCATCTCAGCTGTTCATTCGCTGTGCTGTATTAAATACATTCATCTCTCTACTCTTTAAATTTTATATAGCCAGATTCTATAACCCAAGATCAGCAACTTTGAGCAGCTTGTCATCTATGGAAATCTTGACATGCATGTTTGCCAAATATTTTTCTAGAGCTTTCAAAGATTAAAATCTGTGGGGTTTTTTTTTCATTTTTTCATTTGATGTCACTGCTAGTGTCATGATCTACTTTGAACCATTCTCACAAGTAGTATAATGCTCAAGGCTAAATTTAAGTGAAATCACATTAAAAGGATAGTTCACTAAAAAATAAAATTTCTTCCATCTTTTACTCCCCCTGATGCCATTCCAAACCTTTATGACTTTTTTGCTTCTAAGGAATACAAAAGAAGATATTTTGAAGTACATTGGTTACCAAACAACATTATCACCCATTGACTTATATTGTTTGGACACAAAACAATTAAGACATTTCTTAGAATATCTTTGTGTTCCACAGAAGAAAAACGTTATACGGGTTTGAAATGACGTGAGGTTGAGTAAATGATGCAGTTTAACCTAGAATAACCCTGTCTGTGTAGGTTAGACCACTCAATGAAACCTATGAGGGGTTAAACATCTGAAACCTCTAATGCATCTGAATTTTAACAAACTATGAATAAACATGGACATTGGTCTTTACGCTGCGCGTGGATGGGTTTGACCTCATGTAAGATGTAACAGGAGGGGAAAATATTACTCTTTGTGTTTGTGTTTTGCTAGTCTTCCTTTCAGTCCAGGGTGATGCTGAGGAAAAATGTTGGATTTTGCTTGCATTTTTAAGATGGTAGCAAACAAGAATTAGTACAAACCAAGACAAATCAAGGCAAACCTCACTGTTATCTAGGGAATCACAGGGTCCAAAAGAAAATTATATAATAACGTGTTAAACAAATATAATTTTCAAACATTGGACGATAAATAGGAGTTATAGTTCCTTTAGCTCAGAGGTAGAGCATTGTGGTAGCAACACAAAGATTGTGGGGTTGATTTCCAGGGAATGTTTAATATTTTATATTTATGCATTTGGCAGACGCTTTTATTCAAAGCAACTTAAAGTGCATTTAAACTATATAGTTTTTCACTAGTGTTCCCTGGAAATTGAACCCACAACCTTTGCACTGTTTACGCAATGCTCTACCAGTTGAGCAACAGGAACACTGTAGTTTTTGTTTGATAACCTCAAGATTTGTTCTGCAGGAATCGCCTCTTTGGGTGCTCAGTTTGCCAAACTCCGCAAAGGCCTCAAGCATCTGAACCTCTCCAAAACTTCATTATCGCCCAAAGGTTAGTTAAGGAACCTCTTCCTAACTGAAGGTCTTTCAGACAAATTTCTTGATCTCGATAGTGCATATGTTTAACAAAAACAATATTAATATGAGTATATAGCTCTTGGAACCAATTTGGATTGACTTGCCCCATAGATGTTCACTGTAAGGTAATTACTGTAAACATTAGTTTTGTTTCTTTACAACTAAAACATTGTAATGACTCATTGTCATCAACAGCATGTCATAATAAGGCACAACCATGGAGTTTTTAGCCTAAATATTTCAGTGCATCAAGTTTACAGTGCGTTAAATGATGTGTATTAACAGGCCTGTGTAATTACAGTTTTTCTAGAGTGTCAGTTGTTCTGTGCAAACACAAGCTCATTTGCCATGTCATAGTCGTTTTCGCAAAATAAGCCAGGGAGATCAGGACCTCGACACAGAAAGGGCTTGACTTTACATTATCCCATTTATTAGCATAAAGTATGCTAATGACATAAAGTACTGATATGAGCAGACATTTTATTTTATTTATAGCTTGTAGAAACTGTGAAGAGACAAAACATGAGCACAGCTATGTAGGAAACACGGGGTTTCTCGGATATGTGGTCAGTTTCAGTGTTGCTATTGGCAACAGTTAAATTTCAGTAATATTTTATTAATGTGTGTTATTAATCCATTCCCCCACCCCCCTTTTCTGTCTTTAATGATTTTTGTTGGTCTTAAAACATGCTTGCATTTGTGGTTCACAAGGGTTGTCGCATATTGACATTTCCTTTCATTGGTGGTGTTTATTTTGGGGTGTACATATATTAGCTGAAAATGTTTTTGCTTATTGATCTTTTCCATCCTTGGAAAGAGCTGCATTGACAGAATTACAGATTTAAACCAGCCAGAAGATAAATGACCACAGAACACAAGGTGGATTATATATAGAAGTTATGTGAAGATTATTGGCAATGATTGTAATGGTCACAGCATATGTTGACCTGATTAATGGTCTGTCCTTGTGAAGAAGTGATCACATTTAATGGGAGACTGTGAGGTACAGCAGTACTTAGCTGAATTTAGTAGGACTACTGCACGTATTGTAGCCAAGATATAGCAGGATTGATCTAGATGTACGATAAAGACCTTTGGTAACTATTTATCATTAAATAATGTTAGTTAAAGGGACAGTTCACCCAAAAATGAAAATTATAACATCATTTACTTGTCATCATGTTAGGCAGCCACCAACATCATAAAAGCCTGAAAAATGAAAACTTGCTATTAATTTACACAGCCTCAGGCCATTCCAATTGTTGGTCACCTTTGTCTTCAGTAGAACGGTGAAGAAGATTTTTACCTGAAACTGTGGTCCTTGGTCATTCATATAATGCAAGTCTGTGGGTTCCATGTCTTTTTGACAGTTCAAACAGCAAATATAGGCAGAACAAAAGTAATCCTCACTGCTTCTGACGATATGTCTTATGAATGGCCTAGGGGTAATTAACTGAAAATTTTCAGTGTGGGTAAATGATCCAATATTTAACTTTCCCTTTAATGCAGGTGTCACGAACTAAAAAGGAATAATATTGTAATGCCATTTAATCTCACAACATCTCACTGATGATGCAATTGTTTAGACTGTGATTCTTCCACAATACACACTCATCACACCAATGTTCACTAAAACACATACAGCCATATACAACCAAACTTGAATTAAAAGCCCACACTAGACATCTGCCAGAAGGTGGTGCCTTCTGGCACCTAATAAACAACAGTCAAAAACAGTTATCTGACGACCCCAGCACTCGCATCATGGCTGAGGTGCTTCCTGTCTGTGAGTCAGATCAGTGGGAAAAGGTCAAAGGGCATTGTGAGCTTCTGTCAGCACTAGCAATCCCACAGAGACACAAGAGACTGAAACTCAGCTGATGTGCAGTTACACAGGCCTGTAGCCAGCCAAGTGGAAGAGGGGGTTCTTTTTTTTAAAAAAAGTGGACCTTTTTGCAGGTTTTCCTCCTCATTTTATATTTAAATAATAGGTTCAAATACATCTTTTCTTTGGCTTTTTATGCATTAATTTGTGCTGAATTAGCTTGTTTCTTAATAAGCACTTTTTTAACGCACCAGAAATATTAACTACAATGTTGTCAAATTGCTTACCAAGATCATGTACCACCTTTCCCAGTCCAACCACACAGACATTTAAAAGTTTAAAGACCACACAAACAACAGAATACATTTAAGGGTCTTTACTGGAATATTATTAAACTACAAGTTCAACTCCTCTCATCATCATCATCCCCTCTTGTCTCTTTGACATTGACATTGCCTCTTTGCTTATGAGTAACGTCAGATGCTGCGCAGTAAGTTGTTACATGCTGCATGCAAGTTGATCACATTCATGGAATAAGAATCACAGAAGTGATGCGTTTAACAAGATTAGGGACTTATATTTGGACTTATATTTGGAGGGATTCGAATTATTGACCATCATAATTTAATAGGACACTTAAAAAAAGGCCCAGACTTAAATTATGGACCTTTGACAGTGAGGGGTGGTCAAACCCTCCCTGTCTACGGACATGTTACAGCAAACTAAATATATAGCAGATTACTAAAAAACCTTCCCTGCTCCTGCCCAGCTCTCTCCAGTATAATGTCTTTGGCATTCAGTTCGGAGTTGACTCAGTTTTCTCATTTGAACCTCACCACTGGGCTTTATGGCTGATAAATATGCCTGTTAACAAGACTTCTGCCATTTAGATGCTTATTGCCACAGAATACTCAGTCTGTCACACCAGGAGGGAATCTTTAGTCATTCTTCTGTTTCAGGTGCAGCTCAGGCTCCATAGAAAACAGAAACCAGTGATCTCTGGTGTTTTTAGAGCCATGGCGCAATGCTTGTCACTGTTACATTACTAATAAAGCCTATTAGTGGCAGTAGTTGCAAATTGTATCTTTCAGATTCTATAACATGACTACTTTTTTCTTGTTGATCTGTAGGGGTGAACAGCCTTGCTCAGTCACTGAGTGCCAACCAGTCCATCCCCAGTATCCTCACCCACCTCGACCTCTCTGGAAACGTGATGCGGGGGGACGACCTTCCTGTGAGTTTTACATACACATGTCTAATAAACTTTACAATCCTGTGCAGGCACAACTCAGCCTGGAGCAAGATGAAGATACGACTGTTGACTTCGTAGCAAAAACTCTGAAACCTTATGTTACACAGTGATGTTGGTTTTCTCCATGCTCTCAGATCTCAAGTTAAAAAATACCAGTACAAATATATAAGGTAATTGTTCTAAACCCTGCATTGGTATAGTAATAATACACACACATTGGAGTTGCACAGTACTGTTGATTAGGATGGAAATGGCCTGCTATTCAGTACAGTTAGTACTAGACAGTCTGATATTGACATTGCTATGTTTACAGGTGCACCAATAATGTGATTGTTTACAATAACATGACACAAGCAAACCTCTTCACTCCTGTTTACATGCAATCTTTATTATTCTGATTATTTGCTAGAACTGTTTCACGTTTTTCTTTGAGATTATTAGCATGTTATTGACATCATCTTATTAAATCTGTTGACATTTTATCAGTCACCTGAGGCTGTTTATATGCAGGCTAAGGTATTGATTTTGTATTGATACCAGAGTCTGGTATTTTTTTAAAGCCAAACTTTTGGTATCGGTCCAGCCCTAACTCAGATATCAGGTATTGATGTCTAATATCTTGCCAGCCTTGTTCAATGTCCAGCACAAGTGTTGGGTTGGAGGGATGGATCTATGTTCGGTCCACAGAGTCTCTGTGCAGTCTCTCCTTTCTTTAAACTCTCATAATCCCATGCATCATTGATTGGTTGTCCTCAGCACAGTATTGATGCATGTGTCTTTGTGGGCTGTTTTCTGTCCAGCGGGCATATATGAGCACGCATGTCATGCTCTCGTGGTGTTACCACACTGATCTCACATTGTGGCATTAAAAGTACAGGACTCTTATTATAGGGCTTTATACTTCAAGGGAAGGTCGTAGACAAAAAAGCATTTTGATTGGACTGTTATTTTTAATGCTATTTTAATGTTGCCTCTGAAACTTATTAACTGGTGAAAGATTCTAAACTGACCATTACTTCTGCTTATGATATGAAACATTACTTTGGCGACCCCTGCAGCTTTATATAACTGCCGCAAAGCTGAACAACAAAGAGACGTAACAATTTACCTAAAGGCAAAAATGATGCATAGAGCCACACAATCACTGCCACAAACATATTTGATGTTTAATATAAAGCTATACTAGGCATGACGGCACTAAAGTAAATGTTGCATTACTGTGCCTTCACAACTCTGCATACTCTGTTGCATCGTCAGTTGGTACTCTCGTTCATGTAACCTTAAACACCACCTATCATTGAAATTACACTGATTTGCAGTGACAAAGTCACCAGAAATATATTTGACTGATGATAAAGAGAGATACAGAGCTCTCTTCTTCAGACAACATTTGTTCTTCCAACAACTGTTAACTTTCTGCAACTTAAAATTTTAACAGTCTTATAACCTTTTTTCATCCACTTTCTCAGAATTTCTACAACTTTCTTGGCCAGCCCAACAGCCTGCACACTCTGGACCTATCCAACACAGACTGTTCATTAGACTTGGTGAGTTACCATGCCTATGCGACCTTTCATTCCCACAAAACCAAAGCCAGAAGTTTAGTTCTTTTTGTAGGCTGTAATCATTTATCTAAATAGTTAGGTGAATTGTTTATCAGAATCATTTAACTGAATGATTAAGTTAAATATAAACCAACCAGTCAAGTTTTATGTTCGGTAATCTTTTATTTTCTTGCATTACTGTTATGAATGTGTAGAAACCTGTTAAACTCACCACAGCTGTGTAAGATAATAAAAGTGTGTGTGTTAGGTTTGTGCTGCACTGCTCAGAGGGTCCATCCAGCACCTCACTGTCCTTAATGTGTCAAAAAGCATCTTTGCCCTCAGGTAAAACTTGCTTGTTTTTGTTTTTTGCTTACTGAAAATCAGAATGAAATGGGGAACTGTTGCAGGCTGTATTGTTATACTCTACTGCTCAAATTAAATAACATTGCTGTCATGTTGTGATAGACGATCATATTCTACATGATAGGTGAGGTGCACAGGTTTCAATATATTTACCCATCAGTGAAATGTGAGATACATTCACTCATACACATAAGAAATGGGTAATTCACAAGACTTTACTAGAAATGAGTAGCTGACTGTTCAGTTCTGCATCAGAAATTTTAATAAAGGGACACAAAAGTGCACTTATTTGCCTCAAACATTAACCTGTGACCTTATAATCAGGACAACAAATTTGCCAAATAATGTAGCACATGGAGTAGAAAGCGCAAGATCTTCAGTTTATGAAAGCACGCACCTTCAGGCACACATCTCCAATGATACTATCAAGCTAAGCCTTCATCAATGTATTGAACTGGTGTCCATTTCTTTCTCTCTTATTTCTATGTGTTTACTGTATGTGTGAGTGAGAAGGTTAAATAGAAAAAAGCAAGAAAAATATGAGGTTGGGAGTTAGATTGATTTGAACTCTCAGGAGTTTTATAGTGTAATGGTAGCCTTTTTTGCCCCAAGGGTGAGGCCATCTGGGAAGAGTCAAAATGCACCACCCTGCTTCTAGTCAACTCTCTCCATTTATGACTAACCCTCAACACTATGGACATTATCTCAGATCAGCATTTACAGGCAGTTCTAAGGCAGTGTGTGCTCCACCCAATATTTCTTGAACTGCTTTTCAGCAGTGTAGTCTAATTCTTGAACAGATGACTCTTATAAATCAGTCCTTTAATCAATTTATCAGAAACACTCAAATTATCAGTAGAATTTGATTTGTAATTGAGCTTAAATCAATTACTGACTGATTATTCATAGCAATTGTTTTGTAATCGTGTAGCAAATTATTTAAACCATAAAATTGGCTGCCCAAACTGAATTCTGTAGTAAACACAGGCTTGACCTGAACTGAGCATGTTGTTATGTCTACACAGGAAAGGTAAAGATGCACCCCCTGCATTTAAACACTTCTTCAGCAGTGCAATGGTTCTCAACACCATCAACATATCAGGAACCAAATTACCCCCAGAGGCCTTAAAGTAAGAAAAACTATAGATGCCACATCATTTCCACGTATCTGTGTCAAATACTGTTTTTGATAAATGTGTTATGAAGAAGATAAAGGTGATATTTCTTTTTCACAGAGCTCTTCTGCTGGGTCTGGCTAGCAATCCTAACCTTAAAGATGTCTCCCTGGATCTCAGCTGCTGTGAGGTAACATACAATATAGCTCTCCACTTAGTTTGCCTGTTTTTGCATGTGCATAAAACACAATCAAAATTGCATTTTACTAATTCATTTTTCTTAATATACATGTTTAAGAAAATTGACAACATATTTTGATTGCTTAACCCTTTCAGTTCATTCTCATGTTGGCTCCTGTGTTAATTAAACTGACTGGTTTGAGGTGTAATTTCAAGGATGTTAATTTTTTTTAAATGTTGTAAAGCATAATTAAACCGTATTCGTAAATGGATTTAAGCAAACATTCTGGGTTAAACACAATTTAAACAAACAATAAACAAATAAACTTATGCTATCAGTTATTTTAATTTGTCCCTAGTGTTGTGTTAGTGTTGGGGAAACTACACACAGACACACACATGCTGTGATTTTCAATTGCTGAGTGCTAAGATATACTAAGATATGAATACACATTAATGAGTGGAAAAACGTATTAGTTAAATCCCAGTGATAACATCCTTACTTAATTGTTGCTGAAAGATCACACAGGAGGCAGAATTCACTAAACAGTTGCACCACTTTTGCAAATTAGCTTTATTATAGTTTGCTTATTCACAAAAGTCAGTGCAGTTGCCATTGTTAAACACAGCTATTTATAAGCAATGTAATTTTTCAAATAGTGATGCATTATAAAATAGCATTATCATTGGGCTTATATATAGACAATGTAGACAAGATTCAAAATGGCAGTATGCAAATTGCCTTCAGCACAAAAATTTCTGTCATGTTTTTGGTTTTATTTGTTTATGGTTTTATTTGCTTAATTACTTTCACGAATCAGGTGCTTAATGCAACGCAGACAGTGTGTGCAAATAACACTGTACCCCCGCTGGATGTTAAATCAAGCCTGTGGTTGATGAAGCTCCCGATCTAAAATAGTCTTTCACTGTGTGTGAATTATTATATATCGCCAGTGTCCTAACATATACCCATCGCTCTTCCTTTCTGCTCCCTAAAGCTTGGTCACTGTGTAAGTATCTCTGTAGCAGATGGTTCTAATCATCAGTTGTCTGCCTCCATACAGCTTCTACCATATCTCCATCCTTGTCCTGTATATTAACCCACATTCTCAACCTTCTGTAGAGCATCTCATGTGATCCAAACTACAGATTCCATATTTCATGTACATGTTCCTGGTTTGTTTCATGTGTTTGTGGTAATTGATGTCAGACTTCAAATAAGTTTGGTATATGAAAGGTCTGGAGGATCTAATTTCCTTAAGATCTTTCTCACTGATGTTTCAATCTTGTTTTTCTTCTGTTTACAGTTGCGATCTGGAGGCTCCCAGATCCTGGAGGGCTGCATTGCTGAAATTCCCAACATCTCTTGTCTGGACATCTCTGATAATGGTCAGTCAACCAGTAGGAATGATGAATCCTGTAGTGGCAAGCATGAATCTCCAGTCAGTTTGCAGCACTCTAAAAAAGCTGCATAGTCAGCAAAAGTTTTGTCCCAATGTGCATTACTAACATTTGATGTGTTTGTTTTAGCAGTTCGCTTGTTAATAGCATGATATTTCATATCTGAAGTTAGTGATTAAAGAAAGCCTGAGGTCTAAAGATAATTACTGTATTTGTTTTTACCGGAAGCCTTCCTTGTCTACTCTAGTAGAGAGGAAAAAGCTGTAAACCTATAGACCCTTGATCTGTGATGATTGACTTTTTCACCTTAAATCTTTACGTGTCAAGGGTAGATTTTGATATTCTGGGTTGGAACCATTTTTAAATCCCACCAAAAAATCCCTAAATTATTGTTTTGAGCTAAATAATCAAAACCTATGACACCATAGATGCCAGATTTTATTTCTGAATTCAGATGTATTACTGAAAGACAATCTTCACAAACAGTCTAAGATTTTGATCTCAACCTTTTGTCCATTTAGATATATAAGAGATGTATTTCTTTGCCTGTATATCTATACCAGCCTCCAAAGGAATGATCAAGATGGTCACCAACTATACTGACTAAAAATCTTCAGCTCACAGATTGTTTTGTCATCTCCTCAGGTCTGGACTCTGATATGGCCACTTTGTTAGTATGGCTGGCCAAGAACCGCTCCATAAGACATCTGTCCCTGGGGAAAAACTTCAACAACATTAAATCAAAGTAAGTAGCAGAGAATACAGTGAAGAAGACACTGTAAACACTGTATTATAAAATTCACAGATAAATATAAAAATAGTATTTTATTTATGTTCTGTTTTCTCTTGATGTTCAGAAATTTGGCTCCTGTCCTGGATAATTTGGTGCAGATGATTCAAGAAGAAGAATCGGTGAGAGATGAAAGCTTTCATGTGTTTGCTGCTGTTTTAACTTAGCATGGTAATACTGTACCATGATTTTTTGAACAGGGTACCATGGTAATACCATACAGTAATGTTCTCTGAAGCACCTTACTGGAGTACCTTAGTAAATACTATGGCTTATACACTGTAAAAACAAATTAAATAAAAACTCTTCTTAATTTGTTTTATTTTTATTATTAAAATTATGTATAGCCAAGTTGATTAAACTTAAAAAATTAAGGCAGCAAAGTGTATGAAAGTACCATGATATTATATATACCATGATATTCTGATACATCAATGTATCATGATATTGCAGTAAATTGTTTTTTATAAAACAGTCCTTGATCCATGTTGTTGATTCTGATTGGTTAGTAGCTATGCTTTTTTCACAGTAAAACACAGCTATGCATTCACCCAATTCACACAGTGATTCTGTGTATCAATGCCCATCACCTTTAGCGACCACCCTTAGCAATGTAAACGATAAGATAAACATGTGAACTAAAAGGCTAAAATGTTTTTGAGCTCCATCAGATGACGCATAAAACACCCAGAAACATTCTGTTGCTGTTCACAATCCGTCAGGAATTATTTTTACATCAGAAGGAAGGCTTTCAGTGATCTTTACTTCAAAGTTACATTGTGTGGTATTGTGTGGTAACCATTTTCTAAAAGCAATAAGGTATTCGAGGCTAATGCTGTGTCATGAATGTCACGTTTGCATTGTGCCTAACAATGCCCTTCAGCCATGACTTATTTACAATACAGCAATAGCCTTGATTGTTGTGTTGTCTTGATTTGAGTGTGTGTTTGTTGGGAGCTTGTGTAATGGTCTTGAGAGCTCACAGCAGTGCACTTGTCTTGAAGAGGTTAATGGATATGGGTGGTTTAGACTCTAAGCAGATATGTTGTGCGAGTTGTGTTTGTTCTGGAACGCATGACCCAGCTTGAACCCAACAGTGTGACAAGGCAATCAGTGCATGTTAATATTACCAACAAAGTCATGCTGTCTCTCCCCTTATCTGTGTGTGTACTAGCCGTAGCCCTGAGCACCTCATATTCACATTCATGCTGGTTTTAAATATAAAAGTTTATTGTATTGAAAATGTACTGTAATTGTCAATATTGAAAATTTCCTGCACAGTCATAGAACATTACTGAAAGTAAGTAAAAATACATAAATAACACTACATATAAGTCTTAAAGAACAGTAGGAAAAAGTATGACTCATTATCTTGTAGTTCTGTTGTTTAAACATTGGTAAATTGGATCAAGCTGCTGCTTTTTCAGGTCCTGGTAAATTGAATCTTTGCGCTTGCTGCAGTCATCTGATTGATTGTACAGATTTTCAGTTTTCTGGTTATTTTCATACTTATTAGTCTAAATGAAAAGCATAAAACTGAATCAGTAATCCAAACTCTTGTGTTTTATTTTATTGAATACATTGTGGTAGAGATTAGATTAAAAGGGATAGTTCATCCAAAAATGACAATTTAGCCATTATTTATTCATCCTCATGTCCGTTAAACTTTTTATGGTTTTCTTTATTCCTCTGAACTAAAACTGGGAGGGTTTTTTAGCTTTGTATATTTAAAAAATAAGAAATGTGTGTGTGATGTCCTACATTGCCATGCTCCCTCCAGCATTTCTGTGTAATTGGACTCTTAGTAAATTTTGATATCATCAGAGATGTTCTAATGAACCTAATTTTTGTTAAGTGAGAATTTTTGGAAAAATGTTTTCGTTACAAAGACAAAAGCTTCATAAAATCACCCCTTGTGTTGTGTATTCCAAGTCTTCTGAAAGCACACAAACAGGTTTGGTGAAAATCAAATTAAGAAGTAATCCATTACTATGTCTTAGCTTGTAAAAATACAAGTTTTTGTTCCAAAACTGAAAGGCATGGGGTAATTGAATGACATGAGATTGACAATTTAGTCATTATTAACTCATTTTTGGGTGAAGTTGTTCCTCATCAATAGCACTGTGCTCTACTAAAACCTTTTACTTACCTGTTTACTCACTCTTCTCCTGTGTCTGTTGTTTTGCAGTGCTAAGAACAAGAAAGAGTGTGACTTGGATAGATTATTTAAAGAAATAGTTCCAAAAATAAAATTAAGATTTTATTTGCTCCCAAATAATTACTGAAAAAACACCATAAAAGTATTGTATAAGTACTCCAAGTGACTTGCTAGTATTTTTTATGTAATGGCTCCATTGAGTTCTTCACTTTCATTACATGACAAGGAGTTACTGTAAAATTCCTCAATAACATAGTGGTAAGCATATGAAAAGTAGTTTGGTGTAAACTAGTCCTCCAATGTATTCATGAAGATTGTGGTAGTATTAATCTCTCAAAACACATCAAAAACATTAAAATGTAATTGTTTGCCTATGCAATGGAGTACACATGTGAGAACACCATGAAGTGCTTCTATTTTGCATTTTCATTCAATTTAGTATACAGTAGTACTGCTTCAAAGGCATAAAGAAGTTATTTTTTCTTAATTTCTTCATCTTTTTTATTTATTATTTATTTACATGCGTAAACTGAACAGAAATCCCAGATTATGACGCGCTCACAAACTCTTAAACCTACTCTGTGTATTTGTGGATGTTTAGCAGGGATATATTAAGCCATGAGACTTACGTCTTCTCTTTGGTTTGAGGCAATAGAAAAGTATCAGTCCAACAGATATCAGAGCCACAACTGGAACAGAGAGACCCACAATGAGAGCAGTTCTCCTCCAGTCTGGAAAGAGATGCAGAGGATGTTTGCATTGCATACAGATACAATATAACTACACAAGATAAGTTTATTACCAACCTAAAAATAGTGTTGATGGTTCCTTTTCCTTGGACACTTCAGCAACAGCTGAATGTGCTGATGTTAATGGTTCTTTTAATGGATAGAGATTTTGTACAAGTGTTAAACAAGGCTAATTCTGTTTACTTATAATTCAGAACTTTGTTTAAAAGATGAAAGTTTTACCTGTCACCATGAAACTGTTTGGTATGTCTGTGTGCTTGGGGAAGGGTCTCGCAGTTTGGACAGAAGATGTAATTTTGTTTACTTTTGGTTGAGGGGCTAAAAGCAACACATTAGATTGTTACAAAACATGGAGAATTTTTTTAATTTTCTTAAGATTTGTCATGC
Organism: Chromobotia macracanthus; assembly: GCA_036877525.1. Taxonomy (NCBI): domain Eukaryota; kingdom Metazoa; phylum Chordata; class Actinopteri; order Cypriniformes; family Botiidae; genus Chromobotia; species Chromobotia macracanthus. The sequence goes on along the minus strand of JAZGTH010000027.1, from coordinate 5,230,466 downwards.
AAAAATCTCATAAATTTGTAATGGAGTAGAGCATACATACCCATCATTACCGAAAGTCTGACCACAGCAAAAGTTTCCAGACTGTGACCTTTACCAACTGCACAGGCATATAGTCCTGAATCATTTTCACTCAGATCGTCTATTGATACTTGAAGAACTTTTCTCTGAAAATCATTACTGATTGACACTCTGCCATCCTGGAGAAACCTTCGTCCTTTTAAGGTGTACATAGATTTAATGTTGCGTCCGGCTGATATTTTGAAGAAGTACTTTTGGTTGAAGATGGTCTCTGCTGCATAAGCGCATTCAAAGTTGACTGTTTGACCCTGGTATGCGCTTACACTTATTTCACCAGGTGTGCCACCAACAACTTATAATATAGAAATACACAGAGAGGGAGAAGCTTATTTTAGCATTATATATTCATCAGTAGGGTAATAAATAATGTTGACAATAAAATCCATATGACATAACAGTCAGTAATCATAATTAAAGTTATATAAAATGTGTTATAATTCATTTCAAGCAGTTGTTAAATGTAACTGAATGAAAAAGTGGCAATTTAGAAAGATCATGTTGTCACCAGTTCAACATTCTGTGTCATTGTTCATAAAAAGAGATATTCCTATCGGCAAAATATGTTAACTGTTGTTTTCCTCCACTGTTACAAAAATATGATGTTTATATTTTGGAATATTTTGTGACTGCAGATGGATTTGGTAACATAATTGAAGTACAAAATATTGAAGAGAGTGAATCATGACATTTAATTTATAATATATGGTAATAATAATTACTGGATAAAAAAATTAAATGCAAATATATTACACAAAGTCATGAATTCTAAAGTCTGTGACACTTTTCTGTAGGTCAATCATAATAAATACATAATAAATAATAATCAAAAATACATAATTTTTATGTTTATATTTGCATTAATGTGCAAAAAACATTAAAAACATTACAGATGCAGTGACTTCAGTAAGCTCAATACTTTTGTGTCTGGCTTTTCTATTCCACACAGTGTATCAGATGAGCATTTATTATCCAAAAAACTATTATCCAAAACCAAACACTTAATAACTATGAGTCATACCAAAAGATAATAACATTCTGTGTTTGTGACCTGTTTTTCTTCTGTTTTTATTGTACTATAGTAAAGTACCAAGGTGCCAAAAACTGATAAAAGTTCTTAGCTTTTTTTTTTTTTTACATAATTCAAAGTGTGACTGTTATCAACCTTACCTGAGAAGAGAATGATGACTATAGAAAGTTTGCCAAGCATTATTTTAAATATAAGATAAATGTAAGTTACTGAAAACAGGAAATGTCAGTATTCGTAGAGCAGATATTCTAAATCATATGTGGTTAGCTGGTGTTTATACTGTGGCTGGACTAACAATGTGTTACTCAGTGTCTTTGCTTTCTGTTTAACCTATACAAAATGTGTACACTTCCTGTCTTTAGCACACAAAACCAATTCCTACTTAAAACATGTTTGCTACCCCTACCCTGCATGTGTGCTAACAGGGAAACATGCAACTTACATTTTAAGAACTAATCATATCATTTATCGGGTACTTTTAATGATCATATTGACAAATTATTTATAAACTAGTGTTTTTACACTTGTTTGAAATTAAGCTTTTCTATTCCATTCTCCCTGTTTGTTACAATTATAGTAACAGCAAAAATGCTTTTGTGGTCTTGGCCTTAAAACTACAGGAAGTGGTAACACTTTTAAGTTTTAACATTAGGCATGTACTGTTTAAGCATTGTGTCAGTGCATTTGGGTTCATTTTGTGATTTTGCTACTAAACTGTCAAAAAGAAAATAGCACTGGCTTAAAGAATCTGAAGAACTTAAGCACTCCAACACAGGGTTTGATTACTGATTCCATTTGATTCTTCATAAAATGTACACCTTGAATGCTCTTAAGTCACTTCTAAGTGAGTTAATTTATTGTAAATGTGAAGTTCATGGACTAGACCGTGCTTTATATGTTCATTTGTTATTTTAATCAGTATTATATATTCAATAGCAATATATGTATGGCAATATATCTATGTAGTATTACTGTCCATGCTATTGTACAATTTGTCATGATATTACTGAAAGAAACAATCAATTCTTTTTTTTTTTAAATCAACAATTAGAGATATCAATGATCCACACACACAAGTATTGCCAGTCAAGAGGATCTTTTTAAAGTTGTTTTCCATCTAAGGGTGTACTTAAACTAGGCCGGGTTGCCTTGAACAGTACACAAACGCAATTGTCCCCACTCCCCTGCTGGCCTGCACTCACACTTTGCACTTAAAGTTCCAAGCCGGCACATGCTTGCATCATTAACCATGCAACCTTTTGTTTTGAAGAAAAGCACATGCATGGTTAGCGATCGTACTTGTCAAAGCACCAGACTTTAACTTTCTGAACAAATCTGTATCACTTGTATCAAACTGTGAAGTTTTACTCACTCATCTTCATCTGCTGTTTTTTGGATCTGCTGTTGGTCAAACTAACGGCTTTTCTAAGGGCATATCAAAACAAAGCAATGCAAGTTTAAGGTTTTATGTGAAATTTAAAGTTTTCTAATATAGATTTCAATAAATAAATAAAACACCACTTTATATATTTTTGTTTTGCTGTTTTTGCATAATGAAGTATTAAATTGATTGATGCATAATGTATTTGTTTTTTATTTATTTGTTTTATTTTTCCTACGTTGTAGAAATAGAATCCATCCAAAGGGCAATGAAAGAAAGTAAAGTAAGATTGAAAGAGAGTAAGATTTTCAGACAGTCAAGAATTATGACAACCCTGTTTATTTTTCACATCAAAGACAAGACAGATATGTCAGACACTCTGTTTGATGGCAACTGGAAAATCCTATAGGCTGCACGTTGTCAGTAAATTTGTTAATAGGTGCTAATGTTAGGTGTAAAGATTTTTAAGGAAAGGTATGAGCTGATATAGGTTAGACAATGGATTTATGATCGAGAACCCAAATATAATAACTATAATATATAACTCTAATATGTTACAGAATGTCATCGATATAGAATGTAATCTTTGGATGGAGTATAGATTTGGATGATTACGTCTATATACATTATAGCTATATACAGAAACTATACAGATCAGGAGATATTGGCAAGTACGACATTATTGAAGAGTGTGTTTTTACCAGTACTGCTTAAATTATCGGATTAACTGGAATAAGCGCTAGGAAAGACTGCAGAGCTGGATGTAGGTGTGGAACCACTGGAATTACTACGAAATCATTTAAAAACACACTGAGATTTTGATCCTTGGATGCCTTAAGTTTTGAAATGATACTGAAATGGGACTGAAATTCTAGTGCTCCATTGGCCCCACTATATATAGACTTTCTGCCAAGGGTGTTTTTTGTCCCCATATTTTTTAGCATTTTAATGTTATTATAATGGAAGGGGTCAGAACAGCGCCAATGCTTTTATGCACATCACACTCAGACACACACATATACACTATTACACTATTCACTTCCAGTCATATCACAAAACAAAGCAAATAAATCCACCATTCCCCAAACACACATCAACACCAACAATACTTTTAACAATAATAACAATTAATACTTATTAATATAAATTAACAATATTAATTACTAACCATTTAATTCATAAAACAAAAACATGCTATATGTTCACTTTTATTTAGGAGAAATGTATAGATAGCAATATTTGTAAAATAAATGTATCTTAGTCTTTTACTTGGATGGCATCTTATCCAGATTACAGTCACGTGTTCTGTACATTCTGCTGCCAATGGCTGAAAACACCCAGTAGAGGAATAGAGTGACACAGTTCTAGATAGTACATGTACTGACATTCTTCTCTTCTTGTTTTCTCAATTGCTTTATTATTTTATAGAATATACAGTTAGTCCTGATTAGCAAAAACCTTAGTTTGTCAGATTTTGATCTCACCATTTAAAAAAAGCAGAAGTTTAATAAGAGCAAAAGTGTTTAAACTCACTTGAAAGGAGATGTTGCAATGTGAGTCATAATAAAAGCTGCTGGAACACAACATGCAGACCTCTGTGGTTTACAGCTTGCCACGGCCACAGGATGTTGCCATCTAGGTACTTTTAAAGTCTGCATATGTTACATGATAAAGAGGGTTTTGAGGTAAAGGACATTGTCTTTAATTAAAACACTGAGATATGCAAACTACTCTCAGCTAAATTCAACTTTCATTTTTTCAAACTAATTGCCTAATTGTTTGGTACAATTGTCAACATTTTTGTGTTAAAGGCGATTTTAGGCAATTTTCTTTATTCCAGAATTTTTTTTTGTTATGCTGGTTAAAAGTCTCTTCACATCCTGATAGCAATCACTAAGTAACGTGATCTAAATATATTTATATAAAAATGTATCTTCTGTGGAAAGTGTATGACCAATATGTCCTAATTGGCTGTCGAACTATGTATGTGTTCATGTGTTTGAGGGGACATGGCTTTGGAGAGTTCTCTGAAGGGGGCTGGGATATTAGGCTTTCAAAGCTAAGTTGTTATTTATTATAAATAAATTTTATATTAAGAGCTTTTAAACTGAAGCTGCCTAACATGAGAACTAATGTCAGTCACTTACAATTGTTTAGACACTGATAAGATGAACAGGAAGTGACTGGAAGGTTTTGTGAGGTTTGTGTTTATGCGATTACTGCTCATCTCACTTGCACTTTGGACCTAATATTAGTCATTTTATTAAAGTGCATGTAGTTCCTGGCCAATTTTGGTGTTGTACACAATGAGTAAATGGACATTTACAAAGGAATTAACCTCTTTAAACTGGTCATTTAGTCATCATTTCAGTTTTTCTACCAACCACCAAAAGTTCCAAAACATTTTAATGTTGCTTTCATTTAGAGAGACCCATAAACACTATCTTAAAAGTAATCAAAGCTATATTTGTGCTACACTAGTGAGAATAACATCACTTCCTCTCTTTGCTGAAGAGAAGCAAGTCTTTGACTAACCAGCAGAAGCTCTTATGAGCAGGTTTAGGCAGACTGAACCCGTGCTCAGAGTCATTCAGTATGCAGTTCTTTAAATCCAGGCAGTCTACATGCACTGGGCACCCCTCCTCCACAGCAGTTAAGAGCTCTGACAGTCAGTCTGACCTCACATAATCTCTCCACTCTCTAGCAAATGGAGCAGTTTGAGTTTAGAGGAACAGACTATTTTGATGTCCAGGAAAAGCTTGTGAAACTGCAGTGGGTGATAATCCGGTTGGAATGATAAAAAAACGATACATACAGGAAGGGGACAATAGAAAGAAATATATATATATATTGGATTTAATGGTTTTACATAGTGAGAAAAGACCTGTGTGTTGAAGTAAATGATATCACAGGTCTGTAGAGGATGATGTTTCTGCTGATGTCAATTTAATGGTGATTATGTGATTAAGCGAGCAAACCAGTAAGACTTGTAATTTTTTTTTTTTTTTTTATATAGAGTTAAAGGATTGTTTTACGATTTATTCACTGGTGGGACGCCAGTGTTTCAGTGTGCCTTATACATAAACATATACAAATCTAAATTTGCTTTCTTTGTGCACTTTCCTGTTCTTATTGTGAAGGATACAGCAGTGCATGTTATTTCAGAGTAAATAACTGTGACATCTGTCACCTCTGAAATTATTTATTTTTAACTGACATTACCTGGGCCGCTCAGGAGGAGAAATATTGTAAAGTGAAATATTGTATAGTGAAATGCTGTAGTTGTTTAAGCATTGCTTTAGTGAAAGTGACATATTTGTCAGATATGTTAACCCATACCCAAAATGTGACCTCTGCATGTAACCCACCACTGGTGAGGAGTGAACACACACTGCAAGCCGTGAACACACACACTGTATAGTTTCTGCAGTGGGCAGCACACTACTGTGCCCGGGGAGCAAATGGGGGTTAGGTGCCTTGCTCAAGGGCACTTCAGTTGCTACCTGCCAGCACAGAAATCAAACCAGCAACCTTCTGATGCCCAACTCACTTACCAGTAGGCCACAACTGCCAAACTTGTAAAAGTTCCCCTTAACTGAAATCTTTAGAAAAAGGTGAAAGATTTATGAATTGTTGAAGAGAAACTCAAGCTTTAGACAACACTACTTGCAAATACAGTCTTTTAGTCCTTAGTTAACAGTAATTTTATTCTAATTAATGTTAGTGTAATAAGGGTGAATAATAATAGCAAATGATGACAGATATGGGAGAACCTGACCTTGAACGTCCACGTTCCAGTCAAAAAGCCTCCTTGAATATGTGTGCTTGTTTATCACTGTCCACTGCAACTCGGTTCAGGTCCACCTCTGTTGTGATATGACATGAGTGTTCTTATGACCTACATTGAATCTCAACGGTTAAAATTAACCATCACGCATCTTAAAATTAATTACACACCTCTTTTATTGGTTGTTGTTTCACCTGTATCACACTTCAGAATGAAAATATGTTGTAAAAGCCATTTTGTGTGGACTTTGTGATTGATAAACAAATAAAGGTTATAGCATGCATAATATGCCTTACTTGGTCAATATATGTATTACAGGTCATAACCAAACATAACCATTCTCTCTGTTTCTCATTTCTTGTTCTTTCAGCCCCTGACGTCTCTCTCTTTGGCAGACTCCAAGCTGAAAACAGACCTCACTATAGTGCTGAATGCTCTGGGCAGTAACAGTTCTCTGACGCGTGTTGACATCAGTGGGAACGGAATGGGAGATATGGGGGCAAAGATGCTGGCCAAAGCACTGCAGATCAACAGCAAGCTCCGGTACAATCCCAGAATTCCCTGCTTTCAGTGCTTCTTTTTTGAATGAATTAAAAAATCTAAAAGTGTTTTACTAACACTTAAAAGTGTTAGTAAAAATCTAGAGTGTTGCTTTGCAGTCTTATGCAGTGACTAAATGTGATTTGGTGCACTGTTCTTCAGGACGGTCATCTGGGACAGAAACAATGTCAGTCCCCAAGGTCTTCAGGATGTGGCCGCTGCATTGGAGAAGTGAGTATCTAAGTGACAGTTCGGACTGTTACCACCAGGTGTTAACAAAACTTGGTCTTTTGTAATATGATTAGGTCTTGTTTAGTGGCAATCTCAAATTGTGACATTGACCATGTTACAGTCACTTAGTTCAGATGATCTCGCTTTCATTGAGGCACACAAGATGTTACATTTACATGTATGCATTTGGCAGACACGTTTATCCAAAGCAGCTTACAGCGCAGACTTCACAATTCTCAGTACATGTGTTCCCCAGAAATCAAACCCAAAACATTTGCTCTGCTAAGGCAATGCTCTAACAGGGGTGCCGCATTTCTGTCTTCTCTTTCAATTTTCTATTTTTATCAAACTAAATGTGGGAAAATTGCTGGAATAAAGCTTTAAGATTTGTGTTCTAGGGGAATGCTCGTATGAGTTATTCTTTTGACTGATGGGATTGGAGATACAGTCTGATCCTTTGTCTGTCTCCTCCGTCCACCCTAATTTAAATCTCATTTGCATATGATCACCGGGGCTCTGGCATTGGTTGGCTGCTTCCCGCCAAATGCAGCTTAACAGAGAGTAATTTGGCATGGGGGAGAGACCCTGCGGTAGCCTGAAGGTAACACATGAGGAAGGAAACAAAAGGACGGCAATAATAGAGGATGGTGGCGGGGGAGGAGGTATTTAGGCAGACTGTTGTTGGGAAAAAAATGTTTTTTTGTCACCTTTTTTATCAACATGCAACTGAAAAAACACAAAAATGTGTGTTTAACAATGTCCCTCGTTATGCATGACTGATTCTGAATTGAATCTTACCCATAATACCTTTAAACCGCTGGTTGCTGGTTTTTGACATTTACATCTGTTTTGAGGAATAATATTCCTCACAACTCTTTGTGAGACTGTTCCTCATTGGTGTTTTATTGTTAATATCTGAAAATATTTATGTTTAAATTTGATTTACATTTAAATATGAATTTAAATAGTATATAATACATAAAAATGTATAGTGTATTGTGAAGGTAATGGATTATTAACTGAAGTACAACATGTTCATCACAGTTGACATGCTGGTGTTGTGCAGCACACTGTCCCTCAGCCACAATTTCCTCTCTAAGAATTCGATCTTATCTGTTATTGTAAGCTGAAATATTGATAATTTGGATTGTAGAATGTTTAAGTGGCTCTATTTCTCTACAACTAGATTATACTCTTAGAAATAAGGTTCTTAAAAGGTTCTTCACATGCCATAGAAGAACCATTTTTGATTCCCCAATGAACCATTTCAGTCAACTGTTCTAAAACGAACCATTTCTTCTTAGGCTTTTATAGTCTAAAGAACCTTTTCGCTACAAAAAAATCTTTCGTGACACAAAACAGTTCTACGGATGTTAAAGGTTCTTTATTGAACCATACAGGCAAAAGTGGTTATTTTTGGTATTTTTTTTAAGTGTAAGGTACTGTAACACAGTATGTACAGCTATACTTATGGTAGCCTGTAAGTATTCATTCAGGGTTTGTCTTAGTCAGGTGCTTTGCCTGTAAACAAGTCATCTTAAATATTTGAAATATTATAAATAATGTTTTTACTTGTGTGAATATGTTTCCACTCTGTGATGTTGGTTAAGGCCCTACTGGGTTGAGTTTCCACTATCTCACTGTGAGCATCACAGAACGAGCCGGTATCAGTCACCAGTACTTGATGATTGTCATCTAAAATTCCCTTTTTAATAGTGGAATAAGGCTTGTTCCTTTCATATCTCCCACCTAACGTACCCGTGTGTCAGTCTGCAGTGGGAACTTTCTCTGTTAGAATTCCATAAATATTGATAGGAGATGGCAGGAATGTTCTCCATTTTCAGAAGATCTGTAACCTCCATAATGATGTCATGTCTGAATCAGTTAGCATAAGCGATGGCCTTGTTTCACGCTCGATTTGTCACCCGTGTTGACACTGCTGCTATTTCTATTTCATACTATGAAATCATACTATCAGCTCCCAAGAAAAAAACTCAATTTAAAATTTGGTGGAGTTTAATAAGTTTGCATGTAATGTTTTTACATGAATTTCAAGTTGCACTAACTTTTGTGTATTTTAGATGTCAAATTTTTAGAAGGCAAAATCATTAACCTTCACCTTCAGAAGACACTTTTTCCACTTTAAACTAGTTTTGGGAATATTTGGCTGAATTGTCTTGTTGAATTGTCGAATAACAGCTATTCAACATTATCTTACAAAAAGTGGTTTGTTGTGCCATTGTACAGTAATAGATGGTTATACAGTTTCTTTATAAAGTTGGAATGTACCTGCACGCTCACTTCAAAATGTATTTTAATTAAACAAAGGTCATGGGTTTGGGTCCCAGGGAGCACATATACTAATAAAATGTACTAGAAACCTTAAATGCCCAAAACCTTAAGTGTAAGTCCCTTTTTGCTAAATGCATAAATGTAATGTATGGTAATTGTTTATGCTAAACATTATGTATTATGGTATATATTCATGAATCATGTCATTTTTCAGGATAATTTTCGTGAATCATGAGTCATGTCGTATCATGTCTCATGATATCAGGTGAAGTCTGGCAGTTCATTCCACTGGATAGGAACAGAATAGGTGAATGTCTTAGAGAGTGATCTGGTAACTTGTGAAGAAAAAATCAGACGTTACTTGTTTACAGAGCATAGTTAGAGGGGGGGGTGATGTTCCGGTGACTGTCCTGAAGGCCAGGGTCAGAGATTTAAATCTGATGCAGACGGCTGCAGGTAGCCAGTGGAGTGAGATCAGGAGGGGTGTAAACGTGGGCTGTTTACAGTTGAAGATCAGACGTGCAGCTGCGTTCTGGATCATTTGTAGGGATTTGGTTGCATGGACATTAAAGAGTGTCTTGTTTTTGTGTTCTTCATCATACTGTGTGTAACTAGCAATTCTCATTATCTTACTGTAGGAACTTCACTATACGTTTCATGCCCATCCCCATCATAGATGCGTCCCAGGCACTCAAAGCCAGTCCTGAGAAAACAGAGGATGCTTTACTGAAGGTCTGGAGCTCTGCTGCTTCTATTTCAATTACAAATCTAAATACATTCAAAAAATTCATTGTGAAAACATCTGTTCTATGACAACTGAATGAAAAATAAACCTCTCTCTCTTACTGTAAGATTGAGAGCTACCTATATAGGAACCATGAAACCCGGAAATATGTCCAGGAGCAAGCTTACCGGCTCCAGCAGAGCATTGTCACCACCACCACACAGCAGGTGAGAGATCCCTCCTGCCCATGTGATAATTATCAAATAATCGTCTGATATCAGCAAATGGATTGCATGGCTCGGATGAGTAAATATTGTGGCATAAATATATAGTCGCTTGCAAAATAAAAACATCACTTATCTCTTCTTTTTGTATTTTAATAGAGATTAAATAATCAAGGGGTGTCGCACTGCAAAAGAAAACACCCTCAATGAGAAATATTTTAATCTTAATCTTTTGCTTTCTGCTTAGATGATCGACCGGATCTGTGTCAAAGTACAGGGCCATCTCAACTCTCTGAAGACCACAGAGAAAGATGCCATCCAGGAGGATGTCAGAATAGCAGAGAACCTCATGAAGGATGCAAAAAACTCAAAAACAGTAGGACAATCTTATTCCTAAAGCAAGACCTATAGTACATTTCTTACTGTATTAGTAGATTAGAGTGATTTACCTTTTGTGTAATTAATGCATTTTAAAATCCAATGTACTGCCTTGTTAATTTAACCTTCAGCTTCTGCCCAACCTGTACCACCTGGGTGCTGCATCCAGAGAGGAGGTCAGTGCATCTGCTGTGGGGCCCATCCAGGAGAAACTGGACTCAATGGCTGGAGAGGTTGGACGGGTCATGGATGAACAGCTTCAGGTATAATTGGGTTGTCTGAGAAAACCTTTCATAAATGTTTTAAATTGCTATCAAATTAATGACCTCAGTCGGTAAACACATTAGCTAGCTGGATAGCTTTTTGCTGTGCTTGCATGTGGGCCAGTAATTTTTCATTCAGCCCATAACTGCTTGTAATGGCAGGAAAGTAACAGCAAGAGCTTGTAGCAGCTTTACAGGGAGTGTGTGAGTGTTTTTTTTCAACCCTCATGTTTGTTGCATTGACACCACAGACGTGTAATGAATACAAACAGAGCAGTGTTTGCTGGAAAGACCGGTAAGCCAGGCAAGAGCTCTTTCAGTGGAATATCCTGTGAAATTTAATATAGAAATATATTAATCTCAAAAGAACCTGCAACCTAAATATTTTAACTGGCAGAGTTCAATCTGTATTTTTTCCTCTTTATTGATTTACAATAATTTATTTTCATTTTAAGTTTAAAATTTCCCTCTTGGAATGCCAAGATGAAGTCAGGTTTCAGATTCCAGTTAACATTTTGGATTCTGTTTAATGATTATTCTTTTTTGTACTTTGTCTTGCCCACCGATAAGAGAAGTAATGCACAAAAATGTAAATTAAGGGACATAATGTTACCAAAAATTCAGGATGCACTTGTATTAATATTAAACTTTTATCACACCAAAAAACATTAACAATAATATTGCATATTATTACGTGTCATTGCATGTTATTTTCTGTTTGCTTGTTTTGAGCTTTTCTGTTATTTCTTGTTATATTTTTTAGTTTTTATTCATTTTTATGACCGTCCTTCGATAACGGCTAGAGTTAGTGTGAGCACTGACGGGAGGGGTGGGATGGGAAATTTGAGTGCATCCCTAGATAAGGGTAAAATACTCTCAGCCCAGTTGAACACATTTTACCATGTTTTAATTCACCAAAATTAGGCCAGAAAATGTGAAAAATAAAACCCTGAACTTTGTGTCTGGGATGTCTGTATATACAATTTTACTGTAAACACAGAGTATTTAATTATATAGTGTTCATTCTGCATTGGTAGAAAAAAGTTAGAGTATTAAAATCATTTTTGTTTAAGTTTATTGATCTTTTTATTATTGTACCATTCAGCTGATTGCTACTCTAGTCATTTGAAACCTTGTTCTATCCATGGTAAGGATCATTTGGCCATAATTTTCTCATTACATTAGGCAATTTGTGGTAAATAAATGATAACACTTGCACTCTATTCCTGGAGAACATTTAGAAACAGCATGTGATATTCTTTGTTCCAGCCAAATGTGTTACATTAAGGGCAGTGGCCAGAGCAGTATAATTGATATAATTGATGTGATAAACTGGTAGACAATACAAACTCATAGCTGAGATTAATCACTTAGATCAGAATGAATGTTGTTATAGGCACTGTGTGTGTTTGTCACTGTGTGTTTAAGAGGCAGACGTTATTCTCTGACTGAAATGGACTGTTAGCTCTGACTGGATAAGCACTCTAACCAATGAAATTAACAGTAAAACTACAGTAATTGAAACTTGAGGGTATAAGGATACAGAATTTCTAACTAGAAATCTAAAAGGAAGCAGTATCAAAAGAATTTTGGTTTACTTTCTGAACCAAATACTTTCTGTTTGACCTATATTGTAATAAAAACAACTTCATGTAATGTTTGGACGTTATGCCTTGTATTAGCACTGTTCACTGCAGTTTCATTTGAATGTTTGTCTGTTCTCATATAGACGCTGCTGGAGTCAATGGTGGGTGCAGCCGAGGGTCTCTGTCCTCACGTCATGAAGAGGTCCAACCTGCGGCAGGATCTCATCAAAGATGGCATGACCAAGATGGTGGTTCCTCGCAGTTTTGTAAAGAACACGCTGCTGGAGCAGTCTGGCATTGACATCATGAACAAGATTAGGTCAGAATATCAGTCATTGAGAAAGACTGAAAATCTGAAAACAATTGATAAAAGAAACAGTGGAAAAAGTCAGCAGTTTACTGTAACTGTTTTGAAGTGCCCTCACAGAACAGGAAATGAGTTTTAAGCTGTCTCTCGCTGTTGATATGAGATGATGGTTGGTGTTGACTGTTGGTGGTGTTTGTGTGGGCAGTTTTAGCTCACAGAGGCAGAATTTACCTTTACATTTATGCATTTTGCAGACGCTTTTATCCAAAGCGACTTACAGTGCATTCAAGTTATATATTTTGTAAGTACGTGTGCTCCTCAGGGAATCGAACATACAACCTTTACGCTGCTAACACAATGTTCTGCCAGCAGAGCTACAGGAACAATCAAAATGTCAAAACTGTGGTTTTCTTGTAACAAATTCACTCTCACCTCTGTTCTTCTTGTCTTACAGTGAAGTAAAGCTCAGCCTGGCGTCTTTCCTGTCTGATCGAATCGTTGATGAGATTTTAGAGGCACTTTCCAGCTCACAACAGATGCTGGTAAGATGATCTATGTGTATTACGTACTACAAGCTTCTACTGTTTGCATCTAAATGATGCATACCATGGATTTCTCCTGTGTTTGTATAAAGTTAATTAAAATTGTTACTGACCAAAACTGAGAACAGTTTTATACATTAAAAAATACAAAAGCACTACCATATTTTCTCATAAAATTAAAACATTCCATACAATGTATGTGTCTGAAGAGAATTTCTTTGGATTAAATTTTAATTTTCTAGTAATTATTGTCATTTCAAAATCTTAGTCAATTTTGTATTGTAATATTATTTTACCGTTTTTTTACAGTATAATATTGCAATGAATGTTATTTTCTGTTCATTCCTGCAGTTCATTTACATTTTTGTCAAATCAGTTGCAAACCTGACTTTTAAATATCACATAAACCATTAAGTACTGACAGAGCTAAGAACTGTTTTGATTTATAAATGATTATGTTTCTTGTGATTATGGATGACTGGTCAGGCAGAGCACCTGTCAGGGAAAGGGCGCCCCCTGCTGCAACAAGAATCTCTTGATTTGGACATTCCTGAGGAGAAAGTTCCTAAACGCTCCACCACAGAGCTGATGGAGGGAGAGAGATTGGATGACCTTGAGACTTGCATGGTGAGTCTCTGTAGGTTAGCTTTTCTCACTTTTTTAATTTATGCATACAGTGTAAAATGGATTGACAAATTATGGTACTACATGAGATCAGTCAACTTTTGTTGATAGCTTATGTTCCAAAAGGACAGTGTGCATTTGGATGAGACTGTTTTGTGATCCCTTTGTAGACTTCCTGCTTTTCGATTAGCAGGTACATTCCATATTTCAAGACCAGCACAGGCATTTCTTATAGTTGAGGGTGGGGTGGTTTAGTGGCTATAGTTCAGGTCTGGTGTGCTGGTTCACACCCTGTCAGGAATCAGAAGTCCCTTATGGAATCTGTTTCTACAGAACTGTTTAATAATGGTTTCACCTCCCAATTATCAAAACATGATAATTTTATCATGTTTAATTCTGCAGAATTACTCCTTTCTCCCTCTCAAAATTAGCATGGAAAATGTCAGCAGATTTCTTCTGTGCCTGATTCATATGTTACCACCTTTCTTCCTTGTGCTTTCACATACTCAATTAATGGATCTGTCCCTGTCTTCAGTGAGTGAAAACCTATTTCTGTCAGATTATATTGCAGTATTAGTGGGGGTGTATGTCCTATGCTGTGTGGCACTCTCAAAACACCAGGTTCCCTCTGTATTCATTTAACATACACACAAATTTCCACAGCTCTGTGTAGTTTTGCTGTTTGTAAACACTCTCCATGTCTACCTGTATAGTGATTAGCACTGTGGCTAAGGTCAGTGGTAAATTAACCAGCACAGATAAAGCGCAGTATGCAGGATTCAGGTAAAACGACCATGTCCCAGTGTGTCAGCTATAATTACTCTGTGAGGTGTGTGTCAGTCTAGGTCAACGTCAACCTACAGTCCTCCATTCCTGTCTTTTACCAACACACTTGCAAACATATGAACTAACACACACACCCTGTAGATCCATTTTTAGCCTTTAATGTGTAAATAGAGATTTGCTTATGGAATTATCATATTATTTTACTTTTTTAATGCAATTTAGTGTGCAACGTAGTGTGATTTTAGATGATATGGTTTATTTGTCATAAAATACAAGGTCAAGTTGACGCATTGCATTGTGGAAATCATAGTGTTCTCTGCATAGTGTTTTCTGTTGTATACTGCTGGGCACTTTTTAGCTACTGCAGTAGGTCATCAAAGTATTTTGTGCATGCACAAATTCACATACTACACATAGAATACATCCTACTACCGTAGTATGCAATCTTAAAGGGCTTGTGAGATGGTAGTGTAGTAAGCTAATCTGGACCGAGCAGACAGGGTTTAGACAAGTAAGCATCTCCTAGCAGGTATATAGATGAAGTGTCATATTCATGTAGTGAAGCAATATCTTTCTTTTTATCGTGTTGAGATGAAACTTTTGGACCAAGCCAAAATAGCCAGTCTCAGGTTACAGTGTGACTGCGGCCCCTAGGTGGTGATATACAATGCTACACTTGTTCTGCAGCAATGTATGGGCTGGTTCCATTCCATTAGCATTTGTGACAGGGCACAGCATATGACTTTTGTTTAGGAATGTACAATAGTGCATATCTTGTTAATAAACACATGATGTTTGCTAAGGCAAACATTACATGTTGCTAGTAGTAGTTAAAGTTAGATATGTTGGTATGGTATGTGGACATAGCCTATTAAACTTAAGCACATAACTTTTACCAAGCCATTTGTGCTACAGACGTGAAAAATATCTCAAATAATTAGAGGAAAGGAATACTAATAATTTTCAGTTAGATTTGACCATTTATCAACCACCCTGAAAGACCTTAGTAACCCTCTAGCATTCGGCAATACCACATAGCAATGCACTCAACACATCCTAGTACAACCACATAACAATGTGTTAAAAAACTCTACTACCTAGAATATCTTGGCAAAAGGCTAAAAATCACTTGGATTACATGCAACTGCATAGTAACACCCTGGCAACCTTCCTCAACACTTTGGCATTTTGAAAGGGAAAGCATCACTCACATTTGTTTGGAAAATGTAATGTTCTTATTTTAATTTAATAATATCTTCTAATGTGTCTGTTATCCAGTCAATTAAACCTTACTTTTTTGTGACCTTCTTCCTATCTTTTCGTCTGTAAATGGCACATTTATATCATTATGAATCTGTATCATAAAAGACTAAACAAGGCTCTTTGTATTTCTTTTCATTGTTTTCCAGTTTCTCATTTCTTTTAAAGTCTTGTTATTTCATCCCTTGTATCATAGTTTCAGATAGACTGCTCTTATTCTGTTAGCATTCTGCTTTATTTCTGTCTTATCACTTTCTACTTTCTGCTCTTTCTTTCTCCTGCTCCTCTTTCTTTTCATCCGTTGCTTCATGGAGACTTTGTGCTGCACGAATGTAAGTATCTGTCTGTCTTGCCCACTTTCTCCTCCGTGTATCTTCTCTGTGTGTTTGCTTGCTCCACTGCTATAAACACACAGAAAGAGCCCGGCTGTTTTCACTGTTGTCTTTATTAAGATGTTAGCAGACAAACAGTATCCCTCTGCTCTTGTTTATTTATCGCTCTCTTTTTCTCTGTGCTAGCAATTTACTGACCTCAATTCGCATAACACGGTAATATTTTCCCACCAAAGTCAATAAAAGATTGAACTCTTTTCTGTTGCAGAACAATTTTGCTTCTCTTTAGAATCTGTTTCATCCTCCTAAATGTATTTTGCTGTACTGATGCAGATTACATAAGTTCTGATTAAAAAAGTTAAGATGTTGTCCTACACCAGCACTCTTGGAATGCCTTTTGTCCAATCAGATTGAAGGACTGGAACTGTTGTAAAAACATATATAATTTCAATGAAAGGACATAGCGAAAACTATATTTGATCTGACATCAAACCCACAACTTGTGTTTGAAAGCTTCAATTACTGTTACTTTCACATCAGAAGAGGGGATTTTTCATACAAGTATTCATATGCAAGGCACAGCAGCAAAACTAGACTATATTCTAAGGTTTAGGAAGAGGGTGTGTGAAATGGCTTATTAAATGGAACTTTTAAGAGGGTGCACGTAATGCCTCTAGCTGCCTGTGTGGAAGACTACATGTGAATCACTTATGTTCCTACAGTTCACCCCCTTCTGTGTGTCCTGTGCCCTACATCACATTCACCTGACCAGAGTTACAACCTCTATAACACATCTAATCAAGGGCATAGTGTTAGGAACACAACAGAGATCCAAATGCGGTTAACAGTCTTTATTCAGACAGAGAGTTAAATTCAGCTCGTAAATAAACAGAAACAGATGCAGGGTGGCTCCGGCACAGGTGGGGAGGGAGAGAGCGGGGCAGTGGGAACCGGGAGGGTAATGGGCGAAGCAGGAGGTAGACTTGGCGGCGGACGGGCGATGAAGCGGACGGGCGATGAAGCGGGCGGTCAGGCAGGGAGAGCAGTAGCGGCACTGCGGTATCCAGGGGGCGAGAGAGAGATGGAGATGTGAAAACCAGGATGCGATCTGTAACAAAACGGTAACAGGAGAAAAACACACAGCAGGACAAGGCTTGGGTCTATAACAAAACTTGACATGACAAGAGGTCAGGTAGCGGTACAAAGGACACAAAACGAGAGGGAAATATAAAGGGGAAGAAATCAACGGGAAACAGGTGTGGGGAATAACGAGGGAACAGGGAAACAAGGGAACGAGGAAACAAGGGCGAGGGGAGACGCGGACGCTGGAACACGTGGCGCACCGCCAAACAATGCCACACGCCCCGACAGAAAAACAACAACACACACTGCGGTCCTGACACACAGATTTGGTTTGAACATTGGGGGTTTGTGAGTGTGGGTGTGCTTACTGATATATATATTTTTTTAAATGAGCTTTGTTATATGTATATGTATGTATTATATCTATCAAATGACTGTTAAAAAAACAATAGTGGAAATGATTGCACACTGTAACTGATTACAAGTTCAACTTCTACAAACTTATCAAACATGTCCTGCTCTTTCTTCGAATGCAGTGTTTCTTTGGTACTCATGTATAAGCAGTCCTGCACGGCACAATAGCGTTATATTTACAGAAAAACTAGAAAAATAAAGAAAAATATAGAAAATATAGAAAAATCTCCCCTGAATTTCGCCTCACGCACCCCAAAGAGGCACACGAGTTAGATTATAATATTATTATCATACCACTTTCTCAGTCTCAGCATTTATTTGATTCCTTTTAATTTTTGACCAGTAATTCAGAGTAGTATGTTGAGCAGTGCTTCTCTTCATTTTCAGAGCTAACGTTAACTGATCTTCCAGTTAGCAACACAAAATGCAAAGCAATTGGGAGTTACCAATTTGTGCAATGGAGGGGGACCTTTGTTATTTATTGACAAATTCGTACTCAATTCTGCACAAAATAACAATGTTACCAAATATATTGATTTTACATGTATTTCATTGAGCATAGCAGATATTGGAGGGGTTGTAATTGCTAGTTTTGAATATTGGGGGGGGGTTTCCTCCCCCATCCCCCCCACAAACAAGCCCCTGCATCTAATAGATCCAAGAATGGGCTGTAACTAACCATTTTTCCAGAAATCTGTCATCCCACAGGTATTTGTTTCAGGCCCTTTTGCAATGGGTCTGCCACATGGCTCACTACACAAAGCCTAATCAGCTACAGGCAGGTGTGTTCGCTTATGACTGTAGAGCAAACAGGTTTCCTTTCAGTTAGAAGGTGACAGTATATGTCGCTGTTAATGTTTGTTAACAATCTGTGTTAGTAACAAACAGTATTAAATTCTGCCATTTCTTTTAGTATTGAAAGGCCTTGTTAGGCCTTGTTTCCTTGTAAGTTTGTATCCTGCCATACACATATAAACATTTATATGCAGTTGAGAACATTTCTTTAGGGACGTCTCTCAAATGCTACATCAAATCAGTTTTAGCTTCTGTTAAACTCAGTATTTATGAAGTATTGTTGGACAGCAAGAACAGAATCACAGTTTAAAGCCCCAGATTAAAGTGTGGGAGTAGTTTGTTATCTTTCAATTTGAAAGTTGGAATCATCTTTTTTCTGTGCAGAATGAAACACAGCCCTCCAAAGCCACTCTGTGGTACATACTTGAGGTTTGTTTTCTGCAAATGCTGATAGCACCATCCTTTCCTGTAACAGCAATAATGGCACAGGCCTCATTTGAACATGTTTTGTTGTTTTCCATGTGGGGACTGTTAGGACTGCGTTGTATGGCACAGCATGTGCTATATCTCAATGCTTTTATCTCTGTGTTACAGATGACACCCAAGTCCAAGAGGAAGAGTATTCACAGTCGAATGCTGAGGCCAGTCTCCAGAGCGTTTGGTGAGTTTTCAAAGCTTAAGGGAATGCACTATGTATTAATATTATCAGAATGTGATGTTTTAGTTCGGGTTTGTTTTTGAAAAGCTGGCATAACTGTACATCCATTGTCATCCATAATACACATTTTATATAAATAAATATTACTTAAAATGATAAGTGAGGTCTGCATGTTTACATTCCTCCTTGGTTTTGTCTTCTGTCTGTCAGAGATGGAGTTTGACTTGGATAAGGCTCTTGAAGATGTGCCTATACACATAGAAGATCCCTCCCCACCTCCTAAGATGGAGGAAAAAACCCTCTACATCTACCATGGGAGAACTTCCATCTGAAGAATGTAAAAAACTACAACACTACACCAAACTGCGGCCAAAGAGGAATAAAAAGACCCATTCCAGCAAAATTCCAGTGAGTCTCCCACTAAACACACATTTTTTTAAATTTTCCTAAATACTAAACACATCCTTGTTTTGTAAGTGGTTGCCTGAAAAAACACTGCCATACCAACGTAGGTGTTGTTGTTATAAACTGTGGTATTCTGTCATAGAGCTCTCGTAGCAATGGCTGTCTGCAAGTCTTGACATTTATTGGAATTATCTTAACGATCATAACCCAGATTCAGTCAGCCCATCATAAGAAATGTATTTCAGCTTGACATAATTTTGGGCTTTGGCTGCTTTTTAAAGGCATTTGCATAACATGACTTGAGTTAATGTTGTTATGTAACTCCAGTGATTGGGCTGTGTGGAAAGAACACAGACTCAGACAGGAAAACTAGCAAGGTGACTGGATGTGATTTCCTGGAATCTAAACTCCTAACAATAGTTGTACTTGTTGTTATGAAAGAGTACAGCACAGACTCATTGAATTAATTTCATATCTTGATTTCATTCTAGTAATTATGTTCATACTAAACGCCAACAGACTTCAATAGCTGTCTGTGTGTATTTGCCTATACAGCAAAAAATATATATTTTAGTGTAGAAAAATGTATGCAATGAGTTGAATGGATGTGTGAAAGGTGTGAAATGTGTGAAAGGATGCAATCTGCCATTTATTTCATTTTTACACAGTACAGTGAGGGACGTTTCATAAATTGACCTCTAAAATTCTGAGATCAGTTTTAATTTCTTTGATTAATTGCCTCTTGCAGCCAATCAGCAGCAGTCCATCTCACGAAGGAGAGCAGAATGGCCTCATGGGAAGAGTGGATGAAGGAGTTGATGAGTTTTTCTCTAAAAGAGTCACCAAAATACATGACATTAAGTAAGTACAAAAATCAACACATATCACCAATACTAGAGATGCAATGCAATCAATACACCTTGCTTGCTCACAGATGGTACAAACTGTTCAGATGTCAACAACAACATTTTGTTAAGCTGATGCAATTCATCCCTTCAGTTATTTAAAGTAGAATTATTAAATGTACACAATTGCTGAGGCTGTTTTTGTTCCGCTTAGACAGTCAACCCTGAAGAGTTCTGAGTCTCATGATGGCGATAAGAAAAAAGAGTCTCGCAAGGGTGGTTTTCTCAACCTCATTAAGTCCCGTTCCAGCAAAGACAGAGACAAGGAAAAGAACCAGGCCTCTGCCTCATCTCCAGCCCCGACTCCATCCCCTGCTTTGAGTCATGCTGCTCCTCTAGCCATGGAAGAGCCCTCATCCCCTAAGGGCCCCTTGCGGAGCCCACCGCCTGATGCTAAAGCTAAATCCCAAACCCCACCCACAAACCACAGCAGTGGCTCAGAGCGGTCCGAGGAGCCGAAGACACCAGACTCTGTGGACTCTGAGCTGTCAGAAGGAAGTCCTCAGGGCAGCCGCAGGTACGGCGTGCAGGTGATGGGCAGTGGACTGCTGGCTGAAATGAAGGCCAAACAGGAGAAGAGAGGCCCCTTGAGCTCTTGTAAGGTTTGTATACTGCTTGTGTGAATTGTAAGTCCTTTGAAAACATGATCTCAGACTTTCTGAGTCTTTCGAATTGTTGTCATTATTTACTCCCCTTGTGCCATTTTTCTGCAAACTGTATTTAAAACAAATATCTGCGCTATTTTTATTTTTTAAAACTGAATGGGACACAAAGGTAGTATAAAATTAGTTCATGTGACTGGAGTGGTATATATAAGTTTTCTGAAGCGATAATATCACTTGTGAACAGACTGAAATTTAAAGGGCTCATGAACTGCCTTTTTTTATTTGTACTGTTTTCCACTTATAGTGTTAGAAAGACTTTTTTTCCTAAAAAGTTTCATAATTATTAAGTAATAGGCTATGTTCTACTCTGTTTTTATGCCTTGATCCTGAAACACTTTTTGTGGGTGTGCCGCTTGGTAGACTTGGAAGTAACTGCCCACTGTGAGACAGGAATAAACAAAATGTTACTCACAGATGTATTGCACTGTTCCTGTCGGATTAAATACAGAAGGCACAGCTCCATTTTTAATGTCAGCCTCTCAGCAAATTCTGTGTCAAACTGTGCCTTGTTTACAAAGGAATCCAAAGTAAAATGTTGTGAACAAATGGGCAGGGTCCTACTAACGTGATCTGGAACTTTATTAAAAATAAACTTCAACCACACAATCCTTATGCTGGAATCTAAAGGCAGGCAATGTTGTTTTTTCACAACCTGGAACTGCACAACAGCTTGCAATTCCCGAAGCTATCTTTACTGCTTGTTAGCTCTAGTAACCCAGCGTTAGTATCTCTAATTACCAACTACGTGGCATGCACTATTCGGTGGTCCCGGATAAAAAAAATAACTATTTAAAATGCAGAGGTGGTCTTTCACATTACTATGACATCATAATTACACCCTTTCAAAACGGGTTATATTCTGACATTATTTTCAAAAAATCTGTTTTTGGAATAACAAGGAAGTTTTGAGTTCTGAAACTTAAAGGATATTTTTATAGTATAACAACCTCTTAACTGTCAAATAAATCAAGGAACGTTCAAATTCTTAGTAGTGGTATATGGTGTTTTATGAGGACACAAATGTATATAGTGACGTGTAAAACAACATAAACTTTCTGTATCCTCATAAACCAAATGGCTAAAGTATACCAAACATAAACCAAAAATACTAAATGGTGTTATTTTTAAATTAAATAATGTTAAATAATAATTAAATAATAAAGGGGTGTGGTCAGGGAAAGGGGATTGAAAATTTGATTAGCTTGGTATAAAAATCATTATGTCTATAGAGAATTGTCTGTATGTGTGTGTGTGTGTATGTGAAAATACATGTCTAAACTTAGAAGTGCTCTCTTAATATTACACCTCATGACAGTATGTCTGTCCTTTTCAGACCCTAAATATGGCCCTAAAAATGGTTAATTGTGGTTGGGGTTTGAGCTGAACCTTTTCTTGATCCAGTATTTTTTTAAAATATTTTATTATATGATTGACCAACTTTGTTGTCAAATTATTGTTTATTTCTCCAGGTATCAGAGTCATCAAGTTCAGACAAGACTGAGGGAACCTCGTCAGGTAAATGAAGTGTGCAGTTCCCAAAATCAAAGTAATACAGTTACTGAAATACTCAAGTGTACAAACACAATGGTAAGGTAAATAGGATGGTAAATACCATGTCTATATAGTTGGGCTTTTATGGCATGTGGTTTTACAGTATGGATTGTATAAAGACCTTACCAAAAATGTTGTATGAACTCCAACATAGTGTTTTTTCTTTATTACTACCATTCATTCAGGTGTCCAAACATTTTTGGATCTATTTTGAATCCAATCACAAATTGGTTTGTGAATATTTTGTACTATTTTATACTTTAGAGTTGCTTAGTTACCTCAAACTTGGAAGGTTATTGTAAGTTATTAGTGATGTACACTGCTACAAGGTTATAGTTATGTTAATTATGTAGCGGGCTGATTGTGTTGGTTAATGGCTTATTTTAATTGTGGTGAGGTAATGTATACGGCTAGACCTTTTGTTATAGTACATATTGACACTTTCTCCTTTCTCTCTTCCTACGTGGCTGTATCAGGAAAGGGCAAGTCCCCTGAGAGACGATCTTTGGGAATAAACAAGACTGATGGGAGCATCAGTTCTCCTGAGAAAGTCTCTCGTGGTGCTGGGGAAGGCAAGCCTGAGACAGCTCCAAGGCCCAGGACCTCCACATCCACATCATCTCCGACCCCCATGAGCCCCAAACCCCCACCGCAAGGTACCAAGCCAGCTCTGGCCATACGACCTGCCATTCCACAGAAGCCACGAACTGGCAGTGTCAGAAGCATAGGTAAGCAGTAACTGCTTTGTTAGTAATTTAATAAAGACTTGAATTAGAATTAGAATGAAATCTAATTCTGCACAACTTTAAATAATATGCAAATTTTGAGTTAAGACATAATTAGCTACATACACAAGTCCTATTCTATGCTGCTTTATATTTTCTTCTTTTATGTCTGTCCCTCAGATGAGAACTCTGATTCACCTACTGGTGGTCCAAAGGGCTCAGGACCAGTTCCAACACTGAGGAAAGTGTCCTCAGAGAAAGAGGGGCCCAGCAGTCCATCAAAGACCAGCAAAAACTCTGCTCAGGAAGGTACAGATTTCATACCATGCTATGTGCCAATCAAATTTCTGTTCTTTCATAATACCATATATATATATATATATATATATATATATATATATATATATATATATATATATATATATATATATATATATATATATATATATATATATATGCCACACTTACACAAAGGGTTATTACACCACAGTTGTTCTAAGCTGATAAAAGATAAATTAAGTCTCAATGACAGACACTTTGTACATTTACTATTACAATTTGCTATTTATGTATTGATCATTGGAATATTTATATTTTTCTGTCAGTCATAGTTTTTGCATCCTTGCAATGTATACGGAAGCCCAGAACCGCAAGTGAAGAAAAAAAATAACTTTCGTTATTTTGAGTTAGTAAGTCGTTTTTTCGAGTTAGCGTCTCATTAAGGTTTGTAGTAATATTGATATCAGGCACTAGAGGGCAGAATAATACAGCGAATCTATTAAAGAATTCATTGTAGTTATTGACGTACTGTTAAGCACTTTTACAAGCTACTTTTACCACACAACTATACAGCTATTTAATAATGTTTACCAAATCAAACACTAATTACAGTTAACACACTTGCATTGCAGAGACGTACAGTAAATCTACACGAACCATACAACTTACAACGACTTACCTTTGTGATTCCCATATTGGTCGTGGCAATGTTATAGTTGAACGTTGTTGAAACTTTGCGAGTCCTAATGACCAACTGTTGTAAAGACTTAACTGGCCAGACCTTATTTGTACCCCTCACCCATGATTACTCATTCAATAATTATATTACAATAATTAATACTCAATAATTAAATAATTAATGAGTTTAATAGTAAACATACATCAGTATGTTCTATTATTTGTCCAATCTTTCAGAAATCAGTAAAATATATATTTACTCCCACATTTGTAAGTTACTCAATCACTTTTGCAGAAGAGAAAGCCTGTTCTGGAGAGGAGCATGCAGATATCAGACGTGCGCAAAGCAGACACTCAGATTTATGATCGTTGCATTTTCATACTTTTTAAACCCAAGTGTAATATTTCCCTAATATTTAAAAAAACTCGAAATAACAACTTAATATCTTGAAATAACGACTTAGTAACTTGAAATAACGACTTAATATCTTGAAATAATGACTTAGTAACTTGAAATAACGACTTACTAACTCAAAATAACGAGTTAATAACTCGAAATAATGACTTAATATCTTGAAATAACGACTTACTAACTCAAAATAATGACTTTGTAACTCTACATAACGAGATAAGTTTTAATTTTTTTCTCTAATTTAAATTCTTTT
The DNA here is from genome assembly GCA_036877525.1 of Chromobotia macracanthus. NCBI lineage: Eukaryota > Metazoa > Chordata > Actinopteri > Cypriniformes > Botiidae > Chromobotia > Chromobotia macracanthus. The sequence goes on along the minus strand of JAZGTH010000027.1, from coordinate 5,205,281 downwards.
TCTTCACTTGCGGTTCTGTGCTTTCGTAAATGTAATATGGACTGCCTCCTTTAATAAATATTTTGTAAACATTTAATAAGTATTACTTATGTAGTATTGTAATATTTAGCAAGTTCATTAAACCAGTTCAAAATAAAATATTTATTGTAGAGTAACTGTATTTCATAGCCGTCCATTGTCTTTTTCATTGATGCTTCATGTATCTCTGCACCTTCATTATTTACTGATCACCAGTCATCTTTGTCCTACAGTTGTCACTAATTTCATTTTATTTGCACATTATGGCCTGACTGGAAAATTTGCCCACATTCACAACATGCTTAACCTACATTAATCTGCGAAACCTGAGCTCAGCTCAAAAAGTTTTAATATTATAAAAACATAAAATCCAGTTAGCTGTATCCAGACCTTGACTGGTAGTGTTGAATGTGTTATTCCATTGTTCTAATGCTTTACTACAGTAATTTACAGTCATACAATAAATTAAAGATAATATTAAAGCACATGAGCCTTTATGGGCAGTCCTGAGACTGCTGGTGTCCAATAGCTGTAATGTTTGTGTGCTCACATTCATTGCTAAAGTTGGTCCTGCCCCTTTCTGACCCCTCGTAGACCTTAGTGTGTTTGAAGCAGACACTGAGCTGGACAAAAGCATGTCAGCCTCACGAGCTGGAAAAGCACAGCAGCATTCAGAGGAGGACAGTGATAAGGAGCACAGCATGCCTCACTCCAGGCCTGGTCAGACCTCATTACATTTCTGCCATCTTTATTTCTGTGGACATCAGATTAAGCAGTATTCACATACTGTGCTTTGGGGAGGTGATAGTACTTACCCCAAAATGATCTGATTAATTTTTTTTCTGAATGACACCTGAATGATATTTGTGACAGTTTGTTGTCCTTCCCCAAAAATCTGCACTAACATAACAGTAGCAGATATATTTACATATCACTTTTAAATATCCCTTTTAAATCTGAAATCCTGGTGTTGTTTAGAAAAATATGTGTGGTTTGTTTTAATGTCTTATTCTTTAAAAGAATATTTCATCCAAATATGATGATAAAGAGTGATACAGCATTTTTTTGTGACTAACAGATGCAAACATGAATTATATTTGAGAGATTCTGCAAATTGAAATCTTGGGTGAACTATTCCTTTAAGTGTGTTGTTTACTACTTTTGTTTTCCCATGTGTCTTTTAGAAGTTCCTAGCAGTTTGCTATTTGGGATACTCAATAAATAAACAGACTCAGATCAGGCTAATGAGCCCTACAGCTAGTATGCAGCCTAGAAAGCAATCATATCACTTAGAAACACTTCCCTTTTCAGCTATAGTGATCTAGAAAAGATCCTTCCTTCTCAAATGGGTTTAATAGTCTAAATAATATCAATTATCAGTAGATAAATCAATTATCTACCAACTGTTTAGTTTCATTAAGGGTTTTTGTAAAAAGGCATTGATTTAAAGAATTGGGTTTGGTCATAATCCAGCTGCTTTGTCACACCTTACTCATTATTGTTCTTTGTATCACCACTCTTCAGTGAGGACATCCGGGACATCTGACTCCTCCCAAAAATCCAATCGCCTGAACTCTGAAGAGACCAGCTGTAAGAGCAAAGACACTGCTACCAACAGTGATAAGGACTCAGGGCAAAGCAGCAAATCTTCTCAGTCTGGGGAAGAGGTTGATAAAGACTTTATTTTTATATGAGCAAGACCATTTCACAGTGCGTTTATTTCATCCTGCAAACACAAACCTCACCAAATGTTGTCATCTTTCCTAACTGTAGCATCTGCAACCAGGATAAGGAAGTTTGATCATGTGCGGGTTGGGAGTAAGTCCACGTCTGCATGCTTGCATGCTTATTTCTCTCCCTTCAAAAGAAAGATGGAAGTGCAGTATGACGTGTCTTGCTTTTGGAAGAGACTTTGTTGCATTTACTGAGTAATAAGTTAGCACCAGGGCTCAAGCACTGTTAGACCATGCGTGCGTATGTACGTGCGTTCTCACTGTGTTAAAATACCCTTTACTCCCTCTTAAAGCGGCAGAGCAGTTCTGTTCTGGCTGTTTAACCCGTAATGCCTTAGTCACACTGTACTGTAGCAGAAAAGCAGGACACAGAGCGCATTTCATTTTTAGCGTATTAAATTAAAATGTGGAGACACAATTATTGTGTTTAAGAAGTGATTGTCAGGTTATACCGGCTTCAGGTTCAGTCAACATTCCCAGATTTGTCCGTCCAGTGGTCTGCTGGTTAATTTTCTGTAATTGTAAAAGAAAGAACGATATCTGTGTTATTTATCCAAGTTAGTTCTGGTTACCAATGATTTAAGTGTTTGTTGCCATCTGTCTCATATTTCTTTGGTAGGTCCTAATTTTGTAGCAAATTATTTTTTATTATTTTTGTGCAAATAAATATGTGTGTATGCACATTATACTCAATATGTTGGATTCAAGAGAATACCTTGAGTAAACTAAACTGCACTGTTAATGATTTTTAAAATCTGTTTAGTGTAGGACTAAACCTAATCTGTGTTTAAAAAAGCAGATCACATATAATGTATTTGATCTTGAAATGTTAACATTTAGTGTGTGTGTGTGTGTATGTGTGTGTGTGTGTGTGCGCGCACTTGATCTATGTGTACACAGACTACACAGTCTATACGGTACTAATCACAATGCTGAAAAAAGTGAAAGTTGTAATTTTAATATTATTATGACTGATGATTGGTGCCACTATTTTTAATCAATTTTTATTTTTAATCAGCACAACTTTCTTCTTAATTGGAATGTAAATTTTGTTGATATGATGCTTGGCAATTTCTAATAATTTTGTTAATGCACACTGCTGGGCACTATGAATTAGTATTTTCTTTATAGGAAAGGGCAACTGATCCAGAATAAATGTAACTGAACAGATAAATGTAAGTAATCAGTGTTGATATAATTAAATCTTGTATTTCTTTAATTGTGTCTTCTCCATGGCAGCAGTCTCTGACTTGCTTTTTTCGTCATGCAGTATTTTGATTGGCTGGTTTTGGGGATTAATATAAGGTTAACTCTTTAAGGTTTTCCACTTACATGTATATTGGTCGTGGACATTTTGTGTCTAGTTATGTCCGTTCGATTAAAACTGATTTTACAAATCGACCATGTCTCTTTGTATCTATTTATTTTGCATACTTCTTTTATCAACCAGATTAAATAGCAACATTTTCAGTTTCCTGATTTCAACTGGTCTTTGAGACTTGCTACTATAATAAGCAATCTTATTGTAGTTGTTCTGTATTTTTACTATTATTATTCCTGTTGTTGTTATGTGACAAGTATCTCTCAAAGTCACTGTCAACAGAACATAAGTGGTAATTCATGATGTTTTATTCTTATCTTGCTAGTAGGTCTTTTAAAAAGTTCTATAGACTTAAAAAACGTTGTTTATACACCATTCAATATTTAACTCTAGACATTCCTATAAACTAAGAGTGTCTTCACGAATGATGACATCATCAATCACTGTGCACATAATAACGGCCATTATGACAAAAGCTATAGGATGTTTGGTTTTTCCATGACAACTGCTGTAACTTGTTTTCTTTCACATATGTGAAATTACAATTTTCATTCGACTCTCAAGTCGGATGGCAGCAAAAAAGACTCTGGTCTTCGTGTGTTTTCTCCTGGTTTTTGTGTTCTTTTGAAAAACGCATCAAACCGAAACGATCTAGATATTGCAGACGAGGGAAACCTCCAAAAAGCGCTGAGTTCATTGAGGAAGTAGTGAACACTGCCAGCACATGTCCCTCAAAAACTGAAGATGAACGCTTTTCTAAAGATCATGCCCGTCCTTTAAAATCATCCTTCACTGATCAGCGTCTCCATCACTGTAACTGAGAAAGAAATGATTTTACTCCTAAAGACTTCACCGATGAGAAGTTTCAGAGATACTCCGAGTCTCTGCAAGTTCATTTGTCTCTGGAGGCTGACGGTGAACTGTCTCCCGGTGAAGTTGAGATGAGCGATGTTCTGACTAGAGATCAGTGTAACCTGGAATACAGCTCCTCTTCTGGAAGTGTGATTCCCTTTAGCTCCTCCGGCTTTAGATTATCACACGCCCTTCATGATCTTGAGAAACCAGGAAACGTCTTGGACGAGGATCTTACCTCCGAAAAGTGGACATACCTGAACTTTCCAGAAGAAAGGCTGTTTGTGGAGCTGTGGGAACAGAAAGAGAGTGGAGGCAAACGCTACATGATGAAGTGGGAGATCGTCAATGATAACTGTGGTGATGGATGAGGACATCATGTTGCCTGCAGGCTCTGATCTGTGAGGAATCATACCCTCCTCATATTGCTTAGTTTTATCAAGAATACCATGGATCTGTGTGGGCTTTCACGGAATTGATATACATATGCATATTATAAATAGTTAATCTCTGCTGTTTTCCCTATTACTGTTTTCAGGTTTTCCTATCGCATGTCGAAATAAAATTTGCATCGAACAAAATTTTTCAAATCACTATATTACTGTAACAGCAAGCAATCAATGGTGGATACTTTTTGTAATGCTCAGTTATCAAATTTAAGCAATTTTAAAACAACTGCTAAACAAGTACGTTCAAATCTTGTTGAATAGCAATTTGTAAGCTGCCCTTTAACCACGAGTCTGCGCTTCCTTCAGAACGAACAGAACACCTTTATATACATAACATTTAATAGCAAAACGAATGTATAAAGAATTTACTTCACAGGCGGTGTCACACAAGATAACATTTATATGTTGTAAAAAGTCGAAAATGTTGCAAAAGTCTTTCTGATGCGTTTGTGATGTATGCTTTGCTTTAGAGAGATGATCTTATGGATCCTGACCCGCTGCTACTGATATAAATGTCCACACGATTTTAAATGCTTCTACGTCATTTTTTTGTTATACCAATCCATTATTTTCAATAATGATTCTCTCAAACCGATTATGAATTAAATTAAAACTGACAAATCACATATTCTGTATTAAATATTTAACTTAAAATAACAGTTGCCAGCTACTGCCAGAAGATGACGCTGTTAGTCTAGTCAGTTGTTTTACATCATAATATAATAATGCAATATAATGTCATATTTATCTATATAATAGGTTATAGTAAGTTTTATGTATGTTTTATACATATTTATGTATTACTTACCAAGTCAGAGCTGTAGTGGGGTCTAATGTGTCACAGTCTTCAAAAGAATGTTATTTCTAGTGTTATGTTGTAATGTATGTTATTGCTGCATGTTCCAGTATATGTCCTGCTCTTTAATTACAAAGAGTGAGTGTAAAGTTACAGGTATTAGGCCAGCTGCACACAGTTTAAGCATCTTTTAAGTAAGTATTGTCGTCAGACCACTGACATTAGTGGTGTGAAAGAGGAGGAGTTTCTCAAATAATGAGTCAGAGGAAAGTGGGCACATCTGCAGTCTCTCTGTCTGAGCGGATACAGCAGTTGCTCGCTGTCTCCCTCTGTATCACTCTATCATTCCCTTTATTTTTCCATCATGAACTGTGCTTTTGACAATCTAGATGCTGCTGGTTTTCAACAGATCTGGCAACACTTTGATGCTGATGGTGAGAACAAATAATGTTTTTCCATTGTAAGATTTTTCCATAATCATTTACAGATTTACTTCATAAGATATGTGTTTAGCCTTAAATACTGCTTTTGCTGTGTTCAAGTATATATCTGTTTAAGAACCTGCATTGATAAACACTTGTCTGCAGATAATGGCTACATAGAAGGGAAAGAGTTGGATGATTTTTTCCGACACATGCTGAAAATATTAGGGCCAGAGGTATGTAAAAAAAAAAAAAAGTAACCTTGAGATAAACTTTTGTGTGTTGTATTTAAACATCTGAACCTATGGTTTAAAATGTTGGTAAATGCAGCGAATAGAACAGCTTATTATTAGGACATCAATGTGGACTATCAGGTTTATCAATTTTTAAGCATCCATAATTATAAGATATTACACTATTTACAGTTTTCATCAATAAGTCATTTTGTAACAAACTCTTGTTACAAAAATGCTTAATAGATCAATAGCTTGTGCATATTCAAATATAAATCATGACTGTATCTGTAATAACTAATGATCTGCTACAAATTTAGTAGCATATTAACATTTCCAAATGTTATTTTAATTAAATTTGATTACATTTGAGCTGTGTATCACTTGAGATAATCAATGACATTGATAACTCAGGCATTATTGATTCAGTTGTGCTGACACTTATGCAGTAGAAGCAGGTCTGACATATTTATTGTACAAGTGAAGTCAGGAGTGATCTCTGGCTGTTTACACACTGGGATCTGTCCCCTTTCTTTAGCTGGGAAACTCTCACATGATACAACAAGAGCCACTGAACCTCTGTTTGCTTATTCACCAGCATGGGTAACTGCAGATGGTTCAGATAAGAGTATAATGCTATAAAGTACACAATTACAGAGCTCTGGTGAATATCAGATTGAACAGGACAGTTAGAACAGGAGTGGATTCCTAATGTATGTGCTCAACCCCCTGCTTTACATTCTCAGAAAAACATGGTTGATTTGAACCAGCAGCAATGATCAAACATTATTGATCCATGTTTAATATTGTGAAAATATATTTGCAGCCCCAGGAAAGATAAGCAAGGTAAATACAGGTAATACTTTGGGGACCTATATAGATTTACACTTATTCCAACCAATAAGTTAACAATCCAAGATTGATTTTGTAAAATCTCAGTCGTTTTCTTTCAATGCTGTCTGTTTTCTGTTTTCAATCTTAACTCAATATGAATGCAGATAAAAGGATATGTTAGCTGTTCACAGGATTATGTAGTACAAAGAGTTAGACTAGTAAAAATTCTATTTGTATAAACAAAATTAAGTTACATTATTAGCACTATTAATATTTTTGACACTATAACGCACCTAAGTTCTCAATAGTCTAATGTAATGTGGAAAAAATTAAATTCTAATTCTATTGAAAAATAATAGATTTTTTCAATTGTAAAGTACATATGAACTGTCTTTTACCTGTTGTTTTGGTTAAAACAAAGTTACCAACCAACAAAGTTTGGTTGTAGTAACAGTAACTGTAGTATCTGTAGGATTTTGACTGAATCTTGCTTACTATGGTAGATTTTTGTATGGGTGTATATGCATAACACTGATGTGTTTTGATTAGAAGACTCAGAAACTTGTGTAACCACTCAGGAAGTCAAGCAACACTTGATATCCAGGAAACGGTGGTTAGACACAGATACAAATTCATTTCGTGCCCTTTACATTACTAAACAAAAACACAAAGTTGTAATTCAGTCCCCAACAGTGGTGTTTATAATCCACAATGGTTGCACAGGGTTGTTACTATGTTTGTGGTTGAGCATTACTGTGGTGCTAGCAGGTTTATATAAATAAAGATGGGGCCAGATGGTCATTGTGTTTGGGCCTATCATGAGAACTTTACTGTTGCACAGGTATACCAGCCCAATGGCTTTGCTGAGTGATGATCATGGGTCTAATGACAGGCAGGTGATGGAAGGGTGGTCATGGTAACAGGTTTGTTTTCTTTGCTCTCATCAGGATAAGATAACAGAGGAGAGAGTACAGCAGATAAAGAAGAGGTTTATGTCTGCCTATGACATCACAGCTGATGGACGCCTGCAGATCCAGGAGGTACTTTTTTGGTCCACCTTCAGAAAGATCATGTTAAGTTACACAGACTAGAGAATATAATCGTTTTAAAAGCTTTTTAAAGTAAAAAAAGAACACCATGGTAAGGTCTAACCGTTAAACAATTCTTCTTTAGTTAGCCATTCTATGTGAAAATACAAAGAAACATTATTTTGAGTGTAACAGACAGTAGCTTTATGGTTTCGGGCTGACTGCACTTCTGTCTCAGTCATATCTACCACTGTAAAGGTGTTAAGGTAAAGTGTTATACTTATCAAGTTAACAGGTGATTTGGCTTCCCTTTCTGCAATAGGTTTGTACCGACAATATTGTTTGCTTGAGTCTCTAGAGTGAGAGCATCTCCTGTAAATAACAGCACCTGCCACTGATAAGCAATAGCAAGTAGCAAATGCTAAATGCTTTAGGCTTAAAAAAAGAACAAGCCATGTTCTGCCCAGTTTCCTGTGTGATCTAAGACCACAATAGTTTGTGTCAAAACAAAATGTATTTTTACATGGTGATCCAATGGTCTCAATGTCTCTTAATAACTGCATTTAATCAAGCTGGACTGCAAGTATAGTCTGGAATAGTTCTGTCTGCATCCGAGGCAGTTCAATGTAAACCTCAGATGGAAGGATACAAAGTTAAAAATGCAACACTTCCTGTGTTTTATGCACTGGGCATAAACCCAGACTTCTTTTTAAACACCATCAAAGAGGAAATGCAATGAAAAGACGTAAGGTAGTCTAACATAACTTGAAGCAAGAACATTTCAAAATAACTTGTCTGTGCTTATTTTTGTCACTCATTCACTACAGGATTTAAAAAGCTTGGCTGTATTTTATTGCTGAAAAAAGAATGGGTAAAATCTTAAAATGTTACTGGTTAACAGCATTTTTGTGGCATATGTTTTGTGTTGTATTTTTTAAGCATTGACTTGTCATTTCCAAAACACATTATAAGGGGGACTAGCCCTGAATCAACACTGATAGAGCTTCTAACTTGTTTTGCCTTTAGTGCTATACACACATTATCAGTGCAATAACCTCATGACCTGATCCCTCTGTGTTACAAGAGAACTCCAGTCATGTACCTGAAAGCACATCACAAATATGTTAACTGAGTTAGAACAATAACTTAACTGTCCTTTTAATTGACTTTAAGATATTGAAGATGGGTTGTACACAGAAGAGAAAGTCACTCTCACTTCTCTCTGATATTCTGGTTCCTATATAGTATACAGTATGGCCCTGGTTTATCCTTTAATGTAAGTCTTTGGGATTTCTATACTCAGCAAAGCAAACCTGTATAATTACGTCTGAACATAAAACACTAAATTTTAAAAAAACAGTTATCCTAAACAAAACTTAATCTGCTGTCTTTTTACATAAAATGTAAGTCAATGGGGGTCAAATTTGAAAATTTGATAGTAGATCAAAGAAGAAATACAAATACATTAGAAATACAGTTGAAAGAAATACAGTATAGTTTTTTGTTATGCGCTGAAGATGATTAGTAAATTTAATATGAATAATGTTTATACAGTCCACCAAAGGCTCAACATTTTATCTTAATAGAAGAATACAGCTCATTCTAATGAATCATAAATCAACTTGATCTCACTGTTGTTCCTGTATACAGTTATTCAGTGATAAAGTGGTGTGTTTTTAACTCCTTATGTAAGTTATAGGCTGTTATGGGCTTGTTTAAATATGCTGTGATTGCTGCTCATTTTTCTAATGGACAGAAACACAATTAAGAAATGAGAACACTACAATCTGGTAGACCAGCACTTCAGGTTTGTAAGGTTGTGTGTGTGTGTGTGACATTTCTGTGTGTATGTTTGGTCTTCTTTCTCCCTGCCAAGATGGCTGAAAACAGCACTTATACATTAACCTTGACCAAGGGAAAAAGCAATTACTCAAAGCATATTAAATAAAAGGCTCAATGTAATCAAGTAGTAGAAAAACCCAAGGGCAATGAAGAAATAAATGGCCTGATGGGAAAAAATCCCATTACACATTGAAAGCCTGTGCCATAGGAACCAGAATATCATAGAGACTTAGGTTCTTGGGTTCATGGGTTCTTTTGATTTGGGCTAGTAAGCAACAACCAAGCAACCACCCACAGCACCCCATCCACCTTATAGCACAAGCCTAAACCCATCAGTTACCACACAGCCACACCCTGGCAACCAGATCCTAACATTTAATTGGCGAGCTTTGCTTTCTAGCACTACTCGCATTTTCTACAGAAAATGTTAAAATCTAGTTCTTCTAAAATCTAGATGACAATGGAACATAATTTCCAAACAAATGTTAAAGGCTACAATTGTTAGGCTTTGGTTTATATTAGTACATAATTATGCTTTGTCTATATCTTCTTCAATATGCAGCATGCGGTTCACAAAAACATTACGGTAACCACATTGCAATGGAAATCACATTGTAACCACATTGCAATGGAAGTCATTTAATTTAATGAACAGAGACAAAACCCATTCTTGTATGACAATATGTGATGTTTGTGTATCCTAGCTGGCCAAAATGATCCTGCCAGAGGATGAAAACTTTCTCCTCATCTTTCACAGAGAAACGCCACTGAATAACAGTGTGGAGTTTATGAAGGTAAACTTTCATCACCACACTCTTACTTTATGTGTCTTTTACATTACATAATATTTAGAAGAAGGGAAGGTTTACCAGATAAACAAAATGTGAGATAAGTGACCTTTTGTGATCCACAGAAGAAAGAATATTAGGTGGGTTTGGCCCATTTCTAAATCTGTTTGACAAAAGAAGTGTTAGAACCCCCTGGTGTCCGTTTCAGAATCCTAACCAACACTAAAATGCACATTTTCTGGTTTTGAATATTTTGAAGTGATTTTACAGCAGTGGATCTCAACTTTTATGACTTCAAGGCCATTGTCCACAACAATATTGAAACCCACTCACACACACATACACACTTTGACAATTACTCCCCAGTAAAATATTCAAGAGCTTGGCATCCCTACAAAAATGATTATTAAAAATTATGTTAATTAATTATTAAATTATTATTAAATTACATAAACACTAACAAATACCTGATTTTTTTGATTAGCTTATTTAAATGCTTGTTGTATCTAATTATAAATCAATTAATTTATTGTTAAAAAATCAGCATTTTGTAATCATGACATTCGCTATAATTTCTTTAAATTACTGTTTACATATTTGGCATTAGATCATTTGCCACCCTGACACTGGAAAATCCATATTGGTCCATTGTTTTTGTACATTAGCTTGAAAAGCAATTTAGTTTAGTTTAGTTTAGTTGAGAAGACCAATTTAAAAATATAAAACACTTCAATTAAAACATAAAGAAAACAAATAAATTTTTAAGGAAGATTTAAAAATAGAAACTAGAATGTAAAATGTAAAATTAGAGGAAGATCTAATATTAAGAGGGAGGCAATTCCAGAGTCTGGGAGCAGCTTTCGAGAAAATCCGGTCTAGTTTTATAACATGAGCGAGGAACAGAAAGAAGGAGGTCATTGGAAGAACGTAAGGATCTTGAGGCATTGTACGGCACAAGAAGATCACTGATGTACTGAGGAGAAAGTCCATGTAAAGGTTTATAAACAAAAAGTAAAACTTTAAAATCAATTTGAAACTTTGATTTCGGATTTCAAACCCAAGTATAAAGAGTTACAGTAATCCAGCTTTGAGGAGATAAATGCATGAATAACAATTTCAAGATCTTTCTTAGATAGCATCGTCTTGATTTTGGCAATAGATCTTAGCTGAGAGAAACTGCTTTTAACAATAGCACTCATTGCTTATGGAAACTTAAATTAGAATCAAAAATGACACCAAGATTTTTTACACAGCCATGAACATTTGAAGACAGAGAACCAAATTGATTAACTATGTCAGATGTCAAATCTGGTGGGGCAAAAATAACAATTTCGGTTTTATCGTTGTTTAGCTCTAAGAAATTTATGTCCATCCAACATTTAATGTCATGCCGGCAGTCAAGCAGGCCAGAGAAAGGACCATTATTATTTTTGATAGGAAAGTAGAGTTGGGTGTCATTAGCATAGAAGTGGTATAACAGATTATGTCTCTGGATAATATGACCAAGTGGAAGCATATATAATGCAAACAGAAGAGGACCGAGAATGGAGCCCTAAAGTACACCATATTGTATTGGAGCATGGGAAGAAAAATAATTCCCAACTTTAACAGAAAACGTACTCCCTTTGAGGTATGAAGCAAACCAGTCCAACACAGAGCCTCAAAAGCCAGCTACATGTTCTAGTCTGTGTAAAAGGTTATTGTGATCTACAGTGTCAAATGCTGCACTTAAATCAAGCAAGTTTAAAATACAGCCAGAACCTGCATCCAGAGTGAGTAAGATGTCATTTAAGACCTTCAACAAAGCAGATTTAGCACTATGTAGCTCCCTGAAACAAGACTGAAAATTTTCTAAAATACTAAAAGCACTCAAGTAAGAAGAGATCTGATGGTAAACAACTTTTTCTAAAACTTTGGAAATGAAAGACAGTTTAGAAATGGGTCTGTAGTTATTTAAATCATGCTGATCTAAATGCTGATCTAAATTAGTTTTTTTTTAACAATAGCTGTACTGTAACATGTTTGAAATTAGTAGGTACCACCCCACTGACCAATGAACTATTAACAATGGCAGTCACAACTGGGCTTAGATCTGTAAAAACCTCTTTAAAAATATATGAAGGCAACACATCCGAAGGGCAAGCAGAGGATTTCATGCTAGAAACAATAATAATATGAAGCTAAGAGGGCGACACAGATTGAAAAAGAGAGAGATTGCTGTCGCAGGGGGGCATTTCTAGGGATACAAACCTCTGAGATTGAATATTAGACCGAATACCCTCAATTTTATGGATAAAATGTGTTAAGAACTGATCACACAGTGTGGTAGAAACCTCAGGTAGAACACTAGAAGAGGGACTTAGAAAGGTGTTAATTGTGCTAAAAAGAACCTTAGGCCTCTGAGAATTTTGTACAATTAAATCAAACATATATTTAAAGTGATTTGCCTCACTAACAACATTCTGATACTGCTTAAGACCCTGAATATTTGTATGATATTTGACGTTTGTCTTTCCTCCACCTTTCCTCCAATTTACTGTCCTTTTGGTATTAATCTTTGACAACACAAATGTCATGATTATGATGTCAGGCTGTAGTCTGTCATAACAGCTGAGTGTTAAAATGTTTTGTCATTGCAGATCTGGAGGAAATATGATGCTGATAGTAGTGGTTATATATCATCTGTGGAGCTGAAGGTAAACACACACTCACAGCTAGATGAACACTGTCATTATCAGAGTTTTGACCTGTCTCAGCTTAAACAATCATTTATTCTGTCAACTTTGAAAGCATTTCAAGCATGATTAACTAAGCACTTTTGATAATGTTATGCCTGTTCACGCTTCTCCCCAAAGTTTCCACAGAAAGGACAGAGGCGTCTGTCTGCTTCTAGTGACCTTAATTACTGTCAATACACTCACATAGCACTGTGGGAACCAAATTGGCTATTTAGTGATAACTGACGACAATTTGTTTGTCGAAATGTGTTTGCTCAGGAGCAAACACATTTACACCGGTATAGTCACAGAAACATTTGAGCACATCAAAGATTATTTCAAAACCTTGCAGTTTTATATTTAATCATCAGATCCTTGCCAACTTCTGCTTTTCTGTCTTTTTATTTTGATCGTTTTTATCTACATAAAACTGTAAAAAAATGAGAAAATAGAAAAGAAAAAATGTTTTTATTTCTCATGCCAGGGTTTCTTGAAGGACCTGTTTCTTCAGCACAAAAAGAATATTCCCTCCAGCAAACTGGATGAATACACAGATACCATGGTAACATTTCACTTGCTAATCTTTATGAAAGACATTTATGAATTTGTTGTTTAAATGAATAAAGTACTTCTACACAATTATCTTCTCCATCAGGGAGCAACTGACATTTCTTTTTTGCCTAATGTTTCTCAGTCTTGTTTATGATTATAGTAATTATGCTGTTCAAAAACCTTCAAAATGCTCTAAATGGTATTTGGCTCCTGTAAGACTGTATGATCACTTTTGTTTCACTACACTTGCTGTCAGAACAGGTAATTATGAGCAGTGTCAGAGCAGTGACCGTAGAGATGTCATACCCCAAGTCTTCTCAGCGTGGGGCAGTTTCTGTGGTTTGTTGAGTGATATTTATGCATATTGATTGCAGCTCATTAACATATCAAATACACAGCTTAACATATTTAGTACGCCTTTAGTTTTTACTGCAACAATGTAACTAGTTACATGATCAATACACTGTCTTGTTCTTATAACTGTACAGTAAATAGCCACAAAAAGCCAAACATTTACAAGTATTATTTTACAAGGTTTGTACCACCTTCCTTGTTCTGTGACAACCTCAGCTTTATTGAAATGCTCTTGTCATACAGTATTACACGATCCTTTGTGTGGATCTTCACCTTTTTCTGTGATATACAGTTTAGTAAGTGACAGTTCTATTGTAATGCATTCATGCCAGACAGACAATAAGGAGATTGGAGGGTCAGGCTGATAAAATGGATAACTTGGATGTACTGTAAGTCGCTTTGGATAAAAGCATCCACTAAATGCATAAATGTAATGTAGAAATGTATCTGTGTCCTGATCGCTGGGTCTTTTCATTACCTGCAGAAAGTTAAGTTGTGAATAATTATTAAATAAATGTCTCATGAAACCTTTTATTTATAATTAAAATATTTAAGTATCCATATGTAAAAAATATGTAGATATGCACACCTAATGTGGAATACCTGCCATGAACACTACAGAAGTGTTAGTTTATTGATTCCTGTTGACATTCAGTTCAGGCTTTGTTTCTTTTTGTTTTTGCAGATGAACATTTTTGACAAAAACAAAGATGGCAGATTGGATCTGAATGACCTAGCTAGGTGATTTTAGTGCTAACACCTTTTTTGCACATGTAGCTGTTTAGACCTTGACAGTGTGTGTGTTAAGATAGTTTGGTGTTCTTCCAATGACATTGAAACAGTGGTACAGTGTTAATCACAGGTTGCCTCAAAAGCACTGCAGTGCACTTGATTTTTGAGAAATTTCACAAAGTATCTGTGCAATACACTCTGAATCTTAAAGTCTGAAATCAGAAACCAAACTTTATTAATCTTTAGTTATGTAGTAGCTGTATTTATTGTGTAAATATTGTGAGTGTAATATTGTGTATCTCCTCAGAATCCTGGCTCTGCAAGAGAACTTCCTGTTACAGTTCAGAATGGATGTTAGTGTTTCATCTCTGTTGTTTTTTACTTTCCTTGTTTGTGATTCCTTAATGTAATAATCAGTTAAAAACCAATGCAGGCTGCAAAACATCTCTATTTCCTGTCCCCCCCCCTCAGGCCAACAGTCAAGAGGAGAGAAAGAGAGACTTTGAGAAGATCTTTTCCCACTATGATATTGTAAGAGCTCTTCTTTTACCTTCCTGCTGTTGGATTCATTGATTAACACTAACACTTTCTGAGGCCATGCAACTGTTAATGAATGTATCCTTATATCTGTCAGTAAAAACAAGAACATAAATTCAAAGATCAATTATAAAGAATGTTAAGGTAAGGTGACAATTAATCTTGCATTCTAGACTAAGACTGGTGCTCTTGAAGGACCAGAGGTGGACGGATTTGTCAAAGACATGATGGAGCTTGTTAAGGTAAGTAAATAGATCTGCATTTAGATCTTTTATAGATACTGTGCAAAAAAATTGTTACATAACAGCTTTAACCTATATACCAATGAACATAACATTCTCCTGTATTATTTTCCTCAACTTCAGGTTCAGATCGCTACATTAACTCATACATTCCACTTTGAACCATTTCTGCTAGAGACATGATACCTCAAGTCATGTCGTTTGTTTGCTTGTTAAGGAGACTTCTCACTTATTCATTTTTATTGCATTTTATTGTGATTTTCATATGCCAGACAACACAAACAAAAACTCCTTTAAACTTACATTAAAGGAGAGACCTGAGTCTTGTATAGGGACCACAATATGAAGTGATGGGGTTATATGGGTTCCTTTGACTTAGGCCAGTAAGCATCCACATAGCAGCACACTGGTAACCATCCAAATGTTTTGCTTTGGAATGAACCACCCATTTTCTTTAGAAAATGTCAAATACTAGTTCAAAAGCACATCAACAGTAAATCTTGTCAATGACAGCTGTTTTGGTATTCTGACTTTTTCACTTTTGATATCTATTTGTTCCATCGCCGTCTTCTGTCTCTCAGCCAAGCATCAGTGGAGCTGACCTGGATAAGTTACGTGAAGTCCTGCTGCGTCATTGTGATGTTAATAAAGACGGAAAGATCCAGAAGAGTGAGCTGGCCTTGTGTTTGGGGCTGAAGCTGAAACCATAGTCTTCATAGTGGAACGTAAACTTCTCATATCACTTTTACTACAAAGTACTAAGTTGTTTCCCAGTTTGCATTATGTGTTATTGTGAAAACAATTTTTAAAGGTACTTAATAATTACTTAAATACTTAAATCTCACTTTTTAAATAATCTACTTAAGCATGTATAACGAATTAGAAGTGACTTAAGGAGACCTGTTATGTGTATGAATTAAAGCATAGAAACATACTTTGGTTACTTGTCATGAATTTATTTAAAACACAATTCAGAGGAAGCGTTTGTATCTTTTTGCCTTTGAAACTTCATTGTTTATTTGAAAAACTAGTCCATTCTTTTATAATTATCTGAAAAGAGGCAGCACTTTTTTATTATTCCAGTTAGTCAAACACAAAGGATAGAATATTCTTAGACATTTAATGGAACACACAGTATGGACCTTATAAAAACTCACACCAAACTTACACTGGTTTAGTTCTATTCATTGTTTCTGTTTACTGCAATAGTCATGTCTTTGGCAAACAGATGCTCCACTTGTGTACTTTGTTGTCTTGTGTACAAATGACTGCTTTTTATTTCCTGTTTGTATATGGTTAACAAAATTATAAAACATTTTGTTAAATCAATTGAACTTTTAGCACAGGGTGTAGTAACACATTCAAATACCCCCTTACTGTGAGATAATGGGCAGAGAACTGTATAGGGTAGAAATGAAAAGAGAATTTTCATAACACTGCTTGCATTTTGGCCAGATCATGTCTCCATATAAAATGGCAACCATCATCTGGACAGAGTGGAAAGATTTACTAATTGAAGTGGGCAGCAGGCGAATCAATGAGACATGTATATACCTGAAGCAGAAAACAAAACAAATTATAGAGGACACATCTGTCCTCTATCCATTGGCTGAAGCCTTACACATTAAATGAGCTCTAGTCTGCAACAGGGTGGATCTCATGAAAACATGACCAGTCATTGCATTTTAACACAAAACCAAAAGAAAAACAAAGTCTGGTTTTAAGATAAATAACAGTTAAGGGCATTTTACCTTTAACCTCAAATTCTCATACAGAGAGTTTTTTTAATTTAAGAAATATAAGTATTAATAAGATGTTTTTTGTATTATGGCAATGAGAATAGAGAGGGGTTAATGCATTATAATTCTGCATTTATAATTTGTTTGTACAGTGAGCCCTGAAATTTACATGCAGTTACACTTCTATCATTTTGTTTTGTTGTTAAAAGAAGGTAAACAACAATACCATCTATGCTAATATTTGCAGCATATTTGCAGTATATATCTGTAAATATTTGCAGATATAGCCACTCCACCCTGCTTTAGATTGTGGATATACTCAGATCCAAACCCAGGAGTAAGGTGCAGCTCTTTACATCCATATAACTGGACAGACCATAAAGGACATAATTAATTGTGCTGCACTCACAATCTCCCATCTGTGTTATTAAATGAGTCTGACCACTGCAGTTAACAGACATATTGCTTTTCAGCATGTGCTTCCCTCAATGGAGAACTAATTATAAACTAATGCTTTTGTATAGAGAGACCTGGTGTTTTCCATTTCTAGTGTTTGGTATCCAGTTACTCTGTATGAGAAGATAGACGTGGGTTCATCATGTAATTTATGGGCTTCATGTGTAAGACGATTTCCGATCCGGCCAATTAATTGATTTATCAAAATGTATTATTTTGTGTTTTACTGATGATCACATGAACAGACAAACTAGGACTTTCCTAATCTATGGTTTAAAAAATATAGAATATGGTAGTGAATCAGGGCCATCTCCACCACTGTTATTAAAGACTCTTTGCTCAATATGTGCCTTTTTGTGACCTCTGGTGTTGTTAAGAAGTGACCACGCCAAACACATTCTTCAACACATGTATGCTGATAAATTTTAAAGTCAAGAATCTACAGTAAATACGTCTATACATTTTTAAACTTATGACACAAATCATGTCAAAGATTAAAATAACTTTTACTTAGACCATGCTTTAGCATGATATCTAGCTTGTGTCAAAATAACAGTTTCTACAATTGTTTTATTTCGACATTAAGAGATTAAAGATTTTGTTTATTTATTTTGCATAATATCAAGTCAACAGAGTTTTGTTGTGTATAATAATACTAAATAATTGTAGTAAAAAATGTAGTAACTTTTCTCAATGGTAATTGTTCGAAATTAGTTGTAATAAGATATGTCACCACTAGATGGCGAGAAATGCTCTTTGTAACAAATTACAAAACAAGTGATACGATTCGAAAAAAATAAAACACTGTGAAAAATTAAAAAAAGAAAGAAATGGCAATTTTGGCCAACAAACCAAGTTAATAAGTCGAAACCCATTGTTAATAATATAATAATATATAAATAAATTATATATATTTAAAAAATAATGTTTATAGTGTTTATTTATTTATTTATTTGCATCTTAATAACTTTAAACCTCTTTGTTTGATTATTTTAACTTGGCAACAAGTTGATTAAATTAATCTTTTCTATTTTGATAACAATAACTGTCCTTTTTCTGTCCAGTGCTTTAAGACGGTATTTTTGTCTCTAAATAAGACGGCTCTTAAAACAATGAGTCATTTAAATCATTTTATACCCTTTATCTTATTTTTATTTTTTACCGTTTTATAATAATTGCATTGTAACTGACAAGTGTAAATAGATTTAGGATGTTAGTCTAACAAGAACATAATACCAATACTTAAGGGGCGTTGCTATACGAAGGCGCGCATGGAGGAGCAGGGAAGAAGAGGCGGGGCGATACTAAGGCGCGCCTGAGGTTCAGCGCACACTTGGGTGTGTGTACAGCTGCGGCTGCGAAGTGACTGAGCTGCAGTTCAGCTTCAAATACTCGTATTGTTGTGTTTTCAGACGCTCAGCTGTTTAAGATCGGACTCAAGAGTTTGGATCGGAATCGATTTCGGATAGTCTGTGTTTATTGTTTTCTCTAGACGGACACGTATTATTATGTTTCTCAGCCCAGAGTCATGGAGTGTGTGTTTTGGTGGGGCAAAGAGGGACTTTTAAATCTGCCTTTGCCCTATTGCACCGGCTGATCCTGATCGCATACCCGTACAGAGGCTGGTTTTTATTTCAGATCTGTTTTTATTACTCTGGATTCTAAGCTGTTCTCATTTATATATAAAAGGAACCGCGACTTATAAAAAGACTATTAACTTATTTTTAAGAGCAGATGATGGAGGCTGTGATTGAAAAAGAGTGCAGTGCTCTTGGCGGACTCTTTCAGACTATTATCACAGACATGAAGGTAAAATACGATTTGTTTGCTTTCTGTTTTCCATGCATAGTGTGGTAGACTATGTAAACAAACTCGGGTGCATTGGAAAACCAGTTGCTTTTCCGTGCAGTTTCAAGCAGTAGCTAGAATTCGTATTTTACCCATGCCTTTATGTTTTTGTAATCACATCTAACCTATGTATTGTTGCAATTTTTCAATCCAGCGTGCATGCAGCTGTTTGTGTGACACTGTTTGTACTGTATTTTTGGGTCACAGATGCAATTAAATACATGATATGCCTTGGTCATACTGACCGGTTTTTAGTCTGTATGAATTGACTGGCTACAGTCTGTTGTGTCTGTGTTAGGCTGTGCGCCTCAATGCACTTCAGATTCCCCTTGGAATCGGATCAATCCATTCATTATTAATCGTGAGCGTCTAAGTCATCTGAAATCTAGGCTTGTATCAGTGGTACAGCTAGTATACACATTTATTAAGCTTGCCAAATGTTTTAAGGGTTCTGCAGACTGTAGTACACCTGTTCTATAAGTAAGGAATGCTGGAATTCTGTTGACCTCAGAGGTCTTAATGGGGAGAGCTAAATGTGGAGGAATGACAGCTGGTGGGTATGTAGTCCATGTCATTGTAAGGAAATCAGACACAGTCTTAATTAATCATGCATTGTCATAATTTCTATGCCAGACCTCTGTATTATGTGATCTCGTACAGTATATGATAATAATGGCAGATATCAGAGATGGCTTTGTAGCTTCTTATGCAACTGTGTAGATGGACCTGAATTTGTCTCACTGTAAAAACAAAAATTAGTGAAGCTGGATCTCTGTAACCACCAATTTGTGTACATAATGTCATGTACACAAATTGGTGTCACCTTTCATGTCTCTATTAATGGTGGTGATAAGTTAGCATTTTTGTTGTTCTTGAAGTCCATAGAAATAGGTCAGTCATTTTATCCTAACATCAAATAAACAAAGACCTGCATGAAAAACTGATGCAAAAAGTATCACCTTGGCAACCTGTTTGTATAGTATTTATGGAAAGTCTATTGTATGTGCTTCTTTGCTGTTACTTAGTGATGGGGTTAGTTACCAGGTCTCTAAAATATTTATCAGATGTTGTGAGAACTTGCCGAACAGACCTTTCATGGTTTTCTAGTTATAATTTCTATATTTCTATTGGTCTATATTTCATCATTGTCTGCCTTCTGTACACAATAATGTTTGATCAGGTGATTCATTTAGTTGGTCTAGAGAAACTGCGCACTCTTGATCTATTTGAGTTATTTGTCCTGTCTGCTCATGAAACAAAACAGTCAAATGTCCTACAGAATTTGAATACACTCAAGAATTTGCTTCCATATAGTACAGAAGTCCATTAATCTTGTAGTTAAAGGGGAAACTGATCTCAAATCAGTATGTCACGTGAATGTACTTAAGTGCTCTCTGATAAGGTAATTCAAATTAAGGGTTTGTCTGTAAGAACTTTATCGAGTCACGGGATATGCTACTTATCTCTGTTCCCATATGTGGAAGTTGCATATTTGTGCATTGAAAAACCCATTGAAAGTTACCATCAATGCAAGCTGACCCATATGCTCTACAAGGATGTTTCGAAAATTTGTTGGTTTAATGTTTCAGTAAGTTGTTCACCAACAAAAATGCACCAGAAAGTAACTTGGTACTACCATGTTATTTGTACATGGCCCTTTGAAAGGACATTCTTTTGTAAATGTGCATGAATGTATATAATCGTTCAGTCCCATTTGATATATCAAAGCACCTAACACCATCTTCAAACCGTAGTACAAGCACAGTAGGTTTTTTGTGAGGGTTATTAAATTGATTACTATATTTACTGACTAAAGTTGTAATTGTGGTAACAAAGCCAATGAAAAAAATCCTTTCATTTGGAACCGTTGTGTCACCTTCAAAGACACATTCTCCTTCACCAGATATTTGTTATGTGGTCATTGAAAGTGCAGTGATGTTCCATTAATCTCTTTTTTGTCTTCTGCTTCTACAGAGCAGTTATCCTATCTGGGAGGACTTTATCAGCAAGGCTGTGAAGCTGCAGTCTCAGCTCAGGTATGAGTCTCATTTTTTCGTATGTTTATGATTACCTTTGCTCTGGGTGTGGAAAGGAGCGGTACAAATTGGGCTTGTTTGTCATATTTTTTACGGCTTTTGTTTTAATGGTTAGTTTGAGGACTTAAGCCCTGAGGAAAGATAGCCATTGCTAGATCTTCTTAAAATGGAGCCGTTTACCTGTGTAGAGTTGAGACCCTCACTTAGAGTTTATGGCTGTAATTTGTAGCCTGTGAATATCTGCAGTTGTCATTAAAGCCCTATCTTGTGTTTCTACTTAAGCTGTGAAGAATGCATGACCCTCCTCAGCTCAATGCATGTGCGAGGTGCATGTCTGGGCTACGTAGTCTTTCTACACTTGTACTTGTTCCGTTGAACCTCAAACAAACTGGTTTTTGAAGCAATTTAGGGCTGTGATTATGAAATAATAAATCGATCAGTTGCGTACATTCTTGGAACGTTGGCAGTGATTGCCTCTCTAAGACTCCAACTCCTCTGAATTATTGTTCCTTACAATGTAAACAAAGAAAAAGAGAAGCCAGAAGAAGTAGAAGCCAGTTAATGATGTGTTTATACTCTCAATAATACTCTTATCATGACATCAAGCATTCACAGCATTGCTTTAAAGTCCACATATGGGTTAAAATGGCCAAATTGGTTCTTTGGAATGTAAAGGGTGCTGCGGATTAGGCCTCATAAAGTTATACCACTGAGGGAGTAATGCCGATCGCAGGGATAGGTTTCCTTCATGTGTGTTGGTGGACGGAGAGTTTTTATCAAGCCATGAAATATTATTCATTTAAACTGTAACAAATACACTGAGAACCTTTGATGTGTCTTAGCTAAATATCCACTAAGCAAATGTTATACTCGCCAACATGCCTACTTTTTAAAATGATATTCAGAAGAAAGCTTTAAAAAGATACTCCAGAAGCGAATGCATGAGGCGGTCGTTTGACTTTAACTGTGTCCTCATATGTTGGTCAGTCATACCTATTTAGTACCTCTGCAACTTGTTTTACACAAGCAGTTGTACATATGTTGAAATTTCTTCTTCAAACATGTCTCTTTGGTAAGGTCAGGCCAGAAATAAAGGTCAAGAACAACATTATGCTCAGACCAACAGCCTGTTTAAAGTTCCAAACTTTGAAACAAACTTTATGTAGTTTTGACTGTAACATATTGAACATTATCTTTGTTTTCGTTAAACTATAAGCCTTCACAATCTGTGGTATGGGTCTTACAGAAACAGAAAGTGCTTTGAAATTTGATGTCCTTTAATTTTAAAAGGCCACCTCAACAAGTTCATGCTTTACACCAAATGTTGGATTGGGTTAGTTCAGTTGTAGGGTGACATCTTAATTAAGACACATATGGCAGGCTTGCATTATTTTGATGCCGTTGCTTTTAATTCAAGACTTTGTTTATAGTCCCCTCACGTAGAATACTCCCTAGTAAATGTCTTTGAAATTTTGGAAGAATTGGGGAACCTATCTTGTAAGAGGCCTAAACTGATGGTTAAGGTTCATCTCAGGCAGTAGATGTTCTGTGATCTGTGGCTGTAATGTTAGGGCACTGGGAATGCCGTTGCAAGTACCTAATGAAATGGCTCATGCTCTTTAATCACATCCTTAATTTGTTCCAAAACTTTTTTTTGGGTTGTCTGTATATTTTGTGGCTGAATATCTTGTCTTATTTCCTGTATGATCCCACCACACCGACAGTTCTCAAATTTAGCATGAAAATGATTCAAAACGCCCCTCAATCCATGGATTCTTTTTCCCCTTCCCGCTCTAATTTGTATAGCAGCTGCTTCTTTTTCTACATGTTTTTCTTCTAGTTTTCTTTGCCACTTTAACTTTTGACACATTCAGTTGTGAACCCAGTGCCCTCAAAAAGCAGTTTGTGTGGGGCTGTTTATGTTATGTTTAATTATTCCTAGTGACTGTATTGTTGTATCCCACATGAACCCAAACCTTGACGATACTGAATTATCTGACATACTGTAGTTTATATTTCTGCCCGTAGTAATATGAAGGAGTGCAGGATTATTGTCTTTTGGTGATCATGTGAGGGATGTTGTTTTTATTACTGTGAAAATTCAATGAGATCTGTGATTCTCTCGTTAAAAAAAGCAACAACGGAATTTCTTGACATGTCTGTGAGTAACTCCTCTGAATGCCTGAGTTGATTAAAACTGTTATTTAAAAAGACCAGAGTGAATGGAATGACGACAAACTTTGCAACAAGCTTACGAACTTACCTCTTTAAACAGTTACAGTTTCATCAATATTAAAGAAAAATTCACCTAAAAATAAAAATGTTGTCATAATTTATTTATTCCCACCATCCAAACTCCAAAAGTAGTAGGAGTGTTGCATTTGTTAAAATGAGAACCAATGTCATTCTTGTGTGAATTAGCCCCCAGTCACTCTATATTATAATATTATAATATGAACATGCATATTATAATATATCATAACATATTATAACATGCATATTAGATAACATATTATCTCATTTTGTGTTTCATGGAAATGCAAGTCTGGCTGAACATGAGTGATCAGATTATGATTTTGGATGATGTATCTTATCAAGTAGGAAACAATAGTTTTGCTTTAGTTTTAAAATAGTTTTATTAAATTGCCAATAAAGATGAATTCATTGTTCAGTAAGACAAACGGTGGTTTGCTGTTTGAAGCATGTTATGTCTAACCCCTCCCTACCACATGCTTCTGTCTGATAATATCACTGGGCTATAGCTAATTATCAAAACATCATAATAGTGCATGGAGTAGCATAGGCTGCCTGTGGCACTCCCCGCCTAGTATCTGTTTTGCCATTTGCGTCACGCATTCTAAAACCAGATCTGTTCCCTGGAATCTTTTCCACACGTTTATGAGGTCTGTCACATGACCTCAGAGTCAAACCTTTGCATGCTGCCGTGGAAACATGCGATCAGATTTCAAAGTTGTCTGCTCGTGTCAGGCGTTCCGCCCATAATGGGGGAATTCTTGTAGTGCCAAAGCAAGCGTTAACTTTCCTTTTTTACTCCGTCTTGTTTTCCATTCTGTCACTGGAATTGTGAATCGTTCCTGGTTGCCTTACAGTTAAGGTTCATGTGTTATTAGCACACGATACAGGTCTTTAAAATTGTACGCAGCTGGCAGACAAAGAGATCTAGCAATCAGAAAATAGGTGAATGTCTCTAAGACAGAAATTAACCTGACTCCCATCAACATCCGTTCACCTCCAACAATGAAATTACGTTTGATAACATTGTCCAACTGAAGTTAACAACCAGATGCCCCTGGTACATATGCATTTTAATGTCTTGTAGATTAGGGCAAAATGTTGACCAGGTGTGTGCTATTTTCTTTTTAGGACAACAGTGGTTGCAGTGGCAGCATTTCTGGACGCCTTTCAGAAAGTGGCTGACCTGGCCACCAGCACACGAGGTAAGCAGATGTAGGACATGCAGAAAGGGTTGAAAATGGAGGGAGGAACTAAGATGAGTTTAAGGAAACATTCTTCTTTGGGCCTTTGCTAGGAGTGATGTGTTTATGTTGCTTCTCATTTCACAATCTGAGTGCAAATGCATCTCAAAGTTGAATGTAGCTGCCTATGTGACCTAACAGGGTTAAGGTTTTAATTTGTGGGTCTATCACAAATAGTTCTAGAAGGGAGTTGACTTGATTTCTGTCAATTTTTGGGAATTTATTTTTTTTATATTGTGTAAGAATGTGTTGCACATTGGGATTTCACAAGGCTTAAATTTCATGTGATATGTAGTTTAGCTTCTGTTTGCAAGTGGCTGTCTGGAATATTTGGTTGTGATTGGTCGAACAAGGCTTGATTTAGATTGGTCGGTTATGACATTCTGCGGTCAAATATCTTTGTATGACCACTAAACTGTATAATTGGACTGTTATTCTGGGCAACCAATTTCCTACATAGTTGTGCTAGTTTCTGTAGTATCACTTTGCAGTCTTTTTCATCACATAATAAAGTAAACTCAAATCACTTTTCATATCCATTTGTTTATTTTATTTAGCAAGTAGCCGTGTAATCAGGATACAGTCAGCCTGTCATTGTCATGTGGCCTGTTTTGTGATAATGACTGTCAAACAGAAAATGGGCGGATATTCTTAGTGTCAGAGCTTAGAATGCAAAAAAGAAAAAAGAAATGAGGAAGGAAAGCTACTTAGTACAGTAAAAGGGCAGCATCTGAAGTAGCCTCAGTCTTGATCTTAATACCCAGATGTCCACACAGTACTATAAATAGTTACCTATAAAGTACTTCTATTCATCACTGTCCTACAGAGTTCTGTAGATCCCAGCCATCTCTTTTTTCCCCTCTCTCCTCATATTACCTGACTGATATAACCTAGTGAAACAGGTCTGCAGTGCAAACTCAGATGGTCTTTTCCATATTAGTAGTATTGTTGGGTGCAACCCATGTCATTCTTCAAAGATGCATCTCTCTGAATTACAAAATTCCACTCCTAAACACATATTTTAGTTTTACTTCATAGTAATTAACCAAACAAAAGTCTAAATGTTACTAAACGAAAACATGTGAAAACCATAGGCAAAAAAACTATGACCAATATATTTTGCTTTCTATTGGCAGGTGTGGCAAAATGTTAATTTTAGCCCCTGGGTGTGTTTGTTTATGTGTATGGGTGTGTGTGTTTTGGGTGGAGAGACCAGAGCTGATTTTGACCTCTGAGGTGGCTGAATAGAGCCACAATAGTATTGTGACGCTCTCCAAAGGGCCATGTTACACTACATATGTGGGCTTTATTGAACATGACTGGGTGTTTTCACATAAGCATATGAATACTAGGAGTCTCAGGTTAGACATAGCCTGTTGATACAGGCCATTATGTCACAATTTCCTTTTTTGCTAACTCTTTATTCCACCCGTGTTTGTCTTCCTCGCTTTCTGCGTTGCTCACTTTCTCCATAGCTCACTTTCTCCATAAACAGTGTCTCAGTTTTCAGCAAGGTAAAGCAACAAGGTGGAGTGACCCCCTCACGGCATCAAATCTCAGAGGCATGCACCAGTCTCCATAGCAACCGAATGGAAATTGTGTGTGTGCACGCGCGTGTGGCCAGATCACACCCTGTTCGATTCACATTTATAACTCTGCCTCAGTGATGTCACATCTGGTTGATATTTGTACTGGCAAATCATTCATTTCCGTAGCTTATGGCAGAATGTGAATCTAATTGAATCTTCAGGCCTTTATGCTTATTATCAGTTCACATCTTGGATCTGTTCGAGGGAGCAGCGCTTGATGATTTATTCACTACACACATGCTCAAATCCCCTCCATTCCCCTGTATCCCCCCATCAGCATTTCTTGGATGGGTTAATGACTTTTGGTTTTGTCAAGCCTGTGGGAGTGATAGATGCACAGATATGTCTGGTACATGCATGTCAGAGCATGAACCCATATCCCACAATTCTCATGATCGCCCCCTTTCTTATTGTGGGGCACACAGGAACAGCCCCAATCTTAAACGAAATTCAGATTTCAGTGGATATTGCCTTTGCTACTGATTGGCAGTATTTTTGCATTTGAATGAGTATGGGTGGGGTTAACAGCCTTTTTTACAACAGTGCCCCAATCATGGCTGCAATTTTTGTCTTTGATAACTCTGAGCTTGCTTTTATATTCAGCACTTGAGAAACAAATTAGGGGGTGGGAGTCTGTCACCATGACAACATATTTGGATGTTTGGGAATGGGTTGGTGGGGGTTTGAGAATGGGGGGGAAAAGGTCTTTTTATGTCATTATGTTTTATGGAGGCATGTACATCTGGCCTGTACGCCTTATACATCATAACAGTAATATTAGAGATTGCAATAATCACAGTAAATGACATACCATTTAATTCTGTCCTGATGATACAGTGTTAAAAGTTATATAAAATTATATATATAATTTTATCCATTTAGTACCCACATGGGTTACTAAAGTGGGATTATGTTAAGCCTCACAGCCGGGGATTGTGTGAATGCATAGTAATGACATGAGTGGTGTCTGATCTAGGATAAGCAGTTATAACCTGTGTAGTCACAGTATTTGCCCAAGATGCTACTGTTTACTTTTTTTTTAGTGCATAAATTTGGAATGTGGTGAATGAATATAATAGATAACTGCATGATGTTGAGCTTGTCTATTTATCCATTATGCACTAGTTGAAGGATCTGTTTATACACGTTTAATGTCAGTTAGAGATGCTGGAATCTGACCTCTTTTGATTCCAGAGTTTGATGTATATGTGCTTGAGACTCCTTGCATTAGACTCCCGTTTCACTTTCAGGTTATAAATAAGTGTCCTCTTGCAGTGCGCTGTATCAGTGTTGTTGTTACTTTTTTGTAGCACATGAAAAGTGACACCACAAACATGTTTTTAATCTGCCATAATCAACAAAAAACGGCTCCATATAAAAATATAGAATCTGATTATGTTGTTACTGATTAAACCTAATTACAGAATAATGCAACGTAAGTGGGCAATAAAAAAAATGAAAGGTTTTCTTTACAGCCAAGGGCAAAAATGGCTATAAACCTATTTTACTGTACCCCCTGAACAAAATCAATGGCAAAATTGAATAATAAATGTGTGTGTATATATGCGTGTGTAATAAATATAATATATATAAATAAATATAATGTGTGTATATATACACGTGCATAGTGTTGAGCTAGTAATATAGCTAGGGTTAGAATTTTTCTTTATAGGGCAAATAAATATCTTATATTCTATACCTTCTATATTTATAAGTCATATGAATGTTTAATCTTCCACATGTTACTTACCAGTCCAATCTACAGAGCTGTTGAGAGTTAGGAGCTGTTGTTCCTAAAAGAAATAGTGCATTTTCTTGCATTTTAAGAGCCTGCATGCCTGTGCATAACCCCAAGATTTAAATCTGTCACATGTATAACGTGTTTGTGATGTGCTGACATGCTCAGGGGAAAGTTTCAGCATTGACATGTTTTTTTTGGCACCGATCAGGGCTTTGGATGTCATCGAATGATTGGTCTTAGAAACAAAGGATTTGTGGAGATTTACAGTATCAACTTAAAATCTTCACAATTCAAATACTGATTTGACGTTTGAGTGCTTCTTGTTGTTCTATTTCTTAAAGGAATCCTGTGTGTACACTTATTGTTTAGAAATACATCTTTTATTTAAGTTTTTCTGTTAACTTATACATTAAAAAAATGTCTTGGAAAAACTGTCTTCCTGTTTTATTTTTATTCGTAACGTTTAAAAGACGTTCATACTTTTCTTTCCCTTTCTTTCATGACTTGTTTACAGCATGGCCATAAATTATTAAAATCAGTTTTCACAGATTTGATTAAATAATTAAGCAGAGGCATTTAAGAAAATCCTCTCAGCCAAAGCAAAGTCTTACTGTCAAGACTCGAGCCCAGTTACCTCTCATTCCAAGTACAAAGTCTGCTGCTTTTAGGTCATTTGAGTTATTATTATGAATCTCAGGATGTTGTCAGACCTGTAGAACATTTGCTTTTTTCCGAAACAGGGACTATAACCATTTCTTCCTGGTTCGGTTAGCTTTCAAAAGGCAACATTTCCAAACAGACAAAATGTATTTCAAAATGTAAAAAGTTACATTTGAGTAAAATGTCCTCTCATTGGTCAGAGTGCACCTGTTTATTTGCTTAAAGTGTTCATCCGGCAGGATAAACAAACAACAGTTTATTGTGGCTTTATTTGTTATGTTTGGTCTGTTGGATCAGATAGCTTTTTCACCACAAATGATCCAGTCCAAAGTTCATTCTCAAATGGGCCTACAGCACCTCGCTCAGGTGGTCTTGGACCAATTGTTTCGGATCTTGGCGGATATGAGTGCGTCCATTATATGGCTAAACAAACAGAGCTAAAGGAGAAAACAGGACGGGTTCCAAAACAAAAGGTGTGAAAATGCCCTTAAACTCTAAGCATCTTAGAAAAGGCAGACACTTAAACTCGCAAGTTGATAATCAAAAGTAAAATGTAAAGGTCCATAATGTCTAAACGCTGCCTGTGGAAAATTGAAATGATGTTGTGTGCTGGTCTGTCTAAATGCTTTGACTTTGTTTTGTTCCACAGTGAATGCAGATTCTCTAACTGGGCTGCCCATTCAGTCTACTGTACTGACCCAACAGTGGGTCCGTTGTGAGCTTTGTGGGGTCGAGTCTTCACCTCTGCTAGTGCCAAATGGTAGAGCTCATGAACAAATGGGAATGAAGTCATAGCTTTGAGATGAATTACATTCAAAGCGAGGCCTGTTTCTGGTCCTATAGTTAATTTGGGCTTAACTGCAGCCAGCCTCAGCCAGAGTTGACCATATGAACTGAGGCACATGTGAAAATGGAGTTGGACTGGGTGGTTCTAAACAAACCACAAAATGTGCAACTCTGTTATAGAGCCAATGGTAAGTTTATGACATTTGCAGAAACTGCCCATTGCTATACTGACCCAGAAATCAGCCACTGACTGCTGTAGTGCTGGATGATGAAATCATATGGCTTGACCTTTGAACCCAAAGCTGTCATCACAGGGGTGAGTAATCACTTCTGTGCTGCACTTACATTGTTATCTAGCCACAAATGTAATTATGTCTACATTTGTTTGACGCAGGAAAGCAACTTAGAGGAAATATGTTTTAAAATTTAAGATAATGTGAGTGTTTTTCCCATTTTGGTACCTTCATATTGGTTCCTTCCAATAATAAAAAGTCTATGGCATTCTAACATTTACCATGCTAAAATCAACCCTTCATATCATTCATATCGTCACAAGAAATAGCACCTCTCAATAATTTGGAAAAACATTTAGCAAGCACCACTGTTTTACTCTGTTTTTCTTTAGTTTGATTGCATAAGAGCTGATTATTTATGCATTTATTTTGTCATATTCCACTATAAAGGCTTTTCATGTCCTTGGATTACGTTTCTATTCTATTGAAAACACTTTTGGCACAAGGAGGCTTTTGTTTCATCTTATTGCTTGTCCCAAACAAGTTAATTTTCACATCGCTATCCACATGTTCTTTCACAGTTAAGTCATTGTGCATATAAATAGCTACACGAGCACCAGAGTAAGAGAGTTCAGCCAAAAGCGTGTGTTGCCGTTTACACTGCATGCTACACTTCTGTCAGCACCTACGATGAGCTCAGACTCGTCCATGACGATCACATTTCAGGGAAAACCTGTTCCTCTCCCCTCGCTGTATCTTTAAGTCTTCTTTGGAACATTTCATCTGTGTTGTGTGTGCGCACTCAATGAATTCTTGGAGAGACAACAAGCATCTGACCTTATTGTGTTTATTTCTGATTTGTGTATTTTATTTGTTTCACAACAAAACAATTGATCTGTAGTTTGAACAAGTTTAATTGTTCTTCCAACGTACTTACAGCAAAACATTGTAGTCTACTGTGAAAAACACATGCTGTTTTTCACAACAATATGATCAGAAAGTGTTCCCATTGCACTTTTTCAGTACAAATATAAAGAAGGATGATTGCTGTGTTTCTAGAAAAAAACTACTAAATCAGTTTGTTTGCTTTTATTGTGGTCAGTGAACAAAAGCGAAACCTGACTTCAGCTGAAGCCATGTGCTTTAGACTGGTTTTGAAGATCACACAGCAGACCATGTGCCCGTTGATTTCTAATCTGTTGTCATAATTGACTTCATATGAAAGGCTGGGAGAGATAACATGCTTACCGTAAATAAGATTTTGCTGATAAATAGGCCGATGGTGAAGTACATCATCTTCTTAGCTCAGTTTCACCATAATCAAGTCAGAGAAGATGAAACAAATACCCAGAATGCCCAGCACTGATGGTTGTGGTTGTGTCTAAGATGATGGATAATCCAGAATATATGTTGATACTGTATTTGAAAAAGCACATTATCCACATTATCCATGATTTGATGAATGCTGTCCCAAAAGCTATCTCTATAGCTTAAGATGATTGCCTCATCTTTCAGCTTTCCTGTAGCTCAACTAGTAAAACATGTCGCTAGTGAAGCAAAGGTTACAGGTTCGATTGCCAGGGAATGCATGTGTGGCTAAAATATATAGTTTGAGTGCAGTGTAAGTCACTTTGGGATAAAGCGTCTGCCAAATGCATAAATGTAAATGTTTCTCCTATAACCACAGGTTCTTAAAAATGGCTTGAAATGACTCATTGCAAAGAAATGACTGAAACCAAACATCTTGTTGTGGTAGTCTCAGTCTCTCTTTCAGTCTCTCTTTCTTCCTGTTCCCAATTCAGATCCTTCATTATCCAAAGGCAGGAAAGCAGATCCATCCCTAAAATTCACAGGGCTGGGGACAAAATATCATGGGTGGGCTCCCTCACTTTTGGACCCAGTGAGTAGGCTATATTACAGTAAAACTTAGTTGCCCACACACTCACAGGGCGTGGGACAGTGTTACCTCTCTACCCCCCTGATGGCCATGGCCCTATTTCACAGGAAAGCATGTGGGCAAGCAGCAGATATGGGACTATGAAGGTCTAATTGCAACTCCAACAGAATCCTCACAGGAATATCCTGTGACAATGCTGCCGAGGCAGCAGAGAGGGACAGATGGGGGGATGCTATGCTAAAAACTCAAACCTCAGGCTGTAGTACTTGTGTGTGGGGTAGTTTTCTGGGTTTTTGGCATTCCTGAATCATAGTCAGACAGCAGAAATCTGAAGGGTCCCCTCAGAGACAGGCGACGCTCTCAGCTGTTACTGCAAAAGCAGGACACAAAAATCTTTAAAAGGCATACCTCTAAAAGCAAGAATATAATGTAATGTACAACATTAGACATTAGAAGCTGGGGGTTTGAAAAACTAAACATATTTTTAAAATAGACTAAATCAGCTGACTAGCAAGTCATATGGAAGCCCTAAATAATAGGGCTGGTTCAGAGTCTTGATACCAAAATAGGAATACACAGAAGCAATTCTCATAGGTACGTTCAACAAATAAACCAGCCAACCAACCATGTGTGGTGTTAGTTATCATTTGGCGTAAGAGAGGATGTCTATGACTAGAGTTTTAGCTGTTTAATCACAAACATCACACGTGTTTGCAGTTACACTGGACCAATTACATACGCCGTCCTCTGTATAACTGCCCTCAGACTCTGACCCTTGTCTGATGTCAACCATTTGCCAGCACGTGGCAATTCTCCCACGGTTCATGCCTTAGAATATGATTTTGAAATTATCTTGTAAATCAGTGCTGTGTGAGCAGTACTTTGAATGAAGCCAAAGGAACCGTGGCCATTAATGCCCAGATTTCATTTGTGAGGTTAAAGTTCAATTGGTGGTGGGAGGGGGCTTTCTTAGTAGCACTGCAGACTTTGGACCTCTTTGAACAATTTGCACCTCTGACTGTCAGTATTGAAAACTGGTCTATTAGTGGGCGGTACATCCACCATTTTCCAAGAACTGGCCCAAACTAATGGGAGTTAGTATTAAGACATTTTTGCAGGTGAAGTGTAGTGCATTGGAAGATACAAGTTCAAGCACCTTTGTGAACCTACTTAAAATTCAGTTGAATGGCTAATTCATCTTGGTGAACTATAGATCACTTCTTCTAAAGCAGACTTCTTTTTGTAATGTAAGCAAAATTATATTTGCTTACACTGCATATTTATACATCATATATTTTAAGGGATATATTTTGTAGGATCAATAAAGAGGTTTTGTTTTAATGTCACATGGGGGTCTGTGTGCAGTCCTCTCTGTATAGCTACAAAACCCACAATATAACCCAAAGAGGTTCCCTTTTCTATAAGTTCAATAGATCTATGTGTTTCTTTGTTGGTCATGGGAATGTGTGCACCACTGCAACAAGCAATTAAGTGTTTAATAGGCCAGAGACCATAGAGATGCCTCAGGCCTGATTTACAGCGTAGCCTGAATCTGTGCATGTTTGTTTTACATTTACACACTTATAGCTTTTGTCCTGCCACTCAGAGAGGAATTACATTTTCAGAATTAGGAGAAAGCAGGTTTTTGATTTATGTCTATGGAGCAGATCTCTGAAGTTTACTGCAACCACCATCTCTGCTGGGAATGTACATTTTAGAAGGAATTGCAGACACTGATAGCATTGTTTTTATGCATGTGGGTGTGCTGTTTTGGGACCCAGTTTACTTAAAGGCTTATGCAAATAACAGCACAAACATGCAATTTTACATTCTTATTGGGCAAATAATTATGACGGTTTTGTCAGTCTGAGCTCATCTCAACATTTATCAAAGTAGTTTTTCCTGAATTTTGTGACCTGGAAAGGAACAGAAACAGCTCCTTTCCAGGTATAAAAAAACAAGGGATAAAAAAACCTGTAAAAGTGATACACATTAAAGCATGCCAAAAAATAACTCTTTATTATGGTGAACTGTGACTGTAGCACACTCATTGTCTTACACATCAGGCCGGTGGTTAGGGTGAACGCTAACCAATGATAGAATAAGTGAATGTAATTTGAATGCATTTGAAGAGTTGTTTTTTCCTGGCAACATATTATAAAGTATCCTCCAGGGTTCTAAGCTTGTTGTCCTTGTATTGTAACAAACTGAGGGTTTGAATATGAGGAGATGTTCGTATTCTGTTGCCTTGAACGCTTCTCTTGCCTTGGGAGTGTTGAGAACAGAAATCTGTTCCTGTCCTCTGCAAAACAGAAGGAGGCTGATCTGTCCATTTCCTACCTGGGTCGACCATCTGCCATGGGAACAGGGTGTACAGGGGCTGTTGAAAGAAGTTGCCTTTCAGTAGGCTGATCTAAGAACAGTTTCTGCAGTTTATTCAAAGCAACTCAGTTTTTGGATTTTGCATTAAGACTGGTCCTAGAACAGAACCCTCCAGTGCTGCAGTCATACTGTCTGAAAACAAGGCCCAGTTATAGTTACAGAGATCATAATGATCCTCATGGTCATCATTATGCATCCATAGGGCTACATAGACCAAATGTGAAGCAATTTGTGCTTGATGTATCACTAACATGAAAAAGAATAAATTCTTCTCAATCCTGCCAAAGTGGGTAATTTTCCAAATGTCAGCCTGTTTTGCCCAGTGCCTTCCTTTCAGCTTTTCCCATTGTTGAAAGCTGAGTATATGAGCCATGTGCCTTGTTAATAGTATTGAGCCTTATAAACCCAAATATCAAAACATTGGCTTATAATTCACAAGCCATTGGAACTCGATTTATAGTTTGGTCTGAAACAGCTGAATGGCTAATATAATGAAAACAAGACCTTAGTCTGTCATCAGCACAGCTTGTTATTTTAACTACAGTCCTTCATAACACATTGTTAGTTTAGCACAGCTATAGTCGCTGGGAAACTAGTACAGAGACATATGTATACCTAAAAAATAATGTTTTTCCATCACTTTACTCACCCTTTGACTTCTGTAACCACCCTTTGTTTCTTCTGTAAAACACAATAGAAGATATTTTGAGAAATGTTTTAGTGATTTTATGTCCATACAGTGGAAGTCAATGTTGTTTGGTTGCCAACATACTTGACAAGTGTTGAGTAAATGATGGAAGAGTTTTCATTTTTGGGTAGACAATCACTTCAATCCATGTTGTTTGCCATGTTAGGTTTGTAGAATGTTGGCCTTGTAGGAAGGTGCAGTGATTCCGAAAGTCCCATTTACTTTGCGTGCTGTGTTTAACTATATGAAAAACAGCTCTGTTGAAGTGAAGAGCAAAAGAGTGACAGTTTGTGGTTGTTGCCGTGGTCATATATCATGTGACCAAAAGTATAATAATTTGATAAATCTGTAAATCATTTCAGATTGAAAGATTCTAGAGATTAAAAGGTTTGTTAGGCGCATTTAATAAGATAGAAACCAACAGAATCCTATATTGAGGAAAATAGATTCCAGTGCAGTGATTAACCTCTTGCTGAAGGAATCAAACTTTAGTCATGGTTGCTCATAATCCAAATCGCATAATTTGATTTCCTCACTGTGTCCAAATGCCAACAGTATGTGTGCTTGAAGTGATCAACATGTTGTCATTTTCCGTGTTTGCTACTCCTGTAGACAAATGTGGCAATAAAAATAAAGACTGGTCATGCTTTTAAAGCAAGCTTGACTTTGTCCTGTTAGTTATCGGATTTGACCTGATTTGCTGACGTGCACTGACCTTCAGCTACAGGAGACAGTTAATGTTTTTTTATTAGTACATGGGGCTCCAGTTTTACAGAAACAGGCTAACATGTCATCACATCTGGTTCTTTTCACCAGTGCATTAGGTTTGAAGTGAGCTGTTGACAGACCTGCTTGAGGTAAAGATATAGTTATGATTGTAATATTGCATCCAGTTTTATATATTCAAACACTGAACTTACCGTAGATTGACCCAAAAGTTAAAATCCCCATAATTGTGAAGATGGGTGTGTTTGTAGTCTTGTAGAGTTTTTGTAGAGCTTCTGATCTTAAGTTTTGTCTGATTGATTATCCAGGTCTGCCCATGGGTTAGTCTGCCCAACAAGTACAATGTTAAGTGGTGGTAACCATGGTTAATTTTTTAACTATGATGTTCAAGAGGCAGATAAATATAAAATAGATGTTACCACAATAATAGGCCATCACCAAAACTGTAACTGAAACAGTAGTGATTCACCTCAGCAAAAGACCATAAAGATGACACTGAGGATTTGGTTAGAAAATTTTACAAACAAAGTTTAGAACATTTAGCTGACTATTTCCTCTTAAGAAGGGTCCACTGTACTAGACTAGTACCTTGTAAAAGTGGCTTAATGTACAAACCATGAAAGTGCCCTCTGAAATTGCATGAAAAAAAGCCAGATTTGTTTTTCTTTTAGAAAACTCTTGCCATTTTTTAGTGCCTTATATGCATATGAGGATCCATTGGCAGCCTGTGGCTGACTAGATGTTTTAGAATAGTAAAATACAGTTCTGCTTTGTGTGAATCTTTTCTTTTACCCACAATTCCCAATTCAATATTTGTGGTAATCACTTGCTCTCTGACTCCAGACTAGCTGTGAATGCTGGTCTCGCTTTGGGAGTCAACTCTAACGGACTGAGCCCCAAATAATCCTGTCAGAGGAATGTGTATCAGGTGTTGCTAGATTAGGAGTAGATGGCTGCTTTGGCCCAGAAAAGAAGAGGGCTCAGGAAGCTTTGAGGGGTTTACAGAGATGTTGGATTGGCCGTGCCACAGAGAACATACTGAGCCTTTGCAAAGAACAAGACACAGATTTACTCACGTGACACTTAAGAAATGAAATTCAAAACTTTCCCCTCTGTAAGATCCAGTAGCTGGGTCCGCAAGGAAAATGCAGGCCAGGGGAATGTAGTCATCTCTTCTGCTTTCCCATCATGCTCTTCAAGTATCCCCTTACACCGGATTGTTATCACAGGTGAAACCTACCTTTAGGTCTTTAATGTGTGAATATCTTCAGTGAAGTCATGTACTCACTGATTGGAATCATATTGTTTTAAATCCATTCTTGACCTAAATTTAGCGCTGGCCTATATGGAAATTAAGTTAGCATCTGTGGCTATTTCGGCTGCTTGGCATACTTTCACGCATTACACATACAAAGTCATCTTTTTGGCCACCTTAGGTACAACATAAAGCAAAGTAATATAATTTATCATATTATAGCAAGTAATGTAGTAATAACTGTAGGCTGTTTATGCTGACCTTTGGCTTGTAGCAACTTCATTTGTCATTTAGCTTGGTGCATTATTTAATTTAAGTGTTGTGCAGTCACAGGTGTAAGTATATTAGCTATTTTCCAATGCTTTAAATGCGACTTATTCAGAGTCTAAATTTATATCACTATTTAAACACTATTTGTTTTCTTATTGGTTTTACATGGGTATTTTCCACAACTGTTTATAATATTAGTTTAACCACTTTGGTCAATATATAGTTACATGTAAGATACTTTTCATAAAGACCAGCTTTATTAATGATGACTAGATTTAGAACGTAGGAATATAAAGAGAGCCTTATAGGCAGGATATGCTTATTATTTCAGTGTGTTTATCTTTAAATTCTATAAAAGAGCAATTATATAGTTTAAATGTCAAGGGAATGTGTGGTTGTCAGACCGGTGAATGGGAGAGACAAGAAGATTATAGAAATAAAAATGGTTTCGAAATGTACCATTTTTACGTGGTTACGTGGTTTTACTGTGGGCTTGTGCCAGATGTGCCACAGCCTCTGTCTTAAACTGAAGCCAATCCACTGATTTTGACTAAAGCGTGTGTATTACTATGTCACATGCTTCATAGGCAACAGCTGAAAGAATCACCTTACCATTAGCTATGGAACCCTATTTACCATAGAGGAAAATAGGGTTCTGTAGAGGTGTAGAAACCAAGAATCACAATGTCCAGTTGATAATTTATCTGCACATTATCTTTGTCCACAAGCCCTCTCTTTTTCTCCCCCCAAAATCTCTTGTCACCATAAACACTTCTGCTCTGCCAGCAGTTGTCAAACAAGCCTCCCTATGACCAGTCAGCAGGCTCAGCAAGTTTGCATGTGTGCGTATGTTGTTATTCAGTTTGCCTAATACACGCATAGCCCAGCCCTTCTCCTCCCTGTGCCGCACTAATACACACATAGCCCAGCCTGTGCCGCACTAACTCACCACCTACCAGTCCTGCTGTGGGTGGGTGGAGTCACGTAGCCCTTCAGCTGTTGCTGATATATGCAGTGGTGTGGTTGAATGGCTAATTAAAAGGCGCAATGTGGGCCACCTCTGGGAATGACACCCTCCACACTGTTTTTTGCACAAGCTCTGTCATTCCACACTACAAAGAGGCTGTTGGGAGTGTGTGGCAGTGACTGACACCACTCCTTTGCCTGCTTGTGTTTGGTGTGGAAGCTGTGGTCGCCTTCATGTCGCCTTCATGGACGTGACTACATGAGTAGTTCATACAAAAATGAAAATTAGCCCATCAATTGCTCACCCTCAAGACGTTCTAGGTGTATATGACTTTCTTCTTTCAGCTGAACAGAATCAGAGTTATATTAAATAAAATCCTGGCTCTTCCCAGCTTTAAAATGTGTTTTGGAATGACGCATAGAATGACTGCTCACAACACGTGAGAACCAGTAAGATTTAGCATTATTGCCATAGAGCCAGCATGCCACCATGTTTGCTGTAATCTTTCATACAGATATGTTTACATTCTAAAGTGCCATATTAATCGCTAAATACACAAATACAAGTTGTAATTGTTTTGTTTAACAAATGTATTATTTTTCTTCAGACAGCATTATTCTCCTGGAGTCATTTTTGCAATTTTTAGAGCTTCACAATCTCAGACACTCTTCACCGCTATTTTAAAGCTGGGAAAAGCCAGGATATTATTTAATATAACTCTGATTCTGTTTGGCTGAAAGAATAAAGTCATATATACCTAGGATTCGTTGAGAGTAAGTAATTTACAGGGTAATTATCATTTTTAGGTAAACTATTCCTTTAATCCTGTGTTCACCCATGTTATTGCAGCCAGCATCACAGAGTAATAAGATGCTGGATTATTTGATTCTCAAGTGCTTTGTTAGTACATGTCCATAACACATGTTGTAGATCGTCTGAATGTGTCTAGGTTGAAAATTGGTACTATACAGCATTCCTGTTTACTGTAGTACAGGGCCATCTGAGGTCATTATGCCACATTGTGAAGGTCTTTGTTCAAAGGTCTTTTTGAACAAAGGCTTTCTGCAGTGTTTGCTTTGTTTCAGGTAACCCACCCTTAGAGTTATGGTTACATTTTTGGGGAAAAAGCAAGATAAAAATAGCAGTACAAATAATACA
This sequence comes from Chromobotia macracanthus, assembly GCA_036877525.1. Lineage (NCBI taxonomy): Eukaryota > Metazoa > Chordata > Actinopteri > Cypriniformes > Botiidae > Chromobotia > Chromobotia macracanthus. The sequence continues at coordinate 5,165,903 of JAZGTH010000027.1, read as the reverse complement.
TATATTTGTGCTATCGTTTTCCATGTATGTGCTAGTGTACTCCTAAAATGCCTCAATATACTTTTAGCAGATATTAAAATTTACATTTAAAATGTACAGTCTTTGTGTTCTGGAAAAATTGACTCAACTTTTTCGTTCAGTTAAATAAAAGCCACTTCTACCTCATTGGTTCTTCTTCTGCTACTAATGAACAGAAGTTCTTCTTTCTGTAGTGCAGTACGACTGAATGAGTAAAAAATCCCAATGTTATGTGCTGTATAGCTTAAAGCACAGGGGACTGAGAAGTGGGCAATGTCAGGGGGCTTAGTTTGTCTTTAACAGAAGTCAATGAAAGTGACTGCCTGTAGGGTAAATGTAACCTAATTTGTCATGGCTGTCAGAGCGATCATGTCATCACTGTCAGCATTTCAGACAATGTCATGAAGGCCAAATCTTCACAAGCTTTTCTAATTCAAAAAGGGTTGGAGCTGAATTTTTTGTTTGGACTTTTATTTCTAATGAAGCACTACTAGATCCAGATTTCTTTACCTTAAAAATGAAAACAATATTTGTTTATACTACTTGTTCACTTTGTGATGCATTCTTGGAGAATATAAATAGCAACTTCATGCTGGTTGCTTTTCAAAGCTCTACATTGCGGAAATGCCATGCCATTGGTCGCCATGGTTAGTCAAATTGTTTTATCCACAGCTGTAGCAAAGTAGCAATCTTCTCAATCAGTGAGGGGTCGGTGTGGGATCTCTTTCCTTACTGCCTCTAATTACCCACCAACAAGATGCTTGTTGGCTTCTGGCCTGTGAGAAATTAAAACATATCCGTATGCTCAGGATGTAGAATTATTGTGATCAGTTATCATTAGTGGTGCATGCTAAGACACTTGCTCAGTTCAGGGTTAGGGATTTGAACAAAGCCCTTACTCGTATTATTTATTGGCATGTAAATTGCCCTGCGAGGATATGAATGACAGCAATCACGTAGCTTGTTGAGGATAGAAACGCTATTACTTTTCAGTAAGCAATCTGACTAAAGTTTTCTCCTTGCATATAATAAAACAGTAGAAAAGAACCTAGGCCAGTGAGCAGTCATGTTTCAACCAGTCAAAACATCCCAGTGACCTCACGGCAACACTCGGAAACCATTTAGAACATTCAGGGCAACCGCATAGCAAGGTCTTGCAAACACTCACCCTTCTTCTCAAAAAAATGTAAAAAACTGCTTTTGTTTGGTCCTCTAGAAAGCTGGGTAGAATAAATTTGTCAACATTGTGGGTGATATATATTCTCCCTTTATTAAATTTGCTTAATCCAGTTTAGGGCTGCTGGCACAAATAGAGGATACCTATTAGTACATGTTGATACTTTGAAACAACACTCACAGGATTTTTTGGCCATAAAATAACGTAAAACAGTTGCTATTATCCCTCATTATGTAAACTACCTATTTAAGGGAAACCTAAAACTCTGCACAGAACATTCTCTAGATCATACCTGCACCCTCACGGAAAGAATGCCTTTTTTTGCTGTAGTTCAGCCCAATTATATTTGCCCAGTGTTTGTTTTTCTTCTTCACTAATTTAGTTTCTCTGAGTTAGAATCAGAGAAAGCTTGTGTAATGTAATGCTTGTGTGAGCTTTAACAAATGAAATCTGCAGTTTCTCCAGTATCTTAGAAGGTAGCTGCTTAATCTGTAGCACACATAATTGGATTTTCACACACGGACCACAACAAATAACACCAGACTGGGATGTACTGTACAGTGATTATAGATTACCCTGTAAAGCTAATTGATCCAGGGACACACAGTTAAAACATGCCCACCCCCTTACATATGCTTTCCAGGAAATATATTACATTTCTCTTTTTGCATAGAGCTGTTCATCACATCACCTATGACAAATAACAATAACATTGCTTTGATCTGTTGATGTCATTGTATGGTCTACAACAGGTATTGACACAATGCTTCACAGATTTGCTAAACGCATCTCATGTGTTTCAATGGTAGAAACATTATTGCTGCAGGTTTACAGAATCAACACTTTCTCATACAAAAGCAAATTTGTAATGTTGTTGTTGTTGTATTAAAGGATTAGTTCACCCCAGAATTAAACTTCCTCCAATTTACTTATCATCATGCCATCCCAGATATATGACTTTTTTTTAGCTGAACACAAATAAATAAAATAATATCCTGGATCTTAACAGCTTTATAATTGCAATGATCAGGGTACAACGTTTTGAAGCCCCAAAAAGTACATCTATTCGTTAAAATAATCCATATGACTCCAATGGATAAATATGTCTTCTGAAGCGAACTGATACATTTATGAGAAAAAAAGATTAATGTTTTGAGTCATTTAGCGATCATTAAGTTACATATCCATGTAAACAAACAGACCAGTGCTAAATTCAAATATGGTAGCATGTCGATAACATCCATATCATTGGTTCTTGTATGTCTCGTCACTATTTGTCGTAAGCGTATTTCGTAACAGACACCCAAGAACCAATGAAATTCAACATCATCAGTCTCTTAATTAATTGATACCATACGTTGTGCTTCATTTCAGCTATGAAGAGTTATATTATGCCTTAGAAGAATAAGAAAGCATCTGTCAAAGACAGCATCTGATGATATGTATGCTGGAGGGATTTGGCTCCATGTGGCAGAAACAGTATAATATATAAGCTAGATACAGCTGTTTTCCAATTGCTAGAAAAGGCATGTAAATAAAATACTTTTTAGAATATACAGATACTTTTGTCCAAACTGCCTCATATCAAACTGCCTCAGATGTTTGACAAAGCAATGGACTTTTTATAATGAGAAAGATCTGAAAGGGGCCAAGATCCAAACATAATTTGGAGTCAGCTGCTTGCATGTGTCTTCTAACAGTCTAGATTTATTTGTAAAATACAAGGAGACAATTTTTATTATTAATAATATGAGCAAGATATTGATCAAAATAGACTTATATAAAACATGACCAGGAATATGCAGGAAGTTCTTTCTGCATGATTGTTTTCCTTCTAGAACATTCTGTCCAGCTGTAAACAGAGGGTCTGCAGACAGATAGCACATTGTGTTTGAAATTATGCAAATGCATCTTTTACAGTAGGTTCAAAGAAAGGGGTTTCAGCCCACCATCATGCAGTCGGATTTTGGAAGACCAGGCTTATTGAGGGAGGCTTTCCAGAAATACAGATGAAATGATGATGGCCTTCAGGAACACTGCTGAACCGCTAGTGTACTATATATCAAATTATAATAATTGTCTTGCTTTTTGTTAGGTTAATACTGTGCAGAATTCCTTAAAAATGGATACATATAGACTTAAGTTGGTGGTTCTAAGAACACCAACTGTTTAGCTAATCCATATCCAGGACCAGGTTGTTTAACAGTTTCGAAAGTTCTCAATGTGGGTAAACTGTTGTTTTTATTTAACCTTCACAGGTTGTAAAAAGGTAAAACAAGATTTGCCTTCTAAATTCTGGCCTCAAAAAATATAACTTAATTATTAGATAACCAATAGGCAAATAGCCTACATTTGTTTTTAAAAGTGAGCACACTTTAAGCAAAACATTTCACATTTGTCCTTTGACAGCATTTCTCTACAGCTGTCACTGAAGTAGCATCCTCTGAGCTCTGTCCCCATAAGGACCCCTCCTTCCCCAGTGTCCTTTATGCTTGTGTTGGCAGGGAAGTGCCACATACCGGGCCCCCTCTCTCCCTGTCTCTCAGATGGAGTCAGGAGTAAAGGACAGTCTGCGTATCGTCACCTCACTCTCAAATGCCCCTGTGGTGAACTATCTCTCGCATGCATTCTGTCAGTCATTGATGGAGGCTGCCACTTTACACTGATCTTAGATCAGCCATGTAGGCTGTCTAATGCAGACTGAATTTTGGCTGTGGGCTGAAGATGATGTCCTAGATGAGCGTGAAAGGACAAAATGATTGTTAGGACAAAATGATTGTTAGGACAAAATGATTGTTAGGACAAAATGATTGTTAGGACAAAATGATTGTAATTTATTAGCAGGCCTGCTAAAGTAGACAATTTTTGAGAATTTCTTTGTTTATCATAAACGCATGTCAAAATGGGGCTAACAGAGAAAAAGAGATGGCTAAGAGAGATAAGGATACAGACCAGTAGCCAGAGATACAGAGGGGCGAGTCTGCAATGCACCAGTCATACAGGCCCCCTGTCAAGGCTATGTATAATGGTCGCCAATCTACACATCAGGCATTCTGGGAGGGGATAGAGCATTTGGAGTGCAGCACCGCAGCTTTGCTAAAAATAGATTCAGAGGTCACAGAATCTGAGTCTTGCACTGTAGAAAGCAGCTTTTTAAATTTCCCACTGTGACCAGGGCCAAACAGGTTAAATAACAAAGAAAACAACCCTCTGTGTCATGTTTAGGCTCTCTAGTGTGTTGTAAGCAGTCTTTATGTCAAAAGGAGAGACGCACCACCACCCAACCTTCTGCTAAGTGCAGACCTTAGTACATCTTTCTAATTACAAGCTTTAAACTGTCAAGTAGTAGCTAGTGGTTGACCACTATGCAGTTTTCAATTGCTGATGCCTATATCTAGAGAGCAGGGTGGGCAAACACATTTATATATGATTATTAGATGGATAGTTAATGATTGGCTGATACAATGTTAAATATAACTAAATATAAGCCCATTAATCTGACCGATATATCAGTCTGTCACTGGTAATGTATGCTATCTGTGTTTTTAAACCAGCACTTCCTGTTTGGGCCAAACTCAGAAGTGATGAAGGTAATAAAGGTGCCTTTCCTGTCTCCACGGCAACCAGTAATGAAAGAGGGCAGAGACGCCCTCCTGCGCCAGTGCGACCATGACAACCACACTGCAGTTTGTTAGAAGATGCTATAAAGGGGCAATTGAAAACATGTTTTTTTGTCATCTGCTGCCGTGGAAGTGTTTGATTTCTCCAAAGCAACAGAGGGGGTGCATTTTTCTCTCCATCTTGTTTTTGTTGTTACAGAGGGGAGGTTTCAATACAGACTAAGATCTTGTTGATATGAGTCCTTGATGTGTTGTGGCCGAGTGGGAAATGAGGGGCCCTGACAAACTGACAGAGTTATGTGAGGTTGTCCCTCAGTGATGTCGATCCTCACTGAACCTTAAACAAGCTGTTTTGTTACTAAAACTCCAAAACCTTTGTTTGTAATATGTCTATGTGTCAGCATGTATTTGGAAAATAAGAAATGAACCAAGGAAATCTGATTTGTATATTTTACAGCAGGGACAAGAAACAAACTACCTCACATTGGAGCTTTTCATAGGTCTTACGTAAACACATGGCCATCAACAACACTTGTGATCTAATTTCTAGCTGAAAAGTGATTTCTTAGCAGATAAGCCTTGTTTCAGCTTATTTTTTTCACTGGAGTTTATTAGGAGTTTATTTCATAGCTGTGGGTAAAGCATGAATCTGTCTGAAGGAGAGGCTACAAAATAGGAATGGATCACAATGGTTATTTAGTTATCAAATGATTTATGAGGTTGACTTGTCTTTGTCTTGTATATATTTTCGTAGCAGTGCTTTAATTGGCTGACACATTAGACTGTTTCCTTGGTAAAACTCCTGTGAAAGTTACACCTTTAAATGAATTCCCCTACTATAGTCACATTCAGAACATTTTGAATGATGTGTGGTCAAAAATAGTCCTTAAAACTTATCTCAAGACACCTACATTCAGTTTATATTCTTTACATTACGTTCTATTACATTGTGCTCAGTCCAGCTGTTTCTGGTCACACACACTTATATAAACACTAAGAAACTCATCTGATCAAGATCAAGTGAACCCAAAACCAGCCTAATTACAGGGTTCCTGCTTCCTTAAGTCAGATTGATAGACTAATCATCAGGCAACCCAAGAGTAGTTTTTAAAAATATGTTGTTTTGCACAGCCTTAATTTAGACCCTCATCAGGCAATCTTAGCTTTTGGTGACCAGCTAAGAGTCTATCAAATGCAATGATGTTACAGTGCAACACAATCCCTGTGATTAAACGTGGTTTCTGCCTGGGCCGTCAGCGACAGACCACCACTGAGGAGTGGCCGGAGTGAAAAAATACTCTGACTGACTGCATTGTCATTAGTTTTTGAGTAAAATGCAAAAGAGGTAAATCTAGAGCTTGTACTATCTCTTCTTGTGCCCCTTTTTGGCCCCTTGCAGGGTCATAAAAGCTTCATGCAGTTCACCCTATACAAAAACAAATCATTAAAGGCCATAACCAAAATGTCTGATGGTTTATAGAGACAGAGAAGTGACTTTTTAAGGTTAGAATGGAGCTTTATTAGTGGGTAGGATGAAACAAATATGAATACGTTTATTTAAAAGGGAGCGGGAGTTTATAAAGCAGAAGAGTATTCCTGACAGCATGTAGCCCAGGCTGTTGCTTTAAGAGTGCCAGGCTGTACAAAATGGATTCAGGCTGTGAATAGAGAACAAATGGGATTCATAAGTCCTGTTAAAGCCATGCTTTTCTTACAGGGTCTCTTTTCAGAATTGTGAAGTGAATGTAAAAAAAGAATGCTGGAGCTTTATGTTACCACTCATGTGATTATTCCTCTACTAGAGGCTGAAATGAGAATAAAGTAAAGGAATTTAAAAAAATTTAAACCCTATTGGTATCTGTGCTGTTGGCGTACTTGTGTTACTGTCGATTAACTCATGGCAAGTTTTGACTCGTTGCTTAGTTTGTATAAATAAAAAACACATTTACAGTAATACACTTGCAATGAAAGTCTGTAGGGCAAGACATTACATTTGAATAAATGTTAAACAATATTTCAAAAGTCTGGTCACACAACTGAAGTATTTTTGTTTTTTGTGCAAAGGCTGAAATTATTGTCTGTGGTGTTTGACACCATCTTTGGCTTGAAACTAACTTGTTTTGAACCTTTTAGGTTTTTTTTATTTGTCCAGTATTCAGCCTAAATGCATCGCAGCTGATTTATTCCTGGCTTGTTGGTCCAAGTAAAATTGTTTTATTGAAAATTTTGGCCTTTTGGCATGCTTTTCTTCACCTGACCACAATATTTCATATTGTGGTTCATAATAAGGGGTTTCATGACACGGTCACAGAGGATGTGGTTGAAACTGGTTAGTTTTGTTTACAAGATAAGTGGACTCTTCAAGACTGAACTGTGTCCTCTACACGCACAAACTCCTACACACACATACCATCGTAGGATGCGTGTATTGTTTTCAGAGGCCAAGAGCAGAATGCAGTTTGCCCTGGGGCAGGCCGGGGTAAAGTTAAAACATCATTCCTACAGCGAACTCATAGATTTTGCTGTTGGGGGATGGTTGTCTGAGTCCAAATGAACCTCTTCGTCATTTTTTTTGTTCTCTGACATGTAAAAGCACAAAAGCAGTTTGTTATTTCTGAGCAATATTAAAGTCACTTCCAGCCGGGCTGCTCATTTATTCTCTATGGTGACTGGTGCTTTGGGCTGCTCAGAGCCAAGTAGGTTTCTAAAGGGCCAGACAAAAGCATTGCTTCACAATACCCAGTGTTTTTCTTATGGCATTGGCCTTCCTGTCTGGGGCATGGCATGTCCGTCTCTCTCTCTGTCTCTGTCTGTCCTTCACTCGCTCTGTCTCTCTCTATCTCTCTCCCTGGTCACCAGGTGACACGGATCACTCGCACATCCTCATTACACCTGCTCAATCCTGATCCTTTGCTGTCAAACCCCTCAGAGCGAGATTCCGTTCTTTAAAAGCCCCTTCAAATTCAGGAAGTCATGAATAAAAGAAGCTCTGTGTTCCACAATAATCTCCTGTGGAATCATTCTAATCTCTGAACATTGAAAATTACTTGACACTGGTGAAGTGGTTTAGGGAACAGTTGATTTCTGCTTGGTAATTGTGGGGATGTGTGTGTGCTTAGCTGGACTCAAGGGATTTGAGAAGCTTGTTAATGACATGCAGTTGTATTGAGAGCTTCACATGAGTTCAAATAGCAGAAATTATGACAGTTTTCACTTTGGGTAAACTATCTCTTTAATTTTTGACAGTACTCTCTTCTGTATTATTTTGCTGATACCTAAGAAGGTTTTCGCTGTATATTGGCAAGGCAATGAACCTTGTGGACAAAGCTACAGGATGGGACAGTGGGACATTGTCTCCATCTGTGTGGTCAAGGGTCACCCAGCTGCTCAGTATGCCAGTTTTTGTCCCTCCCCAAGAGACTCTGGGTGTCAATTTTCAGGAGAATTTGTCAAGAGCATTTAAAAACCCTTTCAACAAAGAGGCCGAGGTCATGCACTATGGGTTTATCAGCACAGTGCTCTTACAGTGGCAGTGAGGTGTTAGACTAGCGGGTCCCTCCTGGTACTTCGGTGTGACCCTTGTGTCAATGTTTGGGTCATAATGTGAAAGTCTGGCATTTTGATAGGGATCTGCTGTCTCTGTCTGTCTCTCTGTAACACTTTTGTAATGGGTCAGCTGATGTTTTGGCTGTCTTACTCATTGTGTGGTTTTCTAATATGTTGTTGTTCTCTTTCTCAGGTGGCACCAGAGACATTGGCTCAGCGCTCACTAGGATGTGCATGAGACATCGAAGCATTGAAGCCAAACTGCGGCAGTTCTCACTGTAAATATCCACAGTTGCATGACATCCATCTTTTAAACTGCGGTCAGACTGGTGCTGTTTCCAATGGGAACTGTCATATATGTGTATTTGTGTAAAAGGAGGAAATACATTAGGATGATTTTGATTTGATGATATTTATGATGTTCTAGAGTAAGGATTACCGTAAACCAGCAGTCTTACTGGCATTCTGTGTTAGTTGAATCGGTAGGGAAAGAGGATGGCTGTTATTGTGGTGGTAAAACACACAGGGAACCCCAGTTCATCTCTCCACAACTCTTCCCAGAATTCCATACTATATGGCATGCACACTCAGAGCTTTAATTTTGGAGAAATGTTTTATGCGCCTCCATGGCTATGGTGTAAATCAGACATTTGTGGTCAGGCTGTCGGATTCCTGACAATGGCCCCAGAAACAGGGATTTCAGGCGGAGTTTGAATTTTTAAGTTCCTCCCTGTGGGAGCTGTCCGGCTCCCACATGCAATGAGGAATAGTGGCAAGTGACCATTGATTAACTCAAGCGAAAGCAAACAATTAAATATTGCTTAAAATCTACCCTTCTTCTCTTAAGACTATTACATTTGTGGTGATATTAAATAAGTTTAAAAGAGTTTTTGATGCTTAAAATGTAGCTGTTAAAGAATCGTACTCTGTGTAGTTAAACAAAATTGCCGATAAAAACGCATATTGATCAACTCCACCTAAAGTACACTTTGAGGTTTATATTATGTGTGGGCAAAACATTATTTTTACTTAAGTTTTTTTTGTACTTCCACTGATTGCTTCTGTATTGTATTGCAGGGCATTCATTGAATGTCTGATAAACCCACTTCAAGACCAGATGGAAGAATGGAAACGAGGAGCCAACACGCTGGATAAAGATCATACTAAAGGTGCGAGACTCACTCGTCCCATTGCCTCTAATTCTCTCTCTCTCTATGATATCACTTTATTCCAGTAGAATCCTAAATTGTAAACCAGATACATAACTGATATAGATGCATGTGTAACAGATGTGCTTCTTATTGTGGGGTTTGATGATATTTATTTCTGCCCCCTACAAATAAGAAAGGTCACTGTTGTTATCTTCATATCTCCATAGAATACAAGAGAGCTAGACACGAAATCAAGAAGAAATCTTCAGATACCCTCAAACTCCAGAAAAAAGCAAAGAAAGGTAATCTCTGTTCTAATTACATTGGGCATTATAGTATTCATGCAGGATAATATATTTCTCGGTGGGCACAGAGTAAATCTGGATGCCGTGAGCAGAGTGTTGCGTAACAAGTACAGTTAAATCCTCCAAATAATTCTCATCTGTCATGAAAACCATGAAACAGGTGCTGTGAATCATGGGAAACGCTACAGAATCTTTCTGCAAATTAAAGGGGCAAAGAACTTTAAGCCTGTTATGCAAGACTGTTTATTAGAAGCACAAAATATATTAAGGAAAAAAAATGTAGATGCAGGTGGGTTACTACACAAATTATTTTAAACAGCCCCTGACTTCCTGCTTTGAATTGTAAAATCCTTAATCTCTTATAAGGCTGTGCCTGCCTGATATAATGTAATGATGATGTAATGTCTTCATTATACGTCAGTTCGCTCATAACATTGCGTTTGCAGCACAAAGGTTGTGGGTTTGAGTCCCAGAAAAACTCATGTACTAATAAAATGTATATCCTGAATGCAATGTAAGTCGCTTTGGATAAAAGCATTTACCAAATGCAGAAATGTAAATGTAAGTATAATCTAACAATGTCCAGGTCATATTTCACTCAGAATTAAAAGAAAAATAATAAGATACATTAATATTTTGCATAAAGAAATAAAGCCTATTTTTATGACCATTAAAATGTTTTCATTATGTACAATTAATCACATTTTACCTCTGTTTATATTACTGTAATGTTTTTTTAAAAGGAATTTAATTTAATTATATAATTATTTAGGTTTATAATTCTTATATATCATTCTTAATGATGATTCACATTATTTTAATTGTATTAAATAAAACTAATAAAATCACTCTGCCTATACACAGTAGTGCAACAATTACTATCGTGATGTACAATATTATGTTTATATTTTTTTAAATACTGAAAAAATGTGTTTAAAAATCATGTTGTCATACTAAAAATAGTCTTCATTTACTTGATTGGGCTTCTAAAAATTGCTATATCTCCTTTTGAGTTTGATTTGAATTATGACCCAGGCGTGTTCTTGACAGTTGGTCATTTGGTCTTGGGGAAAGATTTTTGTATTATTTGATGACAAGCCTTTTTGTTTTGCAATGCCGACGTTCGTTGATTTTGTAAACCTGTACAAATGTTTATCAGTTATACCACAAAATAGCAGAAATCTTATACAATAATATTGTTGTCATCGTAAAGCACAAACTCCTGATTGTTTTGCTCTCTGTTTGTGGTAATGCATTTATGAAATCACATCCTCCAATCAGAGAAAGGTGCTTTCTCACATAACACATAATTAACGTAAATCCGACGTTGCCCAGAAACCTCAGAAACGTGTCTTTCCAGACTACAATGCACTCTGTGTACACAACAAAACGTTCGTCTCAAGCCTTACCACAAACAGGAAGTGGCTGTCGACTCTCTGTGCTCGGAGGCATATGAGATAAAGAGCACTGTTTTTATCGGACATTGGGGTACATTGTCAACCTCCAACAAGTCACAAAACCTTATTCTTTTTAATGGATGCAGAGTCATATCAAAGACCCAGTAAAATGACCCATACCAGCATATGTGACATGAATCTTAGGTGTTAGAATTTCAGAAGACTTCTCTAATGTTTCTGTTCACATTCTTTAGGTTCATATGCTTTGTTCTTTAGACTGGTAGGGGTAGAATTTCTGTGAAGCCATGTGAATTAAGTCATGAGACTGACACAAATATTTCCTTGTTGCACCTGTACCCCCTTTCCTGTTCTATGCCATCATTTGCACCTGTTGTAACCAGCTGATGCCCTGGGTAAGTGTGTGTATGTCCTCGTTGACCTGTGTGTTTCTAAATACCCAGCCAGTATGCCAGTGTATCATTTTGCCCCTCATACCTAGTGACTTGTCAGTTTCCACATTCTTTTTGTGTGTGGTCCAGTTTTACCGTGTTGCCCTCTGGGTGGGGTTCTGTTTTTCTGGTTATCAGTTCCTGAACCACACTCAACCACAAAAACGTCCATTTAGGAGACAAAATGACGATTTTCTACTCATACCCCAGAGCAGCCTAATTACCGGAGCTGAATGTTTACACTAATGAATATGGATGTAGTGTTGGTTCCTCTAATTGGTAACTGCTGTGTAATAAAAAGGGCTTTTAGGGGGTAAACTATGTTGTTAGTAAACTACTTTGTAAACTCCATTGAGAGAGTAGAAAGGTTTACCATCGTATTTCTTTTAAGTGCTGTGTTGTTTTGTTCAAAAGCAAGAGGCGTATTGTGTGTGTATGATGTCTGTGTGTGAAAATGTTCAAGGGTCAAATGTCAGTTTAGCACAAAGCTGTCTTTCTCTCAACTCATGATTTGTGCATGCCAGATTCTGTGTTTGACTGAAAGAACTTGAAAGTCTCGTTGAATACCGTGAATGTGTTTGTATGACCTGAGGTCAGGTTGGCAGAAGACTGTGATTGTGGGACACGTGCATATACATCATGAGAACATCTAGGGCCAGTCATCTCACACAGTGGTCTTTAAAGAGGTCTTCATCTATATGCTAAGTGTACTCATACAAGTCAACAAAAATGCACTTTAAGGAGATCAAATTAAAATAAAAAAAATCTAAGTCTGTATCTACAGATAAAGTGTATCAGTATTGTCTATGACTCTTGTTTGGAAGGTTATATAGATTTTTGTATAAAGATTTCGCTGTGATATAAACAGAGCTATAAAAAAGGACAACCCTTTGGTTTATACAATTGCAATGCTATATATTGCTTCTAAAATTCTAACCAGTGTTGTCCACATGTGCCCTCGTTCTTCTGCATGTTACACTGGCAGGTTATTTGACCTGGTGTGTCCTCAGTGTATATGTGCTGTTGCTTCAGATGCTTTATTTTAGCTTTGCTCTGGTCCAGACATGCATGAGCATCTCTGCTTTGGTTTTGTGAAATGAGAGATCTGGATCTGAGCCTGATTAGATCTTCTAAGCACATGCACATGGATGTGGCGATCTGTTTCCCCACATCTCAGGACATTATCTGCAGAATGTCACGTTTTCTTATTTTCTGTCTTATTTTCTGTTTTATCTGGGAGGTATTTTGTCCTGATTTATGTTTGATGTTTATTTATGATGTTTGTTAAGACTAGTATCATTATAAACATTGAAATCATACTCTTAACCCCACGTATTAAAACGGGTACACACTGACAAGCATCCACAACACCCTAGCACTGCGGCAGCAGGTTTTGCATGGACAAGCACTACTCACAAATCTAGTTTTGCTTGTTATCTCTCCTTCAGGGTGTTTAAGTAGTATAAAATTTAAAGGAAATCTCTTGTTTACAGAGTATGGAAGAGATACTGCCAAAATTGGTTCCTTCTGCTCTGTTTTATAGATGAAAAAACGATGTGTGGTCACCAATGGATTCGCTTTAATTGTACTTGAAGGGTTACTTTGAAGTATTATGTTCAAATGGATTATAATTCTCTTTTAAACATTGGTTTAAGCTTGCAGCTCTGTCATTCTCAAATTTCCAGTAATCCCTTTAGGAACTGCATAATAAAGCCAAACCGAGCGAAAATCGACATTTGCTGTCTACAAATAAATAATATCCCTTTCATGTAGATTACTCTGAAAGTGGACTTGTTTTCATATCATTCTCAATTGAGCAGAACATCTAAGAGACCAGAACCCAGTGACCCCAACCTGAATATATAATGGGTGAACTCAGCCTGGACATTATCCAGCCCCTCGGCCTAATATTGCAGCTTATCTTAGACCCTGATGGGGGCATGTGGAAGGTCATGGAGCGCTGTGGGTACAGGACCTCTGACACTCCCAGGCCATGTCCTCAGGATGCACTGAGTACATGGGTCGCAGCCAACAAGTCTGCTGGCTTTATGCAGAGCCTTACTGTAGTTATGTGAACTCTGGGAAGAGACAGGACACATTTGGCCCAGGAATATATAACCTGGGATAATGCATGACACAAGCAGAGATGTTGGCCTGAGAAACGCTTTGTAACTTTGAAGTTGTGCCACTATTGAGCAAGATCTCCATTATATTACTAGCCTAAAGTTTTAGTGATGAACAAAACTTTTTGCAAGCTATGTACACCATCTGTATAGTCTTTAGCAGGAAGCATTATTTATCAGATTGCCAAAAAATTGTCAGACTGTAATGATTCAGTTCAAAAGAGCAGCACAAAAACAAGAGGGACAATAAGGCTGACAGCATCAAACTTTGTATGAATTCTCCTGGTTGTCCAGATTTTGTGTTTGTGTAATGCATTTTACATTGGATATTGTCACTGAGGATCAAGTGTATTAATGAAACTTGTGAGGTTCATTTTTGACTTCAGGGTTGAAACGGGGTGACAGGTTTGAAGTACTTTAAAATGATCCAGACATGTTTTGTGATTCGTCCCACTCTGTGTTGCAGGGAGAGGAGATATTCAGCCACAGCTGGACAGTGCCATGCAAGACGTAAGTGATAAATACATTCTGCTGGAGGAGACAGAGAAGCAGGCGGTCAGGAAGGCTCTGATAGAGGAGAGGGGACGGTTTTGTGCCTTTGTATCTATGCTCAGGCCTGTGTTGGTAAGCAGCCTTAGTCAGCTATGGCAGCCTTAAAACATTACTTGCATGAGGAATGGAAATCTCATCTGAAGCTTTGTGTCTGTCATGAGATAAAATTCCAGAAGCACCACAAATCTGTCACAACTATTTGTGTGATAATCAGTTTTTTGGTTTCATGTTTAGCATGATTAAATAACAAACTTCTTTTATAATGAAAGACTTGAACAAGCTTTAACTGTTTAGTAAGAAGTTAATTAATAGTTCACCCAAAAATCATCGTCATTCTCTGTATATTATTTATACACCATATATTATATTATTCTTTAATATTTTATAATCTTTCGGTCAGGATGAGGAGATGTCTATGCTGGGAGAGATCATTCACTTGCAGACCATTGCTGATGACCTGAAGGCTTTGACCATGGACCCTCACAAACTGCCACCTGCCAGTGAGCAGGTCAGTGGACATTTGGCCCAGCTCTAAGTATCAAAATCAAATTAATAGCCACAGAGCTACAGAGGATTATACATTAAAATAACAGTGTTTTAATGAGTTGATTAGTGGTTAAGACTCAAAAGTAAAGTAAAGTAAACTGTAAAGTAAAGGTTGGAAAGTAAAGGTTGAAGGTTTAACTACAAGAAGCAGTTCATAGACCATCATTACTGTGTCCTGGTAACCCCAGATTATCTCTGAAGGATTTCCCTTGTAATATTGGAATGCCGTCATTCTTTTCATAAGTCACTGAAATAAGTTACATCAAGTCTTGTCAGGTAATTATAAATGGATACCATTCTGTTTGTTTTAATTTCAAAAGACTTGTAGATGTGGCCACACCTTCCATGTTAAGTGGAACATTCTGTTCTATAGCATATTTGCATCACATTCGAAGCACTTACTGAAAGACCAGAGGCATTCAAGTCCTTAGATTGACATCTGTTGCTGAAACACAGTATTTTAGTAGCAGGTTTTCAAATTTTTGTTTGTCCTGAGGAGATTTATTAAAATGTAATTAACTTTGCGTGACAAGCTTGAAATTTTAACTGCTTTACAACAGCTTATATGTGTGTGTGTGTGTATGCGTGTGTGTATGCGTGTGGCATACTGTAGGTCATACATGATCTGAAAGGTTCAGACTACAGCTGGTCCTATCAAACCCCTCCATCTTCACCCAGTACCACTATGTCCAGGAAGTCAAGCATGTGCAGGTAAATCTTACACTAAAGGTTTAAACTCTTTTCTGGTCTGGGGCTGCTAAATTAGTTGTTAATAGCACCTAAATGAGTTGTTTTTGGTAAAAGGAGAGAGTTATTGATTTGTGTACTCTGCAGACCAAGGCTTGTCTGAATGCTGTCTGTATTGCGCCCCCTACTGGTATGTGTGCGCTCCCCTTAGAATTGTTATTAGGAATTAAGCAGTAATCTCAACAGCATATGAATATCTTTAAATGACAAATTAGCATTATCATCCTACACAACAGCATAGTCATACCAATTGAGTAGCCTGTTATAAATGGGTAGCTTAAATTTTTGGAACAGTGTTGATGAATCGAGACTGATAATCACATTCTCTGCATGATACAGTATGTTTACACTAATGTGTGTCTGTATGTGTTGTAGTGCTACATCCTGCATGATGTGTAAAGACTTGTTTATTTATACAGGTCAAAGAGTTTGCTGTAAATATGCAAATTGATATTTCCTGAGAATGACTGCGCCGAATAAGCAGGACATGACTAGTCTTCTCACTATGGAGGAATTTTACACAGCAGTGAATTAAATTCAGCAATATTTAAATTTTTGGCATCACACGACAGTTGTGCTCACTTGACTGATTAACAGAAGGGCTATCCCAATTGCAATGTCTACTGGTTGCCTGATTAATAGATAATAAACAATTATTAAATATTTTAGAGAATTTAGGGTTAATTCTGCTTTATTACATTTCAGCACACTTTATATATAAAATGTGCTGAAATGTATATATTACATTTTTTAAATGTTGTATTGCCCTTCAGTGAAATAACTTGCTCTTGCAGTACCAAAACCCATTAATATGTCCAGCTGTGTGAAACATGCATTGCAAATCCTGCATTGTTGGCTCTGGCCCACTGTTGTCATTCTGATTTAACAACACTTGTTGGATGGCACAATGTTACTGGCAAACGCTGAGATTTCACAGCTTTAAGTCACAAATGCATGCTTCTTAATGAGCACAGTGCACTTTGTCTGTAGGAGCTTGGAGCATGATAAATGTGCTGGCACGCCTTCTGCCCCTTTCTCACTTCTCATGTTGATGTATTCCACCATTGTACTCTTGCCTATGGCAACAAGCCCTCTGCCCGCTGGGTAGTCGCACACTTTAGGAGAAGTTGGATGGGGGTGCTGATTTTAGAGCAAGAAGCTAAAAATATCAATCAGGACACATTGTAATTATCTTCTATCCCATCATTGGACTGCTCTGGATCGACAGTTCACTTTTCTCTTAACTTCTCTGGTCATAAACTACTTTTCCTTATCAAAGCTGTATACTCATCAGGCACATTGTACATTGTAGCATAACCAAAAGTGTTATATATAATATAAATATAATATCAAGTCCTATTACTTTATAATATGTGGATGATAAGACAAACAAAACTATCCCATTAGTGTAGAATTAAAAAAAGAGGCAAATCTGTCCGGGGGAACAGAAGGTCAATGGGATCTAGGGACCAAAATATAATTAAGTCTTGGGACTGGGCTCTTTTGCCAATAAGCAGCCACATAGAAATGGCCCCAGAACACCCTGCCACTGTATTGCAATGCAATAAAATCTATAAAATATATAGCCTCAGGTAAAATGTATAGCATCGCCCATCAACCACCCAAAACATCCTGTGATTTTAGCTACAAGTTTTGCATGGGCAAATGCCATGAGTTTTGTACTTGACCCAACACATTATCTTCAGAAAATGTAAAGTTTTAGTTTACTAATTAAGAAGCAGTTCTGTTTACAATAATTTTGATCTGTTCACATCTCTAATTTGGTTTGGACTTGCGCTTGGTTCCAGTTTGGTTTATGTCTTTGCCTGCTGCCTTGAGTTTGTGTGGAGTGTTAATTGTTCCTGGTCTCCTCCCCTTCTCTGTTTTGTTACCTCGTCCTGCCTGTGCCCTGCCCCCCTCCACTTCGATTCTGTCTCTAACAGCAGTCTGAACAGTGTGAACAGTAGTGACTCCAGATCCAGTGGGTCGCACTCTCACTCCCCTTCCCCACACTATCGCTATCGCAGCTCAACACTGCCCCAGCAAGCCCCACCACGCCTTTCCAGCATCTCCTCACATGACTCAGGCTTCATCTCGCAAGACGCCTTCCAGTCCAAGTCACCATCCCCAATGCCCTCTGAATCAGCCCCACAGGTAAGAGATAAAACTGAGACAATTTTTCAAATGCACTGTGCAAATTTCCAAATGCACTGTGTATGTGGCAATCCAAATTACAAGAATCTTTATGACTGATCATAAAAAAGCATTCTGCACCCAGCCTGTTGACTGTTTCCACAAAGATTCATCCACAGCATCACTGTCTTGTTTAAGACATGGTACTGATTTAATGCTCCAGGTTTCGCATTTACCTAAACATGCCCTGTGGCGGTTGCCATCTTAGGCTTAAATCTCCTATTAGCATGGGTCACAAGTCCAAGAGATTGCTGTGCAACTCACTGGTTCAATTTCATGTCAGTCTGTAGCCCAACCTGTCCTCCAACCCATACAATCATATAGGTCATTTGTCACTTCCCTAAATAATGTCTCATTGAAGCATTTACTAAATCAGCATTCCTACCGACAGCAGGAGACACCCCAGAAACTTTCACCTTGATCCAAGAATGTTACTGCAGAAATTAAAGCTTTTTACACAAGGTTAAGACTAGAAAGGGCTGAGTTAGGGAGTTATTAACTTGAAACAAGGTTAAGGTTAGTAGAGGTTAGTGCATCTATTCATCATAAAACTAATCCACTGCTTTAATAAAAGTCTTCTAAAGCAAAACATATGTGTAAAAGAAAATTAATATTTTGAGCTTATTAACTGAATAATGTGTCATGTATCCATATATAGAATCAAATCAGAGCACTAAATTCAAATATGGAGACTTCGATAACTTTGAATCAGAATTCAGCCTATGAGAAAGTGGACTGGTGTAAATGTTGGGAAAATGTACAGTAAGAACAAGTAGTAGGTCTATTAGATAAAAATAAAAATAAATAAAATAAAATGATAAATAAATAAAAATGTACCTAAACAATTAAAGGATCACTCACATTTTCTTTTGAACATTGAGCATATCAAGCATTGAGGATAGTGTTTTAAATGAAAAACAATTT
Organism: Chromobotia macracanthus; assembly: GCA_036877525.1. Taxonomy (NCBI): domain Eukaryota; kingdom Metazoa; phylum Chordata; class Actinopteri; order Cypriniformes; family Botiidae; genus Chromobotia; species Chromobotia macracanthus. The sequence goes on along the minus strand of JAZGTH010000027.1, from coordinate 5,147,155 downwards.
TGATATTGTGTTTGCTCATCACTTGATGTCTGTTAAAAAATATAAAAGCAAAACCAGAGCCAATGTGGACTATTCAGTGTCTGTCTGACTAGTCCACCTAAAGGAAGCATGTATAATTACAATGTGGCGTGTACAATGTCCACAAACACAATATAGGTTGAGCTAGTATTGTTTTGTCTGGGCCAGTGGCACAGTGATCGCTGGAGAGACAGAAATGAAAAAACATACATAAAGATGAGAAAAGTATGTAGAGTAAATATAAAAAGGTTAAACAGAGTTAAAAGTGTATATATATATATATAGGCAGAGCAGAAAAGAGGAGGAAGTAAATGACAGGAGGAGGAATAATAGGCCCTGTAGCAATATTCACTTTTTTTGTTTTCACTGCAAATTAGCTGTACTGCCTTTCTGTCTGTCTGTACACACATGACTTTGTCATTCTGCATCTCCCCACTTTCCCATGATCCCTGGCTTACTGATCCTAGAGGGCCGAAATTAATTGTCTCCTCTATAAAAATGCCTTGTAATTTCCCCTAAAAGTATGGAAAATTTTGCCAGTCTGCTGGCAATTGGAGCAGTCTTATAGGTGCCTGTGGAGGCATGACAGAACTCCCCAAAAAAACTACAGTTTTAAAACACTGGGAAGACTTCAAGTTCACCCTAACTGAAACATTTGAAATGTTGACCGCAACTCCGCTTGGCAAGGTTGTATCCGGACTGAGCGGAGAAGGGATTTAAGGTTTGCGGTGCTTTGCTAGTGATGTCATCATCCAAAATCGAGATTGCCCCCCTAAATTAGGTCCCAGAGTGGTCTCAGAGCTTCCAACATCCGTGGCTGCCATGCTCAATTCGAAGGAACTTTAGTGGTTAAGCAGCTGCCTGTCTCTGTGGCTTTGTGCCCCTTATGCGCTGTCACTGTCAAGTTGTCCATTGTTTTGTCAGTTTTCACCAGTCCAAGAATCTGACAATATTGAATAAGTCAAAGCTGAATGAAACTGGTGTCACTGCTTTTTGTGCTGTAGATTTGGCATACTAACTCTGCTAAAACTTCTGAAACTTTCTGTGTGGTTTTTGTTGTTTTGATTTTTTTTACAGCCTCTAACCTCCTGCTTTATTTGCTTCTCTCTCTCCCTTTTCTCTCCATGTTGACCTTGTGCTGTGGCCTCCTTTTGCTGTTTTTTCTGTCTTATGTTTGTGTACTTTCTTCCATGTTGTCTGTCTTGTTGTGAACGTTGTTGTGTGTGCTCTTGTTCTGTCTGTCTTCTGTCATGCATGTCTCAGACAACTTCCAGCTCTACCTCCTCGGATGCCTCTGAGACCTGTCAATCAGTCAGTGAATGCAGTTCTCCCACTTCCATTGGCTCAGGCGGAGCCACCACCTGTTCAGAAAAGGTGAAACCCCATTGGCCCTCATGTCTCTCAAAACACCAATGAGTACCAGGTCACAGGCGCTATATTCCTACATATTCTCCTATTCCTTGAGTCAGTCCACTTCTGTTAAGGATCTAACTGGTCATTTGATGCTTCTTTAACATATTCTTAGTAGGTTAAGACAGGGCTATTGAAATCCGCTGCTATTGGGCCACTGTCCTGCATAGTTTATCTCCAACCCTAATCAAACACACCTGAACAGGCTAATCAAGGTCTTGTAGCCAGGTAAGAGCAGGTCATGAACTAAACCCATGGTGGTGGCCTTCCTGGAGCAGATTCCTGGGTTCAAGAATTTGCATATGCTGCCCGCTGTTGTGTTAGTGGAGTAATTGCACCCATGTGCCACTGATTTAGTTTCTAAATGTTTTTCAATAGTTGAATTCTTTCATTGATCTGTAATCAGTTATTTTGTTTATTTGGGTTTATAAACCACCATCCACAGCTGTTTTTGTTAATCTTCTTTAGCCAGTTTTATTCATTAATTTCACCCATTTTATGTGTTTTTATGTCCATGTCCCATCTGCCCCCTGCATGTTTTTAGTTATCAAATGGCTACGATCATTATGGGCTGGGAGAGTCGTCATACCTGAGCAGAGGGGGTATGGGAGGAGTGTTCCCTTTCTTTCCCCCTCCCTCATCTATTTCCTCTTCCTCCTCCTCCTCTTCCTCCACGTTGCGCTCATGGTCACGCCCAGGCTCATCCCTCCTGCCTGATTATCCCCACTATTGCACCCTGGGCCCAGGCATGATCCCTTCCTCCAAAGTCCCCAGCTGGAAGGTTTGTCCATCCACTCCTTCACTGTCACACCATTTTATGTTCCTCAGTTTTTCTCATTCATCATAAGGGACACATTGAGGCATTTACTATGAGGATCTGTCATTGCCAGATTTATATGAAGACCTCAGCAGAAAACACATGTATATGTTTAATTTTTAATTTAATAAAAAGACACTAAACTGATGGCTACAAATCTGATGTTAAATTATTTAAAAATGAAAGAATTATAATATTATTTTAAGTTTGCTATGCAAAAAAAATAAAACGTTCTAACTTAAAAAAAAATACAGAAAAAGTACACTGTAAAGAGTCTTAGATGTAAACGGGTAATAATCAGGTTTATGGAGAAAATTATCCACTTCTTCCACCAAGTGGCCAGTGTTGGAATAACAAGTGCACACAGCACCAGTAAACAGTTGTTGGATCTCTGTTGTTCTGGTTCCAGGACTGGGCTAAACCAGGTCCTTATGATCAGCCCATGGTGAACACATTGAGGAGAAAAAAGGGGCCAAAGGAAGAAGTGGACATAAATGGCAGTTTAAATGGGACAGTCCCCTCCTCTCAGCCAATCATAGGACATTCTTTTGCCGAGGACGCTCAGGAAACCAAGAGCATGGCTGCAGTGCCAAAGGTCAGACATTTACAAAGATGTTTATATGCATTTAACATGAAGTTCATGTTTAGTGAAAGCTAAACAAACTTCACCTTCTATCAGCCTTTTGACAACCTTTAATTTTAAATGTTTCTTTCAATACATGTTGGAGCTCACATGAATGAATGCAAGTGAAAGCCACAAGGCTGCAAGTTCATGTCAAGTGAATCCATTAATGGTGGTTTCACTCTTTAAAAAAAGGTCTTTAAAAAAATTTATTCTAGCGATGTTGTAAGAACCATTTTTGGTTCCTCAAATACCATTTAATCAAAGGTTCCTTTAATAACCATTCCTTTCTTGCCTCTTTATAGTCTGTAGAACCTTTTTCTAACTTTTTGTGCTGAAAGGTCCAATGGATGTTAAAGGTTCTATATGGAACCACACAGCCCAACACCTTTTAGGAAACTATTTTTAGGGGTGTACTTGTTGGGTACCAGTCTGACACATCTGACACTGCACTTGTGTTTACAGTTCTTTAATGCTTGTGTTTGTGTAGGTGGAAGATATGGAAGCCCATGAGGAGCTAGCACTAGCTCTGAGCCGCGGCCTGCAGCTGGACACTCAGCGCTCCAGCAGAGACTCTCTGCAGTGTTCCAGTGGCTACAGCACTCAGACAACAACACCATGCTGCTCAGAGGACACAATTCCTTCTCAAGGTGTTTGTTGTCATCTTTAGAAGTTTTGATGCAAATGTTTTTGTTGACCGTAACATTTAGATAGTTTGTGTGACAGCTAACCTCCTTTTGTACCTCCTTCTGATCTGGCTTTCGGGTTGTGTGAATCACGTTTCAGCAGTTGATGGGACGCAATCCAGAAATCAAGTTAATAGTATTTTTGTCAAAGTATAATGTTATATGTATTTATAATGTCTTTTTGAATGTATAACAGCTTTATCTATTAATAAAATTGTTTTTGTATCGTTATTTGTTATTCTTTTTGTTTCAGTGTCTGACTACGATTATTTTTCGGTGAGCGGAGAACCGGAGGAGGATCAGCAGGACTTTGACAAGTCATCAACTATCCCACGCAACAGTGACATCACCCAGTCCTACCGCAAGATGTTTCAGGCCAAGCGTCCAGCTTCCACAGCCGGTCTTCCCTCCACACCTGGCCCTGTCATTGTCACGCCCGGTGTGGCTACAATCCGTCGTACACCTTCTACCAAACCCTCTGTCCGTAGAGCCACCATGGGCATGGGTCCCATTCCCATCAAAACCCCAGTCATCCCAGTGAAGACGCCCACTGTGCCTGATCTTCCAGGTGGTTTCCTTAGCCCACTAGGGGGCAGCAGTGAAGAGGGAGAGGAGCCATCCAGCCCTGACTCGCCCAGTCTGGGAAATGACAGCGAGCAGGTGGGAATCCTGCCTGTGGCGTCCTGGAGTGGGCAGGCCTCCACTAACCCTCCTCTGCCACCTGGACCACAAGGTTCACACGGAGGATCGGGTGGACTTAAAGATGATCTAGAAGACTTGGACTCTGCAGATCCACAATGTGACACCATGCTTTTGGCAATCCGCAGAGGAGTAAAGCTAAAGAAGACCATGACCAATGACCGTTCTGCACCACGAATTGCATGATAGAGCAGAAAGAGTCCTAAATAGCGTATTAATACTGTATAAAGACTGTATTAAGATTGTTTATAAGCCTTAATAGAGGGGATTGGGTGGACTCTCAGATACTTGTGTCTGTTCAGACTTCTGTAAAACTGACTTCTGTTTTACTGGTGACAAACTATAGGGAAAAAAACCACAAGCAGTGGGTGATGATCAGATTTATCCCAGATTGAATTTCTATTGTGGTGTTGAGTCCTAATGTCACAAGAAATAATGTTAACAGAGTTTTATATTGTATTCTGTTTGCAACCCAGCGCTTTTGTTTTGCAATGAGTTGATTTAGATTTAATTCATTGTAAACTTAACTTACAAAAACTAAATGTTTAGATTGTCTCTTCTTAGTTAAAACACTAATTTCATGTTATAATACTTTCAGTTATTAATTTCCTGCTTGAATATACTTTAAACATAAGCAGAAAAAAGTACTATTTTGTCTATTTGTATGAAAATGTAAATATTGACAAAGGTAATAAGGAACCCACAAGTTTAATTTATTTGTCACTTCAGCACTCTCTGCTTATTTACCAGATAAGCTTTCTAAGATTATTTTGTATATTTTATTACTCACTTCCTGGTAGTTTGTATTGTATTTTCTCTTTGAAGTCACAGTTTAGGGTTCATAGTGCAGCTACGTGCTAATGCAAGCAGTAGACTAGCAGTACTGTAGAATAATGAGCAGTAACTATCAATGCTGAGTTGATTACAAAGACTGTGGTAAACAGTTGTTGTGCTGCCCAAACATGTATATTTTAAGCATGGCACATAATATTAGTGTACATGTCTACCTTGTTAAAATGGCATAGTATTTACAAAGGGTGATTTTGACAAATTTCCCAGGATGTTTAATACACAGTTGACCATGTCATGAAGACTTTTTAATTATCTGAATGACAATATTCTTATCTGAGCATATCTTATTGTACCATCAATATCCAGCAATGAGAATGCTGTTTAAGTGATGCATTCTCATGTAAAATTCAGCACAAATCAACTGTCAGTCTTGGCATAAACATCAGAGAGCGATCAGATATCTTTTGTACGGGTTATGACTGAGTCCCATAACATTTCAAACGGTTCTGCTGTTTTTCACCCAGAGCATTCTGTGTTAGCATTTGTTTTCCTTTTTATCTTCAATATGTAAATTTACCCATTACCATTAATGATTCAGCTTTTACTTACACAGCTTTGAATGGGGAAAAAAAACATGTTCAGTGTGTATGAATGTTTGTAAAAATCACATTCTCTGAAACGTAATTTTTGTTTTTCTTTTCCATTGTTGGTATTTAGTTGCTGTTCAGATTCATTAATAACCCAACTGAGGCCAACACGTACACTAAGGGTGATAAGAAATCAGACCTGGCGTCCATCTCTACAGTTTGTAGACAGTCATTTAGGGAAAGCACAAACTATTTAGTTCTCATTGTGTCCATGTATGGGTGTACAGTATCCAAAAACAATGCAAGATTTAGTCATACTGTGTGAAACTGCATTGTCAAATCCAAATGTACAGTTTTGTGACAAGATAGCGATCAAAATAATTGCCTCTCAGTGGACCAGTTTTAGTAACGTTGCCTCAATACAAATTTGTAAAATTGTGAAATTCGTAACAAATTAGCTGATGCTTAACTGCATATGATGCTTTTTTAGCTGGTACATACTCCTGGTCTATATACAAATGTTTAAAATGGTTTATGTAAAAACCTTTAACTCTAACCAGTCTGTATTTCAGTTGACATATGTGCAGTTATTTAATGTCAGAACATTTTTAGATATTTTTAAAGCTACCAGATTCAATTTGTAAGTTAATTGCTAGCAAAAAAATTTGTTACTATAAAGGCTGACATCTAGTATAAGTTAGATTTTTGTTCAAAGTACTATAGTTTGAGTAGTTGTTTGAGAGTTGATCTCGACCCTGTTCAGTTTAAAAGTTTTACCTGTATAACTATGCTGCATACATAAAAGTCGTTGAATGATTTGGGTCTGTATTTTATATTACCGTTTATTATCATCTGTTTCATTGTCAGTTGGCAAGTTATTAAAACAGGCTAGAGTCTATGAATGAAGACACACAGGTTTCAAATATTGTAAGTGTAGCTGAAGGTTTAAAATATAGTATGCAAATATGTGAATAAACAATTCTAGCTCCCCCAGCTTAATTTCACACATTTCTAAAAATGCATCAAAATGGGACACATGTGTTCCCAGTAGTTATTACATATTACACAGTCATAATATTACAATGTTCATACTGCAGTATGCATATTGCAGTATATTTGCTATAACAATGATTTTAATACCTATTATAGTATTAAAAGGTAATACCTTTAAGTTTTAACATTTTAATACTAATTTAATTCAAATTAATTTCACATATTTAAAACATTATCGTATTGCACTGTATACTGCATTATTTAGCAAGTTATTTCTTCAATATCGTGCAGTCCTAGTGCTCAGCTCTGCTGCAACTCTGATGTACTTGCATACAGTATGCTTCTGGCCCAAAGTCCAAATAGAAATTCACAATGATAATTCAGATATAAAATACTATAAATATATACCCCTATAAAATACAAGAAAGTCCACAACAGTTTTCTAATTTACATAATACTTTATTATACTGATAAGGGCTGAACTCATAACTCTAATGTACATTTGCCAATCATCACAGAGGTGGATTCTGACACAAGGCCTCACATGGGACGCTCTCTGGGACGAGTGACAAACTGCCACCAAAGGGGTGGGAGATCACCCTCCTTGCGGGCAGGTGGCAGGGCTTCAGATTTGGGGCCATCAGCAGGGGTTTCAGCCTGCAGTTGCTGGACCTACACAAAATAGTTGACAAAACTGATAGTTGACATTACTCACAAAATAGCCACTATTCTGCACATCATGCATGCCATTTTGTGTTTCTAGCAAAGCTACTAACAATATCTACTTAAAGAGAGGGAAATTATCCATCTTTCAAATAAATATAAAAGTATATTGTTCTGTGTTAAAAATGATCTGTCATGATATCAGAGCATCCAGTCTCATAAACACATACCTCTCTGTCCCAGCTTTGAGCCCTCAGCTTCTTCCACTGCTGTCTCTTAGCAAAGTAATCAGGATACATGGCCTTCTCTGAGGGGTGCCAATAATCCAGACACCATTCAGGGACCTAAAGACAAGTGTGAGAGAAATAGGTGTGGACATGAATGCCTAGATATGACAATACAGACAGGCGTCACTAGGGCTGCAAAACATATCCAAATTATCAAAAATAAACAAATCTGCAATACATGTCTCAGGGGGTTGTGACAAAGGAATGAATTTAATCTCAAAAATGTTATATTTATAGCAACACCGTGTGTCTGCTCTGATATTGTCATGTGCATACTCGTGTTTCCTGACTCATGAGGTCATCACAGCTGCTTGTTGATTGTTTTGCATAAGACATCCACAGCAGCTGTCAACTACTTACTGCAAAAACAAACCAGTGTCTCATATGGCAGTACTGTAGCTTCTAAAGAGTTGGGGGGATATGTACTGAAGGGATATGTAAACATCACAGCAGACAACACAAAGTGGAAAACTATTTATTAATTGACACATTTTTGCTTTTTTTCCATTTTTCTTTTTTAATCGTACAGCTCTATATGTCACATTCACACATTAAATCTGTTAAAGGGACAGATCACCCAGATATTAAATTAACTTTTGCGTTCCTCAGAAGCAAATAAAGTCATACAGTTTTGGAATGACATGAGGGTGAGTAAATGGAAGAATTTATTTTTTTGGATGAACTATCCCTTTAAAAATGGATCATAATGGATCATAACTGGAAATGCAGCACAAATGCTGTTCACACAATGACTTTCCATCTTTGATGCATCATGCTACGATTCACACACCAGCACTGAAATTCTGATGAAACTGATGTTGTTTGCTGTAAAATATCCAAAGTCATAAGCAGAAAATCTATAACTGCTCCAATAATCTGTCAACTTATTTCTTAATTCGCTCAGAGAAAAACTTGTTTCTGTGTCTGTCCAGTTTGGGTGTAATCTTTGAACAAACTAGGGCCACCACGATGCGACAACTAATTCTGTTGAAGCTCATACTCAATAAAAGCTGTCACAATTTTCTGTGACTTTATTTTCTTGTCAGAATTCGTTTTATTTGTAAAGATTTTATGAAAAAATGTTAAAGTATTAATGACAAAAGTTATGGTTATTACATATTGGGGAGTTAACCAACAGATGAATTAGTAACAAGCAATAGATTTAGTTGGAAAGATAGTTAATAGATTAGTCGATTGAAAAAATAATTGTTACTTGCAGCCTGACTTTAGATAATTAGGATTAACTAAATCAGTGTGGAGTAACTGCATCACCTCATTCAGGAATCCTAAGTGCACAAATTGATGTGATATTGTCCTTTGAAGTTCCACAACTGTTGATCTTATGGTTTTGTTTATACATATGTACACAATAAGGTTGTTCAAAAATATTGATAACGCTAACTATCGCAATTTTTTTCATGATAGTGTATTGATATTACAACCTTTCCGATAGATTCCTTTTTCAAAAATCACATTTTAAATGGATTTAAAATGGTGCTAAAATTTAATCAAATCCCTCTGTGTCAAACAACCCCATCCAACTCTATGTTGCTGACTTGCTATGGTGCTGATCTACAAAGCTAACAGTTGCCCATTATATACATAGTTACAGGTGGTAAACAGCAAGTTGTATTTTTAGGTCTTTTATTACATCATTCGTTTTAAAATAAAAGTATTGCAGTATATCACAATATGTATTGCATTGAATGTTTTGTGACATATCACAATATGTGATATGTATTGTATCATAAAACAGAGCCCCATTACACAAAATTTATAACCTCTTACAGCTTGTTGTCATAAAACAGCCTGAAAGACATTACCATCATTTTGACAAAGGGACCGTTTATACACAACCTCTAAATGAAAAATATCATTAAATGTTTGCAAAAGGCTGTGTATCAACGACATGAAATGAAAATAAGACAGAAGCCTACATAAAATACAGTATTTCACCACTAACCTTGTAGCACTCATATCTTTCATAGGAAGTTCCTCCAGGTGAGTCTGGAAACAGGTAGGGCTGCGGGTGCTGATTGGCCCAGAACTCCTCCTCCCCTACCTTCAGCATCAGGGTGGCCTTCACCATGTCCTTCTCATGCTTGTTTTCATCAAAGCGTGCTCGCAGCAAACACGCATAGAAACGATATTTATCCCTAAGAAGAGAAATTGATAATTGTAAGAAATTTGACATTTGATTTATTCTCATATTCAGATAAATGTAACTTTGGTTTCCATACAACAAACTGTTATTTGTGCATGTACAACCCCAAATCAGAAAAAGTTGGGACAGTATGGAAAACACAAATAAAAAAAGTAGTGATTTCTAAATTTACTTTGACTTGTATTTCATTGCAGACAATACAACAGCACATTATTTAATGTGTTCCTTGTGATTTTTATTGTTTTTTTCCTCAAAACAACAAAATTCCTATTTTGGTTCTTGCAACACATTTCAAAAAAAGTTGGAACAGTAAAGCATTTACCACTTTGTAATGTTGCCATTCCTTTTCACAACACTTAAAAGACGTTTAGGGACTGAAGACACCAAGTGAAGAAGTCTTTCAGGTGTAATTTTGTCCCATTCTTGCTGCAAACAAGTCTTAAGGTGGGCAACAGTACGGGGTCTTCGTTGTCACATTTTGCGCTTCAAAATGCGCCACATTCTCTGTTGGAGACAGGTCGGGACTGCAGGCAGGCCAGTCAAGTACCTGTATCCTCTTCCTCCGCAGCCAGGACTTTGTAATGTGTGCAGAATGTGGTTTTGCATTATCTTGTTGAAATATGCATGGACGTCCCTGGAAAAGATGTCTTCTTGAAGGCAGCATATTGTGCTCCAAAATCTCTATGTACTTTTCAGCATTAATGGTGCCATCACAGAAGTGCAAGTTACCTTTACCAAGGGCACTGGCACAACCCCATACCATGACAGACCCTGGCTTTTAGACTTGTTGCTGGTAAGTCTGCATGATCCTTTTCTTCTTTGGTCCGGAGCACACGGCGTCCATTTTTCCCAAAAAATACCTGAAATACTGATTCATTTGACCACAGTACACGTTTCCACTGTGTGATGGTCCATCCCAGATGCCTCCGAGCCCAGAGAAGTCGACGACGCTTCTGGACACTGTTAACATAGGGCTTCCTTTTGGCACAGTACAGTTTTAACTGGCATTTGTGGATGTAACTACATATTGTGGTACTTGACAAAGGTTTGCCAAAGTAGTCCTGAGCCCATGTGGTGATACTGCTTATAGATGAATGACGATTCTTGATGCAGTGCCGCCTGAGGGATCGGAGAGCACGGTTGTTCAGCTTAGGCTTGCGCCCTTGTCCTTTACGCACTGAAATTCCTCCACATTCCTTGAATCTTTTAATTACGTTATGCATTGTTGAAGGTGAAATAAGCAAATGTCTTCCTATCTTTCTTTGTTTTTAAACATTTCAATAACTTTCTCACATATTTGTTGGCAAACTGACGATCCTCAGCCCATCTTTGCTCCTAAAGGACTAGACCTTTCTTGGATGCTGCTTTTGTACCAAATCATAATTACAATCACCTGTTGACATCACCTGTTTCAAATCACATCATTATTTAACCAATTTACCTGATTACTAGCCCTAAATTGCTCCTGTTCCAACTTTTTTTGAAATGTGTTGCAAAAACAAAATGGGAATTTTGTTTTTTTTTTGAAGAAAAAACAATAATGTGCTGTTGTATTGTCTGCAATGAAATACAAGTCAAAGTAAATTTAGAAATCACTACTTTTTATATTTGTGTTTTCCAAACTGTCCCAACTTTTTCTGATTTGGGGTTGTATAAGTGAAGTGAAAATTACATATTTGTCAGAAATGGTAACCCATACCCGAAATGTGACCTCTGCATTTAACCCATCAATGGTGAGGAGTGAACACACACACACCCAGAGCAAAGGGCTGCATTACCATGCCTGGAGAGCAATCAGGGGTTAAGTGCCTTCCTCAAGGGCACTTCGGTTGCTAACTGGTACTGGAACCGAACCAGCAACCTTCTGATTACAAGAAGAGTCTGACTCAGTAACCAGTAGGCCACAACTACTCCTGTCAACTACAACTGCCACAGTAAAGCAGATTCGATTCACCTCCCTTCAAAAAATAAAGATGATCTTATGAATTGTTAAGTACCATACATTTTATATTTTTTCCGTTTTCATATAATTTCTTTTTTAATTTCCTGTATTGTTATAGTGGAAATTCTAGCAGTGCCCAAACTTATATACTATTTGGTCACACAAAAATTACTATCCAACACCAACTTGCAAGCAGGGCATTTTCTTCAGGAAATACAAATGAAGTCATTCTCATAATTAAAAAAAAAAAAAAAGTAATTACCTGCTGTCACTATTTCATTATTTTGTCTTAAGAAATTAATCACCATGCATGGATTGCTCTGTACAAATGCAATCTATAATTGCATTATAATAACTTAACTATTATAATAACTTATAATTGTATAATAACTTAAATGTGAACACACCGTTAAGGGTCAAAAAACAAAGCGCATTCATTTCAACCCAGCCAAACAAGCAGCAGGGAAGTGTGAACGGTTTCATCAGGCAGTTTATTTACTGCCGTGTTCGTCTGTTCTGATCGGCCTCGAAATTGACATATAACAAACAAAACTGCAGCTGTAACTGCAGACTCATCGTATGATCTCACCTGAAAATACACCATGATTCCAGGTGTCTCAATGATTTCTTGTAAAGTCGCAAGACTTTCTGTTGATGGGTCAGGTAGGCCGCAGCCATCTTTCCCACTGAGTCACCTTCACAGGAATCTCACAGATGAGCACAGGAGATCTGGAGTCAGTGCTGCCACCCGCAGGCCCGGAGACGCAAGTGCGGCTAATATCAAGTTTTAAGGGGCTTTAGATATGACAATAGGGGGTTATATTAATAATGAATTTGTTCATTGTGCTATGAACACAAATTTAGAATTATTTAATGTTTGTGTACATGGCAGTGCAGACAGGACACTTTCAGTTTGTATTCGTGTTTTTGCTTGCCCTGCTTCTGTTATGACATAGATTTAATGCAGCAATACGAGGACCAATTGCCATAGTGCACTAGGCGTGACAGTATATGTATTTACTCATCTAGGTAGTAAATGGCAGATGTGTCGACTTTGCAGGGGTGGGATTGATCCTTCTCTTCCCATTATTTCACGCTCACAGATTTTAATAGTCAAATATAGCTGCAAGTAGCGATGACAGGCCCAAGCACTATGACCCCATCGCCACCTGGTGCTTCTCGAAAGACGATGCATAGTTGTCACATGCATTTAATTTAGTTGAAAACATATTGAGAACTATTTTAAATTTTGAATTAATAAGTCTGGTGGTGCTTTAACTGTAACTTACAATAGCCACATCATTGTGTAAAGACTAAACATATTTCCCAAGTTTGATGTAAAATATTAAATGCATGCAGAGGATATAAGACACTTCATATTCCATTTATTGATATACATTTTTTGTGCCACCATGGCAACACTGTTACAGATATCAACAATCCGTTAACAATTTAGAATCTTCAATATATCTTATTTTTCTGACCATGCTGAAGTGACCGGTAAATTTAGGTAGACTTTTTAAAACTGTTTTAAGTTAAACACTTCCTTCTGTCATTCGGTGGCGCTATGACTTTGACTCAGAATAGCATCCTGTTTCCCATTTTTTGCAGTAATTTTACTGCCTCGCCATGGCAACACCATTCAAGATAACAAAAATCCCATTGCAATTTTGAATTGTTAATTTCTTGGCATGATGCCCACAAAAATTATTTTTGAAACCTACACGGATGTACCGATCATGCTTTTTTATGACCAATTCTGATTGTTTTTTTACAACAAACAAAGTTGTTTTAACAAACAAATGGACCGATTGCAAAATTTCCGATTTCTCAGCCAAGAAAAAAATTAAAGTGTACATAAAATGTTTATTTGCTAGTTGACACAGTAAACTTGAAAATATTTTCTAACAACTGCACTTTAAGCACAGTAATCAAAAACAAATGCTACATATAGCATGAGCGTTTTTGTTTTGTGTAATATTTTAAGATTGCATATTTTCAAGATTTAAAGCAAAATATAAACACACTGACAAAACAATAACGTTGGACTGGCTGAATGAAAACTCAAATTCACACTCTGACACTAGGTGGCGACTATGAAATGTTAGCAAAACTGAGGTTACCATGGTTGCCATGCAAACAAACCAGCTTTGGGCTTGCAGACACTTTTTTTTAACAAAGTTGTCTTTGTTAGGCATTATACGGTGGTAAGGCGAAAAGAAAATGGCATCGGAAATTTTCTCGAGGTAGTTACCGTCAGAGGCAAATTCACATAACATGATTATGTCTGAAACACAACTCCGAAGTAAAACACAAATCCGAGGTATCATTAGATTATATTGTTTCTAGCCCTGTAACGGACTTACAGGATTTTGCCTATAGTTTAATTTGTGCAAAAACAATTTTTGGAAAAAAAAACTGATCATGTAAAAACATGATCAAATGTAAAGAAAATAAACGAAAAAATACTAAATCTAAGTATAAGCACGTTTTAACATCACAACTATAAATTTGATTACAGTGTTAATTAGTCAATATGTTTTTGATATCAGAGATTATTGTTGAACATGTAAATTCGTGTGAAATCAGATACAAATTTGAAATCACCAAAATAATTTTTACCACCAGTTGCTGACAAAATTACTAGCAAATCTACAAATCGATTCCAAAAAAGTTGGGACACTGTACAAATTGTGAATAAAAAAAGGAATGCAATAATTTACAAATCTCATAAACTTATATTTTATTCACAATAGAATATAGATAACATATTAAATGTTGAAAGTGAGACATTTTGAAATGTCATGCCAATTATTGGCTCATTTTGGATTTCATGAGAGCTACACATTCCAAAAAAGTTGGGACAGGTAGCAATAAGAGGCTGGAAAAGTTAAATGCACATATAAGGAACAGCTGGACGACCAATTTGCAACTTATTAGGTCAATTGACAACATGATTGGGTATAAAAAGAGCCTCTCAGAGTGGCAGTGTCTCTCAGAAGTCAAGATGGGCAGAGGATCACCAATTCCCCCTAATGCTACGGCGAAAAATAGTGGAGCAATATCAGAAAGGAGTTTCTCAGAGGAAAAATTGCAAAGAGTTTGAAGTTATCATCATCTACAGTGCATACTATCATCTAAAGATTCAGAGAATCTGGAACAATCTCTTTGCGTAAGGGTCAAGGCTGGAAAACCATACTGGATGCCCATGATCTTCAGGCCTTAGATGGCACTGCATCACATACAGGAATGCTACTGTAATGGAAATTACAACATGGGCTCAGGAATACTTACAGAAAACATTGTCGGTGAACACAATCCACCGTGCCATTTGCCGTTGCCAGATAAAACTCTAAGGTCAAAAAAGAAGCTATATCTAAACATGATCCAGAAGTGCAGGCGTTTTCTCTGGGCCAAGGCTCATTTAAAATGGACTGTGGCAAAGTAGAAAACTGTTCTGTGATCAGACTAATCAAAATTTGAAGTTCTTTTTGGAAAACTGGGATGCCATGTCATCCGGACTAAAGGGGACAAGGACAACCCAAGTTGTTATCAGTGCTCAGTTCAGAATCCTGCATCTCTGATGGTATGGGGTTGCATGAGTGCATGTGGCATGGGCAGCTTACACATCTGGAAAGGCACTATCAATGCTGAAAGGTATATCCAAGTTCTATAACAACATATGCTCCCATCCAGATATCATCTCTCTTTAGGGAAGACCTTGCATTTTCCAACATGACAATGTTGACTGTTATAAAAAGAAAAGGGGGGATTCCACACAGTGGTAAACATGGCCTTGTCCCAACTTTTTTGAGGTGTTGATACCATGAAATTTAAAACTTATTTTTCCTATAAAATTATACATTTTCTCAGTTTAAACATTTGGTATGTCATCAATGTTGTATTCTGAATAAAATTTATTGCAATTTGAAACTTCCACATCATTGCATTCTGTTTTTATTCACAATTTGTACAGTGTCCCAACTTTTTTGGAATCGGGTTTGTAATTTTTAGATTGTCAAGTGTCGTAGAATGTCAAAACCAGAACTACTGATTATCCAAAAATGGTTTGGAAATAATTTGGAAATAAAGCAATATGACGCACAAAGATATTCATTTTATTTTAAATCATTTGTGTTGCCATTCTCAGACTACACAAAGCAAAGGTTTCATTAGATTTGCTTATGGAGCTACAATAAGGTAAGGTTATAAGGAAAGGTAAGTCTCGATACACTTACAGCTTCACAAATGTAACTATTCTCAAGAATATGCAATTTGCATAATACATTAGAGACTACTGTTCATTGTGTAAATTGATGTGAAGGCAGATGTAGGTTAAATGCAAAAGCAATTTTTGCCACCAGTTGCCGACAATACAACTAACAAATACCATTTTTCAAATGCTAAAACCGAAAATACAGATTATCAAAAGATTTTCTAAACAAATCCCTAAGAATTTGCAAAACAAATCCTCAAAGATATTTCTCGTTGAAAACCCATCTGTCTTGAAATTGATTTGACACCACTGTGCCCTTGGTTGGGAAACAGGGCAGACCCTAGATTTAACATCAAATGTAAAGAATATCATAAAATCTAACTGTAAGCACCTTATAGCATAACAACTATACATTTGATTACACTGTTTAATAGTTAATAGTTAGTGATCCTGACATCAAAGACAGTTATGTAGCATGTAAATTCACATCAAATCAGATGTAGAATAGATGACCAACATAATTTTTATCACCAGTTGCCAACACAATGATTAGGCAAAATACCATTTTTCAAATGTCAAATATGACACTACCAATTATCCAAAAATATTGAGAAAAAATGCCCTCAGGAGGGTAAAATCGTGTCCAGGATCAAATATTGCCACATAGTCATAAAACAATTCATTTCTGATTTAAATTCTTAAAGACAATCTGAATATAAAAAACGTTTGTGTGAGGTTTAGGGGACAGACAATATCATTAGCTCAGTGCCTATCAGTAGAAGCCAAAAGAAATTCACACCATAATATCAAATCAAATGTAAATGTGTATATTGCAGTCAGATATTATATATAAGTTGTGAAACAATACATTTATCCATTAAATAAGATCTTTTAATATACTCCTGTAGCACAGGTGATGACATAAACAAGCATTGTGACATCACACATTCCATGCAGATCATGCCCACCATACCCAGGCTACATAAAGCAAAATTCTCATTTGCTTGTGAAGCTACAGTGAGGTAAGACTTTCAGGTAAGGTAAGTCTTGATATACTTGGAACTTCACCATTTTTTGTCCTATATAATTCTGTCCACATATTGTTTGTACATTCTAAAGAACAAAAAATATTTTTAATAAATTAACGACTATCGTTAATCATATAAATTGACGCAAGAAACAGATTGAAACAGCAAATATTTTTGAAACCAATTGCAAATAAAATCAACAAATACCATTTTTCAAACAACAAAACTGTCATAATCAAAAAAACATTTTCTAAACAAATCCTTGAGAAATAAGAACCAATTTTTGAAAAAACTGTGATGTGCCCTGTGCAGTGGGTGAGTTGGGATATAGGGTAGGCAGAGCTAGTTAGTTCACCTCAGGGTCTCGTTTGGAGGTAGAAGTAGGGTCTGCACTGTAAGGTGGGTGGGTTGGTAAACAGGGCAGGCCCTAGATTCTTAACATAAAAAAAAATCATAAAATCTAATTGTAAGTACCTTGAAGTAATATATCACAACTGTAAATTTGATTTCAATGGTTATTAGTTTATGTGCTCTTGAGACCAGAGACAATTGCTCAACACGTAAATTCGAGTAAAAGCAGATGTAAAATATATGGCCAAAGTAATTTTAGCCATCAGTTGCCAACAAAATGACTAACAAATATTATTTTTCAAACGTCAAAGCCGAAAATAACATTGATCAAAAAATATTTTGCAAACAAATCCATAAGAATTGGTAAATAAATCAGTAATGCAAAGCAAATCATCAAATATATTTTTCTTAGATAACCTATCTGTCCTGAATCTGATCTGCCACCACTATACCCCTGAACATGGCACCAGACCTCAAGTCACGGTACCTCAGGGTGCTTGCCATTAGATTAGATTTGTTCCTAGCTCTGGCGTAACAGAATTGGGACTTCCAATTGCCCGCGTACAGTTTAATCTCTGCAGAAATAGTTTCTGAAAAAAATGTGCCCGGTGAAGTGAGTGGGTTGGGGCAGAGCTGTTAGTTCACCTCACTCGCTTGGAGGTAGAAGTAAGGTAAGGACAGGCCCTAGATTTAAAAACAAATCATACAATCTACTTGTAAGCACTTTGTTGTAATATATTACAACTATACATTTGATTACAAATTTTCAAATTTTAATTAGATTTTAATTGTTATAAATTGTTTGCCTCATCATGGCAACACTGTTATGAACAATCCATTCACAATTTAGCATTTTCAATATATCTTCATTTTTCTGACAAAGCTGAAATGACTTGGCAAAATTTAAGAGAACTCTCTTTAAAACTCTCTTTTAAGTGATATATTTCTTTCTGCTAGTTGGTGGCACTTACAATAGTCACCTCTATGTCATTAGTCCCTAGGACCAAACATACAACTTAAGTTTAAACGAAATCACTCAATTGACGGAGCATATATAAGCCACTTCCTGTTTCTGTTTTTTCCTTTAATTTGTTGCCTCGCCATGGCAACAAATTTTCAAGCTATCAAAAATGTCTTGGAATAATATTTGCCAAATTTCGTTACAATCCCATAAATCCCCTAGGCAGAGTATTTAAAAATTTAGAGCATGGAATTTACAAAAAATCCACATTTGATCCAAATGGCCAACTTCCTGTTGGGCGGAGCTAATGAATATAATTTTGAAAGTTGTCTGGCTTTATAAAGACAATACATGTACCAAGTTTAGTGACCGTAGGTAAAAATAACTCCTTAACTGTAGCAAAAATGGGGGCTACAGAGCCCCCCACCACACCCATGTCTAAGCTTTTGCCCACACTTAATGCCCACACCCAAATCTCATGCCATTTCAAGCATGTTAAGTGCCTCAAATACACCTGAATGTGGTTTTAAAGTTTGACGCCTTGCCATCGCAACAATATTTAAAATATCATAAATCCATTTAGAACTTTATTTCAGCCATGCCCCTACGTCATTCTGACCATGTCTGAAGTGACTTGGCTAAATGTAAGTTTACTATTTTAAAATCAAGTAATGCACTTCCTGTTGCCAGTTGGTTGTGCTGTGACTGACTCACAATAGTCATATTCATATTATCAGCCCACCACAATAAACATATCTGACAAGTTTAACATCAATCGCTCAATGATCATGCTAATGCTGTAGTTATACGAGACTTCCTCTTTCCCATTTTTTGCCATAATTTTACCGCCTCGCCATGGCAACAACATTCGAGATGCACAGCTTCAACATTCACTGATGATGAAGATTAAAATCATGAAGCATGATGCTTACCAAGTTTGGTAACAATCACACGATATCAGGGGGCTCTACCGCTACCGTTGCCCGGCCCTAATGACATACTGATGTGTGTGCCAAATTTCAAGACTTTCTGAGCATGTTAGAACCCAAAAATCTTGAAAAAAGAATAAAAAATAATCCTAAGGAAAACAACAGGGCCCTTTGCACTTTCGGTGTTTAGGCCTTAATAATTTAGACGATATATCATCCAGTAACAAACAAAGACACAAACACAAGGTGGCACAGTTTTACACCATTTCATTTTTCAATATTTTGACAGCTCTTGCCATGTCATAACAAATGTCACTGACATATTACATACTGTAAATTTCCTTCAAATCCCATTAAAGCATTAAAATCACTTTAAACGTGCAACTACCCAGTCTACTAAAATAACATAACCATAGTGGCGCACTATGTGAACTTGTGGTCTCGCGGTCTAAATTGCACACGCTCGCCAAGTCTACAAATCTGTAATGTGTCCCGTTCATCTATGAGATTTGCTTACGAGTGCTTGTTTTTATATTTATTTCTTTTTGTTGCAAAAGTGTTAAATAATCTATGTAAATAATAGGTTGCAGTAAGTGGTGCCAACTTCCATTTAACAGAATATAAGCAATGGGCTGTCACTTTGCAGCCAACACAATAGAGGAGAATAACGTGTGTGATCACTAGTGATTATTCACACACACACACCGTGAACACACATCGGGAGCAGTGGGCAGCCAGATAAACAGACAGAAAAGCAAACTGTCATGACTTAACACATGTAGGACAAGGACTTGTTCCTACATATCGAGATCGTTGATTGTCTTGATTGAGTACTGCAACTTTGCTTCCTTATTGAGTTTTTCTTTATATGTAATCTTACACTTTATAATTTTTCAATCCATTGTTATTCCCGTTTATTATCGCTGTGTACTATCCTGACAGCTGACGAGCGTGTACCCAAACATGGCCGCGACTATCCAGAATGCAATGCGTAGTGACGTAAATTCCTGAGCTCTATATGTTCCTATTAATGGTGTAAATGTTTATTGTAGTATTTGTGATCATTTGGGTGTCTGTGACATGAATTAACAAAAAGCAGAATGTGCTTAACACACCGTTTGCATCGTTTGAGTAGCTGTATGTGCGAGAGAAACTCGCTTATCTAATATCCAATACAGTCGTAGGCCTCAGCGAGGTATGTTCCGTTTACAGTGAGCGATTTCATATATATAGCAACTGCTTCTCTGTTGCCATATTTTGACATTAACTACTGCAAAATGCTTAATATAAAAGCCGTTTCTCAATATGCATTCTTGTCTGTACTTGTGTTCTTGCGGACTTGTGAAACGTACTAAGTCGCTGCCCAAGTACTTTTCGAATTCAAAGTTCACACCTAGCCAAGTTCACAATAAATCCCCCGATG
This sequence comes from Chromobotia macracanthus, assembly GCA_036877525.1. Classification (NCBI taxonomy): domain Eukaryota; kingdom Metazoa; phylum Chordata; class Actinopteri; order Cypriniformes; family Botiidae; genus Chromobotia; species Chromobotia macracanthus. The sequence continues at coordinate 5,126,567 of JAZGTH010000027.1, read as the reverse complement.
TGTTCTTGTGTGGACTTGAAACAGCCTAGTATCCCAAAATGCATTTTGCCTCAACTGCATCTGAGAAGAAAACCGACTAGATGTTTGAAATACTACTGTTTAGTCACAAAATGTGGTTTTAAGAGTTGTTTAGCCCAAAACATGGTTTTATAAACTTTAAATATGTTGTTGATGTACAAAAAAGTGTCTAATTTAAAATTTGCTCTGACATTTTTGGGCGGTGTATGTGCATTCCAGGTTATCGCAGTTCGGTCAGCGCTATCTGTACACTGCCAAGAACAGCTTTACCTCGGCAAGATCTTCTGAAATTGAGATACATGAGATATAATTCATTTTGATGTCTAACAATCTTTGGTCTCATAAATCTATTATTTGTTCCTGGGCAAACTCTCTTGGCTGAGGGCATAGTTAAGCTTCATAAACATTTTTTTAATGTTTTTAAATTTTACCTTGTACTGGAGTGCTGCCTTTATACCTTTGACTGAATGTTTTGCTCGTCTTTATTTCTGATTGTACGTGTATAATGGTTGTGTTTTACATCATATTTAAAGATTATCAGAGAAGTAGTAATATTTTAAATGAAAACGAAAAGAAACAGCGTTGTCTTTTTTTATCATATTTCATTTCATTTTAAATATACATTTAAATAAAGATAAATGGGGTCGCATGCATTCCCACGACGACCTGAGTGATAGCATCAAGTACTCCGCTGTTCCATTTGCGTAATACCCGCTCTGCGTCCACCAGGAGTTTGTATTTCCGTGTCGGACTTGGCAAGTCCAAACTACTACGGATGCAAGTACGTTCTTGGAATTGAGAAACGGCTAAACACTTAAGTAAAGGTGACGGTTAAGCCGTTTGTTGCAACGCTCTTAAAGAAATTGCTTCCCTCGGATATTTTCTTCTCTTAGAGGAATACCCTCACTTAAATGTTTCCATGCAATCGGGCCCAGGGCTCTGCAATAAAACTGTGCGACACAGCTTTTGCATTAGAAAGAAATACGCCATATAAGAACATATATGCAAATGCGTAAATATACATAAATATATATTGCCTAATGCCCGGGTGGCATAAACATAAGAATACGCCACATAACTATAAAACAGGCAAAATGGTTATGTCAACAGCTGGCAACTCTTCTTCCACATACCAATCGGACAACATTTTCCTCTTTCCGGCGTGAGCTTATCAAGTCTGTCCCAAAATGCACTCCCATGTGCCCTTATGGCACAAGTCTGCACTACGTGACGTCATCAAGTATGGCCTCGATGGGAGTCCACAAATGCGGAATGTGCCATTTTGGACATGGTTGTGCTCTGAGTTCGTAATAAAATCGGTCGCTTGTAGTGACGTCAAACAATGTGTGGGAAATGTAGTTCAGTTAGCGGACGTGCTCCGCCCCTCCGATGAGAGCGCTAATATAAGAACTACAGTTTCCAGAGTGACGTTGCATCAAGGGGCGTGATTTATATGTTTTTATAATAATAATAATAATAAAAGTAGTCCATTAAAGGCAGCGCTGAGTTTGCGCAGACTCAACGTGAATGACGATTGGGATGTACCGTTGGAAAGGGAGAAATAAACTACAGCGTCCAACAAAAATCGTCATCACTACGCACAGGCCGTAGCTTTTATTCCAGCGGAAAACAATAGTTTGCGAGTAAAGGGAGGGCGGACATCACGAGGGTAGTGCAGCACCCAGCACAGGCAGAAGTCAGTTCACACCCAATAAACATGAAATAAGAAATGTTGCGCCTTGTTGCGTACACCAAGTACACCAATAATGGAAATGTGAAAAACGGCACTAGCCTAACCTGTGCTTTCGATTTTAATTCAATGCAGAAGAATATTTAACATTCCTTTCTTTTGACGGGACACACCACAAAGCTCGTCGAGGTAAGCGATTTTCACTTTTATTGTTGTAAGTACAACTTTATCTCCTAAGACGCGTACTTACGAGTCACATGCTGATGTACACTAGACGTTTACTCAACACTCAAGCACTGACATCCTTAACTTTCTCTTTAAGGCTGACCGACATCCCTTTGCACAAATGCTGCCGTGCTTGCGAAGCGTCCTGCGGCCGAGCCTCGCTCTAAGATCCGGAGCGCTTCTGGGGCGCGTCAGGGGACAGAGCCTGTGTGCTGCGCCGCCGCTGCCGGGGGTACACGCCTGTGGTCTCGGCACACATCCGCACAAGGAGCCGATGGAGCCCTTGAACTCGCCGCAGGGCGCAAAAGAATTCATTTACAGCCTGCATCCTACTGAGCGCTCATGCCTTCTGCGAGAACTGCACAGGTTTGAGTCTATAGCCATAGCTCAAGGTAAAGATACAAAACACAGCATTATAAACCTATTTACATATTTAGTGTGTGATGACATGCAGTATTTTGGGTTCAGAAGACTTTGTTATTGCTTACTCTTACCAGCTACTAACCTCAGAACCTCAAAGCTGCATGTCACAAATATGTTAGAAGTAGGAATTATGAGTGAGATAGAACGTTTGTTCTAAGATGCAATAATTTCTTCCAAATGCATGAGATGCACGATGCATTATGTGGAGGAATGAGGCGTATGTTAGGAAAGGCATGTGCTTTATATCAGACCAGACTTCTTTGGATCAATGTCTGAAGTGCATTTAATAGTGTGCAGAGAACATAGCCAGTGAAAATGTGTGATTACAAATATTTTCTGAACTGATTTTCTTCTCTTACACTAATCAATTAAAAATCTACATTTTTTTTTTTTGTTGATAAAATAAACCCCATATGTTATATATTGCTTAAAGGGATAGTTTACCCAAAACAGAAAATGTTGTCATGATTTACTCAACCTCATATTGTTCTGAACTTGTACAACTTTTTATCTTGCAGAACATAAGAGGAGTTTTTAAAGTTGTCAGTTTTTAACACTGTGCCGCTGCATAACTGTGTTTTATCTGTGTTCCACAGATAAAAAAGAATATCATATAGGTTTGTAAGGATATGAAAGTGACAGAATTCTTATTTTTAGGTGAAATGTAGGTGAAATATAACTGCATAATTATACTATTAACCATCAGTCAAAATACAAAAAAAAAGAATCTGTTTTCGCATATTCTGTGTTTTATCTGCATTTAGTTCCTGGGAAGCACTTGGTCATTAGATTATAGATACAGCTGTATACTCACTCTGCTGTTCACAGTTCTCAGTTTAGCCTCTTTACTCTTTATCAGGTCTAATTTGTCCAGATGATTAATCTTGTCTGAACTTATTTAATGTGTCTTGCTGTCAGTAGTGTGTGGTATTCAGACTGAATGTACAACTGAGTTCACCCAGTGGTGTGGGTTAGTGGTTTAAGATCTGGGCTGTAAATTTTAAAAAGGTTGTAAATTCAAACTAGATGTAATTTATTAGGTAACAGCATTGTGCCCCCTTTTCTGGGGACTGTCTCAATAGGAATAAAAGAGTATATTATAATTTATTATATAATAGTAAATTATATAGTATAATATATTATAAATTACTTTGGCAAAGAAAGTATCTGCTTACTTAAGTTGACACTTAAGGGAAGAATTCTGAGCAGACTTTATCGGTTTTCCAGGAAGGCTCTTATTCAATGACAGACAGAAAAAGACCAGTGCATTTGGTGTTGGCCAGTTTATTAGCCAGTTTCCATGGAGACCAGATAGTAGGAAAGGGGTCTAAACAAATTTAAGATAATATCAGAAATTAACATTTATGTTGTGTAGAAAAACATTATTACAACGCATATTAATGGCTGCTGTATGATAAATTTTCTAATGGTAATGTAACCAACTGTGATATTATAATAACTTTTAATGCAGTCTCATTAAAACATGTAATGAGCTACTTAATGTACTGTTTGTGAATGACTGTATGTTTCCATTAGGCAGCATATATATGCCGCACAGATGCAGCTTTAATGTAATGCTGCTGCTTTGAATTAAGGTAGACTGAAGAGGGTCATCCTGTGAGAACCAAAAACAAGGGGGGGATTGTGTACTGTTTGACTAAATGTGTTTGAAACCTGGAGAGTATTTTTTGTAAAACAGTCCTATAATACTAAAACACCAATACTGACTGTAGTAGAAATTATTATATTTTAACAACAATATTTACTCTGAGATTCATGCCAACATGCATCATTCTGTTCACCTTGGTGATTGGTCAGTTTTTCACAATAGTGGCTCAACAGATACAAGAGACTCAGCAGGTAGCACATCAGTATAGCTGCAACTACTACATAAAGTGTGAACTATTATTATTTTAACATGTATATATATGTTTATTGACTGCAAAAGACAAGCAGGTTTGGAGAATGGATGGATGGGTGTTTATTGAGCAGGGCGTGTTGTTAGTATGGAGTTTTTCCAGGGAAAGTGTACATCCTGTAGCACAGGGTGAACTACAACATAATAGGGTGAACTATAATGATAAACTGTCTGATATCAGAAGGGTAGACTTCATTATACACCTCATAACACAGTATATTATGGAACAAAATGGCATTATCAGATATGAAGCACAATAATAAAGCCAATCTTGTAGTTTCCCTGAAGACATTTTCAGCAGACCCTGAAAATCCCATTTTAAAATATTGTTGGTTTTTCCTGTTTTGTTTCCTCGAGGCAACATTGGATTACTGAAGGGCTCAAAAATAAGAATTGTTTCTGTTGGCCTGGTCAATCAAACTTTCCAATCGTTAGATTTTATGTATCCTATCTGCATGTCAACTGGGTAGATTTTTCAGATTTTTCTTGTCAGTCATGGTGGTTGCAGAGTGGCAACTAGAAAGACGAGCAAGGTGTGGAAGTATTTTGATTAAGAAGATGTGTGAGATGTGTGAAGATTTTATGTTATTCCTTGATTGTTAATTTTGTTAACATAATACCACTCACCTGTTAATTATTTTTTACATGTGTTACATAGATATATGAGGCTAATGATGCTTTGTTGATGTTGGCTTTGATGAATTCTGTTAATAATAGGCTATATGATTATATGTATTTTTTCTGCATTGATCCAGTTGATTTGATTAAATATTTAATAATAAAATAAACGTTGAGTGTACCTATGTTTTTTACGTTTATTAACGCCTGCATATTTATGACCTATTTTTAACAGAATTAATTATAGGATTTGACTGTTTAATTCATAGATTACATATTTCAGATTGATCAAATATACATTGACACATTTTTAACTGTCTTTTGGGGATTCCTTAACTTATGATTAAGAGTAATCGACTTATTGGTTACAAAACTTCTGTTTAAACAACTGTCAAATTAGTCGTAGCGCACACCCCTAATTTTAATTTTAGGTTCTGTTTACGTGCAAACTCTGTTTTAAATCCTTTTAAAGTTGCAAGGTATAAAAACATGTACAGTAAAAATAGTAAAGCTACACAATAATACAATTATTGTTAATACAATGTTTCACTTAATACCATGTGTTTTCGTTAGCATCTGTATTAAGGTGTGAGATAAAAAATATATCATGTGAGAATTAGAAATCTGGTTCAGTTTTCTATATGAATCATATGATTCAGCATTTCTACCGTGTTGATTGTCACCTTCATACTGGTTGACTCTCCGGCTACTTTTACACTTCTCATGATTGGTGCTCTTGGGCTCCTGCTAATTATGGTGACGTCCCTGTCAATGATGGAGGAGGTCATGTTGTCCTCCAGTCAGCTGATTGCTGAAGCCATGCCTGATCTGTTCTGTGTTATATATGGTGATGTTTGCTGTTAAAGCACAACCTCTCCATGTAGATAGGAGATTACAGTGCATTTGAATACTATTCTTATGAAAATACAGTGACAGTAATGTAGTTCAGTGATTGCATCAGACGATGATACTATGGTACTGGATTATTAGCATATACATTTACCTTTTATTACACAGTACTTCTCTTAAAAACGTTAATATAATGATCATGTCCAGGAAATAAAAAAACATGGTACACAGTACTGTGTACTGTTGACTGTGTGTTCTTAGCACATTAATTGTACAGTATTTAATGTGCTAAGAATAACTGTAATTCCATGTAACTTTGTTACTCAGTAGACTACTTTTTAAGGATTTATACGTTTTAAAAGATTTTTTATTTAAACTATTATTTTTCTTTTTAGTTTTCAGGAATATTAAGCAGAATTATCAAGAACCAGTTTAAATTAAATTGGAAACATGGTTGGAATCTTGTATTGTTTTTGGCTATACAGTGAAGCACATGATGATGTTATATAGTGAAATCATACAGTTTAATTATCATTCATGTTTTAATTAACTATTCGAAAGCCACAAGAAGCTTTTGACCTGAGTCTGAATGTGTGGGTAAATTTATTAGACTTCAGCAGCTAAAATTGTTACTGCATACTTATGAATCATGTTTATATGCACAGAATGCATCCTTTCTTTTCTAGCAGTTTTCTATATATAAACCTCCACACATCATTGTGGAGGTTCCATCAGTGGAAGATATAACTGTAACACTTATAACCTTTAGCTGCTGGGATCAGGTCAGGCCAATCAGCCTCATACATGCTGCTTGTTATTAAACCACTGTAATGGGTGGAAGTGATTAAATAAGATTAAATTATTAAATTACTCCATTTACTCAATTCAAAGTCAGATATCAGAAATAACAAAATGATTTAAAAAATCAAATCAGAATCTCTCCTGGTTTAGTTTCTTCAAAATAGCCACTTTGGCTAGATTGGGTGCTTTTGAAAAAGTATTAAAGGGTTCTCATGTATGGTGGTCTGATTCATCCATTTCAAAACACTTCAAAATATTTTTAATATTATGAGATGCATAAATAAAGTCATGTCTATCTAAATGTCTGACTGGTAGATACTTCATGATAATGGGGTCAGGGTTTGTGGAATGTCTACAGAATTTACTTACGGCCATAATTCTAATAATATAATGATAACATGTATGTCTGTGGTTTCTGTTATGCAGTTGCATTTTCATCTTCCTACTTGTTAGCTTTGCTCTCAGTACAGTAAACAGATGCAGAGCAGATAGACTAAGCCCCAAGACAACAGATGATAATGCGTTTCTCCATCAGACAGTCCTCTAGAGTACCAACAGATTGACAGAGATGGAATTCACTATATGAATTGTGCCGCTTGATAGCACTGAAAGTGCCATTTATTTGTTTGTTTTATGGCCAGATTCACTAAAGGAATGATAATGATTCCTTAGTTTTGTGCAGTTCTCCAGGCTCCAGTTTGCAGGCTGTTTCTGTGTATTAGGTTGAGATGCTGCAGAATTACTTGATGTAATGACTTTACTGGGACTGTACAACATCGCTATTTCCCACAGTGACACCTAATAGCCCTGAGTTTTCATAATTATGCACAATATGCATCTATAAATCTAACTTAAGCCTAATTTACATAGAAAGATGGCATATTTCACTCAGAAATGTGGTCCACAATGGCACATCTGTTGGTTTTTTGTCTCTCAATCGCAGGTCAGTGTGTTTTTAGTGGGTGCTGCATCTCTCTGCAGCTCATATGCTTTGTTTTTTTTTAGGATTCATTCTGGACTCGCTTTTGAGGGCAAAAACTGCCTATTATTTTTTTCTGCCTGTGCCAGTTTAATTGTTGTTTGATGAATTTGACAACACCTGCAAAAGCATCCTGAATGTCACCCCTATTTCCAGACTTCCTGCTTTAGCTTTAGAATTAAACATGCTGTTTTTTGGTATAGTGTAAAAAAAAGCAAATGTGCAGTTGTTACCTTATCAAGCCTTATCAAGCATTCCTGTAGCTCAGTTGGTAGAGCATTGTGTTAGCAGGCCAAAAGGTTTCGGGTTCGATTTAGGGAACACGCATAGTGAATGTATAGATTGAGTGCACTGTAACTTGCTTTGGCTAAAAGTGTGTGCCAAATGCATAAATGATCAATGTTATGCTGACAAATTACAGAAAATTATTTTATTGGTGTCAACAAATCAGACTAATTCAGGCATAGTAAGCAATATTTGATATGTTTACCATATGAAGCACATTTCTGACTATCAGAAAGGCTGACTCTATCTTTAAGTATATAAAGGACTTCCGTTATTATTGGCTAATCTCTCCTAAAAGGATGACATCACTAAAAAACTTTTAACTTTCACTCATACTAAGAAAACAGAAGATGTGTCTCATACCCTTATGGGTTCCAGCATATGTCCAAGTAAGATTCTAGTGGCACCAAAAAGATCAGATAACTAACTGCAGATACAGAGGAAAATCTTGTTTCTCTGGAAATTGTCATTTTTGCTGTACCCGTTCACATTAGAGATACAGGCTCTACCCTGGGGAGAAGCCTTGCAACAGAGTAGATGTTTGTATGACGCTTTCAAAATACCAATACACAATTATTAATGGTGCATAGGTTAATTTCATAATTACGTAGTTGCACATAAGAGGAAGTTATGGAAGTAATGGAAGCAATTCAGTGCCATTTCCTCTTGAAATAAAACAGTTTTAGCTCAGTGAACAGCAGCTGCCTTAATAGGTTTGTAGTGTGTATTAATTATTGCATTAACAGCATTAACATGCATCATTCTGTGAAAGCAAGTATAAAATGCATATTAGCAGTACACGCTAAATGTGTTCAGCTTGTTATTCAGTTAGTGAGCTAGTCACTCTTAAGACTGCTGATTGGCTGTTACAGAGGAGATGTGCAACATAAGCTGTTGGCACATGTTTAATTCTGTGGTTATTATGACTGTAGATATTTCTTGTTGAGTTGAATGCATTGGCTGATAGCTGGCCTGTAGGAAGCTTGTCATTGGTTGATTCATGTTCTCATCCATCTCACTCTGCTGGATCTAATTCTTTATTGATCGTCCTCATCTCTGGTCAACATTGCATGGGACTCCCTGTATAACAACATACATGTATGGCAGTTAGCAAACACAGGCTCATGTAGGGTCTATTAACTATTCATATATAGGTTTTACTGATCATAGAATTAGATGTGGAGTCTGTGGCTTTGTATGTATTTCAGTAATATGATACTTCAAGGGGCAGATACAGATATAAAAGGAATCTGAATTGTGGATTTACCGGTCTCAGTAACAGATTGCATTTTCTTAATGTACTTATCCATCAATGAAATGAAATACCCGCTTGCACATGCATCATATGGTTTATCATATGGTCAACATATGCTGTACAGACAAAAGCTGTTATACCTAATATCTGTTCATTGTTTACAATAAATTTTAAATCTGGTATCTGCAAAACCATTTGGAAAGTTTACGGCAAAGGAATGCATAGCACTGTGCACATGTAAAGGTATTTAATCAGATGTGATTTTTTTTAAGTTGTTGGATTCATAGGTTTACATGTTATTTAATACACTTTGATTAATAGGTATCTGAAACACTCGTAAATTGAGTTTGGCTCGGTTGGATCATTTGTGTACATGAATCCTGACTAAGATTTCAATCAAACTATTAACACATTATTAGCCTGCATGTGAACAGCTACTGAAAGTTTTGATTGAGTCATGAAAAGGTTTTGTAGGCACTTTTGAAGTCTGTAAGGCAGGCTGTTGTCTAGATTGTATCGGTTTACACTTATTAAAATCTTCTCTGAAGACTGACATAGCAAAGTTCTAATAGGCTGAAACAGCAGGTCTTCCATTTAGTGTAGAACAGAATAGAGGGTGATTTCACAATGTAGTTTTATTCTTCTTTACAAAACAGACTAAAAGCTAAACATCAATCAGTCAGGATCTGCAGATTCTGCACAGGAAAGCTTTCATTTTCTATCAGCCAAATTGCTAGATAGATACTGTGTGGATTTAGTATTTTTTTGTGTAAATTGGGTTCTTAGAGTTTTCTAGTTAATCAATTGACAGTTTAATGTAAAATGACTATTATACCCTATTCCAACACATCTTTGATTCCTGCTTCTCATTTCTCACTCTCACTGAGCTGTTTGTTTGACTGTTATCAGTTTAATTTAACTGTTTATATATGCCTAGAGGTATGGATCACTCACTTTCACCCACTGAGCAGTTTTATGGCTGGTTTTACCACTGTAATCCATAATGACTCTTGTGTGATTTCGGCTGTACCCTAAAAGTCATTTTGTCATCATTAGCTTGTAATACAGTTTACGATAAGAGTTTTGTGTCACATTTCCAGCTATCCCATTGGCTCTCTAATCATTTGGTCTGGGATCTTTGTCACCTCCTGTCACATTTTGTAGCTGAGACATTTTCTCATGCATTTATTGTACCAAGTGCATTATAGATGTCAGCAGAATTTTTAGACCAATCATCTTAGTGTTCCTGTCAACTTGCAGATGATTTATTTCTGATTTCTTCTGATCATTTCCTCAGAGACTAGTGAACGTATGAGTCTATCTTCACATCATCTATCTTCATATTCCAAATTTAAAGCCTAAATTACTTATTGACCTATCTCGATCAATCGTCTCTATGAGTGAAGACCAATGCTGATTCTTTTTTTTTTGAAAATGAGTGTTGCTTGTTCATAAAGAACTTGCTATCACAAAGCTAACGTGGTTGTCACAGTGTTGTTATTCAGTTGCTAAGTTACTTTAGTCAATCCCTATGTGATTTACAGGATGTTCTGGGTTGTTACTAGGTACTTTCTGACCTAAATCACAACAACCATGTGTTCCAAGTGCAAAACTCAAAGTATGAGCAGTAATAATAGTAATATCTGGCCAATTATAAATGTAATTTTGTTGTGACCACTGATTGCAGTTGTTGCCAGTCATCCTTATAAAGAATCTTTTAGGCATATTAATCTTTTTAATATTTGTGGCTGTCGCCTAGACTCAATAATGTCACTGCTGCCCTGGAGATGGTATACAGACAGATAGAGAAATTATGACAAAATAAATTCTGGGGTATCTATATAACATATGGTTGAATTTGTGATTATTAGATTAACAGTGTTATTATGTAGATGTTTAAATAAAAATACATAACTGATAAAACCAGGCTATAATGTTGCGCTTGTCTATATCAGTAAACAGATGGATAGATTTGTTGGTTCATCAGAATGTCAAGTCATTAAGTGTATTGTTAGGTGTTGTTAGAAACTGACTCAGTCCTTAGCTTTGGGATCATTGCGTTAGGATTGCAGCATGGCTTGCAGTCAAAAGATCAACCAGTCCTGATCCTTTGCAGTCAAAGGAACCCATCAGCTGCTGTAAACATCCTGCAGGGCTTCCGAGCATCAGACCCATTCAAAGCACTGCAAGTGCTGATACAATGAACTTACAATAGCCCCAAGATATCTTCAGGCAGAGTGCTGATGAGCACAGGTGTGAAGGCAGAATCTTTCAGCTTCAATTGATCAATAATGTATTATAGTTCTAATATTCGTCTTAATATTCGTCTAGGGGAGACATTTACATTTTCTGTAAGTACAATGCTCAGCACTTTACATTCTACATTAGACATTAAATAGTGTCTTGGTGGGAACACAGCTGTGGGAGACCACACATGAAGGTTGAGGCTGACATGACATTTTAAGCAGTCACACCAGCATCCTGCAGTGTCCTTCATTAACTATTTTATATTAAATTCCTAAATCATTATCAGGCATGCAGATTTTATGAGGTCATTAATTGAGAGACTACATGGATTTTTTAAAATGTCATTGAAAAAGATTGTTAAAAATAATAGGAAAACCTTAAAAGAAAGAGTGACCAGTTACAGTATCTGAAATATTCACTTTCCATTTTACATTCATATAAATTTTGACCTGATTTTTTTATAGCTAATAGCTTTTTATAGTTAATTTTTTATAGCTTTACTCTTAGACAGCCACTCTATTCAAACTGGATAGCACTTTAATCTGGCAAAATCTGTTTGGATGGCTTTATAAGGATTTTGTAACAGTGCTCCTCCTGACACCGGATCTGTCTGGTGTTGCCTGTGACATGACTGGCTGGTGTGATGATGAAAATCTGTAAGTGTGGATGTTTAAGTGAGAAAGTGACAACTTGCTGTTGTAAAATTTGATTGATTTGATTTAAAAATACAGATTAATTCTGTATATTGATTGCAGGCTTGCAAATTTGAGCATAGTGTGAGACATTATTGAGATCTTTCCTAAACTTCTAGTAATAACATATGCTGGAGTCTTTTGGAGCCTCTCTTTTTAGGAGAAGAATTGAAGGTCTCTATTCAATCTCATTTCTGTCCTGTTGAAGCAATTAAGATAAAGATAGCCTTGGTAATTTTCCTCTCCTTTGGGAAGTTTTAGTCTTAACTCCTGAATCTGATAAAAATAAGACAATTATGATTAGTTTACAACTGTAATCAGTGTTCTGTGTTTTGAGCAAGAGATTCTGACAGCACACAGAGGTCTCAATATTTCACTTTAAATTTATTTCCAGACCACAAAAGATCAAATCAAAGTTTTACATATTTCATTCAAGTGCAATGCTGTGAAATAGATTTTTATGTTCATGGTTTGTTTTTATCGCATACATACTTTTCTCAACCCTGAAACAAATGATCTACACTGAAATACTCCACTGAAATACATACTTTTTCAGTGAAACAAATGATTTCTAGATAACGCTAAAGGAATAATTTATTAAAAATAAAGGATTTTGTGATTTTCCATGTTCCATGACTGTTCCAGAATGTTTGTGCTGCTTTTTTTCTGTACAACAAAAGCATAAAGACACCAAAGGCTTTCAAACTCCAAACAGTAAAAAAAAACCATAAAAGGGGCCCAACAAATAGGTACACTACAATCCAAGTCTACAGAAGTCACATAATAGCTATGTGTGAGGAGCAGACCTGAATTGAAGCTGCTGAAACTCTTCCCCTTTGCAGTCAATCACACAAGTTTTTGAAACAAGATTTGAGAGCTACAGAACAAATGGAGAGTAAAGCAGGAATTTCAGTCACACAAAGCCATCAGGAGTCCTCAGAAAGGAGTCTGAAATATAGTGCACAAGTCATATGAATTACATTTATGGTGCTTTTTAATGTTCCTTTTTAGAGAGTGACAACCCTTGGTCACTGTATACTTGTATGTGGAAAAGAACAGATTAAATACTGCCAAACTTCTCTTTTTGTGTTCCATTATAAAAGTCACATAGGTTGGTAAAGTCATGAGGGTGAGTAAACAATGACAGAATTTCAGCATTTGGGTGTTCCAGTACTTGTTTAAACTGGCTTTAAACTTTGTGACATTGATGCCTGGTTTGAGACTGTCTCTGTATGTAGGCAGCATCTCTGAGCTCAGTTGTGGTTTGTCTGGACTGCTGCAGATGTCTCATGGTGCATGTCATTATGTAGACCTTTCTGACATCTAATCCAAATTCCCTACTGCCATGCACGGGAATGACTGTGAGATCCCACCTCCCCATCCTTTTCCTCAGGAATAAAGTATCTTTTCATTTCTTATTGCTGACACCCACTTTATCTCTTACAGAGCAGCTAGAGATGGCACCCCCGACAGCTGCACAGCTGAGATATGGTAAGTTAATGTATATGTGCAGCCAGATCCACATGTGTGCAGCACAAAGACACCTTCCAGTAAATTGCTGCTCGCTGACAGGCTTCAATCAGGATGATTTCTCCTTTTCTCAAGATGGAAAATGAATGCTTGAGAACGAGCGCACAGATTTACTTAAATAGTGACTCATCACTTAACGGTACTCCACCTGCATATTTCCCATACACATCATCACAGTGCTGCTATGCAATGGCATGTCTGTCTCTGTCAGAAAAAACTTGGTTTCTTAGAGATGGTCTCAGCATTCATTACTATTGTGAAAAATTTGATAAATTAAGGAGCTCTAAGCACAGAAACAGTCTCTGATAGTCTTAAAATAGATCCAGACAAAGGGTGGGAATCAACTGCGATCTGGTTTTATGATATTCACACTACTGTTTTATCCATATCTGAGTTATAATACAACAATATTTGGATTTTTTTTTGTGTGTAAATATTAATCAATCAAATTATCAATCAAAACTGTGATGGATGTACAGAATATTACATATTACTCACTCGTTTCTTACTTGTCTGCCTTGGACTTTTGCACAGTTATATTCTTAGCTGAGTTTGGAGTATGGACAATTTGAGTGTGACTTCCTCTAAATTGTGGTCAATCTAATTTTTCTATTTTCTGATAAATGTCAGAAAATGATTCTTGGACCCACAAATCTAAAGTGTGTTGGTGGGGGATGTGGTTGATATTGGTGTGGTTTGAGTAACTTCCTGTAAATCATAGGGGAAGAAATCAGTGTATTGTGTTCATGTTTCTATTAAATGAACAGATTCTTGTTTTTTCCCTGTTACCCTAAAGGAGAAAAATAGTCCCCACACTAACATTGTAAACAGACTACAGCAGGGGTGTCCAAACTCACTCCTGGAGAGCCTGCAGAGTTTTGCTCCAGCTTGCCAAACACACCTAGCTGGAAGTTTCTAGTCTGCCTTGTAAGACCTTAATTAGCTTGTTCAGGTGTGTTTGATTAGAATTGGATGTAAACTCTACAGGACACTGGCCCCCATGAGCAGGTTGGTCATCCCTGGACTACAGTTTACCTGTGAACTATTGCAAACGCTAATAATTAGTGTTTGATGTGTCCACCTGCTTTTCAGAGTAACATATGTGACATTAACTGCATTATTTATTACAAGGGCTGTCAGTATAAGGTGTTGGTGTGATTCATTCTTCTATTCAATGCAATGCAATGAATCATACCTTCAACCCTTACGTGAATGTTGCAAAATGTCTATTGAAACAATTAACTGCTCCGCTGAACTTTAAAAGTTGTGTATGTGTTACACATTGCAGACAGTTATTTTTTATTTCAAGTTAATGTCTTGGAAAACAAGCTCAAAAAACTGTTAACATGCATTTGTCAACCTACGGTGTAATTTTCATTTGTGTCACCTAATGTAGTCTAATTCAACAATATATGAGTATATGAATATATAAGTTTTGACAAAAGTTATTTTAAATATTTCCAAATGAAGCACAATTTTAGGTTAAAAATGTTTATTACAGTGCATGATTTATCAAACAGTTATTATTGAGCCATGTTTGAAGCTGTAAAGTCATTGATAAATGTTCACCTATGACCACACGTTCTGGATTAGTGCAGAAAGTTGCTACAGTATATAGCTGGCAACCATAAAGACTAATAATAATCTGTATTACATTATATATCATATTGCTGGTGCTTTGCACATAAGCACACCCCTTAATTACTAAAATCTTTGCTTTATTACTTTAGTATTTCATAACCCAGTCGGAGCAATTGTTCTAAACACAATTATAAATTGCAGTAATGTAATACAGAAACTACAGGACTGAATCAGTATTATTTTACTGATATTATAAGATTACTCAGTATTATACAAATGCATTCAGATCAGTAAAGAATACATATCAATAACAACATCTATAATGCACACTACTGTATTCATGTGGACGAGGTAATAGTTGTCTTTTATCTTAAATATTGTTATTTGTGTCTTATAATGATTCTAACACTCTGCTCTGTTTTAATTTAAGTCCTGCTCCATAATGCAATTCCTTTCATTGGGTTTGGCTTCCTGGATAATGCCATCATGATAGTTGCAGTAAGTTCCTTTATCCATACAGGAGATACAGTAACTTTATTCACTTCTATGTTGTGTGTATTGTTCTTTGAAGAATTTAACACTTTGTGCTAGCTGTTGCAATTATAAAGTTTGATTAGAGAAATGAAAGAAAATGTAAAATTACTCACATCACATTAAAACCACATGAATTTAGCTTTGAGGTCAAAATCAGAGAACTGGGGTTATTACAGTTATTAGTTTAGCCCTTTGTTCCAGCCTCTGTGTTTTTGTTACAAAGTGTAAAGCAAAAGTTCTGATTGTAGAACAGCCCCATTAAACCTACACACAGTAAAGACACAAAAACAAACTAATCCTCCATTTAAAACTTTGCGATAGCCAATTAGATTCCTGAAATCAATAATAAAGCCGTAATCACACAATCATAGTGCATGTTCTTGTAGATAATCAAGACCTACAAGTTCTTGTAGATAATCAAGACTTCTTTTAGATAACAAGACTTAAAAATACAGTGCTCTCAAACCCTTAATTTGAGTCTGTGTGTGTGTACTGTCAGTCAGATGTCTGGCTGGAATAGAAGCTAAATGTTTAATGGCTTTCTCTGCAGGGTACCCAGATTGAATTATCTATAGGAGTCATACTGGGAATCTCAACCATGGCTGGTAAGTGATTGTATAACACGACTTGTTCTGCATGATTTAACAATTTTAGTAAATCTGAATAGTGTAATGCTCTATGGAAACAAACACCTGCAGCTTCATTCTGAATGTGGCAGGCAGCCAGAGGTGAAGGGAAACAGAAAGAGAACAAATAATGAGTTTTGACAAAAATGCCACAACCATCCTATTCTTATTGTGTGTGTGCCATGCTTGCTATACTGTTTTCAAAGGCTCAAACAATACGTTTAAAATATTTTATCATAAAATCCCAAAAAAAAGTTTTTCATGAATTTATTAAAAAAAAATTGTGACAATACCCCCACACAGCAAGGTTGGGCATTATTCAGAATTTAACAATAGGCTTGCTACATTATGAATTGAATTTGCCACTACCCCCAGAATATATAATCAAGAGGAATTTAGTGACCTGCAATTGAATAGGAAATAAATACAGTCCACACAGATGAATTTCAATACTCTAAAACACCAAAAGAAATGGGAAAGAACAGATAATATAAGTATTCTTTTAAAGGTTTCCATTGTGTAAACCAAAGGAGGTGAGAAACAAAGCTCACCCAAGCAGCAGAGGAATGATGTCTGATCAAATTCCTGTTGTGTGTCAGGCTGAGAGGAAATTAAGGCCATTGATTTTCTTATTTAGGCTTTCTGCTGTGAATTCAACCCTCCACTTGTGTTTGAGAGCTTAGCTCAAGCATTTGCAGAGAATCATAGGATTCTCTTGGATTATTATGGCAACCCAAAAAACCCTCTTATCAGTACACATGCAGTAACTGCTGTAAGTCCAGCCCTCAGTGTCCTGCTTTACTTCAATTTTCTCTTTTATCTTCACTGTCCAATGGGATGCTAGACAACTGAAAATCAAATTAGCCTTGCACAGTCATTTCAACCCACCATCTGTCGAGCGATGACTTAGAAACCATGACCAGCATTTGTGACATCACTCAAAATCAGCAATTAGTGTTTATTTTGGTCATTTTCTATTCAAAAATTAATTTGTAATCATAGTTTCAAATTTGGCAAACTTTAGGTTTGTATCAAAACTAGGTATAGTATACTATACTATTTATAGACACTCATCTGCTTTGCATCTGGGCCAGTACATCTGAGATCCTGATTCCTCACTGTGGAATAGCTTGTAAGAATTTTCACTTTGCACTTCACTGCAGCGAGAGACCAATCATTGCTGTCTCCCTCTCCCTGTTCTCTCTCTGTACACTGGTGAAACATAGATTGATGCACTCAGAGCATTTGTGAACCTCTTTGAAAAAGCAAGAAAAGTGATATGGGTGAAAGAGATTCTATGTGATGTGCAGCCTTATATCCCCAGCTCAAGCTTTAAGGATCACTGGATTTATCTGAGCAGGCAGAGCATGAAATCATGAAATCTTTTCTCAAAGCTTTTAGGTTTTTGTGGTGCTGTAAATGCTTTGTTTTGATGTTAAATGTGTAGAAAATGGGCTGACACTGGACATTTTGTAAATCTATACAGACATCACACTCTGGCTGGGCATCTCAGTTTGTGTTTGACAACATTGGGCCATTACAGACTGAAAAGACTGTTATGCAGTCTTTCTGCTATCTCATAGAATGAGATGTGAACTAAATCTAGATTTTAGATATGATTAAGTACAAGAACCTGGTAGTGCTGTCACTTCCATTGTAAATGTTTTTACTTGTTAAAGTCTGATTGTGCTATCTGTTCTAAAATAAATGCCACCTGCCGTGAGATTTTCAAATCTCAGTGTTTTATTTGGAAAGCATTTAAATATGATGCTTTGCCAAATATCGTTAGACTGCTGATAACAGATGACCATAATTATAATAAACCTGTTAAATGTAATTTTAATTATTAATGGTGTTTACTAATGTGAGCATCACTATTTGAGGTTTGGAATTAAAACAAGTCCTTAACCCTGAGTATTACAGTATTAAGCTTCAACTCTTGCTACACCAGTTGTGTGGTTTGCTGAGGAGAGGTGTGCTGTTTCTTTAATGAGGAACCTGATGTTTCAATAAAACAATAGCAAAATTGAAGGAGGGATCTGAGCCACATCCAAAGACCAGAACATGATAGAGATTTTAGGGTTGCCTCTTTTGACTTAGGCCCATACATAACCACCCTGAATACATTTACATTTATTCATTTAGCAGACGCTTTTATCCAAAGCAACTTACAAGTGCGGAATACAACAAGCGAGTCAACCTGAAGAGGCAACTAGACACAATAAGTGCTCACAATGCAAGTTTCAGACAGTGCTCAGAGTATCATATGCTACAACAAGGGAGAGATTTAAAGGGAAGAGGGATAGGAAATGAAGGGAAAGGATTTTTTTTTATGATGAGGTTAAGTGCTCACAAAAGATGTGTTTTCAGCTGTCTTTTGAATATTGCCAAGGATTCTGCATTACGGATAAAGGCAGGAAGATCATTCCACCAGCATGGAGTAGTGAACGAAAATGATCTGGAGAGTGATTTTGTGCCTCTCTGTGATGGTGCCACAAGCCTTCGTTCCTTCTGTGATCGCAGGCTTCTGGTGGGAGCATAGACTCGTAAGAATGAGTGAAAGTAGGAGGGTGCTGACCCAGTGATAGATCTGTAAGCAAGCGTCAAGGCCTTGAACTTGATGCGAGCAGTGAGCGGTAGCCAATGCAGAGAGATGAGGAGAGGGGTGACATGGGCTCTTTTGGGCTCGTTGAAGACAAGACGTGCTGCAGAGTTCTGAATCATTTGTAGAGGCTTGATTGTGCATGATGGCAGTCCTGCCAGAAGAGCATTGCAGTAATCGAGCCTAGAAATGACCAGAGCCTGGACGAGAAGTTGTGTTGCATATTCTGTTAAAAAAGGCCTGATTTTCCTGATGTTATGTAATGCAAATCTGCATGACCGAGCCGTCTTAGCAATGTGTTCTTTGAAGGTCAGTTGGTCATCAAAGATTACTCCAAGATTTCTGGCCGAATTTGATGGGGTAATTGAAGATGTACCTAATTGGATGGTGAAATCGTGATGTAGGGTTGGATTGGCAGGGAAGACAAGAAACTCAGTCTTTGTCAAGTTGAGCTGCAGATGGTGTTCTTTCATCCATGCCAAGATGTCCGCCAGACAGCTTGACATACGTGCAGCTACGGTGGGATCATCTGGAAGGAATGAAAGGAAGAGCTGCGTGTCGTCAGCATAGCAATGGTAAGAGAACCCGTGTGCATGTATGATGGGGCCCAGTGATGTTGTGTATATGGAGAAGAGGAGGGGTCCAAGAACAGAACCCTGGGGAACGCCAGTGATCAGCTGATGAACTTTGGATAATTCCCCTCTCCAGGAAACCCTGTAAGACCTACCAGTAAGGTAGGTTTCAAACCAATGAAGTGGAGTACCTGTGATGCCCAGTGACGTGAGGGTGGACAGAAGGATCTGGTGATTGACTGTGTCAAAGGCAGCGGATAGATCAAGTAGGATGAGGACTGATGATTTTAAGTTAGCCTTTGCACTCCGTAGGGACTCAGTGACCAACAGTAGAGCCGTCTCTGTTGAGTGGCCACTCTTGAAACCGGATTGGTTGGTGTCCAATTGGTTGTTCTGAGTGAGGAAAGAAGACACCTGATTGAAAACAACTCGCTCAAGAGTTTTTGCTATGAATGGTAGGAGAGAGACAGGTCTGTAACTGTCTACAAGTGAAGTGTCTAATGTGGGTTTTTTAAGCAGTGGGGTTACCCGAGCCTGCTTGAATGCAGTAGGGAAGATGCCAGTGTGGAGAGATGTGTTGATGATGTGAGTAAGTGCTGGTGCAAGTGCAGGAGCGATGGATTGTAGGAGGTGTGAGGGGATGGGATCTAGAGGGCAGGTGGTGGGGTGGCTGTTGAGGAGAAGTTTGGAAACTTCTGTTTCAGTAAGAGGAGAGAAGGAAGACAGGAGATGTGTGCCTGTGTATGTGGTTGGTCTGGGTTCCTGTGTGTGTGGAGCTGAGAACTGGTTGCTGATGTTGGATGTTTTGTCAGTGAAGGACTTAGCAAAATCATCAGCAGTTAAAGAGGTTGTGGGTGGTGGTGGAGGAGGACAGAGAAGAGAGTTGAATGTTTTGAACAGTGTTTGAGGCGTTGTTGATTTTATTGTGAAAATATGTGGATTTGGCAGCATGGACTTTACCAGAAAAGGATGAGAACAGAGATTGATAGTTGCCTAGATCAGATGGGTCTTTGGATTTGTGCCATTTTCTCTCTGTAGCCCTTAGTTTGGTCCGGTGTTCACGAAGAGCATCAGATAACCAGGGATTAGGGGGAGTAGCATGTGCAGGCCTGGATGACAAAGGACAGAGCTTGTCTAGAGAGGAAGTTAAGGTGGAACATAAGGTGTCTGTTGCTGTATTCACATCCAGAGATGAGAATTGTGAGGGAGAGGGAAGGGCAGCAGATACAGCAGAGGAAAGATGAGAAGAAGAAAGAGAGCGCAAGATAGAGGTGCACAAATAGGGAGTTGCAGATTAAAGGTAATGAAGAAATGATCAGAAACGTGCAGAGGTTTTACCAAAATGTTGCCTGTGATACAGTTACGTGTGTAAATTAGGTCAAGTTGGTTGCCAGATTTGTGGGTGCTAGCGGTGGTGAGTCGATTGAGATTGAATGAGGCTAGGAGAGAGAGGAAGTCAGAAGCATAAGGTTTTTCTAAATGGATGTTGAAATCACCAAAAAGTACAAGTGGACAGCCATCATCTGGGAATGAAGACAGCAATATGTCTAGTTCCTCTACAAAGGTACCCAGTTGGCTGGGGGGGCGGTAAATGACTACGATGTGAATTTTGACAGGAGTTGTGATAGTGATTGCATGGAATTCAAATGAGTTGTTGTTGCACAGGGAGGAGTAATTAGAGTATTTTCAATTGTTGGAAATGAGTAGACCCGTGCCCCCACCCCTCCCAGACTGGCGAGGGGTGTGAGAGAAAGTGAAGTTATTAGAGAGAGCAGTGGGAGTTGCAGAGTCTTCTGGACAAATCCAGGTCTCAGTCAAGGCCAAGATATTGAGATTAGAATTAGTAGCAAAGGCTGGAATGAAGTCAGCTTTGTTAACAGCTGACTGACAATTCCATAGACCCACAGAAACAGAGAGAGGGGTGTTAGAAGAGGAGCGTATAGGATGCAGGTTAGAAGCATGGCACTGCCTTTTAAGCGCGAAAGTCGAGCGTTGCCGAGAGACAACAGGAATGTATTGAAAGCACATGCAAATTAAGTAGGAGAAGAGATGTGAGAAGAAGGCAAAGGAAGATGCTTAAGTGTCCTTGCTCGGTGGAGTCGCGCAGGTAAATTCGCAGGTCTTTACCCGAGTCGGTCTTCACACAAGGAGGCTGAACGCTTCCGCTGACGCTTCCGCGACAGCGCGCAAACACGCAATAAATACATACACCTCTTAGTACCGCGTGATTGAGTACAGCTAAGTCCGCCTTTCAAATTAACACAGCAAAGCCTAAAGCCAGCGAATGGCTAAAATCGAAACTAACAGCACAATAACAAAGCTCTTACAGGTGAAAAATGAGCAGAAACTCGGCAAAACGCGGCTCTTATTTCAAATAGCGATGTGTACAATTCAAGTACTAATTACAGTCAACGTAATTAACTACAATAAAGCACAGAGTCTAAATTAATCCTCCCTGGCGGTAAGCAATAAACTAAGCAACTTATACAAACAAATATAAGCAAGACACTTACGCGCTCTTGTCGTCTCCCCTGTCAGCTCGCTATTCCTGCCAACTAAAACTGACTCTAGTTTATATAGCTTTTCCTCGCTTAAGCCTGCCTTTCAAATTAACACAGCAAAGCCTAAAGGCCGCGAATGGCTCAAATCGAAACTAACAGCACAATAACAAAGCTCTTACGGGTGAAAAATTAGCAGAAACTCGGCAAAACTCGAATACCATGACAACTGCACAGCAACATGTAAGGTGAAGGTCAGATTACCTTAGCAACTGCATAGCAATGCCCTGCCAACCATTACCAACACACAAGCATCAGCCACATCATTTGCACAAGCAAACATTCACATTTTCTTTAGCAGGTGTTAAAGCTGCAATCTGTAGCTTTGATTAAAAATGTACAAAAATCAGTTACTAAACAAGTGCAAAACAGATCAGTGTGCAAAACAGTGTCTATACCTTACCCCGATTCACACCAGTAAGTTTATAATAAATATAATTATAAATATAATGAATATAATTATATATTAATTATATTTATGTTTCAATATAATTAGTATAATTATAATTGTAAAATTTCAGCTGTCGGGTTTGATTTTACAGTACATTGCACAGTCTTTATTCATCTTTATTAGACTTTATTCGTCTGTGTGCTTACATCGCATCTTTAAACAGAAAGAAGAATGTGTCGCATGTGTTGGTGCTGAGAATAGTATTTGTAGCTTGTTCTTACAGCAATTAATTTGAATTTAAAGTTATCATCCATGTTAAGAAAGTAACTCTGGAAGTTATTTTTAAAGTTACTTCCAAATTTTAAATTAAATCATTTATAAAATAATTTAATTATGTTACAAATCTCTATGGCGATAGAGTGGCAAAAGTTATGGATTCCAGCTTTAAAATCTAATATTTAATAATTTCTTACCCCCAGATCAAAGCTCAAAGACTTACATCAGCCGGCTGTATAGCATTATAACAAATTATATATAGAGCTGTATAGAGCCTATCCGTTCACCTTATTGTTGCAGATCATATATTTTGTTAGGGAATGGTGTATTCAGGAGCTGCTTTCACTGAAAGACTCCCCAGAGCTCTAATGGCACTCTGACATCAATAGCTATTGATTGGATAAACCATTCCTATCTCAGAGTTACCCACTCTGGGGCCGTGATTCAACCTGACAGCCCCAACAGAGGTGAACCTCAGTGCATCACATCAAGCCCTGAGAAAAATGTGTGAGGACATGTTAAACATCCTGTTTATTAGCAGACTGATGTAGTACATTTTACTTATAACACTATGAAGATTACAGACTGGTTGCTGGTATTCTCAACAAGACATCTCCATCATTATCTCCTTTTTTTGTTCCCTGTTGTTCTGCACTTAGGGAATTAGAAACCATCTGTTTCATTGTCTTGTCACTGTGATTTTATTTGCAGCTGCTGCCCTAGGAAACCTTGTATCAGACTTGGCAGGACTCGGGTAAGAACTCCAGTCTAATCATTCTGAGAGTTGTGTACCTTAATAACACACAAACTTAAGCTTCAGGTTGCTGTTTGTTGCAGAATCATTGAGCAACAGTGCCTGTAGCAGAAACGTTATTATGCTAAATAGAGTCAAATCTAGAAATGATCTACAAATCTACAATGAGCTGTTGAAAATACTTTTAGCACATTCCATGTGAAATACTTACATAGCACATTCCATGAAGCAGGCACAGTTTGACAATACATGTTTTTTATCATCTGTACAACCAGGCTGACTGTAGATATGTTAGATAAACTATTAAATAATGTGATATTACTATTAGCTAGTTCTACACACATTGAACGTGACTATTAGCTAGTTCTACACATGTTAAACACACATGACTATTAGCTAGTTCTACACATGTTAAACACACATGACTATTAGCTAGTTCTACACATGTTGAACATGCATGACTATTAGCTAGTTCTACACATGTTGAACATGCATGACTATTAGCTAGTTCTACACATGTTAAACACACATGACTATTAGCTAGTTCTACACATGTTAAACACACATGACTATTAGCTAGTTCTACACATGTTGAACACACATGACTATTAGCTGGTTCTACACATGTTAAACACACATGACTATTAGCTGGTTCTACACATGTTAAACACACATGACTATTAGCTAGTTCTACACATGTTAAACACACATGACTATTAGCTGGTTCTACACATGTTAAACACACATGACTATTAGCTAGTTCTACACATGTTGAACACACATGACTATTAGCTGGTTCTACACATGTTAAACACACATGACTATTAGCTAGTTCTACACATGTTGAACACACATGACTATTAGCTGGTTCTACACATGTTAAACACACATGACTATTAGCTAGTTCTACACACATTGAACGTGACTATTAGCTAGTTCTACACACGTTGAACACACATGACTATTAGCTAGTTCTACACACATTGAACGTGACTATTAGCTAGTTCTACACACGTTGAACACACATGACTATTAGCTAGTTCTACACATGTTAAACACACATGACTATTAGCTAGTTCTACACATGTTAAACACACATGACTATTAGCTGGTTCTACACATGTTAAACACACATGACTATTAGCTAGTTCTACACATGTTAAACACGCATGACTATTAGGTGGTTCTACACACGTTGAACACGCATGACTATTAGCTAGTTCTACACATGTTAAACACACATGACTATTAGCTGGTTCTACACATGTTAAACACACATGACTATTAGCTAGTTCTACACATGTTAAACACACATGACTATTAGCTGGTTCTACACATGTTAAACACACATGACTATTAGCTAGTTCTACACATGTTGAACATTGCACATGACTATTAGCTGGTTCTACACATGTTAAACACACATGACTATTAGCTAGTTCTACACATGTTGAACACACATGACTATTAGCTGGTTCTACACATGTTAAACACACATGACTATTAGCTAGTTCTACACACATTGAACGTGACTATTAGCTAGTTCTACACACGTTGAACACACATGACTATTAGCTAGTTCTACACACATTGAACGTGACTATTAGCTAGTTCTACACACGTTGAACACACATGACTATTAGCTAGTTCTACACATGTTAAACACACATGACTATTAGCTAGTTCTACACATGTTAAACACACATGACTATTAGCTGGTTCTACACATGTTAAACACACATGACTATTAGCTAGTTCTACACATGTTAAACACGCATGACTATTAGGTGGTTCTACACACGTTGAACACGCATGACTATTAGCTAGTTCTACACATGTTAAACACACATGACTATTAGCTGGTTCTACACATGTTGAACACACATGACTATTAGCTAGTTCTACACATGTTAAACACACATGACTATTAGCTAGTTCTACACATGTTGAACACACATGACTATTAGCTAGTTCTACACATGTTAAACACACATGACTATTAGCTAGTTCTACACATGTTAAACACACATGACTATTAGCTAGTTCTACACATGTTAAACACGCATGACTATTAGGTGGTTCTACACACGTTGAACACGCATGACTATTAGCTAGTTCTACACACGTTGAACACGCATGACTATTAGCTAGTTCTACACATGTTGAACACGCATGACTATTAGCTAGTTCTACACACGTTGAACACACATGACTATTAGCTAGTTCTACACACGTTGAACACACATGACTATTAGCTAGTTCTACACATGTTAAACACGCATGACTATTAGCTAGTTCTACACACGTTGAACACACATGACTATTAGCTAGTTCTACACATGTTAAACACGCATGACTATTAGCTAGTTCTACACACGTTGAACACGCATGACTATTAGCTAGTTCTACACATGTTGAACACGCATGACTATTAGCTAGTTCTACACACGTTGAACATGCATGACTATTAGCTAGTTCTACACACGTTGAACATGCATGACTATTAGCTAGTTCTACACATGTTGAACACGCATGACTATTAGCTAGTTCTACACATGTTGAACATGCATGACTATTAGCTAGTTCTACACGTTGAACACACATGACTATTAGCTAGTTCTACACACGTTGAACACACATGACTATTAGCTAGTTCTACACATGTTGAACACACATGACTATTAGCTAGTTCTACACATGTTGAACACATGACTATTAGCTAGTTCTACACATGTTGAACACATGACTATTAGCTAGTTCTACACATGTTGAACACGCATGACTATTAGCTAGTTCTACACATGTACACATGTTGAACACGCATGACTATTAGCTGGTTCTACACACGTTGAACACGCAGGACTATTAGCTAGTTCTACACATGTTGAACATGCATGACTATTAGCTAGTTCTACACACGTTGAACACGCATGACTATTAGCTAGTTCTACACATGTTGAACATGCATGACTATTAGCTAGTTCTACACACGTTGAACATGCATGACTATTAGCTAGTTCTACACACGTTGAACACGCATGACTATTAGCTAGTTCTACACATGTTGAACATGCATGACTATTAGCTAGTTCTACACACGTTGAACACGCATGACTATTAGCTAGTTCTACACATGTTGAACATGCATGACTATTAGCTAGTTCTACACACGTTGAACACGCATGACTATTAGCTAGTTCTACACACGTTGAACACACATGACTATTAGCTAGTTCTACACATGTTGAACACGCAGGACTATTAGCTGGTTCTACACACGTTGAACACGCATGACTATTAGCTAGTTCTACACATGTTGAACACACATGACTGTTAGCTAGTTCTACACATGTTGAACATGCATGACTATTAGCTAGTTCTACACATGTTGAACACACATGACTATTAGCTAGTTCTACACATGTTGAACACACATGACTATTAGCTAGTTCTACACATGTTGAACACGCAGGACTATTAGCTGGTTCTACACACGTTGAACACGCATGACTATTAGCTAGTTCTACACATGTTGAACACACATGACTGTTAGCTAGTTCTACACATGTTGAACATGCATGACTATTAGCTAGTTCTACACATGTTGAACACACATGACTATTAGCTAGTTCTACACATGTTGAACACACATGACTATTAGCTAGTTCTACACACGTTGAACACACATGACTATTAGCTAGTTTATACACGTTGAACACACATGACTATTAGCTAGTTCTACACATGTTGAACATGCATGACTATTAGCTAGTTCTACACATGTTGAACACACATGACTATTAGCTAGTTCTACACACATTGAACGTGACTATTAGCTAGTTCTACACATGTTGAACACACATGACTATTAGCTAGTTCTACACATATTAAACACACATGACTATTAGCTAGTTCTACACATGTTGAACACGCATGACTATTAGGTGGTTCTACACACGTTGAACACGCAGGACTATTAGCTAGTTCTACACATGTTGAACACACATGACTATTAGCTAGTTCTACACACGTTGAACATGCATGACTATTAGCTAGTTCTACACATGTTGAACACGCAGGACTATTAGCTGGTTCTACACACGTTGAACACGCAGGACTATTAGCTAGTTCTACACACGTTGAACATGCATGACTATTAGCTAGTTCTACACACATTGAACACACATGACTATTAGCTAGTTCTACACACATTGAACACACATGACTGTTAGCTAGTTCTACACGTTTAACACGTTAGACTATTAGCAACCAGTACAGAGTGTGCCGTCCTCCAAAAATGGACGGCATGGAGGCCTTTTCCATTTGACCTTCTTGATTGTATCTAACAGTTAAAATGATAATGTTGAGAGTCTGTGAAATTGATTGTAAATAGCTCATTTCAATTACAAAAAAAAATGGCTACATTTACATGCATCCTCATTATGCAATTATAATGAGATTTTAGCAATATTGAGATTAAATTACCTTATGTAGGCACAATATTTCAATTAAAATAATGCAATTAAGATCATAATCGTAGCAAGCATAATGGAAGTAAAACATGGCGTATGCCAATTGTAATTACAATTAACAGACATGTAAACACTTTAATCACAATTATTCCACTCTGACCAAAGTGCACTTGTGCTTGTGGCACTCAGAAGTTTTCCCTTAACTCTGAACTCGCTGCCATCAGTCTCTGCTCTTAAGTCATCTAGGCTGTGTTTACACTGGCACAAAAAATCAGATTTTTTTACTCACATCTGACACTGATCGGAATTTGTTGCCATGTGTAAACACCACACAAGATCCAGTTTTCGTATCTGATCTGAGCTACTTCCAAATGTAGATTTAAGGATACATATCCAATACCCAGACATCAGACCTGCATCTAAACACACATATCCGATTCACCTTGGCTATAGCGTCACTGTTCCACGATGGATTATGTTGAACGTCATCATTTTGCACATGTAACAAACCTGGCTGCAATGCCAGTGCAAAATAAAGAGCATGAAAGACAAATATAAGGAGGCTATAAGGATTTATGGAGTTGTTGTGTCACCAATGTGGAAGCATTAAACAAGCGGAACAAAAAAAATAAAATATGGACTTAAAATCAAATCTGAGTATTAAGACTTAATGCTGTCTTAATGCTCATGTAAATGCAGCCCTAGAGACAGAGTGAAGAACGCCATGGCAGCGCAGGCAGATCCTTCTGCAGCGACATTGCCATCACTTCATTTTGCACTTCATGTTCATTACAGTGCAGAATAACCGTGGGATGTCCATAGAAATGTGTTTTGCATTAGTTACCTGAATCAGCATCATTTGTGCTGTGCATTTGGTTAAACA
The DNA here is from genome assembly GCA_036877525.1 of Chromobotia macracanthus. NCBI lineage: Eukaryota > Metazoa > Chordata > Actinopteri > Cypriniformes > Botiidae > Chromobotia > Chromobotia macracanthus. Next base: position 5,097,788 of record JAZGTH010000027.1, on the reverse strand, counting down.
ATAACCACAATTCAGCAAATAATCAGAATGAAGATTGCATGTAAACAGGAGTGAATAGGTTTGCTTATGTCATGTAAACATATTACTGCGATTAAGTCCTTACTCTGGTTATTGAAAATAATCACATTGTTGGTGCACTTGTAAACATAGTTAATGTTTTGCTGTGTCCCACAATTTTCATAGATGAAAAGTAAACTTCAATATAAATGAAAAACTAAATGCTTAAGAAGTAGCATTATTTAAACCTTTTCTAGTAAATATCATTTTCCTAATTCTTACACGTTGTATTGCTAACTGCATTTGATAGTCTCAATTTTTCAACCCTTTTACCCAATTTATTCCATAAAAAACAGTATCCAGGTCCAGATTCCACAGATATGCTTGGGAATTTAGGAAGATTTGAATGGGTTTTAGATTGAAACCGAAAGGCTTAATGCAAAGGATAAGGATTTGTTTGTTTCTTCAGTTTGTTTTGGTGAAACTGGAAGCCAGTCAGTTATAAACTTAAACATCAGCTGTTTGGTAACCATATACAACACAAACTTTAAAATTTCTTTAATTGATATACAGCTCCAAACACTCATCTAGCCGGTTTCCTTAGCAGAAGGACATTTGAATATTAAATCACTCAGTGTTCTGGCAGCTGAGCTGAGGTGGACTGATGTTCAGACACCTGTGCACAGTATACACAGAATATATGATAATATATGATAATAATCCCTAATGCTCTGATATCCTTTCCTACATCTATTCTGTTCATCTTGTCTCTAGCAGCAGAATATGATTGCCACTTGTAAATGTGGCTTTGTAGACTTGGCTTGTTGGTTCTTAAGGCTTAAATTCTTAAATGTTTAATGCTCTCGTCTTTTGTAAGTCGCATTGGATAAAAGCATCTGCTAAATGAATAAATGTAATGTAAATGTAAATGATAATATCGGATAATATAGGATCAAACAGTCATTATAGACAGGGTAATCAAGACCCCTAATGGTAAGCAATAATCATAACCTGACTGTACAATATCCCACAAACAGTTATACTACAGTATTATGCAATGAAAAATATTTAACCAGAATGCTGACTGATCATTCTTATCAAAGATTCCAAAGAGTTCCAGACTGGAGTATGTGATCATTGCGGCATGTGTAGTGTGTAGAGTTGTGTGATTGACCTGAAGTGGAGTGACCTGAGAGAGGGGAATTGAAAACCTGAAGTAGACTATTTATGGAGTTCTTTGAAGAGGAGGAAAAATTGTTGTTCCCATGGCTACTAATGTACAGTGTATTTCTGCTTGGCAAGATGTTTCAGCTTCTTTTAAAACTAACTTTCTGGCCAAGTAAAAATATGCAAACTTATCAGCTAAATTTGTCTAAAATGTCTAAAATGTAAATTAGCCTTTAAAGTATTTTATAAAACTGTTACTGTACTGAATCTTAGCAGTATATTTGCCTTGTATGACATTGCTTTAAGTACATTTTTGGATAGATGATCTCTGTCTGTTGCCAGCATTTCTCTTGTCTGTACTCTGTCACTTGTTCCAAGAAACGTGTGAATGCTGAATTTATAAGTACATTGGTAGATTGCTTTTTCCTCAATTCGTGTGCCAGGTTAGAGGTGGTCCTGTAACAATCTGGATTTGTACAAGTTGTCAAGAGCAGCTGCCCTAATGATTTCACCCATTATACAGTAATAATCAAAGAGCAAAGAACTTCCTGAGGCCTGATTTAGCATAGGCCACTCGAGTGGCCATATCAGAGCCAATTAAGACTGAAAGTCTAGATCCCTCTCCTGCTGTTTTCTGTGCTGTTATTTGTTTGACCTTCACTTTACACTGTCCTTTTGTAATTCTAGTGCCGTTACCATCATTCAGTTGCCTCCATCTGAGAAACACATTGTTCGCTACATTGTCTAGTACATTTAAGGTTTAATGTGATATCTACCCTGCTGTAAAACTCATAGGTATCTGATTGTAGATTGTTTTACATGGTTTCTAGTTGGTCAAACCTAGTAAGTGATGGTCATTTGCTGACTTCCTCCAGAGCTAAGCTGTTTTAGCTGGTAAGGATCTGGTTAAGCTAGTTCCAAAGAACAGTTCGAACTTTGAACAGCTCGACCAATTGATTGTTTTTTAGCATGGTGAACAAAATGCCTCAGGATTTAGACATTTTAAGCAAGACTTTGAAATTAACTCTGCAGTCTGTATCTTCCCTATCACCATCTCGTTACTTATGGGCAGTGGGCTTACTATCGGGTTCAATACAGGTTTTAACTCTGTAACTTCTCTACGCATCTGGTCTTGCTGCTCTAAAAAGATTTGTGATTACTTGAGCTCAAAAATCTTTCTTTATCCAGGTCAGTGACTGCATTTGTTCAGCATCTGAGCTCAGCTCATTAGGTGTTGTATTGAAGGACGTTGTGTGCAATCTGCCCGGTGCTTTCAGAGCACACAACACTCTGTCTGTGAGATATTGTAAAGCTGGGAGTCCTGCACCTCATTAATCTGCTGATTACCTCAAAGCTTGTTTGTTTTCAATCACAGCTGGTCCAGGTAGAATTATTTCTCTTCATTGGCATGATGAGTAAGGGTTTGGGAGCTGTTGCTAGCACAGAGACATTTTGGGGGAGCTGAGCCTATAGAATGACATGTGAAGTAAAGTAGCTATAACAAGACCAAGATGTGTGGCCTTTATATCACTAATACCTCACACACAAGCTGATGGATGAATCTGTGTTTGTAAGACTGTTGCTGATAGTAAGAGGCCCATTCAGCCTTAACTCTAATCCTAACATCTGTTTCATAGATGTCCTTTATTTTAATGATTTCTGTCCGTTCATTCCAGGATTACTGTTATATTGAATTTTATTATTATTATTATTATTATTAATACTATTTTGAAATATGCTTTAGTTTTATCTGTGGATTTGTTAGTTACTGTTTTGTCACAAACACAGATGAAGACAACCCAAGGGCAGACAGTCTTAACAAAACATTTTAGCAAAAGACTTGCATGAGGGGGCAGAAACAAAAACCCAAACAAGACTTGATTTCTAATAAGCAAACTCAAACAGGGCACAAGACTTAAAGCAGGATACAAAACACATTGAGAGAAATGCACCAGCACAAGTCAGTAGACACAAGGGGATTAAACAGGGAAGCAAACAAGGAGGGTAACGAGGGCAAACAGGTGAGGGGCATGAACTAATAATTGTAATTAACAAGGAAACAAGAGGGTGGGGTCAAAACTCAAGACAGGAGAGCACATGGCACAAAGCAAACAAATAATGGCTATGTCCTTCCACACAAATACAAGCAACATACAGATCATAAGACACAGAGCATTTAGAGAGTTTACATCCTGACTCCAGGATACAAGAGCCATGACTAGGATTCAAAGGATCCAAACATCATTCTCACATTTTTTTGTTTTCATCAGGGATGTGGATGAGGGACACTCATTCATTAATCAAATTAATCACATATTTGCTGAAAAATCAACATTTGTTCTCAAATGAATTCAGGACATGACATGATTGTGGTAGAGGAAAACATTGAATAGACATTACAGAAAGTGGCTTTGTAATGTGTTTCATTAGTATATATATATATATATATATATATATATATATATATATATATATATATATATATATATATATGAATAGATAATATATATTTCATGACTATAAGCCTCTTATTGTGCTACAGTCCACAACAATCTATTTTGCAAGTAATTTTGACTTCTTTTAGTTTTAGTATTTATGATTAAAGAACCCCTTGAGAAGTCAGTACAACACTGAGTTGTGTACATCTAAACAAGCTGTTGAATTTAAGCATCTTTATGACACAATCAATGCATAGAAGTCACATATGTGGATTTACATGGACTTTTTTAATGCATTAGAAGTATGTACACTGGAATCACAACCACAGGAAATAATGTATAAGCTCAAAATATCTGTCACTTGTTTATTCTCCAGCAAAGTAAAAACAAAACAAGAGGCACATTGACAAAAAAAAGAGCACTTTATAAAAAAAATAAAAAATAATGAAGAGTCTTTAAAACCCTACAGCTTGGCAGTGTAAAGTAATCTAAGGTTGGCAAAAAGTGCTAGATCATATCATAGTGTTCTCCCATACAAAGATTATACCACCATGTAAACATAGCTTCAGATAACCAGTTTATTTTGGGTTTCAGTTTCTGAACGTGTTTTTAAAGACATTTTTATTTTTTACTTTAATTATATAATAACTCTTTTATATTGAACAGACAGGCTGAGTAAATGTGTGTGTGTATCAGCCTGGCAGGTTATGTGGAAGCTCTGGCCTGTAGGCTGGGTATGCAGATTCCTGATCTGAGTCCCAAACAGGCAGACATGTGGCAGACCAGAGTTAGTTCTCACACCGTAAGTACTTATTTCACACTTTCCTACAGATACATTGAACTGACGACAAAGAAAACAGCCCTTATCTATCAAGTAACAGGTTTAAATCTAACAGTGGAGAAAAGTATCAGGCCCCACTGTTAATGTCTCTACGATATCATCACTTACTCACAGATCAGCGACATTCTTTTGCCGTTGGCTTCATATGCTGTTGGAAAAGCAGTTCTTTTGTCAGGTCTGTTTTCATGCACTGTGTGCATCCCAGTGCTTCTTGTCTCTGCTTCATCTCTGAATGAATTTACCTTCTGCAATGGTTTCTTTTTTCAGAAAATACATTTAATCCTCTGCCAACTACTTAGGAATGGAAACAAAGATCACATTTGACTCTTGAGCTGAAATCAATCAGACAGCAACTGCTACTTCTAGTTCCCTATTTTTGGGAAATCGCAGAGGACTAAAATGTCAGAGCTGGTTTATTGTATTTTGCACATGTGTGGTAGAAGAGGAAATGAAATACAGCAACTTCTGGGCATGTAGAAGAATACATAACGAGACAGTTACTTAAAACTTACCCTGTTAGACACAGTAGCATTAAATTCCAAACCTTATTGGTAAATAAATACAATAACAGTAATATATGATTTAACAAATAGTAAGAATATGACATATAATAAATACAAACAGTGAGTAAACAGGTTTATCATGATATATTTTTTATCATATTTTAAGATATGACATTTATAATTAATATATAAATTATTAATTATATATTTTTTTCAAAACTGAAGTGGGAATATGTTCTTCAAGAATACAGAATATAATTTATTGAAGGGCTGCAGGGAGGAATGTTATTAGGCACTCTGATGTGCAAGCAGTGAACACCTGTCATTGTAAACTGAAATTTCTCCACTCGAAATCACATTTAGAGTGAAACGCTTCAACACGACAAGCCCGCTGGAGTGTGAAATTCTAATTAAAGGCCTTTATTTTCCCTGACATCTCTGAGGATGTTCAAAAAGGTCACGTTTACATATTAGGCTAAACTAAATTTGCCGTAGTGTTTCCCACCAGAATGAATTCCTAACCTCTCCTCAGGGTTAAAATGATAAGTCGGTTTGGCTAATAGCAAGACACATTTTAAAGATGTTTGTTCATCAGCTAGTCAATACTGCAGTGCGTAATGATGCTAAAAAGAAGTACACTATAGTTACTGTAGTAAAAACACCTAGCCCACTTTTAAACATGAAACGCAACAAATTGCCGTAACATTGCCAAATTAATTTTCATATAAAGGTTCTGTGTTTTTTTTGCACAAGTGACTCCTTCCTGTGTTTTTTAAGTGTATTGTTAAAGTTGTTTTACTGGTTGTTCTTTCCTGTGTTGACATATTTTCTATAGAAACACCAAGCTGGTAAAATGTTTTGAAAGTAGAAAAAAATTCTGAGGGTACCTTTTAAACCATATTTGTTTTAATGTATTTTGAGCCATTTGTTCCTTGCTGTTTCAGGGCAAAGCCATTGGTGTGGGCATTGGCTGCATACTAGGTATGTTCCCTCTGCTTTTCTTCAAAGATGACGAAGAGAAAAAGAAAGAAGGAAAAGAAGGTCAACCGACTTCCAAGGATACCAAAAGTGCATGAGGAGCCTCCATATAGAGGATCTCACATACAGACAGACTTACCTGAAGAACAAACGAATCACAGTCAGACACCTCATGCCAGAGGCTGAAGCAAACACTCTGATTAAACTAACAAACTGACAGCAAAGTGCATAACGTTTCTAATCTGTTATTAAACATCCCCCACACACACCCCTGAAGTGATGCACAACTGAAACCAGAGAGAATGAGAGTGTCTACCTTTCATGACATGATCATTAAGACTGCTTTTAAGTGGTTTTGTTGTTTTTATTTGTGATAGTTATTTCAGTTTTATTAGAAGTGTGGCGTTAGCAAGCCACTTTATCAAATGTGTCAAAATATTCTGTTAACTTAATCCTCCATTGATGAATTAATCCTCAGGCCATTGAGGCCTGTGTGCTGCTTTAGAAATGTCATGTATTTATGAAGGCTGGTCTGGGTGCACAACAGTTTGATGGGCTTTTTTGTGTAGGATAACTTATGCAAAGAATTATAGAATACTTGAGGACTACACTTGTAGTAATGCATTTAAAAGTGTTTCTAAAGAAATTATTTAACAGTATGCTTATTTTAAAGTAAATTTTGTCATCAAGTTTGTTGCTCAGATCATAGGGAAATTAAACTACATAAACTTGCAATATTGTATGTCTCTACTCTAAGCAAGCAAAAAGTAGGAAATGAGTGCTTGTCTTGCAGTTAGTTTGTTTGAGATTTAGTGTGCCTGTTGTTAATGTCTTTATCCATCTTTAACTATCCCACAATTCATAGAAAATAGAAAAGATGTTTCCTCTGCCACCAGTTGGCAGCATTGAGTCATGTTGCAGGATTTCTATTGGGTTAAAAGAAAGTGTAAGAGTGAATTTGTACTTTAGACAGGTAATTTAGAAAAGTCACAATTCCAGTATGCATTTGTTTGCTGCATTGTAATGTGTCTTAATGCAGGAGCACTTAGCAGTTGCAATAAATGCATTTGGAAATCTAAATGCATATGTAGACTAATGCTCATTGAATTGCTTGGGTTACTCTGATTTAACTGACCAATAACATGACATTTTAAACCATTAACTAAAACACAGGTAATAACTGCTGCTTTAGAATTGATGTTGTCTTCTGTGGTCTAGAACACATTTTTGCACCCACATTTTAAAATTCTTTTGTTGCCTTATATTTTAATACACTCCTTTTTATTTGTTTTGTTGTTGGGTTGGTAGTTTGGTTTGTTTTTTGTAAAGTTTGCACCAAGGTTTGGAGACTTGGTGTTTTTGATAAAAGATTTTAAATTTTGTTTTGTTTTTTTAAATAATATGCACTGATAGAGTTCATTATGATTTTATGTTGATAAAGTTGAGAGATAGTAGAGATAGTAGTTCTCTTTTAATTCTACATTATAGTCTTTTATGAGAGCTTAATGGAACAGAGCATTCTGGAACTCCACACTCTGTAAGAGCACAGCTAAGTCAGAAACTTCCTTAAGATTTTAGAACCATGGAAACTGTCCCATGTCTTCATTAGAATGCCACATTGCTAAGATCCGTGCTAGCACCTGGGTGGTTTAAAAAGAATCCTTTTTATATAATTATATAATTTTACGTAATTTACATGTATAATTTTATAGATCATATAAAATTATAGATTCATATCAAGATGAAGCAAGCACAAACACTTTCTGCTCTCAGACAAACTAAAGCTAGCAAACTGTTGTGCATGCATCATTTTCAGTTGTGAAATCGAAGATCAGTTAGATTATATCTAGCCACATGAGGGAAATACTGGAATATAGGATGTGTAATATAATGTGGTTAAACTGTCATCTTTATCCTGTAATGATAACTTTTTGACTATGCATCATGATGGATAGAAAAAAAATGGAAGGACAGATTTTATAACTGCATGCATCTCAGACTATGTATTTATGTAATTAGGAAATTATAAATGTTTCAAAATGATTATCTGAAACGCTCATTGTTCAGGTTTATTTACTGGTCACTTAATAGCATGTTGGTATGAGGACTTCATGAAAAAACAACATTTTCTTAAAATTGTAAACTGTTGCTGAATAATTAGAGTGATTGATATGTTCTTTTAGAGTCTGCTAGATTTTCTAGTTGCTCAGTTATATTGAAGACAGTCTGACATTTAACTCACTAACATTTAATGATGCAACTTTGTAAAATTAATGAACGGTAATATCCTAGCAGTACAGTTAGAACCCTGCATACCTGCATACATTTTTATTTTTTCAACTGGCTCTCACATAATTTCAGTGGGAATAAATTTAGTAAGGTGAATTTGTATCCTCAACAAAACAAATTAAATTCTCCTGTAATCTTAGTGTTGGATCATCAAAGAGATCATCAAAGAAAAACAGTTATATTGTTTCCACTATAGAATACCTGCAGTACCTGTACTTTATTATTGACTGCTCATAAACCTCCTCCAGTTTATGAATACTCACTGCATGGTCAAAAATATGTAGAAAATATGTAAAATCTGCTGAAAAAGCTTTCCTTGAAGACTGGAGCTGTTAGCTAGAACCAACTCAACGTCTGTGTTTTTGATATCTAAAACTGAATGTTTTAAAATTAAACATGTAGGTGTGGTGTTTGGGTGTCCACATTCTTTTGGAATGTTGACATTCCGGTTCTGAAAAAAGTTAGTTCTGTCCTACATTTCCTAGTTTTACAAACCTTTACACTTAAATATTTTCTCTGCTTTAATCCAGTTGTTCCTTCTGTTCAATCTATTATACTTGCTGGTTCAAATCACTGGTGCTTCAGTGGAAGCATTTAAATTGCATATTAGATGTTCTTTACAGGCGATTGTGTGATTTGTTTGCACATGTTTTTTAAGGGGAAATCTAGACATTTGGTGATAATAGGATTTTAAGAAGTTTTTTGCCAGTTTGCCTTTAAATGGTCGGGCAGTCATGCATTTTTTCTATTTTTGGCAACCTCATTACAGGCAAGTGAAGTATATGGTCAGCTTTAGTTTGTCTAAAGTCAAGTGTACTTGTACTTACAACTGAACATTGGTGTGTGTTGTGATGACTCACTGGATCTGGGTCTAATGAGCTTTGTCTGTACAGTCAAGAGAAGCATCAGATTGCTGTCTCAATGTCAGGGTGGTAATGGAGCTTCTACAGTGAATTCAGCCATTGAATTGTGACTTTTAAACTTTCATTTCCAGCTTCAGATCCTCAGACTTCCCTTTTACATGCACACACACACACACAGGATCTCTCTATTTCACTATATAAACTTTGTTTCACAAATATTATGTCTCAGCAACTTCGGCAAGTTTCCTCTAAGGTGAATTGAGGTCATGGATGTGAGACTTGATATTATTTAGCTTAATAATGGGCAAAGGCAAACGGTAGCATCTGTGTCTTGACACTTGTCTTACAGACTTGTGTAAGTCACCTTCTAACTTGTTTGTTATGACTTACAGCTACAAATATATGCTATATAATAAAATCTGCTGGGTGTGTTCTGTAGTGAAGTGCTCATGCATGCATTAAAAGTTTTTGTTGGTCGCCTGGCAGATCACCTTCCTTTACCTTGGACCTCTTTAATGTACTGTTGACTTTAGATGCTGGAATACATTTTCCATCTGGCAAAGTTTAACATAACTTTGCTCACTTGCATGAAACTTATAAAAATGCTGAATTTACCAGTGAAATTAGCTCAAATGGGAGTGCCACACAAAATACCCTCAAAAAAAGTGTTCTGGCAAATCACAGTGTCTGGTGAATGCTGCAAATTGTCATTCTCATTTTATATAACTTGGCACTTCTCATTCTTTACCTGCTCTTCATACTGTATTGAACTTAGATCTTTATACCATACAAGTGCAGATCAACACCTGTCATGGTTATAGACTGTATAATATAATAGAAAGTTCAGACAATTCTGACTGGATGCATTTGAACCATTGAAAAGTGACATTAAATGCACACATGGTATATGGGGCTGTTATTATTCTGTTATTAATGTGGCAAGTTCATGTTGTCTAATGACCACAAAACACATATCAATATTATACCTATTATAACCTATATTACTTGCTGGACTACTAGTTTTTTCTAATTATTATTTCAAACAAATACATGCCTACCTTGTCACAAACTTATCTAAATTTGGTTATAAACAGTTCAGTAGCCTATGATTAATTGTGAGGAAATACATGTCTAGTTCAGACTCAATTTCATTCTAAAAGAACAAATTCTAGTTGTTTATTAAGTTTATGAATTAGTAAATCAATCATTAGGTATGTGGGTTAGTTTGTGGGTTACTTATTACATTTTCAGTCTTCTGACCTTTCACCTATTGATATGGCTGCAATGCTGCCCATTAAAGTTGCTAAACTGGGTGGGTAGTTGCTAATTTTATCATGTAAAATACTGTATATATTGTACGGAACAGTAACACGATTGTTATAAAAACCGACCCAACATATTTTCAAAATAATCAAATCTTGCCAAATGCTGTCACAGCTGCTATCAGATCTCAGTCTTACTCTTTACACTTTCTGCATTTGATGCTTTTTCCTTAAGCAACTTAACAGTGAATTCAGTATATACATTTGATCAGTTTATCACCACATAGTTATCAATATGTGCTGGATGTCTTCTCTATCATAAAGAGCGAGAGCGCTGAAAGTTGTCCTTGTTTCTTTGTATTCACAGCTCCCTCTGGTGTCTAAATGCCTGTTAATTACTCAGTTAAACGTGTCCTCAGTATCTTAAAGGAGCTTGTAAAAATACACATGTATAGACACACACGTATATATTTAATCATTGCATTGTTATTGGATTAGATAAAAATCAAACTGGCATCTGCAAACAAATTCTGAGACATGTATGGGTCATTTTTCTTTATATATTTTCTTATATTTTAACTGGTATCAAAGATCCTTTTCACAATTTGGGGCCTGTCAGTTCATATGCAATATTTAATCATGACAGCACCATATTACAATAACAGTTTGCAAAAAGAACAAGTCAATGCAGTTCGGATGTTCAGATCTGCTTTGACGGTTGTTTACACAGCAGACTGTAGAACCAAACCCATTCCTGACATGACTCTCATTCACAGATTCTCCCACTGAATAATTTCTCTAAAATGACAGGGCAATGCTAATATTTACCCAAGACCATTTTGTCTCTTTTCCCTCCATGAGATTAAGTGAAACTAGGGTGAGTGAAAACTGGTTCAGAATCAGCATTTGGAAGTGAGGAAAACAGTCCAGATCTGTTTATTTTTTTGGCTACTGACTACTTCCGCAAGTGCATAACATGCAGTTACCTGCAGCCCTGTGATGATAATAAACAAACACAAGTAACTCCGATTGCTACAAGAAACAATAACACGTTTGGATACTACAGTAGGGGTCTCTGTATTAATGTTAATTTTTCCATTCAGAGATAAGAGATCCACAATGTTTGTGGGTGGGGTATATGTTCTCCCTAACCCCACACAAAACCTTGCTAAACTCGCAGAGTGAGTTTCTTTTCACTGTGTGATAAATAAAAACTCCACTCAAACAGGTTCTCACAACACCATTTCATTGACGTTGGGGGTGATGTAGCCAAGCGACAGACAATGTGGGCTAGCAAAAAACGTCATGTTTGAAAGCTAAAAGGGAAATCCTTTAGTTGTTACCATTATGCCCTATAGTTACCTTTGGTTGCCAACTTTAGCAGAGGAAAATAACAGACATTCTTAATGATTTTGCACCATATATGACATTTGCAATTTAAGTGAACCATTGGCGGCAGGTAGCACACATGCTAAACAGTCACAATTTATGCGTTTAAATTCAGAAAAGATGCTTTCAGAAAAAGATTATATAAAAAGGGTGGGGCACTTAAGCAACATTTACAAATGCTTAAATGCTATTATGTTAAAACAAGTAGCATTTATTTTTAAACTGGCACAGAAAGAAGTTTTAAATGATAATCTAATGCCATAGATGTTCAATAGATTAAAGTATTTTTCCAAGATGTTCAATAAATTAAAGACTTAGACCTTATTTGTATAGTGAAAACACCTGGACACTTTCAGGTTGTCAGACATGTCAGACATTTCAATAGTTAATGTGCTACAAATGTTGTTACTCTGCTGAGACACTGGAGTAAATCGAAAGGAAATGACCACATCCACTAAAACAATCTGTACTGTATAAAGCGATATATAAATACTGTAAAGGTGATACTGTAATTCACCTTGAGACCAGTTGGATTTAAGTAATTCCAACAATAGCTAAGAAAAGTTAAATTAATTTTGTGGTAAAGTCTAACACAATGTTTTTGCAAATTATCATAAAAGAATTGTGGCTATGCTGAGTCTTATTAAGGGCCATAAATATCATACAGACTTTGATGTAGAGCTTGTCCCAGTAAATAAGACTCGACCCAGTAGGTAACCAACCACAACACACACTAGCAAACATCCTAACAACCAACCAAAACACACCCTAGAAACTGTACAGTTTACTAAGAAAGACCTAAAAGATCATACCACATTAACAACCACACAGCAACAACCTGGTAACCACCAATAGCACCCTAGCAGAGTGACAATGGGTATTGCTCAAGCACAATTTGCATTTTCTTTATTGCATTGCTATGATTCTATTTTGTACGGAATGGGTGATAGGGTGTTGCTAGATGGAATTACCCATGCCCATGAATATTAAAAAAACATGAATATAAAAGTTTATATATTCAAAAACCTGTAATGTTTATTTAGTGATCTCCATCCACAACACATAACTTTCTACATGTCTGATTGTTGACCTTTGCATTTTCAGTGTTTTCATTCATTAATCATAACCATTCAGTAATGCATTGTTATGTCACACAAAATGCACATCTTAACAATACAAAACTTAGATATTATGAAATTCACTCCATTTAAAACCAAACAAACAATACAAAACATTCTTCCACTGTCAGTATAAAGTTCTTACACAGCCCTAAATAAATTAGGTTGCATTTTAATTAGGGACATTTTTACGGCTCTAGCACAGTGAGTTTTAAAATACCCTTAAACAAGGGTGGCGTTAATTTACTTAGTAAAGGTGTCACATAGTTGTTTCGCCTTGTACCGTGTGCAGGGTAGGAACAGTGTGACCCTACTGAAACTGAGTCTGTCCTGAACCTGATCTGTGCTTGTGAACCATTGCTCCAGTTCCTGAAAATGAGCGACTGTGTGTTTGTTTGAATGGAGTGCATCCCTGGCAAGTGACGCTGTGTGTGTGTATGTGCAGTGGCTCAGTGTTGGTTTGCCAGCGAGTGAAGGCCAAGTTAAGCTCTTTGTATGTGCTTCACACAAAGTGGCCTTTGTCTGGCCGTGCCTCTGCTCTCTCCGTCCACACACACACACATCTGAAGCATTCAGTCCTCCTTCATGTTATTGTTAGAGTGTTGGGCATGGCTTTCAGGCTTGGAGCCCCTGGGTTTGCTGGGTAAGAGAATTATAGCAAGAATGCTGATTATATGCACATGGAAGTACATGGACCTGAGGAAAGAAGAGGACACTCAGAGGTCAGATTAACCAGAACAATCTACATCCTTATACCCTAATCTATATCAATGTAACAAAAGTAATAAAATATAAAGCCAATGTTTAGGAAACATGGTTTTTGCCATTGCCATTATTTTCATCACAATTAAGTACATATCTCCTCCTAAATTGTCCATGACATGCCTAAGAACCACTTGTCCGTAATAAATGCTTTGGGTTATTGTTTCAATGTACTTGTGTTGGCCAGGATTTTGGACCAGTCAGATTTTACAGTGGGCAAGGCTCTCCGTCACGACACCACAAAAATAAAAACCAAGCAATCTACAAAAACGCCTTGCTGCTTGTTGCAGCTGGTAGGACAAAAACTCTCAAATATACTCCCAAAAATACAACATCTACATGCATGTTGTAATAATAAAGTTTTTGCTGTGACTGCTGTGCCAATGGATGCTAATAATCAAGAGTCCAGGCAAGACTAGCATAACTGGATGTGTACCTGTAATACGTGATGGTGGGTTGCACTGCCAACAGCAGAAAGGGCATAACAATATAACAGATAGTCAGTTGAGTGGCTGCCCAGGTCACCACATCATAGAACAACTTAAGCTGGCAGGAAGACAAGAAATACTGCCGGAAGTTTCTGCGCACCTGGTAACATCCAACCAAAACAAAAGGCAGTAATGAGTGAGTGTTTAGAGGTGTGACCAAGAAGGAATAGAGATAAAACTACTGATTTTAATTAACTATTCATTCTAAAGTCATGTGACACTGATTCATATGAATTGGCATGTAACTTCCACTTGCATGTGCATTGTGGATGAAAATGGAAACAGATACTAAGAATGAGGGAGAGACTGTTTGCAGCATGCGTCTTACGTGTGGCTGTTGTGATTGACAGAAAATGCAGTGGAACCAGCCCAACAGCACAAGCTGCAGACTAGCTGATAAAGCCAGGCCGCAGGTGCAACAGGAAGCTGAAGTATGTGTGTACCTATTTAACAATCCTTTGGGGCTAATCTGTCCCAAAGGTGAGCTAAATCTGACAAAAATCTGTCAATGTAAATAATGTCCTAATAGCATTAAGAGTTCTTTTGAAGTAATTACAAGTTGCTGTATATAAAAACAACTGAAATCTATGTTATGTCCTTATTTAGGAGTAAACCTGTGTGTTTGTGTTGTTAGTGTGTGTGTGTGTGTGTGTGGGGGGTCAGGTGTTGGGGGGGACCAAACTATCTACACAATGATAGCACAACTCAGCTTATATTGTTATTGTTTGGCTATATATAAGATATATAAGACAAACGCTTTCATAAACATGTTAACCGGTGTTTTAATTAATATGCAAAAATGCAAACGTTTTCTGTAAGGGTTAGATTCAGGTGTAGAAGTAGGGTTAAGAGATTAAAGGTCTAATTAACTCAGTATAAAAACAATGGAATGGAAAGTCACCACCAAGATACAAAAACAAGCATGTGTATGAGACTCACAGCGCGGGCCGCAAAGGTGACAGGTATAGCTGAGATGAAAGTGAAGTAGTATCCAGGGTAAACTCCATGCCAGATGGCCGACAGCAGAAATGTTAGGGGTGTGCGAAAATATGGAGCTCGATCATAACACACACTGAGGCATAGCACAGGAAAACTTGAGAAAACACTGAGACTTATGCTATTACATACTGTATAAAACATATTAGGGGTAAACACTATGACAAAACAGCAACAGTTACAGTCTAGTAATTATGTAAATTCTAAATATTACATTTTAAACGCACCTTTTCAGCCATAAAGAAGTTTGTACATTCCAGTTGTCAATAAATGATTTCAAACTTGTTGCTGTCTGTGGATAAATGGAATATCTCATTTTAATATACAATATGAGAAATTCACCACCTTTGTGTGCCATTAGAAAATTACTTAATAAAACAAATTACTTTGCTAACACTAAAACACTTTACTGAACACACCTCTATCTTCCAGATGTGAACGTTGGAGACGAGGTCCCAGGACACTTTTCCCCTCTCATCCACACGGCTGATTCCAAACCCTGCTGCATTATGAACTGCATCCGCTGTACATAGAACAATGAACTATTAATGTACAAGAATATATAATTATTGCACAGAGATGAGCCAATTTCCATT
The DNA here is from genome assembly GCA_036877525.1 of Chromobotia macracanthus. Classification (NCBI taxonomy): domain Eukaryota; kingdom Metazoa; phylum Chordata; class Actinopteri; order Cypriniformes; family Botiidae; genus Chromobotia; species Chromobotia macracanthus. Next base: position 5,082,101 of record JAZGTH010000027.1, on the reverse strand, counting down.
TGCATGTTAGAAACAAATCTTTTGAATGACTACACTCCTAAAAATAAACGTTTTTAAAAGGTTCTTCACAGTGATGAGCCAATTTCCATTTGCATGTTAGGTACCAATCTTTCGAATTACTACACTTTTAAAAATAAAGGTTCTTAAAAAGTTCTTCACAGTGATGCCATAGGAGAACCACTTTAGTCAAAGTTTCCTAAAAGAACCATTTCTTTCTTACCTTTTTTATAGAAACGTTTTCCTTTACAAAGAACCTTCTGGGAAACAGAAAGGTTCTACAAATGTTAAAGGTTCTATATGGAACCATATAGCCAAAAAGAGTTCTTTGGCATTGTAAAGCATCGGTGTGTATAGGAAGCATAGGAGTGTATACCATTACAGTACTTAGTGGTGCTTGCGAAGGAAGTATTACTTGCAAGTTTTATTTATTTATTTTTTTAGTTTTGCATACTTCTTTTTCTGGACAAAATTTTGGTACATAACTTGACCCGCATGGTTTGCCGTAGACCCATAAAAGTGGGCAAAAAATTACATTGATTTAACATTGGGCTGAATTTTGTGACGTTACAGCTCTGCATCAGAACGTCATAGAAGCTCATTTCACTCAGCTTAGCAAGCAACAACAAACTGTGACATTAAAACTTTATAGCCACACAGTTACAGTACTGGCAACCTTGCAACAACCCCATTGACTTTTATGTACAAAGGTAAGAGGGATCAGAACAATTGCCTCTTTTGACTTAGACTTGCAAGAAGTCTTTAATTATTACCATGAAAACTGTGCAACCATGGCCTAGTAACCATTTACAGCACCCTAGAAACCAACATCAATTAGTTATATCTCAGCCCCAGAACATCATAGAGACGTGGGAGTTGGCTCTTTTGATTCACACACACATCCGTTTATTGGTTTTACCCTGTTAACTGTCTAGCTCCGCCCTAGCAACCATGTAATAAAACAAACAAGCAATATCTCAGCTGGCTTATTTGACTTAGGCCTTAAGTGGGCTTTAACTGTTGTCCTGGCAACTTCCTGACCACACCTTTGCAACCATTTGGATCACCCTAGCAACCTCCTAACATTATAAGGAAGACATATTTTAGTATATCTATCATGCTAAATCATGCTAAGTCATGCTACCATCATGCTAAGTCATGCTATCATTAAGCTAGCTTCATGCTAATATGTGATAACATCATGTTAAATATGCTAGCATCATGTTAAAACATGTTAGCATCATGTTAAAACATATTGACATTATCCGTTATCCACCATCAGCACCACCATCACATTTTTTTCCCGAAAATATACCTATTTAGTTATTTTCTGTAATTCTGTCTGCTGACGTTAGTACTTTTAGGGTGACAGACATTTCCATTATGTTTCTCAGATGAAGAAACTACAATTTTAAAATTCCCAAACATTTTTCCATAAACATGGAAACCCTGATGTTTGCAGCTTGGCTGAATATTTTGCCACATACTACTACAGCATGTCCATTTTTAAAGCTTTGGAACAGACTGTGAAGAAATAAAATGTAAACAGTTCAGCTAGAACTTCAACATATAACACGTTCTCACTTTCAGCAAATCACACTGTTTTCAGTGTCTGGTAACAATCCACTTCTCCCCTCCGCTTACCGAGGGTCCAGGCAAAGTAGAACTTGGGTCTGGCTGCCTGGATGGAAATGAAGGCGTAGGCCAGTCTGGTAATGAATGATGCCTCGCTGATGAATTGTGGGTCCACATTGTAGGTTATGGGGAATACTTTGGTGATGATGAAGAACCAGAGCAGACAGCCAGTGCACACAAGAAGCTTATTAATCACAGCCTTCTGTGAAAGAAGAGCAGTCATTTATCTTAATGGGGGAAATTAACACTCAACTTCAATGGTTCACATTGTAGCACATTAGTACTTCATTATGACAACTATTAGTCCAATATTACAACATCAGACAACCATAAAAACACAACAGACATTTAAAGGCATAGTTCACCCAGAAATGAAGATTCTGTTGGCATTTAATCACCCTCATGTTGTTCCAAACCTGAATGATTTTATTTCTTCCATGGAACACCAAAGTAGAGGACCAAGGACCGGAGTTGTCAATTTCCAAAAATGGCAGAAATGCTTCATAAAACATTTTGTGTTCCACAAAAGAAAAAACATGCAGCTTAGGAGGGTGAGTAGATGATGACAGAATTTTCATTGTTGGGTGCACTATTTCCTTTTAAGTAATTCTTACCTTGAATACATATACAAGACTAAATGGTGGTATTATAATTAATTGTTTACTCTCAGTCAGTTTGTGATCTAGTGTGCTGTGTCTCCTGCTCAGCTGTGTGTGAATATCTTTATTTCTAAGGCAATGGTTGGGTAAATCTGTCTTTGTGTCTCACCACAGGCGATGGCTCAAGCATTCTGTCCCAGCCATTTTCCTGCAAGTTGTTGTCTTTAACTCTTGTCAGCCTGCACTGAGAATGACGGCCCTCTATAAACTCTGTGTAGTCCTTATAGTTACTGCACGGCCCCACAAGGACACTCAGAAAATTTATATTGTAGCTGAGGTACTCCAACAACGATGGCTTAAAGCTGCACAGGGAGACAATAGATGGTGATCACAAAAGCAGAACAGCAAACTGATTAACATATAAATAATAAAAAACATCTAAAACACTGGATGGGGAAATATGGTTTAATCATAGTTTAATGTCTATTGAGAAACATCTGTGCTGTGTACAGCATAGCCCCCTGTACCCTCAGTCACTATTTTTCGGCATTACTTGGTGTACTATATAGCCGACCTTGAAGGAGTGAATGAAAACGAGTGAGTGCACTGGGAGAAACATGGGAATTTATTTGGCATGACCCTCATGAGTGGGTAGGATGAGTAGTGGTGAGTGGTTGAGTGTACATTGGCGTTGCATCATGGGATTGAAGGAATGCACTTGATGATGTCCACTATGAATTCTGACACCACTACAAAATGGTTGTCCCCTCAAATAGTGCCTTATTGAAGGGTATGGGGACTATTTTGGACACAGCCCTGCTTTATCTAAAACACTGCATAAGGAAATTGGTTGAATTGGTTAAAATGTCTGAGGATTGAATTGTACTATCTGATACTATGTTTAATTTAGAATTATTGTTTTAGTCTTAAACATAGCCTGGCACTAGAGTAAAGTTAGTGTTGTTTCCAAAAACACTGAAACACTATCAGGGCTTCTTGGTCTTTTTCACTATTTACATTTTAAATTTTGAAGAAGCACGCATAATGTTGTTTAAATTTATATCTGATGTTTACAATTTTTTAATTTTTAAAACAGCATGCAAACTGATAATGGTTCAATTTATATTTAAACTTAACATTTTCAATAAACAAATTGACATTGAATTTTCAGGGTTGTCAGAATACATTAATTTGATAATAAAATGCAAAGTATTATTCCTGTGGAATAATTTCCACAGGAATACATGAGTTGGAGAGACTTTGTGATCAAACAGTCTGTTACATCAAGGTCTAGCCGATTTGCTAAAAATTCTAAAATTATCCAGTCATTACAAAACAAAAAAAAGTTTTAAGGAACCAGATTTACCATGTGGAAAATCTAACCAGTTTATACCCAGTTGAATTATTTCTGGTTACAGATGAAATAAGAGGGTTAAAATATTCATACTGTACTGCCAGACGCCTCTGATCTTCAGTAAGTTTCTCCTGCCTCTGACACATCCCTGAAACACAGAAAAACAATCAGTGTTTCCTAAATTGATCCACTGAACTCATTCAGGAAGCTCAGTGTAGTACTGCAGCACATTTGTGAATGATTATATCAGATAAGAGGAATAATTTCTCACCATCATGCACTTGAAAGGCCAGTGTGGAGATTTTCTGTGTTATTATCATTAAAGGCCTGAAAATAAACAGTGAAAAAATGTGAAATTAAAGAGAAACACAAGTGAAATAATTCCACAATATTTCTTTAACTGTACATTAAAAACAACGGCCAAAAGAGCCCACAATTATCCTTGAAGAACAGACACATCAAACGTAATATGAACTTTATATACTTGGTCTCTATGATTTAAAATTCTTTTTAAATGTTTAGACCAAGCTGCTATACTTTCATCAGTACTATAATAGCTATAAAACAAGAATCTAACTAATGCTATTTCTAGATTATCTTGCCACGATCCTGACATGCCCTGTGTGTTGTGTCAGAGCGTGTTGTTTTGATCCTGACTCCTTCTTGTCTTGGTTCTTGTTTCTTGGGAGTCAGGATCTGAACGCGCGCTCTGGGTCTTGTCTTGTGTGGAAGCACATGGCCTCTGTTTTGTTTACATTCGCCATGTGCTCTCCGGTCTTGCGTCTTGGCCCCGCCCTTGTTCTCTTGTCTCGTCTGCGCTGATTTCGCGCACCTGTTAGTCATTGTCCTAATGCTATTTAATGCCCCCTTGTTCTCTGTCTTGTGTCGGTTCATCTTGGTAATGTGGTTTTTGCAGTGTGCAATTTTGTACTTTGTGAGCTTGTAACTTTGTTCTTGTCAAGTTTTCCTAGTCTTTGTCCAGTCGTGTTTTATCGCTCTGGTTTTCTGGTCTTTGGTTTCATTTTTGCTCCATTTACTTGGGAGTTCTTGAGTTTAGTTTTAAGTCTGTGTTTGGTTGTCGTTTTGCCCCCTCGTGGGTTCTTGTTTTGTTTTTTTGTTAAAGACTTTTTTCTGTACTTTGATTCAGTTAAGGAAAACAAAGCAGATATATGCACCAGTCTCTGATTCAAGGTCATAGCCACTTAATTCTTAAGACTTAAGTCTTTCAAGGCCAACCCTAAGTTTAGTCTTGTTTATAAACCATGGACTTTAAAAATGAAAAACTGCTTATTTTAAAGCGCCATGGAATACCAGTCCTTTGAAAACAACAGAACAATTTCTGGGTAAGTTCCCACCTTCTGTAAAGGCCCAATAAGAAATATCTCTTTGTTTTCCCTATAGAAAATGGGCAGCCATGGTAACTGGGATTTGTTTTCCTCAAACTAAACCATGCCCAGTATGTGACATACTGTGTCCCTATGTGCATTTTATCATCAGTCAATTATTCTGCATTTTTAACATACTTTATGTGACAAAATGCCCACAACTTTTTTAGAGGTTACATATTTGCTGTGTCGTGTACTCTGATCATTAATATTGCTACCAACAACAACAGTGAATGAGAGATTTTATCTATTTAGTATCAAAACAATCTGAGCAAATATTTCTTCTCGTGAACCTGTTGTTCATGAATCTCTCATTTCGAGTCCAACTCAAGTCTCAAGTCAATGGAATCCAAGCTGACTAATCTTTTCATCAATGACACAAAGAAAAACCAGCCCTGCCCATGACCCAGCTGTGACCTCTTGCACTAATGTGGGCTGAAATGCAGTAACAGTCCAGCAGATACTATGCTCTCTGTCCTGTCTGTATACTGCTGACTTTGTGCCACAACAGTCATGTGACACTGGCCCTATGTGGCACAGGCCAGAATTGGCAGAGCACACTGGGCAGCACAGTAAAAGAACGTGATCATCGACAGCCAAAGTTTTCTCTGCGTTAGAAAACTTTTTTATCATTTTGTGATATCCATCAGGAAATTACCATAACACAACCTAAACATATTGAAATACAGCTTTTTTTGCAGACCACCATATATCAACTGGATGATGCTGTTTAAACATGCCTGCCTGCATTTGAAGGAAATACCATTGTCAGCACTCGACGATTGCATGTTGTGTCTGGCATACAGTTAAAGGCAGTAAGCGCAAGAAAAAGAACAAGAGGCCAAACCAACAGTTAAACAAATAGAACAGTTTAACGGGCCTAATAAGATTCAGCTGATTTGACTCGTGCCTGCACACAAGACTAGCCGCGACTGGAAGACGTCAACAGCCCAGGCAGGTAAACTGTTATCTCTTATTCTTATTTATCTAAGGGTGTGTAAACACTCCAGCAAATGAAACGGACTAAAGTAGTAGATAAGAAACCAAACCAAGCCCTGAGGAGTGGCCAGTTCAACAGAACCGTAGGCGTGCAAATATATAGTGTATCTATGTGTGAGATAAAGCTTGTAAGAAGTTGGGACAAGATAAACAATTGATAAATATAGATCAATTACACTGCAGTAAAAATATTACTGAAAAATATATAATTCTTAATTCTTCTTATTTCCCTTCTTGACGTTTTACTTATTATTATTATCTTTGTATAAAATCTAATCTGACGTGTTTATAGGGATAGGTAAGATCAGAAACCACAACTCTATGTTAATTCCCAACCAGACTCGCTGGTATTAAACCCCTCTGAAATTGACCAAGAGTCATCAAAACTTGCCTCCCACGGCCCATTAATCTCTTCAGTTGGACTAGGAACTCAATCATTAAGTAAGCCAACGTTTATTGCAGCAATTTGTTAGTGGTAACTCAAACCGAAATTCCTTCACCAGAAACTCTACCCCTATAAATTTAAAACCCATGCTTTCAGAGGTCTGGACCCATGGAGTTTAGTCATTTGTAATGTGTGGATTATGGAGGAAGAGGAAATGACAGAGCTGTTAAATGAATTCCTCACCCTGAAAAGTCTGTGGACAGTATACCGTAGTTAAATATTAGGACTCTGCTCACTTGGCAAATTGTAAGGTATCCAACCGATACAGTCATTGTGTACCTGGAATATAAACAAAAAGTATTTCAGAGTTCAGAGAGGAAATGTTTTGAGATTTCTGAAGATTGGTTAATGGGGTAAACAACATTTACACCATTAGGTCTGTTAGCCTCATTATTTGTGGACTTTTAGAGTACAAAATTTTAACGGATCATTTCTATGGCAACAAAAATACTAAAACATCTGACATTGGAATAGGACCCGATGTCACCAGGTTTATGGCCCCCAATGCAATGGGGGTTTATATACCCTTATATTATGTGTATACCAGTCATGAAATTCGTTCTTTATGAACAAAGTCTGAAACAAGAAGCTGCCACCAGTTCTGTTGAGCTTTATCAGATTCCATGAATTTGGAAAAAGTGGTGAATCAGCACAAGACAGGTTTTACAAGAACGCTTTCCTGTCTGATACCATCACTAAACCACAAGCTCAAAATGACACCCACCCTGTCTTGTAAGTTACTATGAACAACCTGCCAACCCCCTAAAATAGTTTCAGAATTCAGAATGCTTTGTGTGATGAGTAGGTAATGTTGCGCAAGGCCATGAGGTATTACTCACCTGTGAATGTTGTGGACACTGGCTTTCAGTATTATTCCATAGCAAACCAACACCAGAATGAAGACATGTACAGCATACCTGTCACAGCAGTAACATATAGTGGAATAAGACGAGGGAATTATTTCTGATTTTAACATAATTACCATCTTTGTTCTTGGGCCAAGGTATCATTTTAGTCTGAGTCAGCAGACTGACAGCTCCAGACAACAGCAACAGGCAGAAAAGTAGAACAACATTACACCTTATTCATCTGTTCACAAAAACCCTTGTTATATGCCAGGAATCTCACCTACAGAGGTTTCACAGCTCTTAGAGTCAAACATTTCATATTGCTGCAGTTCCAATGCAAGAAACATGTCATTCTATGAAACTTGTCTTTTCAATTATGGAAGTGATCCTAAGGTTTTAACTTTAAAGATTTAACTGGACAGAATGTCTTGAAGCATTAAAAAATTGTATTGTGTGATCTCAAACTATATTCAAAAACATGCTTTTTTTAATTCTGAACATTTTCATGAAGTGGGTCAATTCAAAGCAAATTAGCTTTTGCTATTCCTGTTATAACTGACTTTATGGACTACTTTAATTAGCATTCAAGACTCAACAATATGATTTTTCTAAAAACAGTAGGAAAAATATGTACCAGTTTTGATTGGTGGATGTAATATGCTTGATGAATCCTGTCAAGCATGAACACACAAATTCTAAATATTAAGAGTAGAGAGTAAAACTTACCAACTTTAAACTAAAAGAGAGTAAACTTGTCAACTGTTGGTTTCTCTAAATACTCTGATGATGTCATTTCATCTTCATTATGCAAATTACAATTCCTTCTCTGTTGTTTTGGGGTCAACAAGTGATGTGTGGGTGAGGGGGAATTCAAAATTCAAAAATCCCCAGATACAGGTAAATTATGTGTTTGCATATTTCACATAGCACATAATTCTGGAAATATTTAAACAAATGTTGACAACTACACAGGCACATGAAAATGTATAAATTCATATACAATATGTATACAAATGTGCCATTACATTGTATTTTCACAGAATACATATACTGTTAATTAAAATATTTTCATAAATGCCTGTAAAACATTTAGTAGCAAATTTCCGTTTGTGGACTTTATTAAAAAGTGAAGACTTTATGTGTACCACAGTATGTACCATGTTAATTCCATGCTTTTCACTGAAGTGAATTCCATGGTGTAGGAATACAGTAGGATTCAAGATATTTACATGTGTGGAAAAAATGAACATTCAAATGAAAAAAAAAAACAAGCTACTTTTGAAAGCATGAAGTTTGCTTAAGTTCACCTGCACAGGTGCGTCTCTTACCAGCCAAAGCAAAACATGATGAATGAAGCTCCAAAGAGAGCAGCGACAGCATGGCGAACCTCAGGGGTGGCATGCTGAGGAGTGAGATAGAGGCGAAACCAGAATGCAGCTGCTAGTCCAAACACCTGACAGGCAATGAAATTCACCTGCACAAGCCGATATGTAGTAAAATACATAATAATCATAGTATCTGTTGAGTTTTATATGTCCAGAACCAACAGTAAAGTTCTTGAAGCTGTAATGAAACCAGGTGAGAAGATGTCACAACTCCCCATTTTTTAACAGCTCTGGCTCTGTCTGACCCAACATCCTAAAACCCCAAGAAACAATTTGCCTACTTATTACTGATCTGGATAATGCGATAACTGTAAGACAATTACTTCATTTGAAAACAGGGAAGAGTTACATCACAACCCAAAAAAACTCAAAGACTAAACGCTAAAGTTTCCCAAAACAAACGCATCATGTTTAGATGACTTGATCACTGATCGCTTACCTGATCCAGTGGGACTCCCACCAGATCACTGACTGGATTTAACAATGAAGATCCAGTAGTTTTAAACTCGATGTCAGTGTTTTCGCCCTTCTGCATAGTGTGGATCCCTGTGACTCAATCTTCCCACAAGTGTCTATATCTAGACGTCGCACTGCGCCCTGGTATCGCCAAATATACAGGTGAAATCGTCGCGTCCAGGGACTCGGGCGATATCAGGTGTGCAGCATCCTGAAGGGGGTTTGTGCCGAACACAGAAACTGAGCGCTAACTTCCTCTGAGAATGTTGGATGGAGTTGAAGCAGATAATCAAGGCGGGGTTGATGGAGCTGTCAGCTGGGCGTGTAGGCTGAGCTTATAGGAGTGTGTGGAAATCTCAACCTCTCACAACTCAGATCAGTCAGACAATGAGAACATGCACAAGGTGACAGTGTGAGAGTCAAAACAATACATTTATACTTTGGAAAGAATAAAGTTTACAATAATTGTGATTTACTGTAAAATTCATTCATACGATTAACCTTTATGTATTATGCTTCGTTTAATGCTTTCATCCCCCACCTATGTAGTTAATTATTTATGGTAATATTTATTTGTCATTAGTTAATAAGTTCATACATTTTATTTAAAGAGTTGTCGGACTCTAAACCGACAACTCTACCCTAAAACTTACCATTATTTTGCTGTGCCTTAAATGTTTTTGTTAGTATAGAGCGCCACCTAACGATAATTAGTGTTAATGTTTTGCATACCGAAAACACGATTACAAAAATATACTTATCTAGAATTTAGTCCTTGACTCAGTATCTCACAGGTTACTCCTGTACTTTAAAGCTTTTGTCGTTAGAAAAATATAACAACAAACTTACAAATTGAAGATATTCATATTCATATAGTTTAGGATATAATAAGACAAAAATAAACACATAAATCAATAACACTTCCAAATCCGACATTTAGGGCAATTATTTGTTCTGTTAAACGATAAATCTTTTATTTATTATTGATATATGTTAGGGACTAGCTAGGACGTGCGTCCTCCAGTTTCGTTTTGACGTTTAAGTACACGTGCTGCAATTGACCAATTAAAACCTCGCATCTACGGTGGCGATTCCTCATTGGTAGAACTACTACAAAGAAACGGTTAAACGAAGGCGTGGTCTGTCGTTTACACGTCCAATTACGTGTCCTATGCAAATATAATTTAAAAATTTCCCGGGAAATCTGAGTTTCGCGGGAGGGCCTTTCGCGCGTAAACCGTATCCCCTCATTCATTGTCAGCTTCCTGGAGCCATTTTTCGGTTTGGCGGCAGAGCGTTTAGCGTCTACCTCAAAATCCAAAGCATCTACCTTCCATCAGCCGCCAATATAGGGTCAATCACAGCCAGATGGATAGCTGAGACTTTGATCCCCTGTTCGTTGTGCATATTTGTAAAATTAACGCGGTGGATTAGCAGAAAAACGAACTTAAACAAAAGGAGGGACAAAGGACACCAGAGTCCACAACGATGAGAAGAGGCGTCCCATCAGCCCCGGAAAAAATCATAATCGCAGGGGTTGGTGGCTCTTCGCTGGACAAAAACGCAGTTTTAACAGCACTGTCCGATTGCTTCACCTCTAATCTGCCCACTGCCACATATATACAGATCATAACCCCACCGCCGTGCGTTTCGCAGACCTCCAATGTCTGCCTGTCCGATCCTTCATCGGCCAGTTTATACACCACTCCAAACGGAACACATGGAACAGCACAGCGACCCGCTTTAGGACGACCACCGGTAATATCATGCAGACCATTTGCTTAATAAATAGCTTTCGAAAAGGGAGAGAGGCGTCGAGCTGCTTCCTTACTGTAGCTTAGCTGAAGCAGCTTGCTAATGAGTAAAATGACTACGGAGAAGTGGTTTCGTACTTATTCTGGTGTGCTTGATGTCTTTTCTGTGCCATGTGTGGTTGTAAGTGCATTAAAACTGGCTCGTTCTAAATAACAACTTGGCTTTGACCATATTTGGGGGTCATGCCTGCATGGAGAAGGTCAGTGTGACTTATTCAGTTGGTCTGAGTTTGATTATTTGCGTATGCAGTGTATATTCCTGTATCGAGTATTAAAACTCTGATAATTGATTGTATGTCGTGTAAATACTACACGATGTCGAGGCCCTGTGCTCACGTTTTGGAGTGAATGAAGGGGGAAGGGTTGCTCGTTTTTTTCTCCTTTGGTATTGGAACATAATCGCCTTAATCTGTTTTCCCTCAACCATTTGGTTACATTTACTAAGTTTATACTTATTGGTGTAGTAAACGCTTTTATATATATATTTATTTATTATAGACGAAAAGAACATATAATACATATGCATGTTTAAACTAAACAGTCACTTTAAAAGTTCAATTTCCGCATGGAGTACAGAAAAGGGTTCAAATTCACATTTGCATTCATTTACCCTACTACATGCATTTGAAGTGTATAAAATCACAATTGTATATAAAGTTGGTATTTATGTACAACATAAGTAAATGCTGTGTGGCTTTTTGGTGGTTTACTTATGAGCTGTAAGTAGAAAATGTTATATTTCCTTTTTGTGGTGAGAATGAGTGCCAACTTAAACAAAAGCAGAAAAGTTTTATGCTGCATTGAGTTTCTTTTCATGAAACAGGTAAAAAGTGTTAAACAGGTTTGACTTCAGCTGTGTTCAGTGTTTGCTCGGGGTTAAATGTTTGGTTTGCACTATTATACAACACCAGATGAATGGGGTGAATACCATTTCTCTGAAAGCATCTGATAACGCTCCACATTAAACTACAACTTAATATCTATCCTAGTTGTGATTCCTTATTCTAGTTTGAATTGGCTGCTTCTTGCCTCTGGAATGCATATTAACTAATATAAATGGCATTTTCCATTTTATGTATAAACATTTTTCCTCAAATCAGGGTTTTTGCTCAAAGTTCAAAATGCTATCAAGTAGTTTACTGTGGTTAACTCATGTAAACAGTTTTTATAAACATTTCTTAGCCTTTGTGAAATGAATGTGCCTGTGCTTTGACCCAATGAAGGACTAAAAGCTGTTGTTTTTTGATACATAAAGGAGTTTTAGACTACTTTCTTGTTTGCGCCATTAAAAGCAATGCATTTTCCAGCACAAAATGGCTGTTCAGACAGTCCCCACAACTCACTGCCATCAAGATAAAAGAGATGGAATGTGGGCAGGCATGGGTATGACTGCTATTTTTGCTACCTGGATAGATGCCTTTAAAGATATGGGCAAGTGCTGTGAGATTTGTTAACTGTAAATAAAACGGACATTACCATGGCTTGTTTGTGTCATTCTGGGTTACTATAGTTGTTAGTTTTAACGTGCATGTTTTACATGTTATATTGGAATGATGTTGGAGGGGTACAAATAGAAGCCCTTTTGCAATAGATGTGCTTTGACATGCTTTTAGGTAGCCTAAGAAGTTATGTCTAACTTAACATTGCATTGTCTACCTGCCATTTTGTCTGAACTGCATCTCTAATGCAAACTCTTGTGTTTTGTGATGTGACGAAGTTTGAATTGATCAAGATGGTAATAAGAAATTAATGGAGCATTAACTTTCATCTATATCTGACATCCCTAATTAATGGACTTCTCACCAGGCAAAGAGGCGGTTGGCACTAGATGACACTGATCACCTTTACATGACTGAAGGGGCTAAAACACCCAAGACCCAGACAGGAACTCCACTTGGTGTTATAAAGGGAAATAAAAGTAAGAAAGCTTTGTCAGGTTGGTTGCCTGGAACAATACATTTGTGATCATTGCAAAAAAAAACAAAAAATGACAATACCTTGCCACAATAGAAAGCAATGTATAAAGCTTTAAGTTTCTGTTAAACATGCCTGAATCAATTTGTTTCTTTTTCCATTGTCAATTTGTAGCTCCAAAGTCTCCATCAGAGAAGACACGGTACGATACCTCATTGGGTTTACTAACAAAGAAGTTTGTGCAGCTTTTGGCACAGTCATCTGATGGTGTTGTGGACCTGAACCAGGCCTCTGAGATCCTCAAAGTCCAGAAGAGACGCCTCTACGACATCACCAATGTTCTTGAGGGGGTTCACCTCATTAAAAAGAAATCTAAAAACAACATTCAGTGGATGTATGTACTGTTTTTACTATGCTAGCTTCTAAATTGATGCTTTTTGTGCAGAATATCACTTTGATGCTTTGTAGAAACAAGTGTTTTTCATTTATATGAAAGTGCTTTTGTTGCATTTTGATAGCATTAGGCAGCACACTACAGCCGCAGCACACAGGAAGTTGTCTTTTAGGTGGTTATGTGCAGTTTCACTCTGCAGAGGTTTGTAAGTATGTGTGTCTATGGTGGTGACAGACTGACAGAATGTGACATGTTCCAGTATTAATGACTTAGAGGACGTATTCATTAGTTTAATAGTATTTAAACTAAAACTTTTGGTAATTGATGCATTAAAGTTTTGTGATGTCAGGGTCTATTGGGTTTAAATCCATGTGTATGCAACTGTGCCCCTCAATCTTCTGTGTGTTTGATTATAGTTGAAATGCAAGTTTTTAGTCTTGTTTTGTGAAATTGAACCAAAAATATTGAAGGCTCCTCTTGCAATGGTGTGTGAATATTTGTCAGATGAAATGCTTGAGTATATCCATTTGACTTTATACTACATCTCTAGCAAAAGCAGAGCAAATCAGGGTTCTTGTCTGAGGTGTAATTTGCACTTTTCTGTATTTTGTCTCAAAGACAAAATGAAACCACATTTAACTTGATGTCCTTGCTTGGCCAGAAATTATAGAATACTCTCAAGGTGCCACAATTCTGTTACTATGTATAGGGGAAAGTACAACCCTCGATATTGCTGCCTTCCACTGAAAGAGCCAGTTGTCAAAGGTGGCTGTTGCAAACTGGTTTTTAAGTTTTTTGCCAAAAAGCACAATGTAAGCTTCAGAAACAGAATTTATGGTACAGTTGAAATAAGGTTTAATACATTGTTTTAGTGTTAACATAGTTGGACATTTTAGAAATTTTGGCCACCTATTTCCCTAGAATGGGGCTTGTATGACTAAAATTGCTGCCAATACATATTTACAATGGAACCGTTGCAAATATGGCTGCTGAATGGGATGACTTTCCTTCAAGGGACAAGGAACAACACAATTAACCAGGAATTAGCATCCTGACTTGTTTCATCCCCTTGATCCAATCAAACCAGTGGACAAAATTAATTACCACAGCCTCCCTGCAAACAATTTTCACTCAAAAACCTAAACATTAATTTAATGTCATATACACCCCCACGGTCCAAGTTAAAGGTAGGGTAGGCAGTTTTGGAGAGATTGGCAATAGCTTAGGCTAGCTATGAAAACATTAAAATCGTGTTAGTGTATATATATATATATTAAAAGCAGTTGTTTTTAATTTATTTGAGGTACAGTAAAATAATGCTTAAATACTGTATGTTTCTTTTCCTCAGGGGCTGTAGCCTGTCTGAGGTGGATGGTGTTTTGTGTCAGAGACAGACCCTAAGCAGTGAGATAACGCAGCTTGTGGAGGAAGAGCGCAGACTTGATGAGCTGATCCAGAGCTGCTCTCAGGAAGTCAAGCGGATGACAGAGTCATCACATAATCAAAAATATCCTTACTCGGCCCAGAAACCAAGATTCTGCTTGTCTGTTTATGCTTCTGTAGTCTGCCATGATGAATGTGGCTGATCTATAAATCGTACTTTTAAATTTCCTTAACCACTATCACGTTTGCATATGTGACGTATCAGGACTTGCGACAGGACCGTAAACTGAGAGATCAGACGGTAATCGTGGTCAAAGCGCCTTCTGAAACAAAACTAGAGGTGCCAGATCCCCAAGAGGTGAGTTAGAAACATCTTTTAAAGCAGTAGTTTTTATTTTTACTATCCACTCATCAGTGTACTTATCAGAATATCAGTGCTCGATGTCACATCAGTGCTGCTTTTCTGATATGTAAGAATGTGGCTGTATTTTGTGTAGGGTCTACAGGTGCGCCTGACCAGCACAAAGGCTCCTATTGACGTCTTCCTATGTCCAGATGAGAACACAACTGACAGCCTTGTAAAAAATGGCAACTATGGTGTTGCAGGCAACTCCTCACCTTTCATGAAAGTATTCGATGGTAAGTGATCAGCGTTTGGAAGATCAGTATGTTTTGGCACTCATATGCATGTGAACGAGGATACCTGTGACAAACTCATGAAAATGTTTTGCGTTCTGCTTCATACAAAAGTTGGGTGTGCTCTGACCCTAGCGAATTTGTTTGACGAGAAGGTGTGGGGCCAGTAGATCAAAATGCGTTGTCTTGTGGCTCATTACAAGAAAACTTAAATGACGTATGAAGTGTTAGTCTAAAATAGAATAAATTATGTATTTTTAATTTTTTAAATAGCTTCTATTTACAACATCAGAAATAGTTATTTTGTGTATTCTGTTTTATTTCTTTCTCCCCTGCATTTTTCCTTCCTTTCTAGATGCTGCTTCCAGTCATTCTGGTCCAGCCGTGACTGTTACCAGCCTTTCCCCCATCACGTCCCCGTTCACTAGTCTCCTTCAGCAAACAGAGGATCAGATCCCCACCAGTGAAGGGCCCTTCATCACTCTGGGCTCTCCTCCATTCGGTGACGATTATCTGATGAGCCTTGACGAGGAGGAGGGAATCACAGACCTCTTTGATGATCTGAGCAGGCTTCCAAATATAGATGATCTCCTGTGCAATTAAGAATTTTTCTGCCCCTGTTTCTCAACCATATGGACCCAGGTCTGACCTGAATAAGCATCCTCTACACCTGAGTGATCCAAGTTGTCAGCAGCCTTATGCTGCGTTTCCACTGTCTGTTTATATAAGATTAAATCGCTGGAGGTTTCTGGTCTCCAAGCTGTTTCTACTAGGTGGTGATAGCGGATTGTTATCTGCATTCCCAATGAAAGTCACCACATTGCTTTGCTGCTTGTTTGCATCGTTACTTTGTTGCATCACCAACATTGACTTGAAAATGAACTTACTGTTGCAGTGTGAATCACTGGCAGTATGAGCAGAGCATTAACGATAGTTCTGCTCACTTATAGTTCTACCTTACAAAGCCAGACATCAAAACAAAAACCCACCCACAATCATTAGCGTTCTCTTCAGAGGCCTCATGGACTTCAAACCAAGGAATATTAACATGGACACTGATGCATTGGAAATGTTTTGAATGTGAAGTGTTTACCATGTTCAAGGTAACAAAACTGTTGTATTTATATTTTGGATGTAGGAGGTCTCCTGGGTTCCTAGAGAGATTGACATTGTCTGCTCAGTTACAGCTGTCCTTATCCTTATGTACTGAATTAGGTACATAATGCACTGTAGCAGATTTTCCTCCTTAAAAATGGCAGTGTGTCTCAAATGTTTCACCACAAAAACAAGCTACAAGAATGAAATTATAATCTGCAATCTAAATTTTTCATCAGAATCATCATCTATTAAATTCCATACATAATACTACATGATGTGTACTTACCCTTCACACTTTACAATGTATCTGTGTTCTGTGTTACAGTAATGGGAGGGGGCAGTCTCATTTAAAATATGTTTAAGGGTCATGATGCAAGAAAATTAGTTAACTCTAGTAAAAGAGTTTATTTTCCCAAATGTTAAGCATGTTTGTGAGATTCACCCACTGAGGGTCATGGTGGGTTGATATGCTGTTCACTTCCTTACATTGTCTTTAGTAATGAGTTCAGGCAGGATCTGCAGTAGTGACTTGAACATTTTTGTCAGATCTCAGCTGGATGACATCTGTAAAGCATGTTAAAGGGCAACAGTGAAGTTGAATGTCTGTTTTGAACTGAAGTAGATATTTTAATGCACACCTAAACCATCTTGCTGTACTGCAACATGAGAGTTTAGTTTGAACAGATTTTTTTTGTTTAATCTGCTTTCAAACCAAAGGCAGATGAAGTTGGTTAAGAAGCCATTTGCAAGTTGTGTGGTACGTTTTTATTCAGTATGATTTGGGAAGGTACTATGTTCTACCTCTGACCTTATTTTTATGATATATCATTTATAGTATTAGTTTCTTGGATAACATTTTATTCATTGATACCTCCTGATCAAAGTCCCTCCAGCCACCTAGCAGCCACACAAAACTATGGACCCTTGTGTTCTGCATTTTTTTTTATGTGGACGCACATTGCTGAATGATAATTTTCTTAGAAAATGGTTGAATGTTCTTGTCTTTGGTTGTTTTCAAATTCTCTATTTGATTAAGTGCGATTTCAAGTTTTTGGTGTTCTCTTAAGGTTGAGCAACCTTATTTCCCCTGTTGGACAATGCAAGTAATATACTTTCATATATTCGCTTGAATCAGTGGTAGGAACCCAGTATGGAACTGTCCAATTAGAATTCTAGCATGACAGTGAGAGTGCACATTGAGAATATAAGTCTGGTATTTTTTTCATAATAGGGTAGCTCATCTGAACATTTATGTCTTTATTACATATGCCAGTTTTGACACTCATTTATCAAATGAACAGATTTTTTTTAGTTGAATCCCCATCAATGCCAAGGGTTTTTTAGCTGTCTTGCACAAACTCCAGAATAGACAATTTAAAAATGTAAATATCCACAAGTGATGGTGCAACTCTTAGATATTTATTTAACAAGTAAATTTAACAAATTTTACTTATTTAATTTACTCTAATTTAAACTGTACTTATACTTTTGATACTAAGTGCAGTTTCTTTGTGTTGTTCTGTGTTTGTTTTGTTTTTTCCCGTGCAGTCTTTTATGGCATGTTTAATCTCATGCTTGTTAATGTGGTTTCCATTATAGGAATGGATGAGGCACATCTGTATGTAACATGCAGCTCAATATAATAGACAATTCTGTTCATATTGTATTTTTTATGGCATATAAGCATGAATGTGACTTCGGTGTGAAGATGTGTACAATATTAGGTTTTCATTTCTAATGTGTATTTGATAGAAGAATTAGCTTTGTATATGAAAGTTTCTTGACTGCTTTGATATAAATTGTACATGTCTTTGAACAGGAGCTTTTTAGTGGGAAACCACTAAGGAAATGTTGTCCTTTATTCTGATGGCTTGAAAATTGTCAAGAACAAAATAAAAATACAAAATAAAGCAATATCATGACACTGTAGCTTTCTGTAGTGCTTTCTGGAATTGTGAAACATCTAAAACAAGCTGAATTACATTACATTAATTAATTAGCTGCAATTTATTCCCAAATTAAGTAGAGAAAAAAGTTGTGTGAACACCAGCACAAGGCTAATAATGCAAATTAGTCTGCAGTTAAAAGAGAGAGCTTATAGAGCTTAAGATGTTGGACTTTGCTAATTGAAAGAAAACATGGTCCCAACAAGACAGTTGTTTATTAAAGCAATGGAAAGAATAATAAAAGGATGATAAAAAAAAGAAAATTCAACATGAAGTGTCACAAAATGGGTTGGGTTGTTCCTTGTCAGCTGTTTATAAAATCTGGTTTAAGTACAAACAAAAAGCTAAAGTTAAAAAAGGTAGATCAAGGAAGACGTGAAAGTGTCAGGACAGAAATCTCAAAGCAATATGCCTTGAAAATAAAAAAAGAACAACATTACTTGCACAAACATTGTATTGTGTTATGTGGGTGATAAAACATAAGCATTAAATTAGTTCATTTCAGTTCCTTGGTGTTTATATTTATTTGCTCAAAGAAACCAAAGGAAAATCCCTACACAAAATTAAATTTTATTATAATGTTTTAGGGTTACGTGGCTCTTTTTGAGCAGTGTTGGTCTTGGTCTTATCTTGGCCTCAGCTCTGCAAAGTTTTGATCTTGTCTTGGTCTCGACACACACTTGGATTTGGTTTAGGTGTTCTTGACTACAACACTACCCCACAGTCAATGTCTTGTTTTGAGTGAGGACATTATTCCAGTTATTTTTTTAAACTGAAATCACTCCACTTACTTTTGGCCTCATATCTGACCCAGGAGCCCAGTTTATTTTTTTTATTTACTAACATCCCATAATGCCATAAAACCAACCACACCTACAATGACAGATGCAATACCAAATGTCACCCAGACAGAACATAGAGGATTTGGCATCACCAGGAGTGAAATAACATTGCACATGTAGCCACTACTACTATATATTTTGAATTGTGTTACTGACTATATCAGCATATTGGTCAAAATAGATATATGCAGGATGAACTGTTGCATGGTATCTGCAACTTTTCACATTTTTCTTCTGTTTCCCTAAATGCATTCAGCATGTTCTTTTCATCAATGGCTGTGCTGATTCCTGTTTGAATAAACATACGTGATGCTTAAATTAGAGTGTCTGTAAAGGTAACGTCTTGACTAAAACCAGAAAATCATTCAAAATCTTTAAATAGTGTTTCATCATACAAATTTACACTAACAATCTTTCCATAATTCATATATGAATGATGCCAAGAAATAGGTGTAATTTCTAAATCTTTCAACATGAGTTATGGACAACTCGACACAAGTTGAGGTTTTGATGAGCATATAGTACTGACGATGTTCGTCTGTTACAAAATAACATGACATTGGGACCAAAAGCAGAAAAAGAATTATCAAAAATTCATCATCATCAACATATGAACCATCTGCTGCTAAATTTTTCAGATCACGTCCTTATGTTTGAAAATAGCCATAGATGCTGACAGCCAAATACCCAGCATTAAACACAAAAAAGGTTAAAGCTCTTAACCACGGTCTTCGTCAGAAATGAGTTGTAGTGGTTTTTAAAGAAGAAATCCATTGACATTGTCAAATCTTTATCATAAGCTCCACCAACACAACAAACATTACCAGTAGCACTAGAACTATCAGTTTTAGGCATTTCCATAAAGGTCAGGCAGTTTATATTGCCTTTCATTCAGTGCAAGACAAGCACCAAAGAATGTGATGTTGAAGATATAACAGAAGAGAATAGCTGTGCTGGTGTACATGCAGAAGGATTGAACAGAGTGGAATGGATGTAGAAAGAAAACAAATCTGTCAGTGTGGTGATCGTGATGGAAGCAGCAGCTTCCTTGTATGTGTCTGCTAAGCAACTTTTAACTTCTTTATTTAACTTTAGTCTTCTGCTAGTAGGAGATTGTAATGAACATCATCAGCTCCAAAACCCGGTGAAAAGCAGATATTATACACCTGCACATATCAATTGTGAGGCACTTACAGTAAGTATAGCACAAAATGAAATTGACCAAGAATCAAAAGAGGTATTTCCTGGGTATTTATTGCCTTTTTTGCATGTTTTTTTTTGCATACTGAGGTTTCTGACATACTATTCCTTATGCATACTGATTTTGGCCTACTATATAGTATGAAAGGCAGTGATTTTGGACAGCTAAAATTATTAACTTAATTTTTATAAATCCAAAGTTGTGCTTTTTGCCACCAGATGTCACATATTCAAAACAAAAACTAAGGCATAGCTTGATGATGCTTTAAGGAGCATGGAATGATGAAAGTTGTCATGTTCATCTCTGCTGCAATCCGATGGGATCATTTTCTAATCATTACATTTGATCACATGATTTTATTTCATTCTAATTGATTAGCCACAGGTGATGTAATGTTTATTGCTAAATTACTACTCATACACGTCACTTTATTTGTCAAATTAAATGGTGGGGTAACACACCTAATGCACTTAAAGTACATCTGAACAAATAATTGTAGTCCATGACATCTGTGCAAAACAACATGCTAGAAGCTACAATTATTACTTCCACATTTTGTCATGAGACTCTCAGTGTTGCCATGGTTTCTATGGCAGTAAAAGTTTAAACTGAGGATAACACGAACATGATGCCTTTGACAGTGAGTAGGATGTTACACTTGTTAAAATTGTGTATTTCTCTGGATTTAAACATTGTTAAACATTGCTAGTAGTTTCTGGATATTTTAATGTAAAAATGTTTCCCTATTTTCTGATGTGTTATGTTCTCATTGGTAAAGTTTTCTTCATGTTATGTTCTTATTGGTCATGTGTCATGCTTTGACTGGTTGATTGGTTTTGATTGATTTGTTTGTCCATGTTGTCCTGCTGTCATTGAGTTCCATGGTGTCAAGTCTAGTCAAGTTTATATTCACGGTAGTTTGAACTTGTGTTCTTAATCTTGCCTGCAATTGACCTATTTGTGACAGATAGGGATTGGTGTTTGGTTTAGGGTCAAATTGCAATGGCATCATCCAAAAAAGAAAGACTTCCCCTGTTTGGGAAAATGTTTAGCTTATAACAGCTTATAACTCCCAATGTACAGTATGTATGGTTATTTACACGTCATTTTTGCTTTAATTAAAATGTATAAATTTTATATGTGTAATATCCTAATCTTATATAATTAAACAATGGTTTATTTAGAAGGTAAGATGCTTGGTGTCTGACAAGGAGCTTGTGTATGGTGACAACACATCATCCATGCTAAGGCATTTCAGAGCTTTTCATAAGAATGCACAGCAAGAGAGCAATCCTACATGCACACAACATAATAAGATTGCTTCTTAAAGTTTTATTTATTCATAATATTGGATGCACATAATTACAATTAATATATGTATATTATATATAACTATTTTCATTATAGCTTCTTGCAACCAAATGGTTAATGATGTGTGTGGCCAGGAAGTTGCCAGGGCAATACCTAAAGCCCAGTGACAGCCCGAGTCAAATAAGTCCACTCACATGTCTCTACAATGTTCTAATGCTGAGATATGGCTTATTCGTTTTATTACATGGTTGCTAGGGTACAGTAAATGGTTGCTAGAGTGTAGCTAGAACGTTATCAGGGCAAAAGCAATAGACAGATGTATGTGTGAATCAAAAGAGCCAACTCCCATGTCTCTATGATGTTCTGGGGCTGAGATATAGCTAATTCATGTTGGTTGCAACATGCAGCATGTTTGTTGCTGCTTACTAAGCCGAGTTATATGAGCCCACCCTCAAGTCTTTACGACAATCTGATGCGGAGCTATCACATCACAAAGATCTGCCCAGTGTTACGTCTATGGGATTTTTTTTCAATGGAAGTCTAAGGTACTGCGGTTGCTAAGGTACTGCAAAGAAGTATGCAGGAGAGTAATATCATAATTTATTATGATAATTTACAACTTGAGCTGCAGGGTCCTATTTCCCAGGAAGTCAGTTTGGCTTTTTTGAATTCAACAAACAAATAAAAGTATGTTTTTAGATTGTGATAGACAAGCAGAAGTTACAAAATGCAGATTTACAATTGTAAAAATTATACCTTAAAAATGTGCCATGGGTGCCAAAAAATAATACAGGTTACAATGTTATACATTAAGACGCAATTTCTATTGAGTACATTTTTGTATATACCTTCGCAAAGACTTGGCAAATCTCAACAAACAAACCAACAACAAACAAAAAATTATAATAAATGGCCAGTACTGTTCTTGGAGAAGAATTACAAATTATGTGTATTTATAAAACGGATAGTTCCTGTTTTTGATTATGATTGGTTGAGCAGTGTTCTAAGCCATTGTAAATTACTCTAAGCACACATCTGTGACCTCATTACAGTATTATTGCGCCACTGCGTCTTTGTGTTGCTTATTAGGAACTGCACTGCATTGTTTGTCGGAATATTGTTTTTATTAATATTACAATTTCTTTGCCATGAAATTTGCCATTGCCATTTTTTAATGAAAACCTCATGAAAAGGTATATGAAATGGTCGTTTTATAAACCAAATAGCCCAGTGAAGCCGTGTAAACTGTAAACCACAGATGATTTATGCAAGACGACTCAGGCCAAGTGACTTGCCATAAAACTTAACGCACCTTTATCTTGAAATTACAGGGGAGTATGTTGTGAGGCGGCCGTTGATCACGATTTAAATGTTCCACAATTTTTTCAGAGGTACAAGCTGTAAAAATAAACGAAGGGGAAATATTTTAACATTCAATATTATCTGAGTCACAATGTGTTGGAAAATAGAGACTAATTTTTATTAAAGACAATTTTACATTCTTCCCATAAAGGGTTAAATTCTACACGTAAAAGTTGTCCTCTCGCACTTGCCGTACCGCATCGAGGTTAAAGGGGAAATGCTCCAGCATGGCGCACTAAAAGAACAACATTGTAAACAGGAGATCAAAGAGAAAAACAACCCGCTGTTTTGCCTTAAACAGTCACTGGTTTGTTAGCATTCAGTGAGATACAGTCTGACGTCTCTTTGGTAAGTGCCTGTCTGTGGATTGTTTAAACACAGGTTGAAATCAAACACGTGGACTCTCGCGCTGGTGACTTCATGCACTAGTGTAAACTTCTAGTTCATACATGTTGCTTTTTATTATTTCTTATAACGTTTTGGCTCCAATGCTGGTAAAATGTCTGTTTATCATTTACATGTGTAATGGCGGTGTTTATGAACGGACTTCTTAATGCATTGCTTTATAAAGTGTCACTGAACTGTCATTCAGTAAGCATCACATTGTGAGTCGTTATGAATCCGAATGATTAACTAACAGACCATTTTAAATCGTTGAAGTAGAGTTTATTTTACTGCTTTGGTTCACCTGGCGCATCTCTTTGCATTAGATCATGCCGTCTACTTGTGAGTCTCTTGTTGATGATATTGAGGATATGGTGACCTCACATGATCCCACGCCTCACGAGCGCCAGTTTGTCAGGAAGAGCATTGTACCTCGTGCACGCAAAAACAAGCAACCTGCTGGAGAAGAACTTCAGGCAGACAGGTAAGACATACATTAAAACACTGCCAGTTTGGCATACATTCAAACAGTGAATTAAATTTACACACATATACATATACTTATATACATATATTTGATTGAGGCCTGTGAGTGGCGGACAAAACAATTAACATGATACATGAAGTGCGAAGGATTTGTAATTTGTCAAATGAAGCGAACAAGATGTGCTTTAACTGCAGACTGTCAGCTTTAATTTGAGGGTATTTACATCCAAATCAGGTGAACGGTGTAGGAATTACAACATTTTGCATATGTGCCTCCCACTTGTTAAGGAACCATTGTGGTGAAATCCATTGTGGTGGTGTATAGAGCCAAAAATATTAATTTATATTTTATAATTTATATACCCAATATTTATGGACCTGACTGTAGTAAAGTTACAGTTTTGTTAAAGGGCAATTAGTATTTGTTTAAAATAGAACATCTGTGAACTAGGGTCACACTTAGAAAACATCTGTCCTAAAAGTATGAATGTGCACTAAAGATTTGCAGCACAAACGCATAATTTTCCACTTTATAAATACAAGCCAGCAGATGATGGCCAAGCCTTCAACATCTACAGGCAACTTGTACATATCATGTTTTTTAAATAATGTGATCTCTGTGATACTATGTTTAATGGTACCAGACACAAAATGATGCAGATTAGAGGATAGATTACACTTAATCTACACTTAATATCACATGTAATTTTGTTTCTAATGTAAGTGTATTATCTGAGGGGTAATCTGATATCTTACAAGATCACTAAAAAGTGCCTCTTAATAATAGAATGTGCAAAGATTTAAGACAATGTTTCACAGGTAACTTCCATCTCAGAGCATCTGAACTTTTTTCTACTGCATGTGCTGATTATTGTCATCTTGTGGATAAAGCTGGGAAATTCACCTTATTTTTTTGTAGAATTTTGTCATGTTCATACTTGTTCTATTAGTTCACTGTATGTTAGAATACACTGTACAATGATATTCTATTTTCCTCACTGATTTAATATATTTCTGGCTCTGATTGGCAGTATAATTCCAGGCACACAGAAAGTCTGGGTGAGGACATGGGGCTGCTCTCACAACAACTCTGATGGGGAATACATGGCTGGACAGTTGGCTGCCAGTGGCTATAAGATAACAGGTACCCGTGTAAACAGAACAGTTTGCCTGCAGTGTTTGCACTCTTTCTGATATTCCTGATCACTCTGTAGGTGCAGTGGCTTTATTTTGGAAGAACAATGTCAGTACACAACAGTACTGTTCGGTTTTTTCCCTGTTCGGAACTGCTATAAGAACAAACTGCTATCCTCAGAGCCATCCTCAGTGCTAGCGCTGTCATAGTGTCAGATTTTTCACTACACAGGTGACATGGCCAAAATAATGGTAACAGTATTATCACAATAACAGTATTATTGAAAACGTTAGTAGTTGTATTTTCTTTTTTGACCAATAATTATGTTCAAAATGTGAGTGCATGGAGGCAGAGAGAGTTAAGAATTGTGAGAATTGTGGCTATTAAGGCAAAATGTCACGGGTGCAATAGCACCACTTACCCTGTTGGAGTGTTAACCAGATACTGGACCTTTATTTTCAGAATATTATCGTATATATAGTATTAAGACTGTCTCAATAATCATGATTATTATACCACGGTAGGTGATTTTTGTATATCTATATAGATACAAATATATTTTTATATCTATATTAATTAAACTCTCCTTGGTTTTCATCGCTCTGTATTGGTTTTGAATTTTGCCTTCAATCTAATCTGTAGTACATTTATTCTACAGATTATATTCTTTAGATTCTACAGATTTATGACAGGTTACTTAGAGCTGTACTTGCATATTATGTTTGGACAGAAAACATTTTAACATAGGAAAAAAAATGACACACTTTAGCTTTAACGTACATATCCATCATGAGTTTTCTCTCTTTTGCAAGTAATTGCACTGCCCGCAGCCATGACCTAATATTGTAAAGGTGGAATTAAATGTATCAGTGACACACTTGAAAAATTAAATCTTGAAATAGATAAAATACATTTTAGAGATTTGCATTTGTCAGCAATACTACAACTGGAATAAGATATTGTTAGTTCATGAACCTCCACAAGATGGCAGTCAGACAAAGCAGAACTGAAAGAGTTTGGAGACAACAATAGCAAATACAGCTACAGACAAATTTAGAAGCTTCTGAAAAAATGAAGAGATTGAATCTCACACAGAGCTCTCTTTAAGTATTTACATTTTTCCCAACATTTTGGATTGTTTTAATTACTGGACTGTTGTTTAACATTTCTTACAAACATTAGGTTTTTTTTATTTCACCCCCTGTTAACATGTTTGTATAATTAATATAATCTCATGGTATTCATAAAGCTCATAGACTTCATAAATGTTTTTGGTGACACTGGAACAAACTGACATTTTAAATGTCTCAGCAGAGGTTTTCATAAATGGAGAACATCATGGAACTTTCCAGAATGCTGAAGCAGTGTTACCTGCAGGGGTTAATAATCAGGGCCAGTGTGTATATTTTTGCCTGTTCCTGTCCTCTGATAAAGAAACAAGGGCTGTCTTGTGTTGCCGAGTGCTATGCCTGGGTGCTCAGCATGGCCATCTGGTAATTATCAGCATGCCTGTCTGAAATGAATCCCCTTGCTGAAGAGTTGTTGGAACCGTGAGTTCATTTGGTGGAGAGCTACACGTTAAACTTTAAAACCAAGGATATATTGCCTGTGCTGCATAAAGATAGTGACCAATGCTTATTTCAATAACTTTGAGTTATTAGTGAAGTACATGAAATAAGTGATATGAAAAATGGTGTAAGATAATAAAGGATATAAACATGTCATTACACCATAAAGGATTCACATTAGATGGTAACAAAAATCAAAGGCGTATGTACATGGATCCTAAATCAAATGCTGCAGGCTCTATTGCTGTTTCAGTAGGGGCTCTATTGAGCTTTTCCAGACACCAATAATTAACCAGAGATATTTAAAGTTGACTAAGGCAACAGTTCACAGCTGCTATGAATTATACAGGACCCACACAAATGAGACCACGGTCTTGCTCCCTTTAGCTGAGGGAGTTTCCACATGGCATTTATTTGAGGTTCTTACATAATTGAAAACAATTTGACCTCAGAAAGCTGTAGAATAACACACTCTTGGACATTCGGTTCAATAGTGTGGAATAGTATTCAGATCAGTGATTTAAAAAACAGCAAGTTGAAGGCTGTGTGATCATTCTGTATACTGGTTCCTTGAATGCAAACAGAAAACTTGAATGGGCATGGATTTTTTTTTGTTTTTGCAATCCTCAAAGTCCTGCAGGTGAGCAGTATCATAAACGGAGCTTATTTTGTCAAAGAGCTGCCCACAAACAGGCCCCCCTTAAATGGAAATCTGTTTTTTTTATGATCCTTTTTTAAAAAACAAAAAATCATTTTTTTTAACTTCCTTTATTAAAAATGAAAAGATGCATAATTTGTTTGATTTTGTGTGCATTATTTAATGTGTTCAGAACATGAGTGGGCTCATCATTCTGCTGCCCACAATCTCTACCATATGAATGCAGTTTAGCTTTCCAGGTGAGACTACTGCACTGTAATCAGCACCAGCTTGTTATCACCATGCTTTTGACAGTCGGGCTACTACAAATCATCTGGAACCACAGACCCTTCTGCTGAGTCCATTAAGAGTGCTAGGCATCTGAAATGCTAATGGAGGAGCTTGTGCAGTTTCCTCCTTGCTTGAAGGCCTGATAGCGAGCAGACAGCTTCACAGACAGGGAAGCAGAGCCAAGCAGAACTGATTTCTGCTTCTTTTTTGTATGTGATTTTTGATGTTGCACAGGCTGTGGAGATGAGCTGGTTACTGAGAAGAAATCTGGACAGGTGACTATGTGATGCCAGTCCTGGTTCTGTTTGTTTGCTCTGTGTTTTTGAATTGCGTTAACCAGAGAAAATTGTTTTTGTGTAATTCTGGAGTTGGTTGTCATCCACCAGAGTGGGTTGGGTGGGAGTCGTTTCCTACAGCTCCTTATGGACTTTAATCACAAGCTTCTAAAGTGCAAATTAACTACACCACCTCCACCCTATGCCCAACATACAGAGACTTGTTTAATGTATCCTAATTGTCCATTCTTTCACTGTAATTTAAAAAACTTTTTCATTTGTAATTTTCAGTCAAAGAAAGAGGCAACATTGGTACCTTGCTGGGTTCTGAATGTATCTTTGATCTCTTCATCATTTATGTCTCTCTCTTTCTCTCAGCATGGCAGTTGCATGTGTTTGATATCACACAGGATGTGAGCAGTTTGTCGACTAATTGTGGCACTTTCTGTTTGTTTGTTTCCTCTCAATTGTAGGAAAATTACTGTAATCGTACCTCAGGAAATTTGGTTTGATTTAAACTTTAGATGTGCTTGTTTTGTCATTTTGACTGTTCATTTCTGTCGTGCAGGGTGAAGGGTTGTGACTGAGTTGGAATTGTGTAGTCAGTATAGCCAAATAAATATTTTTTGAGAATATTATGCTTTTATTGAAAGTTCTAGACAAAGGAACCACCATTTCAAGCACACAGATGCCAGGTAGATTTAAAAAGATTAAAACAAGAAAATCTATAAAGTCTAGTTAAAGGAAAGTAAAATGTTTTTCAATAAATGTAAAAACATGCCTTATGCAGAACATTTTTGTTTTGTTTTTTTATTTAGTATGTGATTTAGCATATCTATTGCTAACATGTCAGATTTCATTAACAGGACCTTAATGAAACAAAACAGCCTGTGATTCATTCAATATGTGTTTTGTTGTCAGACTGGGGAAATAAATTCAACAGCCTGTTTTCACCAAAACTCTTTTACTGCTTAGGTTTTAAAGTTAGACTTAAACACAATGGCAACAAATCTGACCAAGGCAAATCCTAAGACCAACAATATAATTATTGAAAATATGTTTGTATTCATACAAATGTATGTAATTATTTTTTAGAGATCTTTCTATAGTTTCAATTGTTATGGTGTGTTTTTTACTTTGTTGAGTTGATGGACTGTCTTTGTGCGGTAGAAAGAGTGTGACCAGACATTGAACACTTGTCGTCTGGCAGCCGCCAAAACTTTGTGAGCTTTTGTGAGGCTGGAAGGGGTTTATTATCAGTGCTGGGTCTTAACCAGCACTGACTTGTGCACACACATACACACACACCTGCTTTCATTATGTTAAAGATCTCAGGCCTGTTGTGTTTGTTTGGGTTCTCTGTTGAGTTATGATGTGCATCTTTTGTCCTTTAATCTGCAGTTAATATGGAAACTGCTAACACCCAAAAGAATTAAGGGCCTGCTAACATTGACTTTGGTGCTCTAATAGGTTAGGTCTTATCTATGCCATTAAAGGCATTTTGTTGTTCAATGATTGCTTATTACTAACTTTTAAGACCACAGGGTTGCGTTTTCCCCCTTAGTAAAAAACACAAATTGTGTTTTTGCCATAATGACCAATTACCATATTCATACTCCATGGTATTTACATGATTCTACAAAGTACTTTAAACAATACCATTGTATTTTCTTGACAGAAGGAATGGTACCATGAAATCCAATCCCCCCACCCAAAATACATAAGCAATAAGAATAGTGATGCTTACCTTAGCATGCACTATTGAAATTGATGATACTGTTTGGTAATGGTGACGCCATGACGAAACTGTCCAATAAGCTGTGACATTGTAGTAACTGTGCCAGCCCTCATGCCTGCACTTCATGCCTCAGACAACACAGGACCACAGGAAACCACAAGCCATGTTGTAGCTCCACAGTTTGCGCCTGTGATGGACACTCATACTGCAGTGACTGTCTAGATTGGCCACAGGCAGGAGGCTGTCACAGAACAATCACTAGAGACTTCTGGAGTAATTTTCTGAGTTTCCTGTGAACAGTGTGCTGTTTATATGAGCTGCACATTTCATAGACCTGAAACTCCAAGGCAACCTTCATAATAGCTGCCCGGAACCCAGCATGTGTGTGGACATATATGAAGTGTGTTGTTGAAGGTTGGATTGTGTATTCACAGTCTTGTCAGAAGCTCCAGCAGGTGATTTTTTTTAGAGTTAATTAAAAACATACATGGAATATTATTTCCTACTCACACTTTGTTCCCCACAGTGTGAAGGAAAATGATAAAGCTGTATGCAATAGTTCTGGTGGCCTGTAGGTGGCAGTGTTTACCCACAGAACTGGGACAGTTTTTGTAATGTACAAACATTACTCCTTTGTTGTTAAAACATCTTAGAGATTGCATTCTCTGTTATCTCTAAATTATAATGTTAGGCTTTGATTTGTAAAAGCATGAGTTAAACTGGATGTGAGGTCTTCTGTCTGTTATGCAGAGACATTGGGTACATCACATTTGTTTAATCTCTGAGTGTTCACATGCTGTTGTACACAGAAACACAACTGTACTGCAATCAAAGTCAGCTCACATTGCAACTATATGTTTAGAAGTTTCTCTGAAAGCATGTGTCATGATTAAAGTTTCAGTCATATCGCTGACGATGGCAAAAATTGTGAATGAATGTCTGTTTTAGAAATATGGTACAAGGTTATGCAAACTGGTAGATGATATATTTCAAAGTTCTAGAGTGTAAAATATAAATGTGTCATTCAAAGACAAAATTACTTTTAGACCTAAAAAATAATTTGACAAATTATTTTTTAGGACTAAATGTAATTGTTTTTTTGAAGAGTAATTCATATTTGTCTTTAGGTGGTGCTCTTGACCAGTAATACAAGCTACAATTTCCTCTTCAAATACCTTTCTTTTTGCTTGTTACACGTTGGCTTGCAGACTGTTAGCAGTGATAGACAGGATACCTAACGATTTACACACAAACATTAACTATGAACATTAAATATTACAACGTCCTTGTTTTATAGACTTGGAAAACTATTTTTCGAAATGCAGGAATTTTGTTTAATATCAGCTTAGTCCTCTAACAAGAACCTTTTAATTTATGTAGTGTTTAAATGGGAAAATATAAGAATTGCTTAGAATTGTAGTTTCAGTTGTTTGAAAATGGGTAGTGTTTCACGGCTCCTGTACTTAATACCTTTCTCCAAGGTGTTTTTATTATCTGTACGCTTCATTGTTTTTGAAGCATAAATGTGCACAACTTCACCGTTCATTGATAAAATGGTACTGGCTCTCAGGGCTGTGATTGGATGAATAGGGTCTACGCAGCATTACTCGTCTGGCAGAGTTGGCCAATAAAAGCACTCTGCAGCTCATGATTCCCCAGCCTGCTCTGCTTGTTGCGTATAGAGCAACTCGTTGCTTGTGTGTGTGGTTACCACCAACTACTCAGTACTGCTCCCGGAGCAGTGTTATGACGAGCCTTCTTTGCTGCCCCCACCACAAAGCTTCTGCTACATCTAAACCTGGAGAGAAGAGTCAGAGAGGTGGATGCAGAAAGTCAGAACCTGGCTGATGGAGTAGCTGGTACATTTGTAATGGTTCTAAATCAGTCGTGAGCCACGCTTCTTTCTTCGTTTGTGATAGTTCTGCAGACGGCTCGAAATTTCAGCCCTTGCACCAGACTGTTGCTTTAGGAGACATTGGGAGACTGTTGTGCTCCATGTGCTTTGCTTTTTTTTTTTTTTAAGTGAAAGAATTTGAGAGTGATGTGGACAGTGTAATTGTCACACTTATTATTCTTCATTTTCTTCTGTTCTGTAAAAAAAAAAAAAAAAAAAAAACTCGTGATTTTCATCCGGAATGGTTTTCTGCTACGAGATGTAGAAATTTAAGCACTATGAAATTCTACTGAATTCTTTCACAATATATTTGCAATTCTCTGTTTCTTTTGCTATTATTCCCAGTTGGTCTTGCACACTACAAACTTTTATTATAATGTATATCTAAAAAAACATTTCTCAAATTAAACTCCAGCAATAGAACTTATGATGAATATCTTCATGTACCGGTCCTGTAGTTCAGAGCTACTTAAACAGGACGTCCTGGTACCTTCCCCTCCCAATGGTATTATGAATGAATTATATTACACTTTAGTTTATCTCTGGTAAGTTTCTTTGAATTCTTTGAATAACAGTTGTGGGAAGCAATGCTCAAATCCATGCTTAAATGTTGATTTATTGATTCACATCATAGACCGAAGATGTGCACCGATTGAAATTACATGTAGCCGCTGCAAGAGTCTCTGCCTGTTCAACAGCTTACCTGTGAGGAGGTTTCTAGAATTGCTTTCTTTTCATTTGTCATAGTTAAATTATTACCGAGATAAAATTGTTTACGTAACCGCTAATACAAATGCTTGAGCATGATGTTGTCACATTGTATGTAAGATGCATACATGGGCTCCTTTGTGTGCATGATGCCCCTGGCTGGTCTTAAAGTGTGTCATTAGCAGGTGTGAGAGCCATTGTCATGTGGAATTCAACCCAACTTCACCCTGATCATACATGCCTCAACCAGCAAGTCAAAGTTTAAATAAACTGTACAGTAGGTTCTAGGAGCAGGACTGACAACCTCTGCTCAAGTGTAGTTGACATTTGAGTGTTTTGGTGCATCACTGTGCTTGTTGACCACATCAACCAGTATTTTAAATAGTTTAGTTCAGCATTTGGTGGTGATTTTAACTGACATCTTTTAATTGAAAGAAGAACGTGTTGATATAGTTTTAGATTTATAATATTTAATATACTGATTCAAATGGATCAGATGTTGGAAGCCTTACCTGAGCTAGATTATTGTCCTTAGATCTCTAAAGCAATGTCTTCAAAGTTGTGAGGGACATTTGTTTTAATAACCTAAGCTGTAGTATCTCTGGTGATCACTTATGCAAGGTTCTGACTATGAAGCTCTGAATTGGCTGTCAGTCAGATGGATATCTTGTGTTGCAATCTACAACGCCCTGTTCTCTGGGCATTGTGTCAGCATGACCCAAAGATGTTTTCATTCGATGAGTCCCATTCCTCTTTCCCCAACCTTTTCCCCTCCATTCGAATACTATAAATGCAGCCCAGGCCAAGCTCATATCAGAGTCCTCCCCACCACGATCAGTCACAGCGGGATTAAATTATCTTTGTGACCGTTACATCAGGAGAAATAGAAAATTCTAGATTGATACAAACTGGTAGATGGTGGGACCGGGTGCTGGAAGCAATCAGTGCTTGGTGGTGTTCAGCCAATTGCGGACTTGCATGACATGTGGCTTTTTGTCGTTCAGACCTTTCACCTCCACATAATAACTCCTGAATCCCTGGTTTGGAGTGGGGCCTCTGGTTTGGATCAGTTTATTTCCACGTTATGTCAGGTTATTTGGGGGAGGACCTGCCTAAGTTTACTATTACCTGCATTGATATATGAGAAGATAAGTAGGGGCTTGATCCATTTTCCTCTTATCTTTGCTCAGTGACCATCATATATACCAAATATTTCATGTTACAAACAGTGCATCACACAATACAGTTATATTGGCTTTCTGCTTGTCATCCATCTGCAGTGGTTTGTCATTGGAGCAGGGCTCAAGATTAGAGACTTGATTGCATCCCAAAGACTTTGAGAGAACTTCAGCTGAAGTTCAGCTTCAGATTGTTGTATTTCACTTACTTTTAGGAACAAGTCATTTTGTTTCCAGAGTTAAGGAACACAATCCAGTGAATGTCACAACATTGCTGTCACAGGCCAGCGCTAGCTCCACTTCAGTGTCCTTGAGAAAAACACTCATTAATGAATACGAAAAGAAAATCCTTAACTCTGTTAACTGAAGGATAAGTAATTAAAGTGACAGTTATGTGGGACAGAAACCAAAAACAAGCTTGTTTAGCTTTGCAGTGGATGATGACAGCCAGGATTAAGTGTTTTCAAGGAAGCTTTTAAAAGCGACTTAGTCTGCCATGTTTTTATCTTTTACACTTTTTATTCACCAGCAACATAATCTGCTTTAAGGGATTTTTTTTCTTTGCCATCAATTTTAATGAATTTTTTACCCTGATCACCTTCTGAAGGAGAGCAGTGTGGATGGGTTACCCGAGAGGACAGGAATTGTTATGAATTAATTTTGCATGTCTGGACCCTCTGCCTCCTTGGTGCAGCCATGCCGGATAAATACAAATGAAAGAGTGAAATGCTTTTGAAAGCCTCTAATGACTCATAGATATGATAGCAATTTGCCTACAGCACATGCTGTTTGATGCCACAAAGCAAAAGGTAAAACTCGAAGCAAATGAGAAGGCAATGACCTTCCCGTGTTATGGAAATGGTGAATAATTGCTTGGACCTGCATGGGAGAATCAGGAGAAATCTGTCCACACACAGAATACTTGAGTTTGAAAAGTAGATCCCCTTTAGTAAATTTTGATCATCATTTTAATTTTCAGAAAAAGACCCCTCCCCCAGCTAACACATTTCCAAAAAATCTATATTCCTGTATTAATTGGGCATTAACTGCCTTGGTATTTTTTCATTACTGAGCTGTTGTTTTCCGGAGTGTCCTTGAGTTTGGGGCTATTTATAACAGTTTCCTGTGACTGCATTAATATCCAATGCAGTTCATATCAGTGTGATCTGGGTTTACCACCATGACAGTAGACCAATCCCCTGTCAGTGATGCTCTGGGATTGAGGGCCATCGCTTGTCTCTCTCTGGTAAACTGTGAGGCCTAATCAAAGGGAAATGTGTACTTCCTGGCATTCTCAGACTAGCGTGCAATCTCTTGCCCTTTCTGGAAAGCAAAAATGTTGTGTCCAAATGTGGCTCAGGCCTCGGAAACACCAAGAGGAATGTCTGGTCAATTGTTAATTAATTAGATTGGAGGTCTGTAAACTGGATGCTAGCTTAGCTTAATTGTTTAGATGCATTTCTTCTTGAGTGCGAGCACACACAGGGCCCCAGGGAGAGTAAACAGTCAGAACTGTCCCATCAGTGTGGTTGTCCGAATGACGGTTGCTGCACACCGACTGGTTCTGCGCTGTCACATTCCTCACACTTCTCATCCGAGGCACAGGTTAATAACAGAACACAAGAAATTTGTAAAACAAACAAAAAAAACTTTCACTTTCAGTAATGTCATTCTCACTCTCTCTCTCTTTCTTTCTGGACTATTACCTTCCAGCAAATACTCAATTTTTTAGATCAGCTCGACTATTTAAGCACTTTGTATGCACAACTTTATGTGGGACTAAGATTCAACTTTTCTCAGCTCTAGACTGTACAATGCTTGATGGACACCTGAGGTTGTACTGTGATTAGACTGTGTGCCAGTATTGTGTGCAATTTATGTTGCTGTAGTATCTTTGGGATGATAGTGAATATAAAGAGATTTTCCAGCTTTGGTTTTGTAGCATGACCAATTTTCAACCAGCATGCTCGTCATTCTTTTCTGATGATTTTTCAATACGGTGGAGTTACTGTATTTTTATATCACTCTAATAGGTCTATCTAAAGCCACATAAATCTGCTTCTTACATTTACACAGCAGTGCTTTCCAAATTTTAACCTTGATGGGTGCAGCAAATATTGAGGCCTCCATATACATGTGGCCTTCTAAGAACTTTTATAACTAAAAAAAAAAGTCTGATGTTCAAAGTCAGTTCCTTTGATAATGGCAAACACTCTGCAGTAATCATGTCATTGATCGGAGCGCAGCACAGCTCGGTGAATTTCCTTTGTTTCAGTCCAAAAACATTTTGCCCTAGGGGAAAGGCAATAAATACAACTGATTTCTTGAAACATTTTTCTCCAGACAACTAGAAAAGTAGCTTTTTAGTTGTCTTGATGACAAAGGGCAGATCCCCAGTGAAAAGAACATTTAAAAGGATGTTTTTAACATCCTCTATACGTAAAATTATAATATATTTTTTTTAATTGCCAGAGCTTTCACTGCTTACAGAAAAAGAATACAGCGTTATATAAAAGTAGTGATTGCCTTGAGAGGGAAAAACAACATAAATGTTTGATAATAATTCCCATTCATTTGAATTCATGATAAGCACTTACTTAAATAGGATGAGTTGCTGGTCTGTGTCACTGTTTCACAGTTTACAACATCTTTCCATCAGTAGAATACCCAAGGCTTTCTCTGTGCAGCTATGTGTGAAATTCATCCACTATGCAATTATGAAGCTAAATGTGTTTTCCCTGTACTGTCATGTGGGGGGAGAGATACCGTGTCTCAACCCAGAGTCAGGACCGCTGACCTCATAGTATTCAGCCTTCTGTCATGCAACACAGTCGCAGCTGTCCCTGCTAACCTCAGGTAACCCCACCTCCGAGTGTGAGCTCTGTGTTGGTCTTGTGAGTTTTTGGCCAGATCTTATCGGTGAAATGTGCAGGAGCTTTCTTCTTTTTGCAGATCGGTGCATGCAGAGAGTGATGTCACTCGTGTGCCATCTGCTACAAGGAGAGAACAACAGGGGGTAATGGGATGGGTGAGGAACAAGAGGTGATGGAAATTTAAGGACGAGTAAACATCAATGAGGTCACTGATGGCCTTCTGTTGGCTCTTGGGCTTTATGTGGAGAGTGTGCAGCGACTCTGTGATCAGGTTGGTGTGTGATTGCCGGGTGATTGTTGACTGGGTCAGCACTTTGGAAATGGAGGGTGGAGGTCAGACAGCTTGCCAGGAATGAAGCATCATTGCAAGTCAATCTGCTTATGCAGTTGCAACCATCAAGCCTGCCATTTCCAGACTGGCACAGTATGAGGGTGCTCCAAGGCATTTGCATTGATCTGACAGTACATGTACTTGTATGTTTATAGTGCTGGTGCAAGTCACAAAGTTGTTTCATAGGTTGCCTCAAAGACCATTTGTAAAGGGATAGTTCACCCCTGGTAACTAAAGTAGCTGGTCCAGCCAGAAGTTTGGAAGCATAAAAGTTTTCAATGCAAAGGAAACAAACAGTGGCAAGGGGCTATAAAATTCCAAAATGGTCTTGTGAAGAGACACAAGGCTTCATAAGAGGAACACGACTTTTTTGCCAAACATCTTTTTTACACTTGCGGACATTCAGAATTTGTGTGTGCAAGTGTCTAAGGATTTTTTAAATTAACTCTCTTTAAACTCCCTTTTAAGCATTTGGTGCATTGTTTGTAAAGAAGAGGGCTTGCCCTGATATTTTCTAAAAAGCCGTGATGTCAGTGTGTCAGATGGAAAAATGTCAGCAATAAAAGCACATCTTTCAAAGCTTGACCTCTGTTTTGTCAGGCTATTTTCTCTCTGTTGATTTTTCTGGAATTAGTACGCTCAGCAGGAGGTTGCAGACCACGCCACAGCTCTGAGCGACTGAAGTGTATTGATCATTGTTTGTTTTCACACTGCTCACACAAGTTGGGCTTTAATACTTCTAAACACTTTGGCTATTTTTGTTTGCAATGCAGTATTCTAAAAATAACCATTAGAGTCTTCCACACTTGGGGCCGCAGTTAATTTAAATTCTTAATTAGATTTAACTTGTACACAAATGTACACATTGAAGATGCACTGCAGTGGTGCACACACAGCTCAGATATTTGGTCGAATGAAAGTTTGACCGACATTGGGTCAACCTCCGCAGGGTTTGGTATTAGAAAAACAGATCCTAGGTGCCCTCATTGCCTGTATCATTGCCTAAGCAGATAAGGATATTAAGGGCGCTTGTCTCTGAGGCTGCCCATCATGATATAAAGTTGTTTATCAGGCCATTGTCTGCCTCTTCCTGGCACGACCTGCATTGCAGCTGTAATGGGAAATGATTGCCCTGACAGAATTTAGATTTTCATTTTTGATATTTGTTGTGAAAACAATGGGGTTGCTTGATGTGCTTTTTCGCATACAAAGAGGTGACCTCAGTTTCTACAGAATATCTGCTGTAGCGTAAATGTGTGTTAGATACTGTGGATAAAAGTTTGTGTGTATGTTTTTTTTTTTTCTGCTCTTCTGTGTTTTGGCCTTCTGTGATTATCCTCACCGTATAAAAGCTCTAAAGATTCCAACAACACTTAAAACTGCTTTTAATAGCAGTCAATTTCATTGTAGTTGCTATAGTATAATGTGTTTGATAATCTCACAATCTAGACTTCTCTTTGCTTAAAGATTTAAATTTAAAAAAAACACTGATAACAACACCTCATTTTGCTATGGGAGCAGTATGTTTAACACTGTTAGTTATCTGTAATTGCTAAGTGGTTGTTGTGAGATTTCAATTTTGTAGACAGTGTGGTGTAATTTTGGTATAATTCCTTGTATTAATACATAAAATGGGTGCCGTTTTGGACATCGGGTGATAGAAAAAGGAAAGTTCCCTGAATTGTGTAACTTCAAAGCACTACATTCAAAGAGCAAGTGGAAGTTGTTCCAAGAGCAATTTTAGATGGATACTGTCTTTGAAAATTCAGACATGCTGTTGATCTCGTAGAACCTCAGTCATAAGTTTTGATTTGCATTTTTCAATAAAAACAAGTCTGTAACGGGTAGACACAGTTTTCAGTATTTAGTCAGCTAAATTATTGACAGCCAATTTTAAAAGCCATTACATGTTAACTACAAGTGTCACAAGTTGATAAATTCTGGAAAACATTTTGTGAGAATCAAATGCGACAAGATGTTGCATTCATATATCAAATGTGATGCAAGATATATTCAGTGTATTGAATAGGCTGAATGTTTGTCCTTCAGAGCCTCAGTTTTGTTTGTATTTGCATAATTAAACATAGCATCTACCTTAAGGTCTGTTAAGGGAATAATACAACCCCAAATCAGAAAAAGTTGGGACAGTATGGAAAACACAAATAAAAAAAGAAAGTAGTGATTTCTAAATTTACTTTGACTTGTGTTTCATTGCAGACAATACAACAGCACATTATTTAATGTGTTCCTCATGATTTTTATTGTTTTTTCTTCAAAAAAACAAAATTCCTATTTTGGTTCTTGCAACACATTTAAAAAAAAGTTGGAACAGGAGCAATTTAGAGCTACTAATCAAGTAAATTGGTTAAATAATGGTGTGGTTTGAAACAGGTGATGTCAACAGGTGACTGTAATTATGATTTGGTACAAAAGCAGCATCCAAGAAAGGTCTAGTCCTTTAGGAGCAAAGATGGGCAGAGGATCGCTAGTTTGCCAACCAATACGTGAGAAAATTATTGAAATGTTTAAAAACAATGTTCCTTAAAGAAAGATAGGAAGACATTTGCATATTTCACCTTCAACAGTGCATAACATAATTAAAAGATTCAAGGAATGTGGAGGAATTTCAGTGCATAAAGGACAAGGGCGCAAGCCTAAGCTGTGCAACCGTGCTCTCCGATCCCTCAGGCGGCACTGCATCAAGAATCGTCATTCATCTATAAGCAGTATCACCACATGGGCTCAGGACTACTTTGGCAAACCTTTGTCAAGTACCACAATACGTAGTTACATCCACAAATGCCAGTTAAAACTGTACTGTGCCAAAAGGAAGCCCTATGTTAACAGTGTCCAGAAGCGTCGTCGACTTCTCTGGGCTCGGAGGCATCTGGGATGGACCGTCACACAGTGGAAACGTGTACTGTGGTCAGATGAATCAGTAGTTCAGGTATTTCTTTTGGAGAAATGGACGCCGTGTGCTCCGGACCAAAGAAGAAAAGGATCATCCAGACTGTTACCAGCAACAAGTCCAAAAGCCAGGGTCTGTCATGGTATGGGGTTGTGCCAGTGCCCTTGGTAAAGGTAACTTGCACTTCTGTGATGGCACCATTAATGCTGAAAAGTACATAGAGATTTTGGAGCACAATATGCTGCCTTCAAGAAGACATCTTTTCCAGGGACGTCCATGCATATTTCAACAAGATAATGCAAAACCACATTCTGCACATTACAAAGTGCTGGCTGCGGAGGAAGAGGATACAGGTACTTGACTGGCCTGCCTGCGGTCCCGACCTGTCTCCAACAGAGAATGTGGGCGCGTTTTGAAGCGCAAAATGCGACAACGAAGACCCCGTACTGTTGCCCACCTTAAGACTTGTTTGCAGCAAGAATGGGACAAAATTACACCTGAAACACTTCTTCACTTGGTGTCTTCAGTCCCTAAACGTCTTTTAAGTGTTGTGAAAAGGAATAGCAACATTACAAAGTGGTAAATGCTTTACTGTTCCAACTTTTTTTGAAATGTGTTGCAAGAACCAAAATAGGAATTTTGTTTTTTTTTTTTAAGAAAAAACATGTGGAACACATGAGGAACACATTAAATAATGTGCTGTTGTATTGTCTGCAATATAATAAGAACACCACTCTTTTTTTTTTTTTTTTTTTTTAAACTTTCCAAAACCTTTTGAGGGGTTGTATGTTCTATGTGTATAGAGTGTTTTATTTTATTTATTTTATTATATTTTAACCTTTATAACACATTGTCTCCATATAATACAGTTGTATCTGTTGTTTATCGAGTTGTTGATGATTTAGAAGAATGAAAGCCATAGATGGTTTTAAGTTCAAGTAGAGACAGCAAATGCAGGTAAGAACTTGCCAAGACCTAAGTAAACAATGCATAGTTTTTCCTAGTTATTTTGCATCTATGAATTCTTAAGGTGCAAAAACGATTTTTTTCCCCTCGTTTACCTCTTACAAGAGACGTTGTTATAGACGCATTCAGCTCTCATGCTCTGCTGTTAACACAGTTGTACTGTGTTTATCAGGATATTTAGAAGAAACCATAGATGTGTAACCCATAGGGGGGCGATAAAAAAAAATATTTTATATACTTATTTTTTTTTTTTTTTCAAAGGGGTTTTTTGGTGGGAAACTTTGCATAGAAACAATCTTGCTTGAGCATCAGTGTTGTGTTGTTTAAACCCTGTAATCAGAAACTGTCATCCACTGCTGTTTTTCTCCTATAGAAATGACGCATGTCTGCTTGTCTTTTCCGTTTCCTCATCCTCTGTTCACCTAGTATAGGATTTTTTCCCTTTCCTTTCATAATACTGCTTTTCTTGTACAGTTAGCACTCTTGCTTATGTAGACAATGATTTTCTTGTGGAGTTTGGAAGTTCCCTTTATCTAGAAATAAATGGAGTGCTTGTATTTGCATGAAATTTGCATAAAGCCCCTGCAGGCTGTTTGGAATGCCAAGAGGCTAAGTTCTGTATTTATTATTATTTTAGTTTTTTTGCAATTTGCATCTCATTTGCATGGGCTCGGTTTGACTGGGAATTGGGGGT
Source organism: Chromobotia macracanthus (assembly GCA_036877525.1). Classification (NCBI taxonomy): domain Eukaryota; kingdom Metazoa; phylum Chordata; class Actinopteri; order Cypriniformes; family Botiidae; genus Chromobotia; species Chromobotia macracanthus. The sequence continues at coordinate 5,041,031 of JAZGTH010000027.1, read as the reverse complement.
TAGATGACCTAATTTGTTTTAATTCTTCAGAACTGAAAAGCAACCTCTGGATTATTATTAATTAAATTAGGCCACTTAAACGCCACCATAAATATACTTAAGGTTTGAAATGAACAGATGGGCATGGTAGATGCAGAACTGGAACATATATAAATGTGCATATTTTTGTGTTTTTTGTGTAGTCTTCTTCCAAGTATCAGGCCACATTGTGATTTTAAAGGTTATTAACCTCCCATGGCAACCACTTTCAGGCAAAAGGCACTGAGGTTCAAAACTATACTGTCACAAACACATCTTGGAGTAAGATTGCATGCCTTTACATGCAATTTATTTGTCTTACTGCATGTTTCATTTTTCATTGTTTAAGTTTAAAATATGAAATGGGATCAGTTTGTTGTAGCCAAAACTTACTTTTAATCCTCCGCAAGAGAATGTGCTTGGTATGACTGCCAGGGTGCAGTCGAACAAAAGGACCATAAAATCTTGAGGACTTGCCAGACTAGCATTGACAGAGACACAGGAGCTGGAACCTCTGGCCAGCTCTGATGAGAAGCTTTGTCCTATGCTTTCTTTGTTTTCCAGTGCACATGCACTGTAGCTGAACCTCCACGCTTTACCCTGTACATGGCTATAAGAGGTTATGAATACAACTGGCAATGCTTCGGAGGCAGAAGGGTGTTTCCCTGCCAGCATGGCCCTGTGCTCGCCCTGTACGGGCCCACTGGCAGGCTGCGTCAGGAGTGTGAATACTCTGGTTTGCATCCAAGGGTGCTTCTCTCAGCAGAAGTGTGCCTTTCTTTCTTTTTTCTTATACTGCTTATACTGTCTTTTCCCCTTGAGACTTAGATTTTTCATGGTTTCAGAGAACAAAGACAGTCCGCCCACCTCGTCTTTTGTACCTGCAGCAGGTGAGTGTGCAGAGCAGGTGACTGGAGGGAGGGTCAGGTGAAGGTCTTGACTGTGGGAGTGGTGTAAGTTGAAACCACAATTGCTGTGAAAAGATCACCTTGATGGCACACTGTATGGGCGGGACACTGCAAAGTCTCTGTCACCTGCCTCAGCCCAGAGGGACAAGAGGGGAAAGACTCAAATATTTACCTTCTTTCATTGTCAGCAGTCATGCTTTACCTGCAGAGCCTGTGCAATTCATGAGGTATGGAGGATGAAAGCCTGCTTCTCACAGATGCCTTCTAGCACATGAATTCTGAAGTCTTTCCCCTTTACGTGCTGCTTTTTTGTTGACGTTTTGATACGCATGTTTTCAGCTCCCTGACAACCGACAAGAATGGTCTTGAAAGACTTATCAGTCAAACCCTGACAATGGTATTGCAGAAAAGCAACACAACTGTGCTCGCCACACCAATTTATTTAAAAAAACGTTTCACACAATGATTAAAACATTGCCTTGACCCAGTTTTGAAACGCCATAGGCACCTGTCTGGCTAATGCTGTATGCCTCCCAACCTAGTGTGTAATGCAACACTCCTATCAGATGAACATTTTTCCCCTCCAACTATGAAAGATGAGTCCATCTAAGACCTGCTGGTAATGTTATCACCCCTAGGGTACAGTATTCCCTCCACTTTGTCAAAGGCACAATGTGGTGTCAGTGCAGAGGTGGACATCAAAGAGCATGCTGGGAACGGAGAGGTCTATGGGGTGCACATGATTTACTGGTGTATGAGGATCTTCTCACTCCACCCCGATGCTGTGTGCACATTCTGCCCAACTGAAATCATCTTTCCATCTCTGCTCTGCTGCTGCTTTTCTCCAATGGGCAGTGTCACCCATGATGAACAAAGGCCTGTTTTTCTCCAAGTTCTCTAATTGGAGAACAGTGGGGACAGTATGAGAATGTAGGAGTCATCCAGAATCTGCCAATGAATCTTGCACAAAATAATATTTTGTTAAGCAGGGAAGTATTACTTTCGCAGTCTTACTTTTTGAAACTATACAAGCCTTCACTATTTTAAGTTTATCTCTTAGTTTTAAGATATGAACATCAGGATAATTTTATTAAACTGAAAGATTAATGGGCTACCTGTTTATGTTTATACAAAGCTATAGACAGTATCCAGAATTGAAAGGTTAACTCTGGTAATTGAAGTCACTTTGATGGCACTGCTGTGATGATTGAATAGTGGGGATAGCACCCAAATCCAGTGAGTCCCGACATATGCTAATGGTCTTGTGCTGTTCTACCTCTGGCAGGCCCAGCATCGGTTAAATTGGACAACAGCTGGCGTCTTTATTTAACGCTCGCTCTGTTTACCCAGCAAACTGACAGGTGTACTTTTTATTCAAATCTCACCCTCTGTCTGAATGCAACCTGTCAGCACTTTGCCAACAAAAACATAATCATATACTTAATGGCTTTGAAATTCAATGTAAATATTTGCTGTGCCTGTTATTGTTGCTTGCCTTCAATGGCAGGTTTGTCACAATATTAAAGGCATGACGGCTCTGCAGTCACTTTTAAGGGATTGTTGAAACGAAGTACCGTAATGCAGCAATATGAATGCTTTTAATCATTGCACAAAATCATAAATAACAATGTTTTGTCTCATGGCAAACCACATTTGTAAGATCTATGTGCAAAAAATAAAAACAAACATTTATGATTTCATGGCTGTACTTTTTATGATGCGTGTTCATGTGTGTGCGTGTGTGTGTGTGTGTGTGTGTATTATAGATAATATAAACATTGCTTTTTGATGGTTAATAAATGACCTCTGAAATCTGAAGATCTTCAGGTAACCTAATATAATGATTGACTGATGTGTATCCAACTGACAGGAATGCCCTCACAGAGGCTCCTCAGTCTCTAGTTCGTCTCTTCTGTCCCCTGAGCAAGGGAATAGGGAATTACTCTGGAACCGTAGTCTTAATCGCTTCTGAGATAGAGCAGTCTTCATTAGCTTGCCGACCACTGTCCATGGCCCAGTGAGCTCTGTAATAGGAAGCCAATGAGGAGGTGTGATGATGGCATGCTAGCGTAATTGAGGCATTACGCCACATCCTTGCAAACCTGATAGTTAAGCCGAGGCTAAAATAAGCGGATGATGGTGACCTTGACTTTTTTTTTTTTGCCCTTCACGCTAATAACCTCTTATCCATGTTGATAGTTGGCACACGACTGCTTTCAAAGCTAATAATGAAAGCTAATAATGAATGACTAGCATGTCTTCTCACAATTTGATATGTTTAGGTATTATTTTAATTTCAATAATGTTTAATAAAACCTGTGACAGTTACACTACCAGTCAAAAGTTTGGAAACACTTGACTGAAATCTTTCTTATCTTAAAAATCTTTTAATCTGAAGACATTTGATTAAATGTTAAAAATGTAAAAATAAAAATATAATTGTGCCAACATATTAATTTCAATTAAATGTTTGTTAGAAAACTACAAATTTAAAAAAATAAATGTTTTTGAAACAGATGATTTGGACCAAATAATAAAGAAAAAAAGAAGCCAATAAGAGCGCAGGATAGCGGGAAACTCCTTCAAAACTCTTAAACTTCTCAGTATGATTCCTCAAGAAACTGGGTGATGGAAAATGTCAAGAATTGTGAGAACAAAAATTGTGTTTTTGTTTCTCTTACATTTCATTGACACTTGAGGTAAGAAGACATCAATTTATCACAAGTGTCTTCTTTCATTAAGTCTTTCTCAGTGGAAGAATATGCAGTTATATGTGTGGTCAATTTTGATTGTATAGTTTTGTCGCTAAACCATCAGAGAACATTAATCATTCTTGCTCTACTTTTTAGTAATATCAACATGTCATTTTTCATGAACAATGACTTCATCTTAGCCTGGTTTGGTTGTAAAACTGGCGAAGATCAAGTGTGAGGATCCCTGACGGCAGAGAGAAATCTTGGTGAAGGTAAAGCATGACTGTACACAATGCTATGTCTAATTTAGCATATGCTAAGGTCCAGAATACTTTTAGCCTGTAAGGCGATTGACTGAGAAGATTAGGGAGCGCTGTCATGCTTCTTTTACTTTTTAAATGGGTTTTATCCTGTTTTATTTGATTGAGTTAAGTGTTAAATTAAGGGTTTTGGCGAAGTGACGACTTTCAGCTGTGATCAGCCTTTTTGGGGAGAAAGCTTCTTTAACTTAAGCTGTACTTTGGGTGCCACAGGGAAGGAAGACAGTTTGTCTGTTGACAGCATGAGTTCTTCTGGCATCATGCTTTGGTTCAGATATCTAAAACACATTTTACCACAGAGGATGCTTGTGTAAATGGGAAGGTTGTGAAAAATGCACCTAAAACAATTTATGATAATTTCCTTCCCTCACATTTGAATATCACAAGACTGTGAAATATTTTTAACTCTGTTAAAACAAGTGTGTTTTGTGCCTGCTTTTGTGCCACTAAAACTTTCCATGGACTTCCATTGAATTCGTGTCTCTCTTTGCCAACAAACTTTTTTTGAAATGGCATTATGGTCTGTTTTTGTAACCATGTGTTTATATGTTAGCTAAATCTACTAACAATCTTTTCTAAATCACAATTTCTCATGTCTATCGCATTTAATCCATTGCACAATCCATTGATTTGTGTGGTAAATGAAAAAAGTCACTAACCACTAACCACTGTGTTCCTCTGGAGGTTTTTTGGTTTAACATCAGAGTTCGATCTCTGATTTGGAAGTGGCATATGTGCCTGTGTTCAGTTCAGCATCCGCCCTTTGGCACTGGTTCTGTTTCCCTTATTTCTTCAGTTTTGGGAGTTGCCATAGAAACAAATGTAAGCTGCCATAACACCAAACTCTCAGGGCAGATTCACTTAATTCATTAATTGAAGGACTCTACTGCCCTAGACTGTATTTACCTGTAGTTGCTTGAGCATCAATAACTGTAGATCTAGTTAATAGATAGTTGTGGAGATTGTATTTGGGGCAGTTTATTATATTTGAGCTTTCTGTGTAATCTCTTCTCACACATCTTACTTAAAGACGATTTTTTTTTTATGATTTTCCCACTTTATTACTTAATGAAAACATGAAGTGGCAATTACAGTGCCTCTAGTTTACAGAATATTATGTAAAAATGAGTAATACAATATACTAAATGTATAATAAATATTCAGTTGGCTTATTATATCTGTAGCGTTTTATTGGATTATGAGGAATGCACTATGATGTTATTGGTCAGTTTTGTTTTCGGTTTCCAGTCCTTAGTTACATATGAATAACGCTTATGGACAAAGCCATGTGGGACAGTAAATGGGGTCAATACAATTTTTTTTTTAATATTTATAGTGTGTTTTGTATCTGTATGCTAGAATGACTTTAGCCCTCACACAGAGAGTGTCAATTGGTGCGTGCGTGCTGTAGCTGCCCCATGGTGACTGATCGCTGCTGCTGTGGTGTGGGCAGCTATGAAGAGGGGTGGATGGCCGGATGTTATTGGGGTTGTTGGGGGTTTAGTTATGATATGTAAGTGATGCGTAAAGCCATCAGGCATCAGGTGAGCTCATCTCCTCTACTGCTGCTCTGGCCAGCCCCAGGAGCTTGAACCTGTCACTGCCTGTTCCTGTAAGTGGGCCAGCAGTTCAGCAATGGGTGCAAATACAATCAGCAGCCATTATAGATCTGCACCACTGTAAGACAGGGCTCCACACCACCATACATACATGTAATAGATTAAGTTCTTAGAATGCTTGTTTAAATCATCATACGTCATGATGACGTATCATCATGCGTATCATCATATGATGACGTATCATCATGCGTATCATCATATGATGACGTATCATCATGCGTGTCATCATATGATGACGTATCATCATGCGTGTCATCATATGATGACGCGTCATCATCATGCGTGTCATCATATGATGACGCGTATCATCATATGATCGCGTCATCATGGGGTCATCATATGATGACGTCATCATGCGTGTCATCATATGATGACGCATCATCATGGTCATCATATGATGACGCGTCATCATGCGTGTCATCATATGATGACGCGTCATCATGCGTGTCATCATATGATGACGCGTCATCATGCGTGTCATCATATGATGACGTGTCATCATGCGTGTCATCATATGATGACGCGTCATCATGCGTGTCATCATATGATGACGTGTCATCATGCGTGTCATCATATGATGACGTGTCATCATGCGTGTCATCATATGATGACGCGGTCATCATGCGTGTCATCATATGATGACGCGTCATCATGCGTGTCATCATATGATGACGCGTCATCATGCGTGTCATCATATGATGACGCGCTGTCATCATATGAGCGCGTCATATGATGGCGATCATATGATGGCGTGTCATCATATGATGGCGTGTCATCATATGATGGCGTGTCATCATATGATGGCGTGTCATCATATGATGGCGTGTCATCATATGATGGCGTGTCATCATATGATGGCGTGTCATCATACGTCACTGTTTTGTGTGAAGTGTTATATAATGTGCATTGTATAAAAAAATACCTAAAGGTAATATAGAAGCTGATTAAGTTATTTGGATCTGTTTTTTGACCATATCTAATTTTCACCATCTGATTTTAGTACATTTTTTACTACTTAAGAAAACTTAAATCAAGTATAAAAATCTTCAATTGCCTCAGTTCCGTTTACACTTTGATTTACATTTGCTGTTGCATGCAGTGATGGTGTGACCATAATAATAATAGTGTGCTAAATACTGCCATTTTCTCTTACCTGTATTTGGTAGATTAAAACAGTAGATTAAAACAGTGAGGTTATATAATTTGAAGTCAGTGAATGTAAGATATTTTAACAAATCTCAGGTATGTTTTTGAGCTATGTTTGTTATGATGTTCTGTAGAAGTAATTCTGTAGAAGCATCTGTTTGTGTGCTGGAATTTAAAATGGTCACATTAGTCTTGTAAGACTGAACAGAAGTGCTGTTTCACAAAAGTTTCTAACCTTGCATTTTCCCATAGATGTGTATAGAAGTTACACAGAAAATGAATAAGAAAACAGATTTATTTATAAATTATTGCATACGGAGGTGCAACTAAAAGCAGTGCAGTGATGTACAGTCTACAATATTAGAATAAAACATGGCAGAGTCTGAATCTCAATTAACAGATAGCAGAATCAGTGTTCTACACTTTAATTGCACAGCTCATAGCTACGAGTGTAAGATAAAATGCCACAAAAGGTGTTTTAAGGCAGTGGAAGAACGGAGGGGGACACTGTCAACATTTATTGGCTTAAGGCCTTAAAACTCTTTAATGATCTAGTTTTAGGCATCATTGAGCTGTTTAAAAATGGTAATTACGACTTATTACTGTTTATGGGCTGGAGATCTTCTGACTGTCTGACCCAGCGGTTTTTCTGCACTTAATCCCATATGCCCTGGCATGGGGCTTAAATAAAGAGAAAAGCTTGATTAGTTTTAATGCGCTGGAACTATGAAATGTTATGGGCCAGGACATTCTTGAGCTGTTTTCCGTGGCATTGCCTAGATGGTGGAGTTAGTGCAATCAAGTGTGTCTAAAACACACCCCACTACCATTTTCTTTCTCCTTTGCCTTTCCCAAGGTCATGGATGATTCGAGGAGCTGGATGAAAGATGGTGGGGGAAGAACAGGGAGTTGGGGTGGGGGGAAAGTGGGTCATGATCTCTCTGATGTATTGGAGACCTGCAAAAACAACCCAGGCCTCATCTTGGCTGAGTGTTTAGACTCCTACACTTTGTTCATCCTGGTTGAAAAATGAAGACGTGGCAGAGGTAAAGATTGGGCATACTGCATCTGCAAAAGGGACCTGGAGGTGGGCCATTGCTTTTTCAAAGGTGGTACTTAGTGACCCTTTTAAAGGGTGGATCTTTTTGGTGTACCTGTGAGAGTAATATTTGGCCTAGGCAAATGGGAAATATGGAAACTGCATGAAGTAGGTTTGTTTTAAAGCCTTGTTCTGAACAAGGATAATGTATATGTTGATGAGCAACAGCCCAGTGAAAGGTTTATGAATGTTGCAGAATGTTGCAGAAATAACACGATTTGCTGTTGATTGTCTGTGTAATATGGAACATCGACAGCATAAAGGCATGGAAATGTCTTTTTACCTATCAAACTTCTAGGTCCTTTAATTTAAATGTTTTCAGGCTTACCGCCAATAACACTTAGTCTTAATAATGTGATAGTATAGTTACATCTTGCTTTGTGAAATGATTAGGTTGTCTTCACTTAAATGCTGGAGACGGTTTGTATGTAGGGGTGTAGTCTAAAGTGGCAGTTGTTTATCCTGCTTCAGAAAGGCTTTTTCTTATCACGATGCCACAGTTTGGTTTAGAGTCCAAAGACTGTTTCTAGCGCGTTACTCCATATCTCTCCTTTCTTTTGTTATTAGTGACTTAATATCAGTTGGCCGTAGCAAAACACTAAAGTGCTTCAGGCTGCAAAATACTGATAATGTTCATTGTAATTGTGCCCTTAGTTTATGACAAATAGTTATTAATGTCAGTTATGGTATTTATATTACAGCAAATAATGCATTTATGGAAAATATTCTCTGGTTTTGAGGATCACTGATGTCATAAGTGGTTCTCAACTGTGTGGTAAAAGTGCTCTTGTATATCTTTGGCTGTCTGGATTTAACCTTTGTCATCAAAATGTTACGATATATGTCAAAAGTAAAATGAAAGGTGCATATTCCTGTATAGAAAACATTGCTATATAAGAGTGTATTGTGTTTTAACTGCACTTGGTCATTGTAGTGGTACTATGTAATGCAATGGCTTCAAACACAGTAGTCACATACTTTTCAAAGAAAGAAATGGCATAATCTTGATTGATGACACAATAGAAAAACAATAAATGTATTTGTGACTAAGTCAATTGGTGAAAATTGGTGTCTGCAAAGAAGATTGATTTTACACAAAAAACAGCCATTACCTTGCTGTTCTGAATGGTGAATTATCCTGGCTGAGATGAGCCACAAGGCTCTTAACATAGCAAATTCAGCAGAATGCAATATCGGGACTAAGATGAAATTTTTCCCTAGCCAATCTTTTTCATCAGGCTTTTGCCTGTCCACCTTTGCTCAATATATTGAGCAGATCCGAGATACAGGTTTATAGAAAAAGCCATCTGGGATCAACACCTTATATGTATACATCCCAGCCCTGCTTGACTGATTTATGAAAGAGGTCTTTCAGGACAACCACTGCGGTATATCACACAAGCAAATTGAAATTGTGTACCAATTGAGTCCAGCCCAGACAAGCAGAGAGACACCAGGGGAGCAATAGCGACAGATGACTTGCAAATCAAACAGGGAAAAAAGAGCATTCATAAAGTAGAATTTTAATCCGTCTTTATGATTGGCTGTAAATTTATGGCTGAGACTGCCATTGCCCATTTCTGGAATCCATATTGTAAAAGGCCTGTGATGGAAGATTGGTGTTATACTTGCAGAGACAAGGTCTTGTCTCTCCCCAGGGTGACCCAAAGAATCTGGAGTGTCTGGGTCACGTGAAAAGACCTTATTTTTCACAACCACCCATAGGTTTTCTGCCTAAAACAGTTGCCTTCCTAAAAGGATTGTTAAAACTCCACTGAAGTTACAGTTTATACTTAATGCACTTTTGTATTGGATAATCTGAACTAGCAGAGATCAGAATTATTTTCACTCCCTCTGCCACCTGCACAGATCAGATTTGTGTGATATTTGCTCTACCTGCTTACTGCTGAAGTCAGTTTTCTCTGCTTTTCTCACAGATTGTAATGGTCCACATCTGAGTTCTTAAAGGACACCTATTGTGTTCCTTGAATGGGGTATTAACCATTCCCTGCACTTGTGGCAGTAACATGCTGGGAGCTGTTCTTGTTCAGCTTGGAAAACTCTGGTAAACATTTGCATTTGACTAGTTAAATGTAGTGCTTTGACGGATCATGGAGATGAGGCCATGGAAGGTCACTTTAGTGCACACTGTGCACAATGTCACAACCTGTTACAACCACAGAGCAGTGCTACTCACTTTTCAACAATAATCCATTTCAGTTTCTAGTTCATGATTTCCATGGCCAAAATACCTGTTGCTCGCCACTGTAGACAGCCAGGGCTATGGGTAAAACTGCAGCTTATGCAAAGTTCTCACTTTGTGTCTATATAACATTCTCAACATGGAATTTAATCTGACAGTAGTGGCACATTCGTGTGTCTGTTTAGTGCCTTATGTTCAATCACAGCTGAATAAATTACACATTTCACAAAAATGCTTAATGTTTTTCTCTTTTGTGAGAGAATTTCTTACTTTTGGAAAGGGGCATGACTGCAGCAAATGTGGATGTCTTGTTTTTACATTTCATCCTAAAACTTTTTTAAGCTGCTTACATACTGAATGATGAACGGATAAACAATTCTGAGTCTCAGCCGTTTTTAATAATGCTGCTGTAGTTTTTTTTACAAGCCTGGAATTACAGCACATTGTGGCACCTCTCTTCATTTTCAGCAGAATGGTGTATAGGCACCCCTAACAGCTTTTATGACTCAGGCTGCTTGATTCTACCTTGCCTTTTCTGCTTGATAACCTCAATACAAAGCAGCTTTAACACTAGATGGCACACATGGGGTTAAGATCTTCCCTGGGCTCTTTTGCTTCCTTAACAAGTACCATCCGTGAAGTCATTTACACATGGAAACTGGGGCAAGTGCACCAAATTAAGGGAGCTCCTCTTTCACATGGATAGCACGGCACGTTGCCCCAGTTGACCAATGTTTATCTTCGTGTGCCTGCATGTAGCAGCTGCTGCTACATTGTGTAACTGTTTTGTGTTTGTATGCGTGAGAGAGGCCGTCAATGTGTCTCTTGGATGGGGTTTATTTAAACAGCATCCATTTTCTCCAGCAAACTGGGTCCCTAGATGCCAAATCTGTAGGGGACAGAGAGAGCCTATCAGAGTCTGCAGTGCCATAAAGGCGTGTTTAGTTTAACCATCCACTCTTGCTTACACCTGTGCACAGGCTTATGTGTGCTGCTGTGAATACACACACTAATAAACATGCATTGGAGTGTCAGATCAGCTTATGATAGTAACCTTGCTTGTCTTGATTTCATGAGACATGATTTCCTTATACTTACACCATTTGCATCCAAAGAAAACAAGGTCATTATTGTTCAAAGAGTGATGCTCTTCTTAAAGACCCTGGTGCTCTTCTAAAAAGGTTTGGGTCACATTATAGGACCCATGAGTTCTCTCCAGAGGCATTAGACAAAAGAATCACGTTTTTGGTATGCAGCTCACGGCCCATAATTAACCTTCTGAAATATGAGCATGGCTGGTTTATGCATCTCCTTTGAGTGTGTAATGATAGAAGCCTGCACACAGCTTCCTGTTTCACTTTCACCTCTAAGCAGTGGCAGAGTGCAGCTACTGCCGCCATGGGTTTCCTGGAAGCAGAGCAGGACATTAAGCATGCCACATCCTTCCACCAGCAGCCCATGGTCCTCTCAATGGGTGGGGAAGGATTTTTATTAATATCCATGGCACATTCTCTGTGTCTCTTTCATTTTCTCCATCTTGCCATCCCTCTCACAATCTCTTGCTTTTCTATGTCCCTGCTTGGGATATACAGCTAACCCCATTACAGGTATAGTTTGTCCTTGCTAAAAAGTCACAACCATCAGGCTGCCTTGCGGGAGTGATTGATAGGTGTGACCCCCTGGAAGAATGTTTGTTCTCAGGGTCTGACTTCATGAAACACAGTTACCAACCCTGATAGGAGCTACAAAGCAAGGCATGGATGTCATCAGTGGTTCTCTCTGAATGTATTAAGGTTCAGAGCACCTGCGACCTGCTTTGGGAAAGCTTTTACAGTTGGTTTTGGAAAGGTTGAAGCACAGGCCTTAGTGTAATGAAAGAATGAAGTGAATTTAAATTCCCAAGTCCACAGATAGAGAACAGCTTGGTCGTCTGCACAAATCCGATCATCATTCCAACCTTGTTATAAGTTCTGTTGGTTGGGTTTCTCTCCAGGTGATTGGCTGTATCTAGAATGGCAGCTGCAGGGGTACCCTCTTACCCCAGTGTTTGATTGTCTGAATGCTTATTTTACCATGAAGTGAGTTGAGAGACTGCAAGCACATTATAAAAATGCAGACTTTGTCCTCTCAGCTGCCCAGAGGCAAACTTCTCTTCCCCTGGCAGATGAATTTAAATGGGTACAATTACCTCAGTCTCTGCTGTCTGGAGCCAGGTCCATTTGAACACCCAGGGAGATGAGCACGACATCCAGCAGGAGGGCACCACCAGTGTGTGACCTGTGGCCGATTGTATTTTTGCTCATAGATTTCTTCTTCTCGAGCTATGATGATAATTAGACTTTGGGTTCAGCCTTGTCCTCTTGGGTGTGAGTCTGGCACTGCTGAGGGCATACAGGGGCTATAACGGAACTGCTCATACTGAAGTGTAAAATTTTTTTTGGTGCCCATATGCCAGTAATGGTCTCAGCATCAGGTAAAAGGTAATGACAGAAGTAAGTGTGGTATAGAAGCAGTCTCCTCCCTCTGCCATCCAGGCTGACAGTCTCATTTTCTCTGACGGGTGCCTTGACTCACCCTGAATATTTTTTTACTTCTCCACACTTTTTGAAGAGTGAACAAATGTGACAGGAGCTGATCCCTTCCAGATATTGAAGTCTGAAAGATTAATATCTGTCTTGTTCTCCACAATTGTCATCACTCTTGGTGAAAAACCTTTTGATTTTGTCACATCTAAGCAAATGAAATAAAAGATGATAGGTGTTGTATTGCTTAAAGATGCTTCCTAATTCTGTCCATTTGTCTCTGGAGGTGTAGACTTCTAACACTATCTCAAGGCAGTTTTTTGGCACAGGTTTGTGGTTGGTTTGGACTAATACAGCAACTGAGAGTTGAAGGACTCATCAAAATAAATTTGTATGCTTTATATCCATAGGGCATTTCATTTAAAGCCTCCAAATAAATTTTAAGAGCACTTGAAAATGTTAAAATCTGTGGTCGCATGTGATCGCATGTTGTAATAGTTTTAAAGTAAAAATAGAGTCCTTAAAATGTGTAATGTCCCATTAAAGTGGCGTGTAAGCTGGAAATGTTTTTTTTTTTTTGCGTGCTTCTCCACCTTTTCCGCAGGTATAGGAAATTAAAAACATTGGAAATAACTTTTACTGCCGTTACTGAGATATGGTCTCCAACAAACATGCATTTGTTTATTAGGGTTTATTAGGATTTTTAAAGCAAACGGTGTGTCTGCTCTGCATGCTGTCCTGAGAGGCTTTGCTGCTTTAACGACATTCATACAATCCTCTTCATTGCTGTTGATGCTTCTTAGACCAATTAGTTTCACACATTTCAGTTCAATTAACATTTCTTTTCACAATACATATCGTTTCAAAGCTGCTTAACAGACAATGAAAGCTGTGCATTGTCAAACAAGTGTTATTAGAAGTGATTTTAGAATTACAGGTACAGATTGTGCAGTTGGCTAATATTGTGTATGCATTTAAGTGGATGTAATGATCATCTTCAGTCCTTGCAGAGATTGGAGTGATTTCTGCACAGTGGTGTCATCAGTAGTCATCTTAAAATTCTGAATCCATACAGGAGCTATTGTGATAGGTATTCCAAGGTAGAATTGGGAGAATAATAAGTATAACTGCAGTATAACATTACTAGTACAAGCTAATCATTAGAGTTTTATCTGTTGCAATTCCAGTACAAGGTTATGGCAAGCATCATGTGAATGCTTGGCTAAAGAGATGTCTTTAATCTAAATTTAAAATTGGGAGAGAGTATCTGATAGAGTCTGATAATTTAGATGACCTTGACCTAATGTCTTTAAGGAAAGTGGAAAAAACATGTTGCACTGGTTAAGGAACACCATTGTTTAGTCTAGAAAAGACATCAAAGGAGGCCTCTGCATGCTTTTTTCTTTAGGCTGTTTGACTTGTTTGGTTTTGAGTGTTTTATACTTGCTGTTGGGGCTTGGAAATGCACAGTTAAAATTGGCCCTAAAATTTTAACAGTGCTAAGAAAACCTCTCAAAATGGTTTTAAATAACAAAATGCTACAAATATGTTTATTAATTTGGTTTAGGACAGTGTTTTCACTGAGATTCCCACTTTATGACACAGTATTAAATTCATCATTTTGTGTGTGAGATTTCAGAAATGGCAGTGTGTCATCCCTCAATGTTAGACTAGACAATGTTTGTTTACTAGTTTGTCTAGTTTGTTACTAGTGTAACGTACTGCAGCTGTGACAACAGACTTACTGTTTAGCCCATCAGTCATGGCCCCTTTTACTGTAAACAACACTTATTTTGTCTTGAATTCGCTCCAGTGCTCGTGTATTCGCTGCCTTGTGAGTGCGTAGCAATATAATATGTTGACAACACTATTAGCAGATAATAAACACATGAGCATGATTGCGGGGTTTTTTTTAGGGCCACAGAAATTTGATTGTTTGGTTCTCTTGGCACTTTTTGGCTCATTAAAAACCCGTTGGTTGCTTTACATTTATGTAATCATTTTGCTTTTCACTAATATTTAAGGCTTAATCTTAAACACAACCCTCTTTTGTCCATGAATGTAAAAGGGAAAGAAAGAGCTGTGTGTTTTTTTTTTTTTTCTACGCACACTACCATCCTGAGGGAGTAGTGTGCTCTGACAGCTGATATGATATGTTTAGGGTCAAAGCAGCCAGACGGCATGGGGAACGCATACCTGCCCTCAGGCCAAATGTCCCTGAATTAGCACAAATTCAGCTGTCTGTGCTAGAAACTGCCATGTGCACCGCCTGCTCCATCCACTGCTGAGCCAGGCTGGTAAACTTGGCCCCTGTCGCTCTTCAGTCCTAGCGGTTTCCATAGTGCCGAAATGTGCATGTGTTTGGCTAGAGATTTGAGTGGAGGAGAAAATGACCAATAAGCCCAATCCAAAAACACCAGCCATGATTGGCAGATTTCATCAGAGAAAATGTTTCTTTCTTATTTGAGCCTACTTCAGTCAATTAGGGCTGAATTGGCTTAATCTTGGGAGCAATACCTGGAAACAAAGGACAAGACTCAAGTCCATTTTTTTTTTTAAAGCTTGACATTTTTGGCAAAGGTGTTTTAATTACTGTGTTGCACTTTAGCTGTTATACTCCTAAAGCCTGATTTTGAAAATAAGCATTTGTCATATCCCCACTTACTGTGCATGTAAAATTGTATTAAAAGCATTTTTACTGCCTTTTAAAGTGAAGCATACATTTACGCTTTTGGCTCCTTTTGAGTGTTTTGCTGGAGGGATGGGCACAAGTAACTTGAGTACTTGGACATGAAAGTGACAGACGATAATGAAAGCAATGATTGTTTGTAAGATTTCTTCTGGTTTTTATGGTGGCATTTTGGGTGGCACCCTCAGATCTGATTGGTGTGTGTTGCAAGCATGCGCCCAAAAAGGCAGACTGGAGAACTGACAGAATGTCTTTAAAAGCTTGTGTTTTAAACCGTGTTATGAAAAGAGCTCATCCAAAATAAGAGTTACACCTCTGACTGGCATGTAACTTAGTTCAGGTTGCATTTTGTGCACATAGATGCAAATATAATATTACATTTATATTGTGTATCTAGGGTATATGATTAATCTCATGTAGAATGTGTGATAAAAGCGCTGTAGTTTATCGGTGTTCATTCTTTTTTCAAAAACATTAATAATGCATTATTAATAAGTTAGCAGTGTTATTTTCCTGTCATAGTTTCATCAACATTCATTTTTGTGTTAAAAGTGTTTTAATTGAAATGAAATTAATAATTGCCATGCCTCGCCCTGCTTATGCCCCACCCCTGAGTACTTGAGTACTTGTGTCTCAGACCTATCAATTAAACAAAATGAAAAATTGACAAAATAGCCTATCCCTGTTTTAATATCATGAGTAGTGCATATTGCAAGATAAAGGACAGATGCTGTTTACTTCAATAGTTAAGCTTAAGTTCACTCGTCAGCCAGTTTACCTTTTCTCTCCTCACCTCTCCTATTTAAATTCATTTGTCTTTCAGCTAAAGGACAAAGGAATTACAGATCTATAGTCTTCACAGACAAGCGTTGGCCTCCAATTCAGGTCGTATGTGGCTTCCTGTCACAAAGGATGGCCCGTGATGCAATAATCACTGACCTGATTTCAGCTGAGATCTGTCATCAGAGAGGCTGTTGTAAGCCTTATGTTTTATGTAATATTTGTTTATGCCGTCTCTCTGAAAAACATCCTATTGTGTCACTATAGTCACAAAGCACCTCTCCCAAATAGGTCAACATAGCATAGCACCTATGAAGACTCTGGCCTGCTTGTCTATACGCGTCTTATTATTTGGACTCTGAGTCTACAGTTGAGAGTCACTCAAAATGTACACATTGCCTTTGTGTTGTGCTTTGAACATTGGCAGTGGGGCTCAGGGAAGTCATGTGATTTGTTTGGGGATGTGTTGTGCCATTGCCATTGGCTGTTTTGAAGAAATCAGCTGGACCAGAGAGAAGTCATTTAGAGTCCGATACCACCTTGTTTGTTCTGTACACTGTCATCCACAGGTGCGATACGGCTTCAACTTAATGCTCAGGTTCACATTGTGGTGTATAGCCAGATGGTACGTCCAGGGACACCTGGCCACAGATGAAATGGCTTTGGCTAATCTCTCAGGTTTTATGTTGTTATTTGCCAACTTATTTTAAGCCTTATCTTTGTTTTGTGTTTGTGTGTTTGGTTGCGTTCGCCTCGTGAGCAGTATTATAGTTTTTATTATAGTAGTTCTTTATTTTCAGACCCTTGGTTCAAGTTTAACACAGCCCTTTTCTGCACAAATGATTTGTGACACCATCTTGCTCTTGAATGTAATAATGAAAGACATTTGGGAAAGTTCCTTAATTTGGCAGATGAATTATTGATGGAAGTCTGGTTTTGGAGCTCCCAGTGGTAATAGAGTGAGTGATGGGGCTCCTGGATTTCCCAATCCTGTGCTAATAAAGCACCTCTAGTAGGTTTCAGAAAGCAGGGCATTTTGGCATGCTGTTTTTGACTGGAATTAGACATTAGATATTATTCAATATGTAGTTTTACATACACTGAGTTTCATGTGACATTTTAGGTTCATATCACATATAACAGTGTGCTTTCGCATATTAAACAGGTCTTGTGGTAAAATTAGTCAAATGTTTAAAAGGAGAAATAAACAAACACAAGGCAGGATTAGCACAGCCAAAAGGCTACTTATTAGTTATGTGATAATGCAATATGTAACTACTCTGTATTAGTTGTTTTTGTTGAGCTAATTCTACTCTGTTTGTTTTTCCCCTATTTAAACCCATGGCTGCTTTTACTTCTAGACCAGATTGATAGGAGACACAGCACACCGTTGCTGATCTGGTTTTGGAATTTGAAACTCTGTGGACCTAATAAACCACTTCAGAAGTGACACAGAAACCATGGTAATGATAGAACTTCACATGACATTTTTGTTTTACAAAACAAATTTCTTGGATTGTGTATGAAGCTGACGCAGCATTCTGTTTGGTGAAGGTATTTTGGCCGTTGGTGGTGGAACATCTTTTGTGAATCAGATAAGGGCGGTTGCAATGAATCTTCAGTTGGATGGCCCAACTGAAGATTGGTTTTACTCAAAACAGTCGTTTCAATTGTCTGAACTCTGCCCCACAGGCAAATTCATGCAAATAACATCTTAGGATTTACCAATGAATAGCTGTTTGTGTTTCTGATCCTACTGTAGGAACATACAATTCTACATGACAAACCCACCACACACACTAAAATAATCAATGGCTAGCTTGTCTGTTGGCTATGCAGCATTGACTTCTGGGAAATTTACCTTGAAGCTTGTCACTTTGTAAACCTGGTTAATCATGAACCCTTGTATACTTTTTGAATTTTACTATGCAAATATCTTTTAAGTGTCTGTTGAGGCAGACTCCCCTTCAGATTATGTAACAAAATCGTTTTGAGAAACAGGCCTGTTTCTCAGTGTTTATAAAGTGACGATTTATCCCTGAGGTCAAGCTTTTAAAATTACTTACAGAAAAAGGACAGATGACAGGAACATGAAGAAACAGGCCTTGAGGTCTTATTTACCTTTTTCTGCTTAGTGGAGGGATTTGTATGCTGTCTTGCCAGAGTTTTAGAGAGGGTAGTTTGTTTATGAAAGATTGTGTTTTTATGCAGGGCCTTACTGCTGGCAATGCGCTGTAATGGCTTTTGCAAAACTCTCAAGTCGAGAGGGTCTTTCTGCTTCTTTGGACATCTTGTTTATCTGGATCCCAATGAAGTTACCCTCAGCCTGCTCTTGCTTGCTTTGAGCCTTCTATGTTGCATGAATTTGGGATGCCTTTTTCAACCCCTGGGCTGTTGTTTTTATGTACCAGTATTTTTTTATTTTTTTTTTAGATGTTCCTTGGTCTCTTTCTCCATGCTGCCCCTTGCATTCTTGTCTAAATTTCCTTACTAAAACAAACCGTCTAAACGTACAGTGTTTGCTGTACAGGGCCCAAAATCAGAAAAGGCCCATGGTGACACCAGAGGTAAGAGGTTCAGATGGTACTGTAGATAACCTGTGATGGTGACATCTTCCAACTTCTAAGAGGTCCCCAGTCTTGTTAACCCAGTGACTGTTTTTCCATGGCCAAGCAAAGAGATCCTGTAGAAATAAATTGCCTATTATTTCTTGAACAGATTATTTGATGCGACATGTCTTGATGTGCCATATTAGAATATGCACAGATATGAATTATGACAGGGGATTTGCAGCAAATAGCAGCTTAAATTCTCATTGTTCTCATTGTACTTTTATGGTACTTTTTCACTTTCAGTACCAATCATTGTCCTGGCAGCTCTTTTTCACACATTGTGCTAAATATTTAGGAGTCAAGCCTCATTAGTTGTCGTCATCTGCCGCTATTGAAGTCTACGGCAGCCCATAGAATGCAATGGTAAAAAGTTATTGAATTAAAGAAATCTGGCAAACATAGGGCAGTCTGGTCTGTTATGATAGTAAATGGTAACCACAACCTCTGTTACCACAGCAACTTTTGACTTGTAAGTATGAGAATGAAATTCTTTTTCTTTTTTGCTAATGCTGAATTTCCAGTGACGCCATTTTCCTTCTTAATAAATGTTCCTGCCATTTTTGATTTTCTGATTAAACTCCTCTTTTCTAAACTCCTACACCGTTTGTGTAATGAAGGGGCAAACTCTTGAGGATCCATTTGCAGTATTTTAATCATAAACCAGGCAGACAGGGTCGGTAACAGCAGACAGGAATAATGCAGACAAGACAGTAGAGTAAACGTGGTACAGGCGTGGGTCGAGGCAGGTAGCAAACAATCCAAAAATGTGTAACAATCCAGTAAACTGAGCAGGCAGCAAACAATCCAAAAACCAAGTAACAATCCAAACGGTAACGGGTAATCCAACTAACAGGTAATTAATGCTCAAAACAAGACTTCGCACTGAGCTAGCGAAGGCCAGGGGTTTATACATGCCAGAGTTAATGGGAATCAAGTGAGAGTACAAACAGGAAGCAGGAAGTGATCAAATCCAGGTATGGGGCATTATGGGAAATGTAGTCCACAATAGCGCTAGTATTTGCGGGGCTCTCGCTGGTGGTGAGGAGGAGGTGGAGCAGGGATTCCTCCATAACAGTTTGTCTGATTTACACAAAATTTGGTATGTAGTATCTAGAGACACCCCTGACAAAAAGTTATGCAGTACTTGTTATTATGCAGTAAAAGCGATTGTGTATTGTTATGAAACTATACAGGCCAGCACAGCAAAAACACTCCAGTCCAGGAGCTGGAGGGAAGTCCTCTGTAGCTCAGGGGTGTTGTCATATGTTCTGAGAGAGAAGTCATCCAGTTTTCTTCTCCATTCAGCTCAGCTTCAGTCTTAGCTGAGGACTTATTTTTTTCCCTGACTAAGTGTTGATGGCAGCAGCTTCAGTGCTGGGAAAAGAAATATGATCATTTTTAACTGATGCTAACAGTGGTGATTTGGTAAGCTTCTGTTTATTGGCTGTTCTCAGTTACTGGTAGTGGAAAATGTGTCAGGGCATGTGTGATAAACACCAACCACAAATGGATCTGATGCTTTTTAACAAGGTTCCCACAATCATTGAAAAACCTGTAAGTAACAGGGGATTGTTTTTTTTGTTTTCTTTTTTTTCCCCTGAAGCCTGGAAAATGAGGAAAAGAAAAATAAACGTTTAATCATGAATTGTAGAAAAAAATTGGTTAAATTATAGAAACCTTATTTTAATATAGTGTGTAACATTAATCCCATGCCAGAATGCCTTTAACCAAAAACACACCACTAATCCACCAGAGAGATGATGAAAATGAATTTTGGGACATGAATTTAATGAGGCTAATTTGACGTGAAGTTTTTTGACTTGCCCCCAATGCATCAGAATTTAAAGGCAAAGTTTCCTCATCAATCTCAGTATGTTTATTAAAAGGATATAGCACATGGTTTCCAGGAGAGGGTTAATATCTGTGATTGCAGAGACACTGGATGACAGATCCTGCAGTTCGAGAGCTGATTAAAGCACTGATTTTGGTTTGACTTTCCCTGGCTGTTGAGGTTACCAGCAGCCACAGAACAACACGCTGTGTTCCCTTTAATAATCAGCTAGAGATGCTCAAATGCTGACTAACAGCATTAAGCAAAACCCTTTCAGACACAAATGAAATGTCACACTGATGCATGAAGTGGGCAGCTGGAGAGGTCACTTAGTGGAAATGCATGCTTGTGTCATTGAGGGCGAAGAGCAATTTTATGTGCAAATCTTTGGCAATGTTCCCCCCACTCAAATCTATAATGACTCACAGAAACGGACTCTGCTTTATTAGAATCACTTGCTTATTTTGCCTGAAAGCGTGTTTATGAGCTTGCTAATAGATCACCAGCTCTTCCGGGTTTCTGGAAGAAGTTCTCAGCTTTGGGAACTTTTTTACCCCCTTTATTGGTTGATTATGATGTGTTTCTGGTTTGTTCTAACATCCTGGCGCCATGAGTAGGAGTGTATTGCATTTGCGTGTGATTAAACAGACGTGTGTTTGAAGACAGGAATGATAGTGAGCCCTGCTTCTTTTATTATTGTAATATATTTTGTAATCCTTTCCCAGAGTGTTTGTTCGGTTGTGTTTACTGAGGCAATCATTACTGTTACTATTGCATACTTGGAAATAAAGATTTTAACAAAACCAAGTGTAATATTTGGCATGCAACTTATCCTGCTATGGGCATCTGTTTTAGACTAGTCTTAGTCATCTAGTAGTTGTGCTATAAAACTGTTCTTAATCTGTTACGTAAATAAATTCTCACAGTGCAATAATTAAAATTTACTAAAGACAACTGTTAATTGTTTTACTGGCTTCCTTTGCCATTGTTATTCAGATTAATTTAATTGCTAAGTTAACTGCTATGTTTATGTTTATCCATAGATCATCATATTGATAATCATTATTTTAGGGGTATAGGGTGTTTACTTTATTGACTTGTACCATTAAGCATTCACCTACATCACACAAACACCCACCATGCAATGCCCTTGGCAGCCCTTTTCCAACACCCTAGCATCATGATGAAATCTGAATTACCAGTCACATTTTCTTCACTAAATCGTCTGGTAAGATATAAGGGAAGATGTAAAATAAATACACTTTATGTGCTTTACACTTTATGTTTACACTGCTTTGGGAAGCTGGCAGTCTTTCTCAGTGTCAGGAGTCAGGTTTGTGCTGAGGGTTTCAACAACATTGATGTTTTCTCAGTGATTCTCAGTGCTTGTGACTGAACCTAATAAACAGTCAGCCAAACCCACCTACAGCAGGGTGTTTCTCCTGCTTTAGTGGCGAGTACAATTGCTGTAATTTGGGTTCCATGATTCCTTGATGTGTGTGGATAGTCTCGTGGAGTTACTGCTGGTCTAAGGCCGTGTTACTGTGTGAACTTCTTGGAAAGGGAGACCACTGCTTTCATGCATGGCACTTTGCGGAAGCTGTGTAGATGTGCTAGAATCTACCTGGGTTTGTTGAGCTGACCTGGTCCTATCATACCTCAAATTTACATTTATGCATTTGGCAGACTTTTATCCAAAGCGACTTACAGTTCATTGAATTTATACATTTTCTTAGTACATGTACTCCCTGGGAATCGAACCCATAACCTCTTGCGCTGCTAACGCAATGCTCTACCACTGCTACAGCTACAGCTACAGGAGAACCTGGGAGTAAAATCTTGCAGGGCACTAGTTTATGGCTGTTACTGTACAGCTGCTGTATTTATGGTTTTGTGATCTAGTTTGATGAATCATAGTGGATGGAATTTTATCTCCAGTAGGTGATTTTATTTCTTTCTCACCATCTCTCTCTTTGTCTCTCTTTGCTTTCCCCAGAAAATCCCTCTGATGCTGACCTATGGCTGCTGAACAGTTGCACAGTTAAAAACCCAGCAGAAGATCACTTCAGAAACTCCATCAAGTAAGTTTCGACAGCAAATACTTCTCAAGCCTGTGTGATACTGTAATGTAGGTTATCTCAGTAACCAATGTTTGTTGTGTAATCATTCAGCACCTTTAATTCAAAGACTTGACTTTGAAGACTTGTAGTATATTTATCACATGGACAGTCCACCTGGAGCAATATATAGGGTCAAATGTATTGCTCTCAGATCAGTCTTTGCAATTAGAAAATGTGGATTCATTTCTCTGCACATCAGACACTGTGCATGTTTAGATTCGCTGACATCGGGTTTGCTACAGTTTCTTTCAGGAGGTGCGTTTAGAAAGGATGGGGGTGGGTTCTAAATCAGCATCTGAATCTGACAAAGTTGGTTCTTAAAATAGAATTACAGACTGTAGAATGCAGTGCTGCTTCGTTTAAAACAAACTCTTCTCGTCAGCGTCCTGATCCTCTCAGTGTGAGCAGACGGCTTACATTACCCAGGGCCCACTAACGTTAACATCAGCATTAAGTGCTAACATCAACATTACTCTATTTGTCATTAGGACAAGGGGCCCTGCACTTGCCTGTCTCTTTACTGAGTTCTTTATGGGCTGCCTTAATGTGCTGTTTGGCATGTTGAACTTACTGTTCAGACAGATGATAAGGGAGCCGGGGACAGGGAGGCGGCACAAAGGGGGTCAATAAAAAATCGTGATAGCAGACATCTCATGTACAATCGTATGCAGTCTGGCGCAATACTTGTGTTTGAAGAAAGTATCAGTGGTGGTTAATTCATCATTTATTATTGCAGGGAACATTTGCCCTTGTTGGATGTACCATAAATGTAATTATACCTCATAACACGCTGGTGGGCTGCAGGCTTACGGTTGACATGCTGTAAGCCAGGAAATGTCGATAAATGAGCTTTACCTCTAAGGTCTATTGAAGAGAGAGGATATGGATTGGATATGAGGGAATTGTAATCTCGTCTAAGATGAATTTGCAGAAGTGTTTTGAGGATTATAGTGAGATAAAATGTGAGTAAAATTAATCTTCATTTATGTGGTGCTGTGAATCAGGGCACTGGAAATGAAAGTAATTGTTTTGGCATATATTTGATGATGTAACAAACAATGTGCAATATCCATTGAAAAAAATATTTGGAGCAAGAGGTCTTCAATGAGGTTCACAGACCTTTAGCTCTAACTCTAATTAGGCACACCTGAAGCAGCTGATCAAGGTCTTTGGGACTGCTAGACACATCCTACCTGGATGTGTCTGGTAGTCCCAAAGACCTTGATCAGCTGCTTCAGGTGTGCCTAATTAGAGTGTGTGTTGGAGCAGGTCTGTGGACCTCTAGGAACATGGATTGCCTTCTTTCTCAGAACCTGTTTAGCAAAATTCTAAGTGAAACACGACATGTAAAATACTACTGATTTTGAACATTTACTAGAAAAGAAATATTTAGAAAAACAAACTGTAAATATATTACGGCATGTTCACTGTATTATCTAAGTATTGGATCTGTTTTATCGGCAGAATAAAGTGTTCTAAATCAATTGCATGGCCAGTTCCTGAGTGCTCAGGGTAACTTAGAAGGCAGCTGTCTGTGTAGACAGCTCATTGGTTGTAAACCAGACCTTTAGTATCTGTGATGAAAATGCTGTATGCATGTGCGAGAAAGTCCTTCACTTCATCAGATCAGGCCACAGTAGCTTCAGTACAGACACATAGAGATGAGTCTCCTCTGTTGGTCTGTCTTCACATGTACACACCCTGTGACAGCTGTCTCCCATCTCCATCACACCTTTAATACACACCAGGGTTATTTGATTAAACTTTGATTATCTTTCTTCTCTTTATATTACCCCTGCCTGCACGATGCCATATCCTGTTTAAATTCAGGAGAAAATGTTTGGTTGGCAGCACCTGCTCCTGAGAGACAGACCTTTTAAACGTCTGTTAATTTGCATAAAAACTGTCAGATTAAAGCAGAGTGATGTATGCATTTTGATTAATTCTCACCCCATGGGTATTTGTTGGTTTAAGGGGAACTGTGCTTAGGGCATGGGAAGAACTGAGCATGGAAGTTTAAGATGATGTAGTTGGGCGTTGTGGGATTGAAGAGTGGTTTGTTCTAATTTATGCCCTTAACAAAAGCTTTAACCCTGCTTTCGTGTACATAGCCTCTCACATTTGCTGCCAGGTAGTACTGTAGTCAAAGGTTATTCTGTATGTTTATTCATATCATTCTGTATGTTTTTGAGAAGGTGAATCTCACAAAGTCAATTAAGAACATATTGTGATCCCATTTTTGCCCAAATGCCGAAGAAAGTGTTTTTGTTTTTCATTTCATTTAAGGGTGAAATGTAAGCCGAAAGTATTTTTGTGAGATTTATCTTTTATCCTAAGTGGACATCTTAGACATCTTAGAACGACATCTCAGCAGTGCTAATAATTTGTTTTCCTCTTCAACACTCAGAACAGTGTCAGGTCAGATTGTGGTTTGAGCTTGTCAGAATGTGATACTTGGATCATTTATTCCTTAGCCAACCAAAACGTCTGCTTGGACGTCGCAGTATGAGATTACATTGTTACAGCTGCTAGCTGCTTTGTTCTAAACAAGCAGAAGTGGATGAGCCATAAAATCAATTCTGCGGGCTTCACACTGTAGCAGTGTCTTTGTCACGCATCTCCTCAGATTCCATACAACTGTCAGTTTTCCTGTGATCCCTGAGCTGATGTTTTGTCACATCATGCAGCAAATGTGCTGTCATTGTCAAAATGTCTGACTGATTGAAGAGATGAGAAAGAAAACCGATGGATTAATCTAACATTTTTTTGTAACTGTTATTTGCATTTATTAAACATCTGCAAGTGCCCACATGGCCTCTAGGAATTTAGAGATGCAGCTGAAACCCCTTCAAAATAAAAGACTAAATTTTGATTATTAAAGGGGAAAGCTAATCAGGAAGTAGCTATCAGATCCCAAAACTAAACATTTTCTTGTTTAGCAGAGTTTATTTTTGGGGAAGACACAGCAATAACTGTTGTGGCAATTTCTACGTAATTTCATTCATTGTGTTCTCCCTCTCTAGAGTAATACAAATTAACTTAAACTCAAACCTCGCAGTCATCTTAATGATAATGAATATGCAAATATGACTGAAATTAGTCAGGGAAGAATGAGGTCTTTTCAAAACCACACAATTCTGTACCAAGAAATGGAAAGAGGATTTCCACAAGAGCTAGCGAGATAGACATAGAGTGAGAAAGAAAGAGATTTAAAGAGCCATTGCTGTAATGCAAATGCAATTACAGCTCCATTCAGTTGCACTGAAGTAGTTGCACTGACTCCAGTGCAGGGCTTCCTTGTGCATGCTACTGTGGCTCCGAGTGCACTGGTTGCTGGGTCGTTACATTTGATTTACATATTGAATTGCAGTGACTTGCCAATGCGCAAACTTCACACATGCATGCTGAGAGGCGCACATGCAGTTCATTGCGGCATCTGTGGCATTGCGGCAAACGTGTGCACAAAGGAACAGACATTTTTATTTTGTACATACACAGTTGTTTTTCTTTGCAAAGTGTATATAAACATTATTATTAGTTTTTCTCACAAACTAAATAGGTTAATATTATACATTATTTGCCACTTATTAGTTGTATTTTCTAAGGCATGCATCATTCTTTTAGCTTTCCCTGAGTATTAAACATGTTTGCGTAACTTGTCCCACACTGTTTGTGCTACAATGTTGAATTTTAGCTCAAAACTTGGGTTTTGACTGCCAAGTGATAACATGGAATGTAAAAACTGTCTTTGCTTATTTTGAAGGAGTTATATAAGCTAGATCTAGGAACCAAACTATCACAGACACTCTCGACCTCTCGACTCTAGCAATCACAACACAATATAAGACAGTATATACAACTTGGCAACTGCATAAAACACTCTGACAACCAGTCAAGCACCACTCACATTTTCTTCAGAAAATCTTTATCTTAAAATCTTTATTTTTGTGTCTGAATTAGGGATTTTGCACACGGTCTATTTAAAGTATGAAACGTGAATTCATAGACTTTCTCAATGCATTATATTTTGTAATGTTACTAACTGCATAGTGAAACATAAAACATCTTTCACTGGTAACAATTTAAGGCATTTTATCCATAAAATATTAAAATATTAATTCATTATGATGGGAAGCATTTTAGGCATAGGAACTTTATTGGTTAATTGTATTTTTCTGCATAAGAAAAAGGTTTTGAGAACAAAACGTTGATTTTGCATGGTAAGACCAGGGACATAAAGTAAGTTTAAATTTAAATTAAAGTCTTAGGAGCTCTGTTCACACAGCCAGACACATACACTTATGCTCATTTTGTCCATTCTCCAGTGTGACATGACTTTTCTTGGTGGGTGGTGGCAATGTGTGGGTGACGGCCCCTCACAAAGTTTTCCAGAAGGGCGCCCAGCCTGGCACATGGCTTTTGCACACCCATCCCCCCCTCCTTGTGCTGGGTCACACGCTTGCTGCGTGCCTCCTCAACTCACAGCACAGCCGAACCCTGCCATTGTGTGCACAAGCGTGAGAGGTAAACAAAGAGGTTAAAAGATGATGAATGGAGAAGAAAAGACATCAAGGCAGCTATTGAGGTGAAAGAGGGGAGAGATAGAGGCTGTGTGAGAGGCACAAAAGAGGGTTTGTTCAGGCCCGCGGCACCTTTATAGTTCATTAGATTTATAACCCTGATCAGCATATCACAAATGCTCACTTTTCTGGAAGAGAAAGACTTTAGTGGAAAGGATTTTGCTTCCTTTTAGTTTTCGTTCCATTGTAACATTTTCCACTAAAACACTTTTACTCTTAAAGAAATGGCTAGTTCTTCTGTGTAGGAGTGACCCCTTCCCCCACCCCACCCCCGCATTGGGGGTGGTATGTCTGGTGCTCTCTTAAATCATTTGGCAACAATATCAAGTCCATAGCAATGCCCTAGCATCATAATTTTGCACTACTTAAATTTTCTTAAAAACTGTAAAACTCTACTTGATTTTCTTTCTCTTTACCTCCCTGTCCTTTTTTGGGGAACCCCACTGTTGAAACAGAACATGGGACTTTGCTGTATAACTGTTGACAGAAGATTAGGCTTGTCTCTGCTCATTCTCTTGGATTTAACTCACTATTCAGTGTGATGTGACTTTAAAACACTTTATACCAATTTAAAGAGCTGATTTTGCTAAATTAAGAGTGTACCTTCCTGTAACCTGTGGCTGTGTTTTGAGTCAGTGTGCAGTGTAGTACAAATGTGTGTGCCTTGAGTCTATGTGCTCTTCTGGTCTTTAGGGGGCAGTATTCTCTCATTAAATTCTGGTGTCTCATTGGATAAAAAGCTCATTTGAGTGTGTCAGCGGACTGCAGATAAACATCATGAATACAGCGTTACAGACCTGAACGTGCTGTGCACAATCCTAATTAAAACTTATTAACCAATTAAATTTCAGAATATAGAATTGAATTATTCTGCCATGGGCTGGGCAAGTATGAGCTTATAAGCTCTTGATTGCAGATATTAGACATGGAATATTAAGTTCATTGAAAGGAAAGGTCTGTGTGTGGGTGGCAGGCGAAAGAACAAACTTGTCACTCTTTCACTTGTCTGTTTGTATCTGTAGTTCAACCGGTAGAATATTGCCTTAGTAGCATGAAGGTTATGGGTTAAAGTCCCAGGGAACAACCATACTAATGAAATGTAATGTGTAACTTGTGTGCACTGTAAGTTGCTTAGAATAATAGCATCTGTCAAATGCATAAATGTAAATGTTTTCATTATCTCATCTGACGTGTTTTATTTAAATTAAATGGTAGATCCTTTGGTTTTGCTAAGGCTAATTTTACAGCATGCTCTTTATTTCTTCTAAATATAATTGCATATTTTACACTTTTTTGCCGAGTTTGATTACAGCTAGATTGGGGAAAAATAATTTTAATTATTTTTAGTGTAACTTTTTAAAGTAATTATCTAAATGTCTTTGTATAAAAACTTAGTTTATTTAGTTAGGTTAAGATGTGTATGAAGTTAGGTTAATATGTGTATGAAGAAGTTTAATTATGCACAGCAGCAGGCAGAGAGAGACAGGACAGTGTGAGAAAGGGCAGTACATCATTGTGTGTGTGTGCGCTGAGGGAGCACACTGTTACACTCAGTTTACTCAGTCTACATTCCTCTTGTGAATACCTGTAACCCCTGTCGGACAGAGGGCATGATTGCTAAACACACACGCTTGTACAGCTATCTTTGTGAGGACATTGACAAAATACAATCTTGACTCCTTTGTCCTAACCTTTAACGTCACAACTAACCCTAACCCTTACCCTAAGGGTAGGTAGGGACACACCAAACCAATGCCTAAGGACAAGCGCTGAGGAAAGCCGACTGTGGTGTTGCCTCTCATCCCCTCGCATCGCCTGCACGAAAGTTGCACTTGAACACACCTGACATACTGCAGCCGACAGCCAACTAGTGTGTACATACTGCAAGCGCTATATGTGAGAGGTATGTTCTCTATAAAAAGTACAATGGGGGTTGTTTATCACCTATGTTTAAAAAAGAGTGTTTATTGCTTTTGGAGAATAGCAGCCCTGATGCTTCTCTCTGTTGCGGTGGAGAGAGAGGGAGAGAGAAAAGTTCTTAATAAGGTGTAGGTTAATTTCAGGTGTGAGCAGGGTGATGGGAGCTTCCTGCAGGTTTTACGAGCATGTCTATGGATTAGCGGTAATTTCATTTGCAGGTTATGGAAGCTCATAATGAATCTCCCAGCTGTTAATGGGGTAGATTGTTGAATTGTTTTGTTTTCTTGTCCTTTTTTCACTCTTTATCCCTATTTTGCTTCCTTGGGGTCTGGCTCTCTTTTCACCTTCCTGCTGTTGAGCATTTTCGGTAATATTCATCCCATGTGAAACTCCTCTTAAAACTTGTTGTTTGTGAAGATTTCAAATAAGATTTTGCACAGTGAGTTCCTAAAGTGAGATTTCCCCCAAGAATCTCCCCAAAACCTGAGTAACTGACTTTGTGCATCTTGTAACTAGCTTTCTGTCTTGAAGCACCATGTTTGAATGTTTAAACTTATTCAGTGGTATGAACGGAAAATATTTAGCTGTATTTTTTGTTGTATTTGTTCTGGAGCCAATAATAGTGCTTGATTTATTTACGTAGTTTTGTTTCATAGGTTTCCACAGGATGATTGGGGTCACTCAGTGCTAGCTTAAGTAAACCCATAGTGTACGTTATTCCTC
The DNA here is from genome assembly GCA_036877525.1 of Chromobotia macracanthus. Lineage (NCBI taxonomy): Eukaryota > Metazoa > Chordata > Actinopteri > Cypriniformes > Botiidae > Chromobotia > Chromobotia macracanthus. The sequence continues at coordinate 5,011,248 of JAZGTH010000027.1, read as the reverse complement.
TCCATTGTTGAAAAGACTATTGCTTCCTAATCAGAGCAAATCTCTCCTGGAAGCAGATTTCTCAGTTTTGCATCTGCTTTTGCTGCTTTTCTGTTTGCTACACAATTGTCATTTTATGTTCTGTTTTGAAAATTAAGTCTATCAAAGTTTGGTTTGAGAGATTGTCTGTCAAAGTGTTGTTTGGGACAGTTAAACCAATGTTAAACCAGTTTTCATTTGGCTGTACTTTCTAAAGTAATATTTGTGATTAGGAATTTCATTTTAGTTTTCAGTGACCTTATGAAAGCTTTGAATATTCATCAGCTTTAGTTGCTTAGAAACATTTATAACTAGTCAGTACAAAAAATACAGGGAAAAATGTCATGGTACATGAAAAAGAAAGGGTTAAAGAAAAGTCAGAAGACTTTTCAAGACAGAAATACTTTATTAGACTCCAGGGGTTCAAAAAGTGTGTCATTTAAGGTGATTAAATAAAGACTGTGATATACAGTGATGCCTTCAATACTGTTAATTAGAATCTGTAATACCAATATTTCACCATATGTTTGCCATTTGTACATGGTTTCATTATTCAAGTTGTACGCCATAATTTTTCAAATTATGCAGATTTCTAAAATAAGATACTTACAGTTTCCAAACCCCATTGTGGATAGTTTATCTCATGTCACTGGTTTTCAATATACAGTATCACCAATGCAGATGGCAGGCTTGCATTATTTTCTCCTGAATTAGGATGTCATGGCTGGACCATCCAGTGACCAGGTGACCGGTACATCCAACAGAGCTGTCTCCTGCTTTTAGATTGAGGGATGAATTCAGGAGAGGTTATAAAGAATTGAAGGGAGACAATAGGAGATTAGGATTTTGAAGAAATAATTCATTCGTCTGAGACGAGAAAAATGGACGTCTTGTTAGTGTGATGTCCCACCCTGATGACCTGATGTAGCTCTGTACAACAATAGGGGCATGTATTTAATCATGTGATCATCACTCTTCCTCTGTCACATGGTAAATATGCTTCGTCCTCTAATTATTTTACTGTTGCCTTCCTACCAAAAAACGTGGCTGTCCCCTCTTCCTCCACATGGCCTGCTGTTTGTCTCTTGTATGATCTGTGGAGAAGATTAATTGTAGTCGAGGCCTGTAAGTTCACCTTCCTCTAAAAGTCAACAGTTGTTAATGAGTTATGTCCTCAGAGCAAACGATTTTTGTCCTGTCCTTCTACCTGAGAAGATAAGTGTCCAGCTTTAGACACAATAGTTTGGATGAATGTGTAAATACCATAAAATCTCTTATATTCTCTTGTGCATCTTATTAGATCATCACCACTGACAACTGCTGTGCTTTGAGCAAGTCTTCTGGCATTGTGCTGATACTACCGGAAACAATGGGGATATAGTAGATATTGAATATTCTGTCTGAAGACAGATCACATCTAGATTACATCTTTTACAACATGACAGTGTAAACTTGTCAGATTAGAAATATAGCATAATATCAGTTTAGTAAGAAAGATCCACTGAGACACTCAGGGGAGGTTGGGCATAAGGTGTGTTGAGCATGTTTTGGCGGGGGCTTGATAGGTCTGGCGTACTCTGACATGCTGGAAGATTTTGTCTGGTTCGTATGGGGAGGCCAGTGTTGTTCCACTGTGAGCCTGCACACTGAATCGGAGGAAGTCAAATGGAAAAAGTGAGTTTTCAAGTCTGCTGCCCCATACCTGTACTGAAGTACTTGCTGTCAGTCACTACAGCACCTTCATAACAACTTGATCTTTATGCTTTGCTTGTTCCACATCATTCATGCATCATTCTGCATCTAACTGGTGTCCTTACCTGGAGGGGGTTCAGGGCTGTTGTTTACGGATGTGAGGGGCTGTCTTGAGAGTGTCTGCGGTTGTGATGGTTGTGTAAGTGTGTGAGAGATTGTTTTGATTGCAGAGTTGTCTGGAGGTCTCAAGCCTTCAGGCGGAGTGAACTAAGCCTGTAGATCATTCTTGCTGATTCTCAGCAGTGTGGAGATTTTCCACAGTGTCTTCACTGACAAGCTGTCTAATCACACTAGAGACTATGGTCAGAAGTCCACCTGTAATACAAGCAGTTTTTTGTATCAGTACCTGTTGGTTATTGTTACATTCCTTGCATTCATGTGTTGCACAATCACTAACCAGTTTGGTGGATGAAGCAGTTGCTTTTAAACGACTACTAATCATTACCTGTTTCTAAACACAGTGTCAGAATACGTCAGCAATATAAATAGATCAACCAAATAACAAACCAATCTTAACTGATGTGCATTAATTTAAATTATATTCATGTGCAGTCATTAAGATTTTGTTAGTTTGTAAGCTAATATGTCATTGCGTGTGTTGTGACCGCAAACACTCTTAAACCTGGAGACCATCCAAGAATTTGCCTTTCATGGAGCCCTTGTTTGATTCGTCTCTGCACTGGGCCTTTTCCGCTTGTGAGCAGGAATAGAGGGCGAATGCAAATCCGCATTGGCTTGGGGCCTCGTAGACGCATTTTCTGGCCCCAGCGATTTCAAATGGCTCCGTTCTGAAGCAGAGCGTGATGACAGCATGCTCATGTCTATTTACTAGTAACATTATGCATACGGGATGCAAAAGCTTTCAAAATATGCATGTAATTAAAAGAACCCTCACTGAACACATCCATCTACTTCCTCAGCACCGCAATTAGAATTTCAATGATCAGGGGAGCGCGTGTTTAACAATAATAACCAGCCTGACTTTGGTACTTATGTTTGGATATTTGATATTGCAATGTATGTAAATCCGTCTAAGGCGTTATCGCGTTAGTATTCATAAACCTGTCTGATTATATTGAAGTTAATTGATAACACACACATACATAATTGAAATGCTGGAATGGGTTCAGTCTGAATGTAAAGGATACATTTGCATTAAGTAGGTAAACAGAGATAAGTTAGGCGAATTGGGTTCTGTTGAACATGCACCCACAATTGACTATATGTTTTGCTTCTCTTTAAATAATCAGTGTTTTTAACCATAAGCTTCTATTTTGTTTTCAGCCAGACTCGCTTGAATGGAAACATGATGTTTGGGAAGGTCAAAAATGTTTTTTTTTATTCAGGATGATAAAATCCACTCAATGTGACCTTTGGACAGATGTTGCCTGTGTTTTTCTTTTATGACTGATGCTTTATTGAATATATTTGATTCATTGTTTTAATTTGAGTACATTTCAGGTTTTGCAGATTGCTACTTTGTCTGTGAGCTAATGAGTGCTTTAGCCCCAGTTTGTTTTGGTCAAAGTCTGTCACTCAGTCTAACCCAACATTTGTTGTTGGCTTGTGAAGTCATCTGTCTGCATCTCAATAGCCAAATGTGAGACCATCTGCCAGTTTTATCCGCTTTTACCTTTCTCTTTTTCCCCAAGTTATTCATAAGGATGTGTACTTTCGGCTGGGCCAAACCCTAATTATCTGTACTATTTTTTTTTTGGCTTGCTTGGCCTGACTCTAAACGGTGCATTCACATTCAAGCTTCACATCGAATCCCACTGAAAGTCTGGAATTATTTTGGAACATTCCAGACTTTGCGTTAAACGCAATGTCGGATCTCATCTCTTTGCTTACAATCTAGATTAACTTGAAATATTGATTCGTGTACACAGTCAATATGCAAGATATAAAGACTTCCAAAACAAAACAAGAAATGGTGAATAGCTCTAAAGTGTAACAAATTGCAACTTTCAACTTTCCATGGTGGTATTGGATGACCTAACTCTCAAATACAAATGAACTGCATATTTTGGCAGGCCAATATGGTCTTTGGCGGTAGTCTAGTTGTATTGGTGCTGCAAATGAACTGCCTTCATGCTACTTTTCAGTGACTTTATCTTCATGTTAAAAACTATTCACTTCTAAGACAGTATCCTGCAAATTGGCCCTGCCTGTTATGTATGTGAAAGGTGCTTTCTCTCACCCCCATTTAGTCCATTATTTCATGTTTTGAAAGGCACATTTAAGACAGCATTTCATTCTTTGCTCATCATTAAATTAAAAAAAATAACAGTTTAATCTAGTTTAATCAGATCTCTTTCTGGAAATATGTAAAGAGGCAGGGTGCTTTGTTTGGCTCCTCTTTAACTGCATAACCCAAATGCATGTTTTTGGGACTTGCCAAGGAGACCCTAATCTGCAGCCTCCCTTTATTTCAGCCTTCTTGATTGAATTTGTCGTGGTTTTTGTATCCATGGTGTTCGCAGTGTTCTCTGCCCAAGCTTTTGAAACTCAAAAAATTATTTTAGTAAGCAGAGAAAGATACAATGGTATGAATACAAACACACTGCAAAAAGATTATCTGCAAGACAGAGCTGGAATTTGATGTGGGGCTTTAATGTCTCTTTGAATACTTCATTCTTCTTGAGACTGAAAAACAGATTCTGTTAATGGGTTCTCAAGGTCGCGCTTTCTTTTGTCTGCTGTTGTGGTGTGACCTCAGACATGTGGGTGAGGAGATTGCTAAGTGTCACCCAGGATAAAAGATGGATAAATCATTCTGCCTTCTCTTTTAGTGGGTTTTCTAGCTGGATACTCGTTCCCAAATGTTTTCTTGCCCCACAATCACCGCTGGGGCTAACAAATCAATATCAGGAAAAGTGGTGAAAAGCAGGTGTCTGTGGAAGGTCCACAAGGTTTATGGTTCTGTGATTAAGGTAAAACTACTTGCATATGGTGATTTAATAGTGCTAGTCACTAAATATTTGGTCACAAGTCTTCTCATTAAAACCCTGAAGTATTTCTTTGGCACACATAACATTTCTGTGGTTTGAGCATGTTCCTCAAGGCAACAGGTTGTTTAACATTTTGCTATTTGGCAGCCATCATATTCAGTGTGGATTGATTTGATTTATTTTCAGACTGTTTCTAGGTGAATTTAAATAATAATAAAACAGTGTCCAATGTGCTTTTGGCTAATGCATCCATTATCTATATTACTCACCTGTGACTCAAAGATCAGACACATGTCAGCTGATGGAAAACAAATAAAACACTCCCTTGTTCCAGCCATACAGGAACTGCCTACTGTCTTTCTTTTAAAGAGGCACAAAGCAGAGTCTAAATACTGGCTTCATTGCAACAGGAACCCCTCAAGGCTGTTAGACAGAGCTGGGATGGGTTTGTGGGTTTAATTATGCACCGGATAATTAATTATTATCTGGAAACATACGAGGGGCATCAAAACATTTGGTTTCCTTTTGGCAGAGTGCAGACAGGTGCTCCCATAATTTTCTGCAGTAGGAGGACTTTTGAGTCCACAGCGACCCCATTCTCTCAACCTGTCTGTCCGTCTGCTCTGCTCAAATACCCTGCACATGCAAATGTTTGTGTGGAGATCTCTTTCAGCATGGATTGATGATCTGACAGATGGCATTGAGGGTTAATCGCTGTGAACTCTCAATGTTTACCTGCAGATGTGTCAGAACTGCTGGCCAGATGCCTTTTTATTTACTTCAGACTGTCATTTCTTTTTTCCCCTCATTTTTGCTCCCTTTGTGCATGTTGAACTTCTGTTCTGCACACTGGCTGTCATGATAAGGTGTTCAGAACAGGTTGGCCCGCTCTTCCTGGGGTCTTAATTTTTGCTGTTTACTTTTAGGGTGGAGTTATGTGTGTTTGATAACTGGAGTTACATAGATCTCTACTCGCTGAAATCCTGTACTTACAGACTCATAATTTCAAGTGGAATGGTATCAGTTGATCAGAGTAGAAGTGTTAAGTTCCTGTGTTTAATGGTTTTAGTGATGGCAGATATAAATGTTTTGACGTTAATTACATCTTGAGGTAAACTGGATTGTTATATTTCTCCGAGTCATTGTGTTTGACATTGTGGTGTAAAGAAATATCTCTCTCAAAAATCATAATTTTGTTATTTACTCAGTCCATGGTGTCCCTGTATTTTGCTTTTGGAGAACTTTATTGCTTTTAGCTTTACATGGCTTTCAGACGTGATTCATTTACTGACTGAAGGTGTTTGTGCAGTGCTTTGTTAAATAAACCTGGCTACAAAAGTGTGTGTGTGTGTGTGTGTAATATATTTTTTATATTTTATATATATATATATATATATATATATATATATATATATATATGTATATACATATATATATATATTTTTTTTTTTTTTTTTTTTTTTTTTTTTTTCATGTATATACATATATATATATATGTATATACAATTGTATATAAATCTTGATTGTGTAACACAGAATCCAAAGATGTTGAGAGGGGTAATATGTAGGATAATACAAAATTAATAGACTGACAGTTATGACTAAATAATAACATTTAGTTCTCCTTGTCTTGACAAACAGTGTCTCATATCTGCCTAGTAAAGTTATAATTAATAATAAAACCAATTTAATTTCATGTCTTTTAATTTGTTATACTTAATTTTGTTGTATTTTACTAATGATATATGTGCATTAATTCTATGACATTGTTCCAAGTTGATTATAATTGGGGCATGGGGGGGGGGGGGGCATTTTTGGGTTTTATCCATGCAGAACATCCTCGCAGATGATTTATAATGCCCTAGCAACTGCCCAGAACACCAAACAAACCACTTAAACCTCTTAAATAATTTACCTTTATACTGTACATGCCCTGGCAATCCCCACAGGTTATTGGACTTTTAAGCATTGATGTCTTTTATCATAATCCTGTTGGCATCATTTTATAAAAGCAATAAGCCACTCATAATAATAACTGTAAGCCTCATGGATAATGGATACATGAGTCCACTACTGTTTCTAACAACACCCTTGTGTGGCTTTATTGCTTTCATTTGTTTTCGTCTGCGGTTTGCTTTTGTTTCCTCAGTCACACTTCTCACTGTTTCACCATTTTTTGCTCTTTATCAGTTGCTTGTTGTTCTCCAGGCCTGCTTGTAAGTTTATAGAACATCCTACAGGCTGTCAGGGAAGATGTAGAATTGTGTGGATGCTTGCAGATGAGCTCTGACCTGCTGATCGCACTAGGAAGTCCCTGGTTCCCCTGTGTGTGTTCAGGCAGTGCTGAGCATGGGCACTGTGTGGGATGAAGTGTGCCAATGTTTGTGATACAAGCAGTTTATTCAGCATGACAGCCAGAGATGCATGACTGTAACTTTTCTCAGAACACCTGGGGGACAGTTCGACTCCCAGGCTCACACTGGATTTGGGTATGAGAATGACAACTATGAAGGTCACTTTGATAGGTCAGACAAGCTTGTTAACGAGGGCAAATATAGAGGGACCGACCGTGTTTCTTTATTGGTTGGTGTGTTTCCGGGTCAGGTTGGTCCAAATGTCCGAAAGCTCTGCCCAACGGCTGTGTCGCAACTCGCTGGACTGTTCCACCTAAACCGTTTACCGGTCATCATCCTCTGCTTTAATAACACTTTTGTGTCTCATAATAAACGTCTTCTAGTCATGCGTATACAAAGTCATGGCGTAAGCCTGGGGCTCCTGTTAACTTACAAGGGCATGTATAGATTTGTGTTATAAACACACCAGTTTGACTGAACAGGACTGAAATTTGTGCGGTAGTTTAATGTGAATATATTTATGGCCTAGAAGGCAGCCTGCTGACTTTTGAACATGTACCTTACGTAACCGATTACACTGGTACCAGTTTTACACTGCTATGTTGGGAAATTAATTTTAATGTCTTGTGTTTCTGCATAAACAAGTTCCTTAGTTTATTTATTTTCTTTATAATAGTCATCCTTTTTCGACAGTAAATTTTCTGCATACTGTTGCATGTTTTATTGAGGATAGCTGTTGCATGTGTGGTTTATTGGATCAGATCTGTGATCAGAAGTGTGATTTAAGATCTGTAAGAGAGGAATTTAAGCTCTGCATCACTGTCTGTTTTGAGGAGTTGATGTGATTGGTTTGAGTCCCTTGTGGACGTTGGAGACTTACACACACCAGCAGCAGCACGGCCTGTAGCCCCCATGTGATTATATTGAAAAGGTGTTAAACGTCAATGTTCCTCACTGATTTCCAGATTCCTCTGGGTGTATGTGCAATTAAGACACATTCCCAAGATAGAGGGGAATAAACTTAAACAGATATGAGTTTATCTCAGTCAGCTTTACTTCTGCAACTATGTTTAGTCCTGAATGTTGACCTCAAACCCGAGAGACAAGCACAGGTAATTACACAGAATCTGTTTTTCTCTAAGGGGTCTTGATTCAGGGAATCTGGATTGTTTATTTGACCACACCACCTTTTTTATGGAGGGTTAATTAAGTTACCTTTGATGTGGCTCAAATGACCAATCAGATAAATCGAGCCCCCATTATTGTTTTCCAATCTCGGCTTTGTCAAAAGTGTCTGGTGTTGCTTTGTCTGTTTCCATACTCAGCTTTTCACTGTGTGAATGAGTCATTTTAGTTTAGAGTTGCACTAGAGTTTGCTACTATGGTTTAAGTGACTCATTGGGTGGTAAATTTATTTCAATAATTCACCAAGTTTCACTATGGTTTACAACGTTTTATTTGAACACTTGTACACAATTCTGTTATTATGAGCCTCTGGCTCTTCAAAGGAGAGATGCTTCATTCAAAATCTCATTATTAATAAAATGAGCGTCTTGGGTTTTTTAACTGTCTCCATTTTAATATGTATTCACTAATTTTATATTGTTGAACGCTCATTATTGTCGTGTGCACTGAGAAGTGAAAAGACGCAGCAGTTACGTTCGCTGTCCTCATTTATCTGCCTCCCCCATAAATGTCAGTGTTAGATATTCCATGGGATTTGAAATTGCTTTGAGTGCTTGGAAATTTTCAGAATGGCTGTCCTGGGAAAATGGAAGTCTGCTTAATTACTGAAAATGTGTTTTTAATACTGTTAAAGAAATGAATAAACTTCCAATTATGGCTTTAATTGGTCGTTATCTCTTTAAAAGAAGAAAGACACAATAATACATGTAATTGTGGGTCATGTTCTTCTAAAAGCAGGTTTAGCATCAAATTTGTTTTGAATACTGATGAAATGAATTAATACTGTAGATGTAATTTATCTGATATAAGATGAGGTTGCAGTTTTACTGTGGGGGGCGAGTGCATTTGACTCACCGCAGAGCCATGTTAATAGATTGTGTGTATCGTCTTCATTTGACCGTAGTTCATTTAAGGCTATCCTAATGCCTTTAATTATACATTGCTGCTCTCACTACAAAGTATGGCCCCCAGACTCCGGGCTACACGCTCTTTGTGAAGTTTGAGACGTGCTCTGAATGCCATGATCAAAACCTGGACCTAATTGGACTGGTAATTAGACCCTGGCTTTCCTTTTATAATGCCCCCCCCCCACCCCCTGCTGAAGTTACCAACACTGTTCTCTCTCTGTTATAATGTCTGCTATAATGAAGTGTAAATGTATCTTATTGAAGACAGTTTGATCTTAACTGGTCCACTTACATACGTGCCCAGTGCACCCATTAAGGCCAGAAATCTGCAACCTTATTTGTGAAGTACTGCAGGGAGTTATTCTTCTCTCATTATAATGCTTTATTGGGCTGCATTTAACAGTTAACACACATGCTGCAGCTGCGGTTCATAAACTACGCTGAACGCCAACAGTGTGTTGCAGTATGACTATGAACTAGATCCCCCCCCCTCTCTCCAGTCTTTCTCAAGCTCTCTCTCTCAGCTGTAAACATCAGCTGTAAACTCTCAGCTGTAAAGACTTCAGCAGAAGTTTTTTTTTTTTTTGCTTAAATGTTATTGTTGCTGAAGTCTCTGAACTTACAGCTGATCGGGCAGTTCTTAGTGAACACACTGAGGTGTTAGCCTCAAGTACTCACTCACTGTGCTCTCTGTCACACCACAATGCAGATTAATGCAGTTTCTGGATTAAGTTAAATTCTGGATTTTGAAACAAAGTGACAGATAATGAAGAACACCATGCAGGCACTTTTTGTCTGCTCTAATTCACACCTCAGTGACGGTTAGCGACTGTGTGTATCAAACACAGGGGCGGTTGGGTGTCAGCGTCACATCAAGTGTATCCTGTTTGGATTTGAATTCAGGTGCTTTGCGGTACCTCCACTGAAGTGTGACACCAGCACATTTGTGCTTACTTTGACACAAAACCAGGGCTTTAGTAACGACAGATACTATGGTTTTATGTCCCCTTTTTTATTTGTAGCAGCAAAAACTTATTTACAGTACACACCACAGCACCAACATTTTCTCATGCTTAGACAGGCCGTGACATGCAGCAATACCTGGATGGCGCACTCCTGCTGTTGGGTTTACGACAAACTGTCTCAGGTTGATGCTTAAAGAACATGGTGAGAGAATGAGATCACTTCCAGCATGCCGCTGTCCTCCTAACACCGTTACAGACATGGCGACAGTTACAGCACAGGCAGGAATGTCTGTTTATATCCTGTAAGCTTTGTCTAAAAGGTAAAAGTCAGAAACTATTCATTAATGTGCCAGTACTCCCAGTCACCTGCCATCCTTTAGTTTCACATCCATTCTTCTCTTGCCCTGTGGTGCACAGGTGTCTCTGCTTTAGTGCTCTGTGGTTACTTACATTCCTGTGGAGCTTCACCTCTGCTCCATGCTTTGCTTCATTTTCTTGATTTTTCCCAGTTGCTGTTCCCCATCTCATTTTTTTGCTTTCTTCTTACTGTTAAGGCTTATTTATATTCTGCTTTAAAAGAACAGTTTGGTGGGGATATTCCTGCCTGACAGTCTTCTAAACCTTTTCAGTGTTTTCTACTAATTTGGGAATTAACTGGGATATTTTTGTTTTCCTTTTATTTTGCATTGACTGAGTTTATTTTATCTCTTTATTTTATCTGGAGTTTTTATGAGCTCTCAGGTGTTTGGGCTTAGGTGGTCTGTACCGTGATCAGAGGCCTGTACAATGTCAGGTTAATGCAATCTTTTAAAAACAGGTATGATTTTGTGTAGAGAAGTGAGGTGTGGGGATTTCAGCAAATATTGCAACTGGGCCTTAATGTGAAGTAGCTTGAAGCATTTAGGTAGAGACAAGGAGCCTCTGCACATTTGTGGAAAGAATTGGAAATTTTCCTTGGCTAATGGAGGTAGACTAGCTGGCAGAGCGGTAGACTCAGAGGAAGCAGGAATCAGACACCTCTGGAATCAATTAAACCCACGGGTGGGGTCCTCTCATTCTGCCTTGTCAGAATTGCCGGCTTACAGCTGCCTCGTTGAATGCCTGCAGGGGACAGTACACAAGGGAAACTCCCTTGGAAATAAATGGCACCAAATTAAGCTTTTAAAGTCATTGATTGCAAACTGTGTTTTTCATGTCTTTGCTCCCAAAGAGGTTGTTGTTATGTGTTTTTTTTTTTTTAAATACTTAATGCTTACTGTAGTTTTTTAGAGTAATTATTTTCTTTTATGTTTGTATCTTCCCTGCTTCATACATGCACACTGTTAAATAAGGGCTTCTCGGGTCCTAAAATCCATACCCAACCCGAATTACTTCTTACCCGAACCTGACATGTATTAATACATTTTTTTAAAAGGAAAAACCAGACCCGAGACATACCTGATGAAATTAGACCCGAGTCCGACCTGACCCGATGGCATTTTTTTCGAACTCGACTGGACCCAAATGAAGGAAAGTAACTGTCGGTCGTGTCAAAAGTTTACATCACGCTCCCTATGCACTACGCCAATACGGCATATGACGTATTTTGTATTGTTGTCTATCACAAGAAGACATTGGTTTGCAGGGTTGGTGCAAAAAGCCTTCACCATCAAGGTGGCCTGTTTATTGTAAATAAACACTTTGTTAAAGGGATCGGGTCTGATCGGGAAATGACACATTTATTTTAAATTACCCAAGGCAACTAATACCGAACCTGACCTGTGTCCGGGGCACTTAACGAAGTTTTGGACCTGAAACTACTTGGGTCTCGAGTCGGACCTCAGGTTTTCGGATCCACTTGGACCCATGAAGACCTCTATTTGTTACTTCCCATCAGCTACTGCTGCACAATCCCTCCTTCCTGAAATCTGTTGCTGTGGAAGGTGGCCATTAAATTATCTGGGTAATATGTCCTCTTACTCATGCGAGAGTGCAGAATTGACTTGGGCTGACCTCTGACCCTCATTTGCTTCTTCAGTAATTCACTGTGTTACAGGCATCCTGTCAAGACCTGCACTGTTGATTCCAGGAAAACATGCACTGCAGCTTATACACATACTGATATGGGACTGCATTACAATTAGTTACAATTAGTTACTTCTGTCCTCTGATCTGTAGAATTGCTATAGAAATTAATTTTGTGTTCAAGATCATAGCAGATTTACTCTGTCTGGATTCATTGATATTTCTGCATTTCTTGTCGAAACCTTTCAACAATTATTTGGCCTAAAATTTGTTATTACTAAAGGGAAACTTCACTGCTGCCAAAATAGGCCAATAAAAGTTACTGTCTTTACTGTGCGCTGATATTGTTGGGTTGCGCAACATTAGCATTAAAATATTTAATGAAAGAAATCATCAGAGTCAAATGTACTGAAAGCAGGGATATGCTACAGATGTGCAAACCAAAAGCAGAGAAAATGTTTTCATCCAGTGCAATAAACATGCTTCGCTCCTAACAAGTGTTGCTTCCTGCATTCATCCTTATTAAAATTATCTCGCCCTTTCCCCCTCTCTCTCGTCACTTTTCTACTTATTTTTTATGTAATGAACCTTGCCTTGAACCTTATTTTAATTGCCTGCTCTCCACATTTGTTGGGGAAAAATACAGTTTCTTCATTGCATAAATTAATTTTCAGGGAGAGCGACTGAATAGCAATTTAATTAGGCAGCTGGCATTGTGCAGCCTGCCCAGCATTTTTTTTCTGAAAAGAATGCTGTTTAGAATAAATAATGCCACAAAACGAAAGGCTTTTAAAGCGCATCAATACAGGCGCTTGCTACGATAAGCCATGCCACATTATGCTAAAATAGCAGCCAGGGAAATTAAGTTGGAAAATAGCTCTTATTTTTTTGTCCCTAATGAGCCCTTGGTAGACTCTGGGCCTGTGTGGCTGTGGTGGTCTCGTTGGCTTTTGGTTTTTGCTTGTTTATTAATTTATTTTGTCAAGCTGTTTTGTGCCTTATCTCTTTTACTTTCGTTTGTTCTGAATAGTCTTTGTTAGTGCCCAGGAGCTTGAGATATTGTGTGCCCCTGCAAGCAACCTTATTTTTGCCACCACATCACACAATGCTGGCTTGATGAGTTGTTTTTCTCTGTTAAGTCTGCAAAAAGTCAAACCTCCTTTGCTTTTACCAAAAACTGCTGCAAGCAAAAATCTGCCTGATAAACGTGTTGTATGTGTCAGGTGATCTGCGACTGGGTCTGATTCCCACACTTAATGTAAACCGTTTTTCTTTCCCATCAGGCATTGGGTGGATCATCCTTTAACTGACTCTGTAAATTATATAAACAGTAATCCTTGTGTCCTGATAAATCCTTCCACCTTCTGTAATATACCCTGTGTTGATGAGGTACATAAAGGAATACTGTAAAAATGTATTGTTTGATTATATTGTTGATTATAGTCAAACATCTGGTTTCTGAAGTCTGAATGTGAATTCTTTGGATGTACATGGTTTGTTAATTGTTGCAGCTGATATTGTTGGGTTGCGCAACATTAGCATTAAAATATTTAATGAAAGAAATCATCAGAGTCAAATGTACTGAAAGCAGGGATGAACCTTGCCTTGAACCTTGCCTTGCCTTGAACATAATATATACATATATGTATATATGTATATATGTATATATACGTGTGTTTATGTGTGTATATATATGTATGTATATATATGCACATTCCTTTTATTATGGATGATGCATCAGTGTTCACCATTTTACTATTGAATTGAATATATAATGTTACACTGAAAATAATGCAATTGCAATGTTGTAATCTTGTGATAATCTTTGTCATCAAAAAAAGAAACCTCTAAAATTTTGTGCTACCATTGTAACTTTTTTTTTCTTTCGGCTAGGCCTCTCATTTTTCAGCCTCTTTCTTCCACCCACCTGTCACAAACAGACCTCTTTTCATAATCCAGTCAGTTCCAAATGGGTACAGTCAAGCCCTGTCTCGCTTTTTTCTTAAATATTCAGTACATAGGTACATGTGCCAGCCAGAAGATGAGGCTCCCCAGCTGAGTCTCTAGGTTTCTTACTAGCAAGTTCACTTGCCTTTGACTTACTGGAGGTTGCAAGTCACTATTTACTGTAAATCTTCTTAGAAATGTCTTGTGTTGTGAAAGCGCTATTCATCAAAAATTGAATTAAAATTATGGTATAGTAACCTCCTCCCCCCCACCCCCAACAGTACAAAAAAAAATAAAACAGTACATAAAAAGCACTAACACTGATTTGTGATCAGTTTTTACCTAAAACAATCATGGTGACATCATTTTAGAGGAGATCTTGGATAATTCTGCATATGTGTTTTCCTAGAAACAGTTTTTGTATTCTATATCCCTATGAGTATGATTACCCACATTGAATGAATCATAGATCACTTTTCTCCCAGTGAAAGAGTGTTCAGGCAGCAAGTGTTCTCGGTCTCTTCTCAGTCAGTGCACACAGAACTGCTCCTGTACAGTTCAGATCATCAATCACAGGCTCTGACGTCTGGTCTCCACTTTCTCTGTGGACGCTAGGGCTGCTGCCAGGGGTGTTGACCCTAATCTCAGTTAGCTTATGTAATCGGAGTACAAGCCTTGTCTGTAATGCACATATACCCATACCTCAGTCCTACACCCAACTGTGTCCGCTTCAGCAACTTTGGTGTGACTGCAACAAATGAGAAATGCAACCTGGCTGTCATACGGCTCTGGGATGCAGTGATGTATGTGTGACTGAGCTCAGTGCAACATTCTCATGCTCTGACAGTAGATTTGCAGAAAGGTTCCTGGTGCAGCGGATTTTCGCTTGGATTGGAGACCAACAGCTATGGCATAATTCTTGCTCACAGTTCTTCTTTTGTTTTTCTCATTGCATCCTTTGTAATTTATTGTCAAAAGGCTAATTTAATACTTATGTATGGTATAATGTATGCAGTCATATATGTAAGGGATAATGTGCAGTCAACCAGACATTGTTACATAGAAAAACAACCCTGACTGGGTGATCAGGAGCCCAATGCTAAGCGGTCTTGTATTTTCCTAAGGGTTTGTTGTGCGATAATGAGTGGGTAACTGCACATTATTTTGTTTATTACATGGCTACTTGCCAAAATAAGTAAAAATAAAAAAAGGGAAATATAGATTTAAATTTAATGTGTTAAAATGTGAGGGGAAATGAGATTTACACTCGTAGTTTCTATTATGATTTTTTGTTTAATTGAACTAGTAGTAAGTTCACAGTGTGTAAGACCAAAATTGGATCAGTTTTAATCTGAATTTATGGCTGTTTATAAGTCTGTTCATACCGATATAAACATTTACACATGGCCAATTTGTGGATTTTTTATGAAAGGGTAAACACGCCTTATGTGTAGAAAAAAATGCAGTTATTGTTTGTAGTTATGTTGGTTTGGCAAGAGCTCATGGTATATGTGGAAGCAAGACTACAAATACTGTTGCTGTTTTTATTATTGATAGTATTATTGATAGGTATTGAATAGGAAAACCTTATGAAACCAGAAACCATGCCTAAAAGTTTGATATTGTTGTATTTGTGTGCAAACCTGCTCAAAAGTCTAAATAATCATTTAATTTTTTTTATTGGTAATTTTCCCAGCTTCTCCAGTGTTGGCCATTAAAATGTTTATAATGAGTCCCAGTTTGCATTGATTGGTTTGCTTTATTTTTATAAAGCATATTTGATAAGCTAGGCTGGAGTCTTTATAATGCAGGACTTGTGTTCGCTGGTGGAAAAGTGTTTGCTTTGTCCAACAAAGCGTTAGTTTTTCTGAGCAGCTGCTTTTTGATATATGTATATGAACTTGAGTATGAATCATAAACATCCCCAGAGTTTGTTGCAACCTTGTAAAAAACTCAGAACCGCTGTGTGTGAGGTCCTATGGCATTCTCACGTCTGCGTACACTCTTTAAACCCCAGCGATCACAATTCAGCTGATGGGGCAGGTGAAATCATTGCATTCCCTATTGAGTGCAGATACTGGACCATAAGCCCCAGCCCCTGTGCCTTACTGATAGCTAACATCACAAGGTCAAATGTCATATCAGAGTAGATCTCTCTAACCCAATCAGCAGCTAAACTGTGCCCAGGCTAGCACATAACATTCCTTCCGGACAGCCAGCTCGAGACTGCCAGGTGTCTCTGGCTCCCAGAATAATGAAGAGCTGTTTGCGCTGCCAGTAATGTGCATGAGACTGCAGCAGGGCAGGGTTGTGGGCACCGGCCCCCATCTACACACTCCCAGCCTAATGCTAATGCTGTTTACTGAGGCTTAAGAAATGTGGCTAACTCTTTAGACTGATAACCCTCATGCTGCTTGCAGAGATTTCAGTAGTGCTAGCTAAATCCCAGTTTGCTTTTTGCCTGTCTTATATACAAGGCCAAATTCGAATTAGTGCATCTGTAATCAAATGTATGCTGTCAAAAAGTGTGTCATAGGTGTCCAATGGTTTTATCATTTCCAGTGTTTTATTTATCCCCACAACCCCCACACTATGCAGTTAATGACCGTTCTCTGTTGCGTTATCAACGATGAACAGGTGGCGTGGCAGTGTAGTGTGTCCCAATATTTTCTCATTGGTTTACTCCATACTCAAATATACATACTTCACCTCTGCCAGCACTGACAGTGCAAACAGTTAGTTACTGACAATTTTGTGTATTGGGATTCTGAGCTAATTTCAGAGCTGCATTCCACATATTTTGGACAATTTATCTGTGGTTTATTGTGTTTTAAATGGCAGTTAAGTTTTAACTAGGCTAGTGTGCCTAAAGTGATTGCATCTAATAGTTAGTCGTTTGAATGTTCTTGACTCTCAAACAGGAAATATTACATCCTGATTCACAATAATCTGGCTGCTACAGTAATTGAGTCTTATTATTTCTTCCCATCAGCCTTATTGTTCAAAGGAAATTTGGACCCCTGATGTTGCAGAATGTAGCCTCAGAATGCATTGTGATTGGTAATGGAGGTGCTGCAGTCGTAGTGCTGCTCCTTCAGGGCTAGAGATGTCATTAGACACCTGTTCTGCTGGATGTGCAAACAGCAGCACATCAGCAGCGCTCATTCAGGCGCATCAAAACAGCCAAGCATGACCCATGTGTTTGTGCTGCTGAAGGTCAAGATTTGGTAAGGATAAAAGTTTTAATCTTTGGTAAGGATAAAAGTTGTAATCTGTGAACCTCTTGTTTGAAAAGCGAGGCTGTACCAAATTACGTGATGCATGATTGATTTTTCTTTTTTTTTTCCTGCATTCATGACTGGGCTGGCACACTTTGGGTTTATATGCCTGATAAGACTACAATAAGGTTGTAAATGTTAATGTTAGTAAATGCATTAGTTAACAAACTAACAATGAGTAATATAGTGTTTCAACATTTACTAATCTTTGTTAAGGGGGGTGCAGTTTGTCTAACGGCAGGTGTTCCAATTCTGCAGAAATCCTGTAATTTTCTGTGAACTGAATTTTGTGTGGCCCTAATTATGAACCCCCCAATTGAATCTGAACCATCAGCTCAACCATCAGCAACAGTCTTAATGACAAAACTTGGAAACGGGTAGATAATTCAAAAGGCTTTATGCTCCTCCTTACATGTAAAATAAAAATACTGCTAAAAAAATTTAATTAAAATAGAACTGTTTAAAAAGAAGTTTAAGATGTGCTTGTCTAAATAGGGCTTAACTACTGTTTGGCAGTTCCGTCTATAACAATGAAGTTTGCCTCAGTACATATTTGTAGTGACTCACCATATAAAGCACTCATTGGGTTTTTTTAAATATGAGGAGCTGCTTTTCAAAGCCAGTGACATTGCTGGTTGTCAGCGAGTGACATTGCTTTTATAAGGATTAAGCCTTTCATAGGTTTTGTAGGGAAATTTATGCAGTCATGCATGACTGCTCTTCAGTTGAGATGATAAAATTTGACACTTTTTTTATTGTACGTATGGCAGCTTTAACCTTCAACAAATGTTGTTCCAAGCCTTTTTTGTATACTTAATTTATATCAGGGTTGTCAACCCTCCTAAAAAGAGAAGAACAAGGTCATGTCTTTAGGCTTTAGGCCAAACCTTTTACATATATTTTCATGGCACCATAGAAAATGAGAAAATGTGAAAGATGCACAGTGGCACTGGAACCTTTTTAGTTTTACAAAGTCAAAGCCACTTCTTTTGATGTTTCTTTTTGCATTTGACTTTAAATGCAGTGCAAATAAAAGCTGGTCGCTCCTGAACTTATACGGACTGAATCAAGACATTTGACCTGAAGTAATATGGAAATAGGGAACACATTTTCTTGAAGCTTAGATATTTATGGATTTTGTTGGCAGAGTCAAGGATATTGGGTTACTAGACATTTTGGTATGCATCATTACTCTGATATCATGTTGTATTGTATTCCAGCTGACCGCAGAGGCTCTGATGGTGTAAGCTTTCCTGACGCTGTAATGTGGGAGGCCTGAAGGCAAAGCGAGCTTAGGAGATCAGGATATGCAGCCTGCTGTAACATCATGTTGAATATCTTCCAACATTATCTGCAGGTTTCTGGTACAGAAACATGCTGTTCATTCTGGTGAATTATACAGAATCAAGTTAGCTGCTGTATTATTTACTCCCATTTACTTTTCCTAGTCTGGCAATCCAGTTGAGCATTGTTGCATTTCACTCTGAAACGAAAAGCTTTCTGAAAATTGATGGTGTTTGAAAGGCAAAGGAATATGCAACCTTGATCAGTTGTTCCAGGTAAACCGTGCCAATTCAGCTGATGTTCATCTCTCATACATTGAAACAGCATTGTAAATCTCCCTGACTAAAGGATTTGGTGAGTGAAGAATACAATAAACTGGTAAGTAATGGAAGTCAGCAGCAGAGATTTCATTTCTGCTTGGAGAGAGCCACACTGTTCCCACAGGCCGTGTCGAAAAGACAATGAGTGGTATCTGCCTAGGATGCTGCAGACAGAAACCATTAGTACATGAGGGAAATAGCTCTTCAAACATGGGGAGCAAAGCTATCTGATCCTAGCTGCTGTGAAGCAATCCGCCAGGTAAAAAAAGTGCAAACTTTTCTCCTTCAGTAGTTTTTTTTTTTCTATTTTGATCTGGTCAGAAATATGATCCTTTCTGATGTGTGCAGATTTACTTCTGAAGCTCCAGCCATCTCACCCACACAGGTCTTCAAATGCTTCGTCTTTCCTTCAGACCCAGAGATGAAGATGTGCCATCTAATCCCATCTCCTCTTGTCATGGAAGCTGTTCTTGTTGCAGCTTATTGTGGCATTGGAGCCATGAAGGCTCAAAGCCTGAGATTTGTCATGCTCCTGAGGCAGCTGTGCCTGTCCGGTTGATGTTTCACAGGGCCTGGTGCTCAGGGATCCTTATTAAGGTGGTTGCTTGTAGACTAAAAGCTGCCATTTGTGAGAGGAGTTAGGTTTTAACAAGCATCTGGATTATTGGGCGTCTCTGGTATCTTTGCAGCCTTTTCTGTTGTAGAAACTTCAATCAAGGCCAATATGTCCAGAAACCAGATCATTGCCTGAAGTTTGATTTACACTTCAGAGGAAATCAAAGTCTGTTCTGTTCATTGATCTGAATTACGTGGCCTCATGGGACAATGAGTAGCAACTCCTCAAAAACTGGTTTCTTCCTCTTAAAAAAATCAAAGAATGTTTGTTTAATCAGGCCACCAATGACAAAGTGTTTATCATTACTGCATAGCTACAAGGTTCACGACAAACATAAATGGTCATCGATTGCAGAATTTGCAGTTGAATTTCACTGCATATATAAGTCTAGTATTATCAGTGTGGTTTCATTTATCCATCCCAAGATCATACTGATTGGCACCCAATACAGTCTGAAAACAGTAAATGAAGAAACATATGTCTTTCCAACCTCCATACAGTAGGTAACCCATTTCTATTAGACCTTGCTTGCTTTTTTCCAGTACAGGAAAAACATTCTTTAAAATAGCAACTGTTACGTCCCGTAGTGAGTATTGTGTGTTTAGCCTGAAGAACAACTTCAAGTTGATAAGAATCTATATATTGTAAATGTCTGTGGCCTCCATAGCTTGCCTGCTGTGTTTTTTTTTTCCTCCCCCACAGCAGGAACATAATTTTCTGTTTATACATAATACAGGAACCCGGAGATTCACACCCTCACCACAAGCATCCTGCTGTTGACAGTGCATTGTGAAGATCTGGTTGATAAAATTGTGCGCCGTGCAAAGCGCAACATGCATTTATAGCGGCATGTCATACCTTTATGATAAAACTGCACGTCAGTGCTAAATTTAGTCGGTATTGCACTGCAGCATTGTTCATATAAAAAAAAAAAAAAAATTTAACATCCATTTGCACTTTTATTCCAGAAATGTAATACGTTCCTATGTGAAATCCAATGTAAACAATGGAAAATATATCAATATGACAGAATCACCCGTCATTGTTGTTTTCCAAAAGAGTATGTACACAGTATTGTGGTAACACTGCAAGAAATCTTATCTGTTAGTCTAATGTGTAAAATGAGCCCATGCACACATGACTCATATTTTACAAGCAGGAGATAAGTTCAGATTTACATGTGTACACACAATATGTGCATTTACATATTATATATATATATATATATATATATATATATATATATAATATGTATATAATATGATTTACATGTGTACACACAATATGTGCATTTACATATTTTTTTTTTTTTTAAAAAAAAAAAAAAAAAAAAAAAAAAAAAAATTTCTCCATACACTGCATATATATATATATATATGCAGTGTATGGAGAGTTAATGGAGGGTGGGGGTGGATTGAGATTATGTCAGTTTACATATTAAGTAATCGGACATCTTAAGGAAAGAAGCTGTCCCTTAGTCGGCTTGTGCGGGACCGGATGAAGCAGTACCGTCTGCCTGAAGGCAGTAGGGAGAGCAGACCGTGACTTGGGTGGCTAGAGTCACTGATGAGCCTCTGGGCCTTTCTCAGACACCGCCTGTTGTAAATATCTTGTAGGGAGGGAAGCTCACCTCCTGTAATGTGGCAGGCAGTTTACACCACCCTCTGCAGGGCCTCTGTGGTTGAGGCCAGTGGTGTTACTGTACTAGGCCATGATGCAACCAGTCAGAATGCTCTCCATAGTGCAGGTGTAGAATGATCTAAGGATGGGGAGGGGAGGAGATGTTATTGCACATTCTGACCACCTGACGCCTGCCTGATAGGAAGTCCAGGATCCAGCTGCACAGGGAGCTGTTCAGACCCAGAGCCCATAGTTTCACATCAAGCTTAGGTATGGTTTTGAATGCTGAGCTGTAGTCCACGAACAGCATTCTCACAGAGGTGTTCTTTTTTTCCAGGTGGGAGAGAGCAGTGTGTAGGGTAAGTGCAATGGCATCATCTGTAGAGCGGTTGTCACAGTAGGCAAACTGTAGTGGGTCCAGTGAGGCAGGTAGTACAGAGCAGATGTAGTCTCCAATTAGTCTCGCAAAACACTTGCTGATGAAGGGCGTCAGAGCAACAGCAATGCCAGTCATTCAAGCATGTGATCTTTGATTCTTTTGGTTTAGGCACAATGGTGGATGTTTTTAAGCATGAGGGAACCACGGATAGAGAGGGAGAAGTTAAAAAACCCTTGCTAACTGGGCCGCGCATGCTTTGAGTACGCAGCCCGGAATACCGTCAGGACCTGCAGCCTTGCGAATATTCAAGGAAGGACTAGGTGACATCCGCTACAGAGACAGAGAGCGCACTTGCATCTGTATCAGCGGTCGCAGGAGCTCTCTCTATGAGGGTGGGGTTTTTTGTCTTGAAACAAGCGTAAAAATAATTTAGCTCAATCCGGGAGAGAGGCAGCTGTGTTCATAGCGGGGTGTTTATTTCTCTTTAAGTCTGTAATGTTGTTGATTCCCTGCTGTACTGGTGTTTGGCAGATGATTTGATGATTGATGATTTTTCACAGGGCATAGCTGGTGCGTTTATACGTGTCTCCAGAATTAAACAGAACAGAATTAAGCAGAATTAAAAACCGTGTTTATCCATGGTTTATTGTTGGGGTAGATCTGGATAGTTTTGGTTGGCACAACGCCATCTATGCACTTCTTAATGAAACACCGAAACGGAATTCGAGTAGACCTCAATGTTGCCATTGGAGGCAGACCGGAACATCTCCCAGTCCACGTGATCAAAGCAGTCTTGTAGCATAGAATCCGATTGGTCCGACCAGCACTGGATCGTCCTAAAGGTGGGTGCTTCCTGTTTCAGCTTCTGTCTGTAAGCGGGCAGCAGCAGCACGGAAGAGTGGTTCGATTTGCCGAAGGGTGGGCGGGGGAGGGGCTGGTAGCCAGTTAAAGTCACCGGTTATAATGAACGCATTATACTGCTTGCTTATACTGCCAAACAGTTCTTTGAGTGCCTGGTCTGATTCTATACGTCTTGTGTATTCTTGGTCCTTAATGTTTTAAAGCAAATGCACTGTTTTGGGAGTCAGGCACTTTGTAGTGTCTGAAACAATGGCATAGAATATTTA
Source organism: Chromobotia macracanthus (assembly GCA_036877525.1). Lineage (NCBI taxonomy): Eukaryota > Metazoa > Chordata > Actinopteri > Cypriniformes > Botiidae > Chromobotia > Chromobotia macracanthus. The sequence goes on along the minus strand of JAZGTH010000027.1, from coordinate 4,988,540 downwards.
GTGCACTTAATAAAATGTGCTCAACCCATTCACATTTAACAACTAGGCTAGAGAAGACTCATAATGCCCTTTGAGACTTTTATATTCAATGAATTCTAGGGGCTTGGCTGAAGATGGCAGAAGCTTTCAGTCTAAGTGTTATCTTAAAGATGTAGCGTTCTCTGCAGTGTTGGGAAAGTGTTCATTTTCCTCAGCGTCTGTTATTAGTGGGGTTCCTCAGGGTTAAATATTGGGCCCACTTCTTTTAAATTTTTTTATACACTCCCTTAGGGAGTATTAGTGTGATGCGTAATATTTCATTTAATTTGAATGCAGATGAAACACAGCTTTATTTGCTTTGAAAACTGATTACTATTTAGGCTCTTCTGGACTGTCTTGTTGACATTAAAAGGTGGTTGGCTATCTTCTTAATGAGGACAAAACTGAAATATTTTTTGATCCTTTAAAATTTAGAGCTAGCCCTACCAGTGAGCTTGGTAAAAAATTTTTCCCATCACCTTCTTTCCAAGTAAGAAATCTGGGCATCATTCTGGACTTCTGAATAAAAATCAGTTGTTAAGAATAGCTTTTGTCAGTTACATATTATTTCGAAACTGAAATCATTTTGTCTTTCATGATTTGGAGAAAGCAACTCATGCCTTTTTCCTTTGCGATGAGGCTATTGCGACACATGCCTTTGATCTCTGCAAAGAAACAATCATATTGCCTTGATTTTAGCATCTCTCCGTTGGCTGTCGATTGAATTTAGAAAAAACTCCAGTCTTTTTTTAGGCTTTTAATGACCAGACCTGATTGCACCCTGATTGCACCCTTCTAATAGATCCTTAAAATCCTCTGATCTCTCTTTTGTATGTTCCCCGATCCAGACTAAAATCAATGTTTGATGGGGCTTTCTCAATTGCTACCCCCGCCTTTAGAACCAGCTGCCATTGGACATCAGCCTTGCACCCTCATTCTTGGTTTTTAAATCTAAGCTAAAATCTTGCATTTTGAGTTTTATTTTGTTATTATTTTGTTATTCACTTTACTGTGTAATTTTTTCAGCCTTTGTGTGCTCAGCCCTTTGGGGCAGTCGTGGCGTTCTGTAAACCAAAGGTCGCAGGTTCGGTTTCTACATCTGGCAGGAAACGAATGAGGTGCCCTTGAGCAAGGCACCTTTTCCCCAGTTGCTCCCTGGGCACTACATTGATAGCTGCCCACTGCTCCGGGTGTGTGTGTGTTGCTCCTTGTAATGCGTGTTCAACTACTCACTGGATGGATTAAATGCAGAGGTCACATTTTAAGTATGGGTTACCATACATTGACAAATATGCCACTTTCACTTTACTTTGACTTACAAAGTGATACAGACACCTTTGCTGTATTTAAACGCTACATAGCTAATTTTTACTTACTATGTTTTATGTGAGCAGGCATGAATGACAATTTTGTACTTTTGTGTCCAAAATTGCATGCAACAAAATTATTTATGGGACAGCTCAACTACAGCCAGCATTTAAATCAGTGTCCGAATTTGTTTGCTCATTTTTGCTTATTAATCTATCCTCTCAAAGCAGGGTAATGTGTACTATGTCTGCTGTATTTTCTATATTATTCTGTGAAAAGAAATTGATGCTGTGCAGTGGTATCCACGCAGAGACACAGCAGAAATAAACTGATAAAGAGAGAGAGCACAAAAACATGTTCTAACCAGATGTGGTCATCTCATATGCAAAGTAACCAGGATTAATACTCTGGGCTCTTGAGCTTTGTGTGGCACCTTTAAAGGTTGATGTTAATGACCAATTGCTCTTCTGCAATTAAAACTCTAAGCAGTACATAGAAGGCATACAATAGAACCCTGCTGTTCATCTTCACTCCCCCAGCAGGCACAAATGGAGTGAATGTTCTTGGCTAATGCAGGGTTAAGTTGGTCAAAGATAGTTCACTTCCCAGCCACCAGTTCTTACTGTTTGCTGCCCTCCTGTCATGTTAAATTAGGTCAGGATAGAGGTTTGTTTCTATGTTTGAAATGCATGTTAAGTAGCTGAATAATATTTCAAGTCACCATGGGATTGAAAATTGGCAGCATTTACCTTTAATGCATGTTTCTGGTCTTATTGTAAACAGTGTGTGATTTTTTTATTATTGATTATTGTGATTTCAGACTGATATGTATGTAATGGGTAAAACACTTTCACACTAGCTGTATTTTATTCAGTCACATTGTGTATAAAATCAAGTTCCAGTCTATGTTTTTCCTCCTGTTTCAACCAGAAATGCATTATTACTGGAATAAAATTTATCTTATACAGGGATTCACAATTTACTTTTCAAGACATGACTATTTTTTCTATTTTGTAGGTACAGTACATGTGTGTTTAGTGATGTAATTGACAAATCCTAGACATTTGTGTTCAGTTACACATTTGGAGGTCTTTTCCGTTATACATGGCCAGTATTCTCAATTAAAGACTCTAAAATATCTCAGCAGTAGATGAAATGGTGTCAAGCAGCACACATTTAAGATAAAAAGCAAAAGAAAAAACCCATTTGTGTTTTCAGCACTGTGCTTAGTCAGCTCTAACTGGTGTAAGTCATGTTCAGCTTTGACATCAATGCACACTCTCCTCCACCTAATTATTTTTAGTTTTGCTTCATTTCTGAGACTTTTGCCTTAAGCATTTGTCTATCTTCAGTGATGAGAAAGAGAAATAGTCACTCTCTTGCTCTCTCTCTTTTTCTTGTCATACTCATGGCAGTCCTCTGAGGTATATCATCACTGTCACTTCCCATGAGCTCATTGCTGCACACTGTCTCTACTGTGTATGATTCATCTGAGAGACACTTTTTTCAGGAGTGCTGTCTACAGCTTGATGGATGTACAGTATAGTTTGCTGTCCTAAATGAACTCTGTGTAGACATCGCTCTGTTATGATTGTCTGTACTGTAAGAGATGTTGATTTCGGGGCTGATATAAAGTTTCTTTTTGACTGCACTAACCCATTTCTGCATTTGTTTTGAGGATGCAGTTCATATGTAGTTCAAGACTACCCTCAAAGGGGGAACACTGCTTCATGTAAAAACAGACACAGAATAGAACAAATGATTGTTAGAAAATAGCAATGTGAGTCTTTGTTGAAAGGCACTTTAAGGGTGGATGGATGGATTGGAATGTGCAACACTTGATTATACATGTCGAATTTCAGCCAGTTATTTGGCCTGGCAAAAATATATTGCTATATAGATTTCTTAACATACTACAGTCATGATTAACACTTATGTGGTCTCTTCATGCTAATGTCCCATTTTTAATGTTTTTCTCTTTCTCTCAGGAAGGCACAAGAGCAGAATAAGAAGGTGGTTGTAGCAGGATGTGTGCCACAGGCTCAGCCCAGGATGGACTACCTTAAAGGCCTAAGCATCATCGGGGTAGGAAAACAATCTTGTTCTTCTTACTATATGCAAGTACTTACTTTTCACTCACACTGACATGTAATTGTAGCCCTTAAGTAACGAATTTCAATCCATTTCTAATACAACACTACCATAAGACCTCAGAAGATAACATGGGATATAGCATGTATAGATTGAGGGAGGCTATATGGGCACCTTGATGGTGTTTTTGGTGTAATTATGAACTTATTGTAGGGAAACAGATGAGCATACAATATAATAAAAATGTATGTGAGAAAAAAATGGCATGTTTTTGGTGTGAAAATAAGTGTTGACTGAAATAATAACAGAATTTTAAGTTCTGAGTGAACCGTTCCTTTAAATTGTAAAAAAGAAACATGCTAAAGCATTTGGTGAGCCTTGACATGAAAATTGGTTTTGCTTGTGTTTTTGCATTTTTGCTTGATTGATAAATAGCTTTTTCAGCATCTATTTGCATTAGTAGACCAGCAGTGAGTCAAAGTTAGGTAATAAGTGAATGTATGGGCGATGATTGTTTGGTCTCGGTTACACCCCTTTTTACCGTTAGAAAAATCACCTTATGCAAATTGACTAGCAGTTTTGCATATTCTGCCTAGGCCGTTGAATCTCGGAGGATATAACCAGGATGTATGTGTGGAAAACTAATCAGTACATTATATAATCTAGAGAATAGAGTTCCTGAGTTTTGGCCGTTAACTCGCCAGCTGTTAGCACTAAGCCTCAGGCTTACACGAACAGGCGTGTTTATTGAATTTAATTACATTTTTTATGGTGTAGTGTTTAACATAGCATGTGGGATTACTATGAGACTCATGTTTATTAAGGAGACAAGTTCAATAATAAATGGGATGAGCCAAACTGGTCATGTTTTAATAACTGCCAATTTTAATAAAAATGGATAAACAAACTTTCATTATTTATTGATTTAAAGACAGAGGATTTAATTCAAAATTCATTTTGATTCTGATTCAAATTCAGTTGTCTTCCTAGAATGAGTTTTATGATATTTGTGGTGATATTTGTTGATTTATAATTTGTCAGCCACCTTACTATGTGTAACTTTGGGCACTAGCAAACCAGTCAGTAAAGAATAAGTATGAGCTCTGCAGACGTGTCCATTTCTCTTCTGTTAGACGCAAACATGAGGGCAGTAATGCACTTTAAGCTACATCGGTCTCATTGTTCACCAGCCTAGTGGCTGGAATGATAAGACTCAGATTGCTGTCTCACAGAGACTGTGCTACAATTGCCATCGCCTGCATGATGCTTCTGCGATCTGTTTATATCCCTATATGCTGAACGGAGCTTCAGTCACACTTAACTCACTTATCTTTAACTTAAAGATAAAACGATTTTTAAATGTATCTACCAAAAAATGAACCAAAGTGTGTGTTCTCTCTCTTCTTTTTGTTGTATCATCTTGTGGGGGAAAGCACAAGCCCCTCAAAACATCACCCCTTCCTCAACCCTCCAACACACACTTCCAGAAGTATTGCTGTGGCACGTTAATGTGCTTTTGAGTTATTAATTTTAAAATGAGTTAAAATGTCAGAGGGCTGGTGGAGTGCTATAGCTTGTGGCTTGTTGGGGTGCCTTACAGAAGCTTCAGCCACAGCAGGCACCCCATGCCTGTATTTTCCACTGCAGTTGAAAAGAAGATATACACAGGGGAAAAGTAGACTCTTTCTGAAAGGCTGTATTGATTGGGATAGAGGAATGATAGAGACCGCTCAGTCTGTTCATCTCCTGGCTCAGTGGGGTGGCCAAAGGAGAACAGGAGGGTCCAAATGGCAAGAGGCACCATGCTGGCACCTTCTCTGCTGACACAGAACTGGTCCTGGTAGCACTTTACTATCATGGGCAAAGGCACATGGACCCCTGCTCTGCTTTTCTCAGGCAAAAGTCCCACTGCATTCAGAAGCTATGAGAATTGCAAACTTTACATTTAAAATGCACCAAGATGTTGCCTGCAAACCACAACCCACCAATGACATTTTCAGGGTGTATACAGATTAAAGCAGCCAAAATTGTCTGGAGGTCTCGAAAGCATTTGATAAAGTTGCTTCAGCACATCTTTGTTTGGTCTAGACAACAGCCTTCCACATTGAAAGCCATATGTCCCCTTTTTGCTTTCAAGTAGTTTTCTTTAGAAACAATAGCTGTGGGGAAACACAAATAACATTTTGAAGTAGTTTAAAGCACAAGAGTGCAGCTGAGGTAGCCGTTGGCCAGGGGACATGTCAGTAATGCTAAACAGCTCGACCTCCTGCTGTTCTGAAAACATCTCCCCTAGCACATGAAAGAACCCACTCAATAAAATTACCTTTTTTTTCTCTCTTTGACACGATCCTTGAGACCTGGCTCTTTTCAGAACCAAACCCAGAGCCTGACCTTCTCTGAGGCCACACAGCGGTGCTCTGGGATCTAAAGTGCGTTCGCCCAGTGGAACTTGGACAGACAAGCTCAGCAGCCCGCTGCCCAGAGTGGGGCTGAGATTTTACTCCCATTAGGGCAAAATTGATTTCTGTTTCGGTGTTTTTCATGCATGTAACTGCAGCCAGTGGAGGCCCCGGGGTCTGCATGCCGCCTCTCAGCCCATGGTACAAGTAAATTAATAGGTCCAGCGGCTGGAGAACGGTGTGTAGCGGGCCACCGGCCAGCTGTTTAACCACAGGGTGCTGGACACAAAGGATACAAATTCCCTTTAATAGATCAACTTCTTCAATCTTGTGGTCTCCATGCAGAAATGACTTGAGCAGAGTGAGGGTGGAGTAGAAAAGCCCTGAAAGATTGTTTTCTTTACAATTTTAAATGTACTTTCTTTCCAGAGGATCATTGTAGGTGAGACTTGGTTTTGTCATTCTGTCTTTCATTAGAGTTGTGTATGATATTTATTTTTTATCTAGGAGCATTACGTTGTCTGTTTTCCCAAGACATTTAATATTTAACATGGTTCAAAAATTAATCTGATAGAAGAACCTGCAGAATGGAGATACGCTATCTGATTTTTGGGTTCACATAGAATCTGTGTGCTTTTTCATATTTCTGCACTGATTCTGGGGAATAATCTGGAGAATTCTGTGGAAGTTATTTTAGATATGGTAAAATGTGTTAAATGTCGCACTCTGATTGGTAGCTAAAAGTGTATTTTATTTTAGTGGATTTAATGCAATTACAGGTAACACTTTACAGTAAGGTTTCATTTGTTAATGTTACATTATTTGAATCTATCTAAATTTATCTATGTAGCAGTGCAGTATGCAAGATGCATGTTTCTTTGCAGCCAATGTGTTTCGCACCTACCTAAAGTGACTTTAGGTGTTTCTGTCTGGTGTGGCATATAGCACGCCATTTTCTCATCTGAGCTTCATCTGATGTCTCACTGTCAGACTGTTGATCTGTCAATTCTATTGATTTGTCACATTTTCCTGCTTCTTTCCCAGAAAGAGCCAATTACACATCTTGATGACTCTCTCCATTGTCAGAGGGGCAGTTAATTACCTTGTAATCCTCATAATGAGGGTAGTGAAAGTTATTTAAAGCAGTGACGACTTTTCCATTGTACATGAATATGTGACATTCAAATATTAAAGATTAGTTAGTTAGATATTAAAGTTCATCACACTGAGAAACTTGAAACTTTCACTTTTCACTTTTCTAGTAACAGAGTTGAACCGCCTGTGATACAAGCATGTAAAGAACATATCTGCAGATCATGTTCCTAATGTCATCATGGCTGAGCTTCTGAGGGACAAACCCATGTTCTCATCTGCCATGTCTTATGGTCTCTCTCTCTCTCTCTCTCTCTCTCTCTCTCTCTCTCTCTCTCTCTCTCTCTCTCTCTCTCTCTCTCTCTCTCTCTCTCTCTCTCTCTCTCTCTCTCTCTCTCTCTCTCTCTCTCTCTAGGTTCAGCAGATTGATAGAGTGGTGGAGGTTGTGGATGAGGCTGTTAAAGGTGAGTCATTCACTTTTTTCTTTTATGTGTGCCATTTTTTGCAGATAAATGTAGACATATTATAGCATAAATATGGATGAATTTATACAGTTGCTTGTTCAAAATTGTTATCTGTACATGTAATTTTGATTTTAAACCCTTGGGAGTGCATTGTTTGACATCCCAGATTTTGTTTATACAAACTATTTTTTATTGCTAATTGACAGCATGCCACAGATTTCTGCCATTTTATACAAACTGCCTTTAACAACATCCCCTAATCGTAATAAAATCATCATAAGGCACAGTTTCTAATTGCTTATTGCTTTAATATATGTTGAAATACGTCAAAACACTTAAATTTTTTAAATTTAAAATGTTTAAATTTTAATACTCATTTATTCACACTTCTCATATGCCCACGTGGCCCGCAGTGACCTGTCAACATGGGGTTCAGACTGAGAAGCAGGTGCAGTCTTAAAAGATAAGACGCTTCTAGAACTCTAATAATTGTTTGTTTGAAATTCTCTGGCTGCTTGGCAGACATTCATTACCACTCCATGTATCTAATTTTTTTTTCATCTCTCTAGTGGTCTGTGGCTTACTGGCCCAAAAAAAAAAAGAAAAAGAAGGCAGAAATCATAACTGCTGTGCTTTGCTGTCTGGCTACAGCTCTTATCCTTTTACTTTTCCCCCTTACTTTTTATAGACTTAGCATGTACAAAGCCTTGAATTACTCTCACTCTGAAACTGCTGAAAGACATGACATTATGTCCCAAACAAAAACAAATGTACTGAAGAACTTATGTGCCTCGTATTTACAGTACATGGTACTTCAAGGTACTTCCAACAACATGGTACATGTCTGAAAAACATGGCTGTACTGAAAATATCTAAAACACTGCAAATACTAAAGTATCACAGTAGTACCATGGTGCTATGTTCAAAGTATCATGGTTTGTCAGTGCAGAGACTTCCACTTACAAAAGAATTTTTTAGTTCCTGCTTTAAAGAAAATATAGAAACCTGGTACTGTTCCATGACATGCTTCGAGAGAAATCTTTTTTCTAACAGGTGTTCTCGTTATGATGGATTATTTTCCACGGTCAGGTGATTTGACTCATTGTCACACTGGACAGAAGAATCAGTATGATTTCATAGAAAGCTTTTTTTCCAAAATCAAATAATCAAATGCTCAATTCATTTAGAATTTTTTATATCCAGATGTTCTGGAATAATGCAGTAATTGGTAATACAGTAATACAGTAACACACACACACACACACACACACACACACACACACACACACACACACACACACACACACACACATGTACATACTGTAAGTTTAATGACTGGCAGAAGTACGCCTGTGTACGAGCATATAAAGTGGCCTGAAGCTGTAGACATTATAGAGGTCCGTTATGGCTCCTGCACACACAATAACCAGTAGCCCCATATCTGTAGCACATATATCAGAGCCACTGGCAGAGGGGCTGAAGGGTTAAGAGACTAAATCTGCCAGATGATCACTGCAGAACCAGACCCTGGAGCCAAGAATAACCGTTATCTAAGCCCAATGCGTTTGTGCAACAGTGCTGACCTTGAACATTCACTCCAAGACAGCCTTGGACAACAAGGAATCTGCTGGAAGAGTGTGTCAGGAGTTGATCTTATCCATTCTGTCAACGAGCACACTTTCTGTAGTCTTCTTGTTCTATCTTACCTCTTCTTCTAGCTGTCATTTCTCGGCATCATCACAGCGTATCAGCAGCCAGTGTCTCTGAGTGTGTGAAAAGTGAATCCACCCTTTAATGGTTTTGAATAGAGGCTTGTGCTGCTCTGTCATGATTTATGTAGGCTGGCCTTATGTGCAGGCTGTTACAGGTTGTTGCATCTTTACTGTAGAATTTCATGTGTATTACAGCATGACTTTTACTTTGTCAAGAACACATATACAGTGCTTTGCTCCTTTGACTAATTATAGCATGCAACTACATTGAAAATATTAAAAAGACTTGTTACCGCAAAGTTTAAATTTCACCTTTTTTCTGGGTCTCTTTTACGAAGTTGTTACTATAGTTGTGAAGGTGAAACACTTCTCTACCTCCTGCTGTGTGCATTAGGATTAAAAGCAGACAAAGAGCTGCTCTCCTGGCCGGAGGCTGACCGGTACCTCTGCTCCACTTGATTAAACTACAGCACCCTTGGAGAGGAAAAAATAAGACCCACCCCCAGCTGTGAAAGCCTGTGGCTGCTGGATAGAGAAATACAGAGCAAGTGTCTCCAAAAAATGAGGAGATGGTGTTTTAAAGAAAGAACTGTTTCACATCAGGACCCTTCAGCAGTCAAATTAGCTGCAAAGGGATTCCCAGTGTTGATCTGGTCCTGGAACATTCACTGTACATGTCTATTGATGTAAAAGTGCATGTCGCCTTCAGCGCTTGTCAAAGAAAGTTGTAGGAGTTGTAATGGTAGACTTCTTTTAATATGTAGCTGCTCACACTCATAAGCTGTCATCTACAACTTAGTGAGCTGCCCACCTAGACAGCATTCTCAAAAAGCATCAGAGGTGTTATTCATCCAAAGGCTTCGACCAAAAGGTATGCAGCCTCATTTGGACAGATTCTAAGATAGCATTGCATATATCCTTTTAGAAAAAGGCAATTCCACAATGCTTTTACAAGTTTTTTTAAAAGAAAAAACATACAAACAAACAAAATAAATATTGTAATCAATCAGTCAATCAATATTGAAACATATTAATGAAATATGATTTTTACATTGTTACCTTAACGCGCTAATGCAAAATTATTTTGCCCTGCAGAGTTGCTTATTCGAAATTCATTTTCCTATAGCTGCTCAGGCAGCAGTTGCTTATGTTAACAGCAGACAACAAGGCAGGTTTGAAAGAGCACTATATATTATTGAGCACTGCAGCAAGGTTACACTTCCTCATTTAAAGGCTGTATGCCAAGTTTGTCAAAGAACCAGAGAATAAGACACAATTGTTATTGCTCTTACAAATGTTTTTGTGATATGGCAAAACCACCAAAAGTGAATCATGTACAGCTAAACTGCTTTAATATAACCGGATGTAGTAGGTGTAACTAAGTCGTATTAAGTTTTAGCTTCTGATATATTTCCAGGAAATTATCTTTAAAGATGATCTTCACAGGGCCAATGTTATTGTTCTATCTGTCATACGTTTGTTCTTTAATTCTAGAGTGATATGTTTAGTTAATCATAATGCCAAGACTGACAGCGGGGTGATAGAGCAAGAGAAAAGGATGCGTTTAGGATGGGCAGGACATAAATCACATGCTTGCAGACACCATCAGTTACACAATCAAGCTGACTGTCTGACTGACAGCTGTTGAGCAAGACTGATAGAGTGACATTAGACGATGAATAGTCTGTGTGCAAGGGCCTTTTAAATGAGCTGATTCAAACAGTCAAGCAACAGTCAAGTTTTCTGTGGTTTAAAAGGCAGTTGTTTCGTTTTTAGAGACGTGTTTTTTCCCTTGCAGCAAGCAAGAAACAAAAAAAACAACTCTTCTCTAGTCCTTTCTCCCACTTTCAACAGGTATTGGTCTAAAAACAGGTTTGTCACTGTAAACTCTGTAACTTGGTGACGTGCCATGAATCATTTTGTTTTCCTTACTTTTGTAAGTATTTGGATAAAACAGTTCACAAGGTTTAGGAATGGAGCTTATGTGTATATTTTTTTAATGGATGGTTACACTGCACAAATTATTCTGCTTGTAGCATTAAAATATAGAACCATTGGATCATATGGTATTATTGAAATACAGCAAACTGTAAATAGTAAATTGTACATTTTAAAAGTGTACAGTGGTAGGCATATCTCCAAGTCAATCACAAAGCAAGCTTTTGTTTGTTCTGTTTTGTTCCTGTGTGTGGATGTCATTTCATTGATGACATCATAGTCATCCTGTTTGCTTTCCCAGAGGACCGAGTGCACAAGCACAAACGCTCTCTTTCTATGACTTTCCACAGAGCCAGTGAATCAGAAAATTGTGTTGTACCTCTGGCTTGGATCTTTTCTCTTTTTTTTTTTTAGAAGCAATTATTTGCATGTAGATAGTTGCATGAATTATTTAGTGGATTTGATTACTTGATGCGCAAATATATGGATGGAAGTGATGTAATTAAATCGGGTCTGTAATATGTGTGGAGGAATTGAATAGCCACGTCAACCTTTGACACGATGAGAGGCATTAGCTGCCTTGTCAGATTCATCTCCTCAGCCTCTTTATTATAAAGGCATGGTGCAAAAGTCCATTTATTGCATATTTCTGAAGGTCCCTTTGTCATTTGTTATTCCTTTTTTCTATGGCTGTTTTTTTCTCAGCTTGTCCTGATCTCTCCAGTCAGGCCAGTGTATAATGTTTTGTAGGTCTAATACACTGTTATGGATTAAATTGGTTCATGTCTTGTTAAATGTATAAGGCAAAAACAGGGCAGGTGCTGCAGTGCTATCAGTCTCTGTCTCTGAATGGCAATAAAAAATCTGAGGTCAGTTTCAGTAAACCTTTATATAGAGGTGCAGTGGCACACATATTCTTAAAAGCTGCTATAACTTGCTACTCAACACTTTCAAGAAACACAAAATATAAATATACAGCTTCTAAATGTTCACCCTGGACTTTTACATAAAGTAAAACATATAGTACATATTATTTTTGGATCTTAATCTGAAGCTCATTGACCAACTGTCCATTTTCATTGTATGAATGAAAAGCAGCTTCTTTTGTTCAAGTCATACTGGTTGACATTGGGGGTGAGTAAGACATAATGTCTTACGTCTACAAACTCTTCATTCGAAGTCCTTTCAGAATCCCTGCTAACCCCCAATCAATATTTTTCACATAATGCCTGTGCGCAGCGAATGCTCCTCTGGCTTAATACCTTTGGCTGCATGTCAAAGATCTTATTTCTTTAATATCAGTGTAATGAGCCATCAACCCAACAAAAGTGAATGCATAAGCATTGTTGTGTGAATACTGAAGTCCAAATTCATACTATAATACAACAAGTGTGTGTCTTGGTAGTTGTGTTTCAGATGTTGTTTCTGCGTGAATGGACAGTCCATTTCACAGGAGAGTTTTCATTATCTCTCTATGCCTTTTCTTCATTGTTGGTTTTGCCACCTGAGGCATCTCCAGGAATCTTCAGAGTTGTTTGGTCGAAATTATATTGCATTTTTAAATCTGTCTGTTTGCATTGCAAACATCTGGAGAGTTCAGGTCAGGGTTTCTGGTTGTTTTTGTCTAAAATACGAATTGATCTTGTTCCATTCACAGCCACATCTCAATATCTGCTTGGTCCGTCTTGCTCTCCCCCTCCATATGCTCTCAATTCAATCACCATGCCGCAGACGCCACTCACAGCTGAATAGCAATGGTCGGCACAATAGCAATGACACCACATGGCCAATCTCCTGTGGTCCGAAGCTAACTTGTGATTATGTTGGAACGGAACAAAACACTTTATTCTGTCTTTTTGGCACCAATTTTTATTCATTTATTCGGCTGTCCATTTGAACAGCTTGCAGTGTAATAATTCTACACTTTTCCTCAGGCTTGCTGTGTGAAGTGTAATGACAGGTATGCTTGTGTTTGCTTTGAAGGTCACTCTGTGCGTCTGCTGGGTCAGAAGAAGGAGAAAGGAAGGCGTTTGGGAGGAGCACGCTTGGATTTGCCGAAGATTAGGAAGAACCCACTGATTGAAATCATTTCCATCAATACTGGGTAGGCTGTTTGCAATACAAACATGCTCATGAAATATTCAACATGTCACCAGAGAATTTGGTTTCTGGCTGACCGCTCCCATTGACACAGTGAGATGTGACTGGTTTGGTTTCCCCAAAAATGCTGATCCGAACCCTGGTGACCCTCTGAATGTATATTTCATGACTTGTAATCTTTTCATGACGTGTAATCTATTTAACTAATTGTGCAAGTGTAAAATATGTGAGCTTTATAGATTGTAATAACGGCACAGGGCATCATGGCCTTCTACCCATGATAATGTAGAGATGATATAGACTTCTTGTTGAGATGTTTGACTGTGTTGTACATTGAGTGTACTCTGCTAATGTGGTGAATTCTAGCACTCATCATGAGTTGCAAGTACAGTGAGTGTTATCCACAGCAGATCTGACACACCACAGTTTGCTAAATTCAGCTGTTGAGAAAACTCTACTAAATCACTTCATGAAATGTAACACACATGCAAACACAAGCCTTTTTAACCTAGTAAAATTACTAGTAAAACTAGTAAAAGTGCCTTGAACTTGCAATTATATGCTAGACAGTTTATGCTACAACTATTTTGGCATTTAGACATTATTTTATTACATTTATATAAAATGCCATTTTATATCTGCTTTTGTCATTTTGTCATGTTGAGAAAAGCCGTAGGCAGTGAATAGACATACAGCGCCCACTATAAGTGTTAAGAAAACAGTAAAGAAAAGATGCTATGTTTGCTGTGGATTAAACATGATTAAAAGTTGAACATGAGGCAAAAGTACAGAATGTCACATTTTGTTATTTGGCTGTTTCAACACACATTTTACCAATTTAGAAGAAACGCAGAGTTTCATCCCTCTATCTAATGTGAGCCTAGGTATTAGGACAGTTGACTTTGTATTTCTGATCAGCTGTGTTCTGTTGCATTATCAGTTCTGTCTATTGCTTTTGCAATCTGAGTCTTGGGTTCAGTGAGAACACTAACCAAGATGAAGACAAGGGAGCAGACTGACAGAAAAGCAGTGAAAAATGTCCACAAATGTGACATTCTTTACATTTGCCTCATATTTATCTTTTAATCATAAGATTTCTTGACTCCACAGCAAACAGAATATGTTTCCTTTACTGTCCCAATACTTAAGGAGGCCACTGTAAGTTGACAGCCTTTTGTTATTGTACAATTGCATAGTTGGGAACATATTGCTTCTCTTGTTAGGGGCCCTCATTTATTCTCTCCCCCGGTGATGGGCCTGGTAGGAATAGCAGCTGAGTTCCATTTCTGTAAATGAACTTGCTTTAAACAGCTTTTCACTGTGTTGTATGTTATTGTGTTATTGTACTGCAGCCTGTTGCCAGTGGGCTCTGAACAGACCGACCTCCTACAACAATTGAGTAATTTGTGAGTGACTGAGAGACTCATTTTAAGGATATGCTGACACAGTATATAGATCCACAAATCAAATGCCAATACATGAAGGTTCAGGAAGTGGCAGTAGCCCACTTTATATTGGAACAAATGAAGTTTAGAATGCTTTCTAGAGGGAAAAAGCTCAGTTAGAGAGATATGACCTCATATTCAATGGCTTCTCCAACAATTTCATTGTATATAGATGGGAAAACCTGCCTGAAGGACAAACATCTCAACGGCAATCCATCAGTTAGATCTCCATGGTATAGTAGCCAATCAGGAGGCACTGCTAAAAGTTCATCAATAATGTTATTATTGATCTTAATATTATTTGCTGTATAATTTGAGTACTTGTTATTATTTGCTCTAGGTATAAACACCTGAACACACATGCACAGATGTGAAACATAAAAACAGTGTGAGAAACATTGTTTTTTCTTTATTTCTGTGCAACACACTGACCCTTGACTAAGAGACTTTTAAATGCTCATTTCACATTCATAGTTAAAATGTAACGCACCTTATGTCCACAGTTTGAACTGTGGAAATGAATAATAACTTGAATGAGTGAAACTTTTGCCTGATGAAAGAAAAAAAGGAGAAAATAAATCCCATACTCCTATATTAAGAGAGAGGCTAGAGGCCGGTGCCGCAAGTAATTTCAGGCCCTGTAAGTTCAGTAAGCTACAATGTGGAAGACTGATGTATTAGGTTTATGTGCTTTAGGGTCATCTTACTGGATTCCTCTACCTTTTAGAATAAACGAATAAATACTTTTTCTATCTCTGTCTCTCTCTCTCTTTCTGTCTTCCACCACGCTCTGTCTCTCCCTCGATGTAATTTATTCTTCACATGACCCCAGATTATCTGTCCCAATATTTGCTCCTGTGGTGTATCTGTTTTCAAAACAATTTCTCTAGTGCAGCGTGTGATATGTATGCAGGTTTCGATGAGTGTGCATTTTAGGGTGTGGTGTGTCTTATCCATGTGTGCAGTAACTGCCTGTTATCGCAGCAGGCGACAGTGCTGATGTGCTGCTGAGAGTATAAAGTGATCACTGAGCTATGGCACCCAATTTATCACTCTGTTGCTCACAGATTGGTCTATGATTCTGGCCCCAAGCCTGGAGGGGTAACGTCTCTGGGGTTCACCCTGACCAGACCTGCTGTACACCATAGATGATTTCATTTTATTTTTTTCTTCAACTGAGTGTTTTATCTGTACAGTCTTCCGGTTGGTGCTAAAATGGGTTCTTTGACTTAAAGGAAGTGTCTATGTGGTGCTTGGTGAATGAACATGGTGGATTTCATTGCTGTTGACTGAACAACCTAGTTCCCAATGGTAATATTTCAATATATGCACTGTTGAAGATGCATAATGCATTATTTTAGATTGTTCAATTTCTTTGGTTTTATCAGCATTGTCATGACAACACACCTGATGGTTCAGAGTAGAGAAGCTCAAATCATTTACTGCTCAAATGTGCTCAACTCAGTTGTGTCCAAAACTGAACCTGCTTGAGCAAAAATGGCATATTTCAAGTTACTTCCAATGTTTTTGAAGTATTAATTGAAGTATACACATACACTACCAGTCAAAAGTTTGGAAACACTTACTTTTTCTTTGTTCGTATTTTTTTTAATTTATGAATAACAGTAAACTTATCAAAACTATGAAATAACACAAATGTAACTCTAGGAATTATGTTGTGACTAAAGAAAATTAAAAATAAGGTAAAATAATATATATTTTAGCATATTCAATATAGTCACCCTTCGTCTAGAATTTACAAAGATTTTCTTGACATTTTCCATCACCCAGTTTCTTGAGGAATCATCCTGAGAAGATTTTAAAAGAGTTTTGAAGGAGATTACCTGCGCTCTTATTGGCTGCTTTTTTTCAGCATTATTTGGTCCAAATCATCTATTTCAAAAACATGTTTTTTTAAATTGTAGTTTTCTAATAACAAAATTAAATTGAAATTAATATGTTGGCACAATTATATTTTTATTTTTACATTTTTAACGTTTAATCAAATGTCTTCAGATTAAAAGATTTTTAAGATAAGAAACATTTCAGTCAAGTGTTTCCAAACTTTTGACTGGTAGTGTACTTCAAGTGTACTTCAGTGATGGGCCTTATGCCAACCTGAAAACTGACTTTGAGATGAATGGGAATCCTACTGTTGCTTTCTCTAGGTTTTCAGACCATATTGGTCACTGCCTAATTTTGAATACTTTGTTGCATCTGTGGTACAAACATTTGCAGCTCTCACCCAACACAGCGCAGTGTAATTTCACTACAAATGCTCCAATGAGTTACCTGGAGCATGTTGTCAGTCCCTCCTCTTCCGTGTTCGACAGTTTGCAGGGCCCCAAAGGGACCCAGACAGACCTGAGGCCTGCTATCTCTCGCTCTCATCTGCCGCCTCTAATCTGCACGTTTGCTTGACAAATTCCCCAGCATACTGGTGGCTTAATTAGAAACTCATCTTTCAGTGCTACTTAGAAACAAATGAGATGCAAATGAAAGCACCTTGAGGTTTAGAGGAGCATCTTCCAGGAAAGAGAACATGCTGTTCAGGGACTTTGTGAATTTATTCGATATTTTCCTTCTTGTGCAGTAAAGTTTGTGCATTAGCTCTCTCAAGGATTTTTGGCTTCAAGTAAGTAGTGTTTGTGCTAAGTTTAGCTTGCTGTCATGTGTGTTTGTGAGGGAAGTAATTATCTGTGTGCTAATACTAATGTTAAAGAGCTCTACAGGGTGTGTGCATTTAGAGTCAAGTGTGCGGTATTCACCATTAGCCTGATGGCAATTCAGAACGGGCCTAATGTGATGATCCTCAGCTCAGCCCGAAGCATTTTAAAAAGATATCCAAAGATCCTTACTGCCATTTCAGAAGGCTGTGAGAATTTCAAAGTTATGAGTTTACACTAAGGCCTAAATGTACAAAGCCACCTTTGCTATGCAATAAGCTTTACATACTTTTTGAATTATCAGAAACAGAAGTAGATTAAAAAATCTCTCTTCATATTATGATAATTACTTAATGAGAAGGACTCAGATTACCATTACAGAGATTGCAAATAGGACTACAGTTCATATTATTATTATTATTGCCCTAAATTGAGCTGCCTCAAGACCTAGGGTGTCCCATTTGTCATATTATGATTCATGCTCATGAGCCCCCTATTGGATAGTGTTAGCAGGTTTCACTCTTTGGTTGAATCTGCACGGGTGTGGACAGCAAACTCTAATTTTTATTGAACTGAGTGAAGGGTTGAGTAACACAATTGTTTCTAAATGCAGGACGTTAGGTTTTCATTAGAGATTATTTGTATTAATTTCTCTGTATGGGAATGAATGTTGTCTCTCCTCACCATTTAAAAGTTGACTGGCTGTGATGGTTTAAACAGACCAACTTAAGAACTACCTTAAGTTTGTTTTTTTTAGTCAAGTCCAATAACACATCTAGATTAGATGTCTGCTGCTGTTAGGATGAATTTGCACTTAAAGATGGTGATCATTGTGTAAAAAACTGTAAAAGTTTGTCTAAGTCTTTAAATGGTTTGTTCACTTCCTACAACATGTAAAGTATATAGGTGTTATAACCATAATGGAACTAATGGAATGACTTTTTCCATGGAACACTAAGGGAGATCTAGGTTATCCAGAATGTTTATGCCATTCTTTTCCGTACAATGAAAGTTGATAAGAACAGTCACTTTCCTAATCCAAAAAATTAAAAAATACAGCACCAATAAATAAATAAATAGTCCATGAAGCCGTGTAATGGCAAGTCTTACGTGTTGAACTTCATAGAATGACATGAAGGTAAATAAATGACAGAATGTAATGTTTTTTTAAGCTGTAAGTACTTAAAATGTGATAATTCAGGATCTGTGGGAGTCTTAAACCATCTTGATCTGCTAAACACTCCTGGTAGGAGGTCATCTTAACAACCTTTTAATTTGATCTTTTTAACCCTCTGAGCTTAACAGTTGCCCCCCCTTTTTAAACACAGCCTGTGGCAGTAAACATATTCAGATATATATTTGAAAGCTGTGACATTCATACCTGAAAGAAACAGTTAACTGGGTCTGTAAACATGGAGTTTAGTAAAGTTCAAAATAAGCACGCTTTGATGACTGGCTCAAAATTCAAGGCACATTTGCATTGGATGTACCCTGTTAAGAGCACTTGTATAGTGTCTTTAGTGTCTTTTTGTAGTCGTTAATGATAATGTTTGTTTTTGTTAGGAAATGAAAACTAAGAGCCCTGAATAGATTTGACTTGTAGCAGGTATGTTTATATTGTTCCCAAAAGTCATTATCAACGAGTCCGAGTCTCTTTCCCTTTTAGCTGTTGATTATTGAGTTTTGCATTCATATGTTGTGCAATAGCCTGCTGGAACAAGAAACGGTTTAAATCCTTTTGGATAATAATTGTTTTTAGTTCATTTCATGTGAGTTTTAAGACTTGGGATAGTCTGTCTACTTTCGAAAGGTCACAAGTGAGTCATGTTGTTTTGCAAACTAGCATGTTGATTCTTCTAAGCTGTGTGAACTGACTTTGTGAGAACATCCTGGGTTTGGGTATATTTGGTGTGTTCTGTTGGAGTGGCTGATCTTTCTATATACCGCACGTCCTCTGACACTCTGTTTGACCCCGATCTAGATACCCTGCAGTCATTGTGCTCTTTGAACCAAAATAACAGGGTGGAGGAAGAGGGAGAAAAAAGGTGATATGTCATGGTGCAGTGTTGTGTGTCAGCCCCAAAGTCAAGATCTTAACAACAGACCTGGTTGAGGCCAGTGGCTGATTTTTATATGCACACTAAGTTTTAAGTGTTTTTTATTAATATTTTTTAAACACTTTTTGAACTCCTGTCATTGTAGACGAATATTGATATTTTTACAGGGTTATGTGTGTTTGACAAGACTATTTCATTCTGTTTCTGGCAGGCCATGTTTTGTAGACTTCGGCTTTAACTGTAGTCAGACACACCTGTAAAAGCTAATCAAGGTCTTCAGCATTACTTGGAAATTGCAGGCAGTTGTGTAAGAGCCGAACTGTAACTGTACTCTGCAGGATGGTGTCCCTCCAAAAGCACAGTTGAATAGCTTTGCTATACATGCATATCCCTTTCAAAATATCAGCACATCTACAGTCCTAACTTAATCAAGACCTTCTTAGATATGAGGGTTTGGCATGGGCTGCGATATTTTACGACCATTCTAATATAAATAAAAATTTTAAATATGTTCTTTGCAGTGCTGTTTATAGCAAGAAATGTATCTGTGCTTTGCTGCTGTCATGTTGAGTAGGCAGGTGGCATTAGAACCTCATATGTCAGCTGGACTCAACCGTGTCATGCTTGATTTTCACTGACGTGCCAAATTGCCCTAAAGGAACATTGCCTTTACATCAGTGCAATGATGAAAGCACATAACAACACACAGCAGTGCCTGCTATGATTGTGCCAAACAGGACATGCTCCTGCATCAACATCCTTATTGGTTCTGGAACTGTATTCCTCTAAAACTAATCAGATTTTATGTCTAGGTTTACAGTTGGGGTCAGGAATGTTGTTCCATAATCAACAAAGATTGTTGATTCAGGAATCCACCCTGCTTGTCAAAATCATACTTTGGAACATGCGCACACACACACACACCACAAGCCTTATATAAACATCAGTGTAAAACATACTAACTTTGATTTAGTTTTAAATGTATTTTTTTTTTACATGAAAAAGCCTTATTACTGCTAATGCTGTCAATATTAATTGCAATTGAAAGTTGAATAATCCTACTTCCACTCCTCACAGATTATCAAAATCTATTTTGGAGGAAAATGTGCCGAGTCAGTTATGATTTAAGAGCTTTTTTAGCTTACAGTACTTAAAACAGTTATCTGCAATCAGGAATGACTTTGAGTCAGGCTGTTTCAACTATAACTAGTGAATTACTCAAGTGCTTGACAGAGTTAAACAGGCCAAGCACTGCTTTGCATACGGCTAAAGATGATTAACACAGTTTTTTTCAAAGTGGCCTTGTTTTCGGAGTTCAGATGTTGCCTTTCATTTGCATTCAAATCAACCATTATCATCTCAAACAAGACTTTATGCCTGAACCTCCGTCAGCCAGTTCAGTCTGAATTTGGAGCACGTCCACTGTGCCTTTTAATTTGCTTTTTAGGTACCTCTGACATCAGGCCTGACATTTTAAGGCCGGGGAGATAGAGAGCTCTTTGTCTGGCAGTAATACTCTT
Organism: Chromobotia macracanthus; assembly: GCA_036877525.1. Taxonomy (NCBI): domain Eukaryota; kingdom Metazoa; phylum Chordata; class Actinopteri; order Cypriniformes; family Botiidae; genus Chromobotia; species Chromobotia macracanthus. Next base: position 4,967,730 of record JAZGTH010000027.1, on the reverse strand, counting down.
ACTGCAGTCTTTCTCTGCTAAGACACACCATCTGTCAATTCTCCTCCACTTATCAGCGTCTCAGACCTCAGATCACTCACCCCCATTTACCCCAAGGCGTTATGGAGCTCCTCTCCCTCCTGCAACCATCACTGACGTTTGATGCATGTGACGTATGTTCGCTCTTGGCATGGATGTCTTGTTGGCTTAAAGAAGCTTTGTGATGTGGTCTGACCTGACTGATGCAATGTTTAAATTTTAGGTAGTTTAAATTCATTTTAACACTCTTAGGGCCAACATGAAATCAAAATGGACTCCATTGCTCTTCTTTATATATGTTTCTGGTCATATTGTGCATGATTTATCAGTCATCAGTTTTCCATCCCTCCTTCCCAAACCCTTGGCTTCATATATATATAATAGCAGTTACATGGTCACCAGCACCAGTGCATGGATTTGGTGAGGAATTGTGTTGTTAAAGACAGCTGGATTTGAACTCTCTGGCTAAACCTGACCTTTCTGGGCCTGTTTTGATAATTTGAACCTTAAAGTATGAAAAGAGGGCAGTGTCTGTATTGAAATCCAGTTGCATTGTAATTCAGGAGCAGTAAATGGATTATTTTCAAGTCAATTGAATTCAGGTTAATTATTTTAAATAGTGATAAAATCAGCCATTATAGCTAGGTCATCTAGGTTAGAGTTAATCATTGAATGCCCTTTCAATCAGAATTACACCAGGTATTTTATTGTGGGTATTTGCTTTATGCAGCTGAATAGATTATAGTCATAGTGTTTTGTTCACCCTATTAGCTATTTTTCCCTCCTGTGTCAGTTATTCTTAGATCACATATAACACGGCTGTTGTTTTTTATGACAGCATGGGGGAGTTACCCGGAATTGTAGGCAGATTGTTCACTAGCAGCTTTAGGTTTTTTCTCACTATTGCTATTAAAGCAAAGGTTATGCTAGAACATGAACTTCTCTCTTGCCGAAATTACAAGGGTTTTTGATGTCCACTGGCTCTTTGTGGCCTGGTCTCCAGCACCACTGTCTGGTCTAAGCAAGGCTTGCTAACAGAGGCTCAGGCAACTCAGGCAAGCCTTACAAGTCCTGCTAGATCTCAGCCTTTGAGCTAGATGTGTTCCATATGCAAGCTATAAAAAGAAAGCACATTATAAACATCTTTTAAGAACTGTAAATATTAGGGATGTGCATTAGTAATCTTACACTCATAACTAACTGCAAATGATTGATCATAAAACCACTCCATTTATCCAAGTTCTTGAGCGGTTAGAATGGCCAACTTGCACATCCCTGGTGAATATACTGTATGTTCTTGACAAATGTCCTACATATTATTACAGCGAGCAGGGCAAGGGTCATAAGAAAACCATGCAAAGATTCCCCCTTCCTCCTGTCTAGCATTTGGCAGATGCTGAATGTAGCAGTTTCTGGCTCGTTTGGGCCCAATCCTGCACCATAATAGAGAGAGATGTGTAATGTGAAAAACATTAGCAAAATGGCTTTGGCTAGTTTTGTGAGTTCCCATTGGCCGTGTTCCAGTGCAAAGCCAGCTGTGTAGTCAGTAAATCCTCGTCTCCCTCCTCATTGACTGCTGTAACAGTTTTTGGAAGGGGGAGAGAACAACACGCCAGCCTTTTTTCCACACTAAACTGCTTTTGGACAGAAGGAGCATTCACAGACATTTGTTTGGCAAATAAGCAGCAGAATTTAGTGTATAAAATGGCAATAAGTGTAATGATTGCTGTTGATAAAGACCTATAAAGACATATGATTTGAAATTTCTCACCATTTGATGTATTCTCACTGAATCAGTTTGGTTCATCAATGTCCAGAAAAGCTCAGAGGAACTCTAATAAAATTTAAAAAGTAGTTCATGGAGTTTTCCTTCCAGTTGTTACACAGATTTATCTATATTGTATTCTGTTTTCGTTTTTTGTTTTTTATTTATATGCCATAATTTACCTACAGTATTCCCATAGCTGTGCTTTGTGTAGAAACATGGAGCTAAAGAGCTTTTAGTTTAGTTTGACTCCTTGTGACTCACTCCTGACCTAAATATTTGATTGTTTAGATCTAAAAGTACAAAAATAAATTGTTTAGCTGAAGTCTTTTATTTTTTTTAATGATTAAACTAAATATTAAGATAATTCAATTGAATCTAAAACTTTAAAAGTCATACTGGGAAACTGAATTGTACTTTAAATTTGTGTACTAATTGATTACTATATATTTAAAGTAATCCAGTTATGTGAATTTAGATGTCTGCTTAAGTATTAGCCACTCAAAACAACATTCATTTGAGTGGATGAACCATGTTTTTAGCTGTTATTAAATATCTGATATTAGCACGTCATATATTTACACAAATATCATAATTTTGAATTATGTACTATTAGGCCAACTTCGGTTGCTAGATTTTACCTCCCAGTTCAAAGTAATGATGATAACCTTAAAATTAAGCATAGTGCCTATTGGTAAATCTGGAGTAGGTAAATGAGTGTTATGTTTGGTTCAACCTTTATTCTAAATGATGAGCAACTAAATATTAATACAAGGATGTTCTCTGCCAGTAATGAAAGATTTGAAATGCAAGGCTATTAATGTGCCTTTTAAGGATTCACACTTTTTTAAAATCCTATTAGCATGTTGTGCATTTAGCACGTTTCAATTAGATTTTTGCATTGGGATGTTGATGAGGTTTCAGTTTCATTCTGTTGTTATAGATTGCCTATTGTTTATTCTTGAAACAGAATTTAGGAGTCGTTAAGCATTTCCCCCTCATCTTTTCGAAATCATCTGGGCCATTTCTTCACATGACTACTGATGGTATGACTAGTCTTCTGATTGTGCCTGAAATGGGATTCTTATGAAGGGGGTGTTTGGGTTATGATGTAGAGGTCTGTCAGGCCGTAGGCGGAGAATGACCTCGTAATGGTGACCCCTGTAGCCAGCTCTTCATCTAGATGTGCACCTGCAAGGACCACTAACCTAGTTTAGCTATCAGAGACATTGCAGCCCAGCCTCCTGTCTATTCTGTTGTGAAGGGGAGGAATGCATCTGTTTGTCTTTGAGATGTGGACATGCATGTGGGACAGCTGGTTCATTGCTGCTCAAATTCCAAATGATTGAAGTGCACTAGTTGGCCATAATGCCAGATCTGATAAATTAGCTTGTATGCCAGTCCGAAATCCTCATCGCAGGCCTCAGTTGATTAAAACAGTAGGATACTGCTAAAGCCTTGCAAAATGTATGCCAATAATAGTTGAGTTCTGTTATGCAGCAGAGTTTTCTGCCGAAAACAGTTTAAGCCTCTCAGAATCTCTTTACTCTAATGATGCTTCAGTCACATCCAGTGCCCTAATAGACATTCATAGCAGCAGATTGGACAGCATCATCAATGATCTTCCTAACTCGTTTAAGCTTTCAATTGAAGTTCATAATGTTGAACTAATTTTGTGTTCTCTCTTCTATATTAAGTTTTTCTCTGGGTCCTTTGGTTCTGACGGTCAGCCATAGGTGAGGACACCCTCATGCAGCAGTGCCTAAAGCCTAAATTTTGCAAATTGAAAACTCCAATGTTTTCATGAAAACAGCCTTTGTGTGTTAAATGTGGTTCTCATTATGGCAGTGTCACATGATATTGGCAGCGTCACATAATATTAACATGTTTGTTAATATTTTCAGCTTGGCTTCTATTTCAGCCTGTTGTTGCTGACAGCGAGTTGCTTATAGGAGATGGAAACGCCTGTTGTGAACTGAGACGATATGCCCTCGCATATATAAACAAGGCCCTTCCATTTACAGCCGTTTTACAGACGCAGTCATTAGTGTCATGGCCCGTGAAAGGAGGGCTGATCATTGGCTGATCAATTAGAGGAATTACGAAGGGTTTGTTTGTGTGTTCGTTACAGTTTTCTTCTGCTTTAGCCAATTTGTGTTATTGGAGGGTATGAGGGTGTAATAATTACACTTGGAGGAATTTATCAGGGTTGTTCAAGCTTGACTGGCCAATGTCTACCTTATGGACCTCAAACAATTGCTGTTACTTCTCGTCTTTAACAGTGTTGATTTGCCTCCTTTGGTGAAAGTATTTGCAACAACTTGCTAAGGGCACAACAGAACACGAATCTGTTAAAAGACGAGGGTTCATGGATGCCATTGTTCTTGCAAGAAATTTCCAATGGTCTTTGAAGCCACATCTTCCTACTTTAAAGACAATCTGTTTTTAAAGAGGATAATGAAAACTACATCCGATGAGGTACACATTAGGCAAATTATTGCTCTGCAATTATTGCAAATGTTGCTCTGCTGTTTAAGGAATGATTGTATACCACAAATGTATAGGATGTTTTTGCTCTGCCAGATCTTCTGGCTATTCATTTGCTCAGAGTCTGCTGGCTATTCATTCTAATCAGATCAAGCTTTATACATTGGAATGGATTGGAATGTTTATTTAGGATGTGCTGCATTGTAAGATTAATTATATTATCAGGCATTCCTTGTGTTGCTAGGGACAGCTAAATGAATCCCAGACCATTAGGGACTCACATCTCCTATTCATCACCGTCCCCATTTATCAGGGATTACCTCCCCAATACTTCTTACTGGATTATTTATATGCCTTATTACCAGGGCCAAACAGTTTAGCTTATATTGTTTGGATCTAGAATCCTTTGTGTTTGAGACAATCTAGGATGCCAAGAGTGTCTCTGTTTAGCATGGTGTAGATTGGTGTAGATAATACTTAAGTTGTTTGGGTGGTGGAATGGGAACCTCTTTTTTTCCAGCCAATGTGATGCTGTGAACATCATAGCATACACATCCTTTTCTTTCTTCTCCTCCCCAAGGCTGGGGCCCCTGCTGACTCGGCCATCAGGCCCCAGGAGGGTCTCCTGCCTCCTGAATGATTTGGCTGTCTGACAGGTCTATTCCCTGAGGTAACGCTGGATGACAACAAACAATGGCTCTTATCAGACTCACAGCTGACCTTAACATATGAGCCTGTTATTCTTGAGTACCTTTCCTCCTAATGTGGAGAGTGGAGCCAGGGTCACAAGGTTCAGCGCTCTGCCTCTCTTTATGAATGTTGTAGGCTTTATTGTGTTGTGTTGTGCTGGCTCCGGAAGATTGGGTCATGAGCTCAGCAGAGCCCATCTTGGATGAAAGATTTGGCAGTCACTTTTTAACGATGGCCACTGCTTCATCCTACCCAGCTGTATAACCATAAACCCAGAGCAGCATTATCTGCCTTGTGTTTTTTAGTGTTGGAGAACCACTCCATTAGCTAGAAGACACAAGATATGGAAGACCATTTAGATGGTCTCTGGTTATATATTTGGTCAGCGCAAGCATTTCACCGTAGTGATCCATGTTTTTTATATAGTCTTGCTGAATAGTGAAGAATAGCCAACTTATAAGATGCTTACCAGTAATGCCATTGTGGAGGCAGTTTTGTCCTTTGCTAACATATTTGTTTATACCTTACATACATAAAAATACTTTTTAATAACACTTTCAAAGTATTCATCAAACACTCATCAAAGACAAACACTGAAGTATACAGGAACATTGATTGGACCAACATTGCCAGATGTTATATTTTATTGTTGATTTAACATTTGCTATTGTAATGTAGCCTGGACATTTTACATCGTTTTACAAAAGATTTACATCTTTTCTCGTTCAAGTAGATTGGAGCTATACTTATGACTAGAAAATTGCTCCCTGACATTGCCAAGATGTCCCCAGAGTGAACTGACTTTTCTTAAAGGATGTTGCTCAGGAGTTACTGAACTAGAATCTGTTTTTAATGTGATTACAAGAGCAGAGCATCACAATATTTTTGTCTGGAGAGAGTCATTCCTGAGAGCTGATGAACAGTCTTGTCTTGTTGTCTTGGCTTTTTTTGCTTTACTTTTTAACACTGTCAGTGTGTGAGAGGTATTGCAGCTGTTTCATTAACATTAACTGATTTTTCTTGACCTGTTCAACAGAACAAATCCAGATACTGGATTTGTGAATTCAAGCAAATTGCACCTTCATTCATCACTTGATTATATTACACATTCATTCAAATGTATTTAAACACAATTCATGCGCTATAAATCACAGCCTTCATGTTTCTGATGTGTCCTTTCATCAGTGCTGGGGGTGTGCAAATATTTCTGCTCAACTCTTTCATTTTTAGACACTGTCTTAAATAAAGGGAATGGAATATTCTCCTCTGGGACATGGGAATGCTAATACCTTAATTTCATCAGAAGCAGCCTTATCACGCATAAATCGTAGCATGAAATCCAATCAAATGTTCTTACTTTACTTGGCTGGCATGCATTGTGCAGGGGGTCGTTCAGCCCTGATACTGTTGCCGAAGCGCCAATGGCATGCATAAGAACTATTACAAAAAAAGGCCAGAAAAGTTGTTCTGTTTGAAACTATTAAAAAAAAGAAATATGCTGGGACCGAAGTCATTAGTCAAGTTTAAACAAATTTAAATAGGCCTCTGTGCACTTCGTAATTTAGATTTTCTCTGGCAATTACAGCCTGGGATAATGTGGGCTTTAGAGTACTGCAAAGCCTGTATGGTAAAAGACAGAATTAGCACAAGGCCGTCAGCCGAGACTGCTAATGATCGACTCTACCCCGCAGTCAATTTCAGGAAGAGCATCATGAACCGATTAACGAACATTTTGGGCCAAATAATAATTGCTTCTGATAATAAACTATCTTCATCTTCAAGAGCTATCTTCAAAACAAAAAGGGCTTGAATATTTTCGAATTTGCTGCCCAGGGTGTGCTCGTTTGAGAGCTATTTGAAAGTGCTGCGTTTTGCTAAAAAGTGATACTGGCCGTTCTATCACACAGTTAAAGATATGATAACCAACAAGATGGCGCCACAGATGGCAGCTTCGGATAGGAGCTCTCCAATTCTTCTGTTTCTGTTTGTCTGTTCCATGTTTAGTCATTCTTCTTCTATAAGTTTCACCAGAGACAAACTCCTTGACATCAAGCAACATACGCCAGATAATATCTTTCCAGTTTTTGATTATTCATACGTTTTGTTGGATATTGTAGTTGGAGGGGCTGCAGTGCTGTTCAAACGCGTGGTCAGACGCAAACGTCGGAAGTGCGCTGGTACGCTGGTTAAGCTCTGTGAGTGCGGCTTTCGAACTGCGCCCCCATGCATTCATCTTGTGAACGCACGATCCCTTCCTAACAAAACAGATGGAATACTTCCCCTCACCTGAATTAATAATGACTTTCCAAACTCTGCTGCATTGTGCTTCACTGAAACCTGGCTGAATGAAACTATCGCAGACAACGTGCTGCATCTGCCAGGTTTTCGGCTGTTCCGCACAGACCGCATTGCAGAGGTAAAGGGAAAATCAAGAGGTGGGGGATTGTGTTTCTACATTAACGTTGGTGTTCAGACATAACAACGCTGAAAAAAGTGTGTCATCCTAATTTAGAGGCGCTCTCTCTGCTGGAGTTTTCCTCCTTCATTCTTGTGAATTTTTTTTCAATCCTTCCAGAAGTTTAAACAGACAACAGCTGGCTGAACAAATAACTGAAACGGAGCAAATGTGCCCAGTCTCACTTTTAATCATTCTAGGGGATTTTAATAAATCTAATCTGTCTCGTGAACTGCCTAAACACAAATAACATGTTACATGTCCCACCACAGACAGTAATACATTGAATCATTGTTATACAACAATTAGGGATGCATACCACTCTGTTCCACGTGCAGCTTTGGGGCATTCCGATCACTGTTTAGTTCAACTCATACTGACCTACAGACAGAAACTGAAATCAGCTAAACCTGTAATAAGGACCGTTAAAAGATGGACTATTGAAACAGAGCTGGAATTACAAGCATGCTTCGAATGCACTGACTGGAGTGTTTTTGAAGCTGCAACTACCAATCTGGATGAGCTCACAGATACTGTACCTCATATGTCAGTTTCTGTGAGGATATGTGCATCCCTACCAGGACAGTTGTATCATTCAATAATGATAAACCATTTTTTACCGTAAAACTCAAACAGCTTCATCACACCAAAGAGAATGCTTACAGGAGTGGGGACAAAATCTTGTATAACCAGGCTAAAAACAGGATAACAAAGGAGATCAGAATGGCTAAAAAGAGCTGAAAAATCAGTTTCCAGCCAGCTACCCGGCATCAGTCTGGATAGGCCTGAGGAACATCACAAAGAACAAGACACCACCCCAATGATCTGTTGAGAATCAACAACTGTCAGACAATCTGAATGAGTTTTACTGTAGATTTAAAAAAAAAAAAAACCCAGCTATACACCCGACACCAGCTCTGACCTGCACTTCACACCAACACCTCCTGCAATCCCCCTCCTGCACTTCACACCAACACCTCCTGCAGTAATCCTCCTTCCCCCTTTGCCCTTCAGCCTGCATTCAGGGTCTGTACAGAGGATGTGAGCCGAGTCTTCAAAACACAGAAGACTAGGAAAGCTTCAGGCCCCGATGGTGTCTCACTTGCCTGTCTAAAGGTCTGTTTTGACCAACTGGTCCCAGTCTTCACACAGATATTCAACAGATCTCTGGAACAGTGTAAAGTCCCCTGCTGCTTCAAACACTCCACTATTATACCAGTCCCCAAAAATAAACAAAATTACTGGTCTCAATGACTATAGACATTGACGTTGCTCTCACATCTGTGGTCATGAGGTCTTTAAAACACTGGTGCTGGCCTACCTGAAGGACATTACTGGACCCTTGCTAGATCCTCTTCAGTTTGCTTACAGGGCAAACAAGTCTGTGGATGATGCAGTCAACATGGGACTGCATTATATCCTGCAACATCTTGACAGACCTGGGACATACGCAAGGATCTTATTTGTGGACTTATTTCAATACCATCATGCCTGGTCTTCTGTCATCCAAACTAACCCAGCTCTCTGTGCCATCCCCAATCTGTCAGTGGATAACCAGCTTCCTGACAGATAGCAAGAGCTAGTGAGACGGGAAACTCACATCAAGATACCTCACCACCAGCACTGGCACACCCCAGGGTTGTGTGCTCTCTCCACTGCTCTTCTCCCTGCACACAAACGACTGCACTACAAAAGATCCCTCTGTCAAGCTTCTGAAATTTGCAGATGATACCACAGTCATTGGCCTCATTAAGGATTGTGACGAGTCCGCTTACGAACTGGAGGTTGAACGGATGGCTGTCTGGTGCAGTCACAACAACCTGGAGCTTAACATGTTCAAAACTGTGGAGATGATTGTGAACTTCAGAAGAGAGCCCCAGCACTACCTGCACTAACTATCATGGACAGCACTGTGGCGGCTGTGGAGTCATTCAGGTTCCTGGGCACCACCATCTCTCATGACTTGAAGTGGGACAATCACATTGACTCCATTGTGAAAAAGGCCCAGCAGAGGTTGTACTTCCTTGTCAACTAAAGAAGTTCAACCTGCTACAGGAGCTGCTCAAACAGTTCTACTCTGCCATCATCGAGTCTGTTCTGTGCTTATCATAACTGTCTGGTATGGTTTAGCTGCCAGATCAGACATCAGGAGACTACAATGGACAGAGTTCCTCCAGAGTGAGAAAAAGGGCTAAAAAAAAATCACTTTGGACCCCACACATACAGCACACTCCCTCTTTGAACTGCTACCCTCTGGCCGGCACTACAGAGTACCTAGCACCAGAACTACACAAGAACAGTTTTTCCCTCAGGCTATATTAAACCTGAACATTTAAAGCTATTTACCTCCACACTGCCCAACACAACTGTGTACTACTACACAACATCCCGAATCTGTAATTAACAATCATAATCTGTACACCTTTAAATAATATTATAAATTACATATTTGTGCAATAACCTCTATGTACATTCACTATTGCTGCACTTTACTGTATGTTATAACTGTTTTTCTTAATTTAATTCTGCACTGGAAGCTCCTGGCATCAAGAGATTCTATTCTATTCTATTCTATTCTTAAACAGCAAAGATAAGCTCGGCTTGAAGTTTTCTCTCCAGTCAACTTGTGTTTTACGATGCAATTTTTTTTTTTTTTTTTAACTCAGATGTGCAACCACAAGGTCCAGGACTCTAGATCAATATAATGTTGTATGATTCTACACTTTGTAGAATCAACAAACAATAAACAATCCTGCTGTTTATTAAACTAAAGTGTGGAGTGGTTTTCAGCTCCACTGGTCTGAACAGATTTAGTCTCATACACACACGTTTACCTGCTCATTCGTTTGTTCATTTACAAGTGCATCTTTTTCATGATTTTTCTCACATGTGGCAGTGATGCTGTTGGATGAATGCACAGACGTCATAATGACAACATATGTATTGTCATAATGATTGGGAATGATGACATACACAAAGCCTGGCTCAATTACTTCTTGATGCTGCCATCATTAACATGGTGGGTGCATGTAATGTATAGATCCCTGGAACATGCAACTGTGATTTTAGCCAACTGTGACTTCAGTTTTAACACCAGAAATTCAGATAGTGCTGCAGGGGTGTGATATAGGAGCACTTGTGAGGTTTGGAAAGCTTAGAAAACATTGTTTTATCGGGTGTTTAGATAACCTCCAATATCAGCCAACCCTAACACATTTTAAGATTTTGGCGCATACTCCTGGCTCGCATCTGCATGCTGGAGGATGTGCAGAAGTGGGCGCCGGAGAGCTGGGGCTTTTGTAAACTAACTCTTATGGATTACAGCCTGCTTTAAATTTGCCTTTAATTAAAAGCCAACTTACTATTTTTCTGGCCAGCCTTTGCGAGCGAAAGATGCAGCAGTGCAAATAACCAGCAGATTATGCTTTAATTGTGAGAAAGTGTCACTAAGCTGTGAAGGAGGAGGACCAAAGGGAAAGTCAGGCAATAGTAAACATGCCATTTTGGAAAATGGCATTGTGAATCACCTGAGATTATATCAGTGACAAATGCATGCCCAACTAACAAACAAGGCACCAAGACAAAGCTATCAAATGAAGCAAATGAAGCCTCAAAGTATAGTGAGTACAGTGTGCTTCTACCCTGTGAAGAGAGGCGATGAGTTGGCAGGGGAGTTGGCAGAGGAGAGGTTCTCAACACAGAGGAAAAAACCAACATAAAAAAACCCAACATAATGCTGTAACTATTTAAAGTGAAATGAAAGTAACTTAAACAGTGGTATACAAGCAGACCTTGGCTTTTCACAGCTCATAATAATTCCAGGTCCCAACGGGGGGCTATTATTTACAGAGAATGGGGAATATATATATATAATATATATATATATATATTATATATGTATTTATATATTTATATTTTTATATATTTATTTATATATATATATAAATATATATATATATATATATATATATATATAAATATATATAAATATAAATATATATATATATATATATATATATATATAAATACATAATATATATATATAAATAAATATATAAATATATAAATATATATAATATAAATATATATAAATATATTTATATATATTTATATATTTATATATATATATATATATATATATATATATATATATATATATATATATATATATATATATATATATTTATTTATTTGTTTGTTTGTTTGTTTGTTTGTTTGTTTGTTTTGGTTGTTGATGTTTATTTGTGGAACAAAGTGGATGTGTCCCTTCCCCTGCCATTCTGTTAGCTTTTTATAGTACAGTCTGTGCTTGGATGCAGCCTGCTATTTAAATTAGTAGCACACATTGATTTTATAAACGTGTCTCGTTTCCCTGCTCATGTTGGCTGTGGTTTGCAAGAAAAAATAGAGATATTGCAGCAGCCGAGTTGGTTTATGTTGTTTTCTTTGTTTACTGTACCATCTAAATGGTAATCCTAATGGATCAGTTTATCATGGGGAAAACAAACAAACAATAAAACCCTGTACCTACACTCCAAATAGTGGTGCTTTCTTCCTAGACTGGTTGTTTGATACTTTAACATTCTTGTCATTTTTCTGCACAGCCCAGTTCTGTCTTTTGACCTTGAAACATTGAGCAGTCTATCATAGCATGATTTTGTTTATTGATGTTTTTAAAGCTTTCCCTTTTGTTGGGATTTCGTGCTCTCTAAACCCAAGGCAACATCCCACCATCCTTTAAACCCAAACACAATGGCAGACAGCCGAATGATCTGTGCAACTCGCATAAAGTTCAAACTTTTTTAATTGCCTTCAAGTAAACCCCAAACATGCTACCGACTTAACACACAATTAACGGCGCCTCGCTTATCTTCAGCTTAGTGCTTGTTTTCCCTCTCCGTGTGGAGAACCTTGTGTCTGGAATGGGCCTCTTGGGCGCCCCCTTTGCTGGCTGGGGGTCAGCGTAATTTAGCTCCAGCTCACTCATTTGGGCTCAAATTAATAAATTGAGGGACCATCAAGTGTTTGGGGAGCTTTCAACATTGTCTTCCTGTCACAGTACTGTTGAATAGGTAACAAAGAATAAAGCGGGTTAGGGTCTCACCAGGGGCCCCTTAGCCTTGAAGCAGTGATGAAGTAAATTCTCTGTATGTATCTCTCTGTGTAATTAATGACAAGCAGATGCAGGCGCAGTACTTTTTTTCTAAAGTAATTAAGAAATTATTTACTGCAGGTGTCTAATCAGCCCCTGATATTTTGGACCATGTGTGCAGATAACAATGGAGAACGTAATTACTTATAAGGCGACTCTTTTATTAGTCTGTGTGTACCAGTGTTCTAGGTCATAGGTCTGTTCTGAACTTGGGCAGCTGGGGACAAAAAACAATAGTAAATGCTAATACAATGCAGCTAAAATAAAGCCATCTATTGTTAGGAAAGCAAAATAAATAGGCTTCTAAATAGGAAGAGAAAATGCTTCTCCATATGTTTTGTTCTTGAGGTCAAAGATCATGCATCTAATTAAGCTCCACATAATTTTCAAATTAATCTGCCACATGGAATAAATACGCCATATTAGATAAACTTTATAATGTATTTGGGTTCTGAAGCAAAACCACCTGAGTACCGATGATATGGACTATGAGGGGCTGTAGATGTTTATTTAAAATTTAAAGAGCTAGCTATTGTTGAGAAATACAGGATCTTGCGTCGTGAGATTGAGACGACTGACACAAACAACTGTACTTCAGGCGATGACCCACCTTTTAAATGCATCTATCAATAATGCAATCATGCTGCAACCCGCATTAATAAGCAATGAGACTTCTTGAATGTTTTACATCTCTTCAAATGTTTTGATTGACGTGACAGTGAATGTAACTGGGCTCAGGCGGGTATCTCTGGATGAAAGTGCATCAAGCAGGCATATCGAATGTAGTCACTACTGATTCATATTTAAAAGACTGTCTTTGATTTCTTACACTACGAGCTCTAACATGTCTTTAATATCCATCAAAACCTTTGAGCACCTTGTTCAGTGTTGTTGACAAAGGCATCATCTTTTGTCTTTCTCACACTGAGGCAACATTTTCCTGGAATGGTCTAAGGCAGGATTTTAAGTAAACAGATTACCCAAAATGTAGCCTGCCCTACATTAATGTCAGCCCTTGCCATGAGGGACTGCAATCTAAATTCTATAAATAGCCAGCTGTGACCTGACCTCCTGTCAGGGACCGTATAGAGCAGAACAGAGGTAGACATGGATTGGTTTGATGTAAAAACATTGCACAGTGACTTGATGCCCATTGGGATTACAATGATTTAGGTCCATTTTGTTGGGCTATATCACATTAAATTGGGTCCCTGGTGCAGCCGTGTTCCCAGGGTTTGGGGCTTCAGCCACACCCAGAACACTGTTCCACATGTGTACCTATGTGTGTAAGAGTCTTAGAGGGACCCGTCTGTGCTTATTTTCTTTGAGGTTCAGTCATGTGACCTGTCCTCCTCCTTTAATGGCTGGTTTAATTTGGCAAAGTGCTGGGAGATAGATGTTGCCTGCTAAAGATCATGTAATGTCAATGTCAGATGACCGTAGCATAGAATCTCTTTATTTAACCGTTCGTCTGTTTTGAACAACGATTTCAGCAGATAGAAAGGTCAACTGCAAGCAGTAACTGCAAGTAGCTTGTGAGAACATAATGTGTTCTTGGGGAAAATTGTCTTATTAGAGTGCTTTGTGTGGATGTGGCTATTCCTTGATCTTGGTCTTTTATTCCAGATCATAAAGATCAGTTTATAACTTTGTCGCATCTGCATTGTCATTGTCGCTCTCACTATTCAGTATTTCACACATCAGAATGCCATTTGCAGAGCAGAATTCAATTTCCCAAAATGTACTCCACTTCCCTTATGTTGCCCACTTTATTTGCCTCTCCTGATATATTTTCACTTCTCTTTGAAATAATAAACCGTTCCCTTTAAACAGTAAACTCTTCTACACATTATTCATTAAAGAATTTAGGATAGCCAGAGTTTGGCTACTAGAGGTAATAAAGGAAACAGTATAAATGTATTATAAAATAATAAATGTATTTTAATGTATTTATTATTTTGTTTCATGTGGAAGCTTCTCAGTCTTAAACTTTAGTGGTCATATTAATTTTTAATCTTCCATTAAAATTTAAACTGAAATTGTTCTAGTTAATTTTGGAATTTTCTTATCTTAGAGTTTGAGTTTGATGTTAGTTTCATGTTACTTTGATGTAAATGTTTTGCCTAAATGTTGCACTGGAAGGCAGGTTTTGGAACAGAGCTACAGTACCTACTAAGACTTCAGTGCTTTCTAAGACATCATATGCGAGCACCTAAAATGAGGTCTGTTCCTGTATGTAGGAAACAAAATAGTGCTGCTTTTACATTTGTCACTGAGAAGACAATCCCAAAATGCATCATGAGGAGCAGTCAACCAAGGTGGTAATTTGTGTTGGTTGAAATGTAGGTTATAAATACATTTTTTATAGTTAAAGTGACATATTTGTTAAATATGGTAGTCCATACCTTATATTCAACACAACAAAAATATAGACAAATCAGATAAATAGCCTGTCAGACCAAGCAGCATGGTAAAGGCAAAATTGGAATGTTATTTATGTGATAGATATTAACATGCTTGCCTACCCATTACACATTTGGTTACTGTGTATCCTGAAATTGTGGTTACATTGTGAAACTTTTTTTGAAAGTAAGCTCCAGCTTTAACCCACAGTAATTAGATTCTTTACATAAAAAAAAGTTGGCTTGAGGCCCCTGTAGGTGAGCTCCACAAATCTTGTTCCTGCCGTAGCTCAGCACTTTCTCTCAGCGTTATTGCTGGAGGGAAGGTGATGCTGGATGCCGTGCTTTCTCCAGGCTAATGATACTCCTAGTGGAAATGAAGGATTTTGAACTCTCTCCAAGCTCTTGGATGCTGTCTTGAGACCCTGTCAGAGATTTGGCCTGCGGCAGAGCAAGTGTCTCAGTTGCCGTTTGAACTCGGCCGGACAGAGATTCATCAACAGCAGTGATGAAAGACTGGACAGCGCTCAAAGCTCTGAGCACCCGTCCTGTTCGGTTCTCTGAGGAGCTAATTCAGCAAAGCTCACACACAAACAAACAGAGTGAAAACCTCTTCCACACAGTCTGCCAGCCAGTACTGACCCTGGTTCAGAAAAAAAACTGCAGTATATTTTTTTTACTAATGCAACAAAGTTATGCACACAAACAAAATGTGTCAGTAGAGCCAGAGAGCCAAGGCCAGAATTTTTTTTTTTTATTTCTGTTTATTTTTTTTTTACCTTTAAAGTGTCATGAATTGTCAAGATTTTGGTGTTTAGATGTTATGCTTTTCATGGTTTTCATTGTTTAACCTGTTTTTAACTATTGTTTGTCATATAATTTCCAATTCTTGACTTCCACAATCTTTCTTTTTATATGTTTTATGTATATTATACATGTATAATATTATATGACAACGATGTACTTCACAATCTCGACAGAATCGTATGTGTTCTTTCAGACAACTATTCGATGATTGCCTTTGGACTCCTTTGGATTTTGGGATGAACTGTTGTGACATTTATCCAGGCCATGACTCTTTATATTTGTATTTTACTGTCAAAATATTCATAATTATCGCTGCTGCAGATCTGCTGTTTGTAATAAAACAAAACGAAAACCTAGGTCTTTTTAAAAGGAGCCTTTGCTATCTGTCATACTTAGATCTGTGTATCTTATATACCAAAAATGCTTTACATTGTTTATAATCCAGTGTTGATAATGTCTACCCACTTTCTCTTCCACAGCTGTTTAAATGCTTGCACATACTGCAAAACCAAACACGCCAGGGGGGATCTGGCCAGTTACCCCATAGAGGAGCTTGTTGAGAGAGCCAGGCAGTCCTTCCAGGGTGAGTCTCGAGCCTGAGTCGAATCAGACTCCCTCCATCATGACATTGGCCTTTTTCCTTATGTTTAACCCAGTTCACTCTGCTTCAGTCTTTAATGCATTTCGATTGATGTATAATCTTGATACTATATATCATAATCATAAGCCTGGCCCATACGTTTACCTCATTAAGATGCAATATAAATATTCTTGGGCCATTTGTTGTGTGAGAAACCATTTAGGTCGTTATGGCCTGCAGAGTAAGTACTTTTTTAAGTATTGTTCACAAGCAACCAATCAATCAGAAGATCTTGTCACTTTGGCAATAATACCCAGTGATCTTGTCACTGGGTATTATTTTGTTTGTAGAGTTTGTGTTTTAATGTTTATTTCATTATGGTGTTAAAAAATGTAGTTCTCTTGATAAGACTCACAATCGGGGGATAAAAGGATGAAGTGTTTTTAAACTCTGGTTCATTGTATTGAACAATGAACCAATACAGTGTATTGATTGGGGCCAAATGCAGGCAGCTTTATTTTGCCCAGACACATGCTTATGTTTTTTTGGTCTTATAGATAATGCCTGTCAACAGATGTGCCCATGCATGGATTAGAATGGATTGGATTGACTGATTGTGTACCTCTTTGGACTCTGCAGTCCCTTTGTATGAGAGCTTGGTCACTTCATCAGAGCTTTTATTATAAAACACTGCATTAATTAAAGGTCGGACCAGATTTAATAGAGTTTCAGATGTAGCTAAAATGCTCTAGCTCCATACTTCCTGCTTGAGAACTAAATATCTTGCATGTGTGTGTAAAAGTCACTCACCTACATTGTGGGGACCAGCCAGCGGTCCTCAGGTGGGAAATTGGTTATTAAATGTACTAAATGATGCTTATTAGAAAATGTAAAAACGCAAAAAGAAAAAGGTTTCTGTGAGGATTTGGTGCAGGTTGAGTGTTAAGGGATAGAATATACAGTTTGTACAGTATAACTAGTAATAGTCATAATGTCTATAGAATGTCCGCAGAAAGCGTGCCTGTGTGTGCATGCATGTGTGTGTGTGTGTGTGTAACTCGTGGCTCATCAGCAGTTAGAGATGTGGAAGTGTGGGGCAACCGTTGGTGGTCATTCAGAGTCAGAGAATAGCAGCTTGCGAAAAAAGGAAGTTTGGGGTGGTTGATTGGCAAAAATTGCATCTGAACTGCATTAAGCAACAGTTGTGTGTTTGTGGATTTGTGCATCTGTATTTGAGCGTGTTTGTCATAGCTGAGACACCTTACGGGTGGTTTTGTGATCTATGAGTCTTTTTCTTTGTTTGGCTGCTGTTTTTTTGTGGAGTAGTTGTGGAGTATGAGTGTCTTTCACACAAGCAGATATCATCGGCCCACACGTTATTTTTAAAGACACACATTTCAGTGGATGTATTTGAAAAAGAAAACTGGTTATGAGCATTCAAACACTTATTCAAACACCCTATTTTTAAACAGTATACATTATATATACAGTACTGAATTAAACATGCAACGTATTGAGGTGACGAAGTTGTATACAAATGTTTACTGCTGCATACTGTTATGTATGCTAAAAATCAGTATTCTAGTATTCTGTTCCTTTTATCTAAACCTCCTTACAGTACATTCAAAGTGTACATTTTCTTAGTATTTGTTACTTGTGATTGAAACCACAGCCTTAGTGTTGCAATCACCATAAATCTACCAGTTGAACTACTGGAGATATAATTGGCAAATCATAAGGAACCACCAGCTGTTTCAAACACCTGTAAGCACCTATTAGCTCATGAAGTATAACCCTCATGGTTCGCTACGCATCATTATTACCTGTAACACAGTACACACAAGGTCAGCATACATCACACACCTGCACAGCCAGTCCACGTAAATCATTCCAGTTAACAACAAGCTCATTGAAATATAAATGTGGAAATAAAGAGCAACACCTGTATACATTACATATTTACGCAGCCTCACTGTATTCCACCAACACGAGATGATGGAGATTAAGAGATGCCCGTTCAACAGAAAATGACTCTGAAATGCCAGCTGGAGGCCTCGCAGTTCAACACAGCAGTAGGACTGACAAAATAAGCAATTTCATAATGTTGTAAAAAAATAATGTATCTGTTGCCTCAAAGGCAAAATATTTTATACAAATGCCTCTCCTGTTCTAAAGTAGGCTTAAGGTACCTGCTGAAATATTCTCTCAACCTTGTTCATGTCCTTTCCCAGATCCCACAATGGATCCTAATACCATGTGCGTAGTCTGTAGTCTCTCTCTCTCTCTCTCTCTCTCTCTCTCTCTCTCTCTCTCTCTCTCTCTCTCTCTCTCTCTCTCTCTCTCTCTCTCTCTCTGGTTCATTAGAAGAGGACACTCAGACACCCAGTCTGCCATTCACGGGGGTAGCAGAAAGTGGTGTGGGGGCAAGAGGCAAGAGATCTTTAATTTCTGGCACATACTGTTGCCGTTAAGTGTTTTAGATTGGTTGGCCCGATGGCACGTCATCTTAAGGTTTTAAATGTTCAGTAGTTTAGGTAATTATCAGGTATATCACTATATATGTAGCGCTCCCCCATAGAAATACTAGATATTAATGCACTGTTGTGTGTCATTGTTAGCAGATGTTTCTCAGATAAATCAGAACCTTTCTCAGATAAATCAGTTCAAATGACTCTCTCTGTTTCTATTGGCAGTCTTGTGTCATATTGTGCCAAAGGTTTGATGGCACACACACTAGCATCAGAGACAATGGCACACACACTAGCATCAGGCCTCTTGCTTTCAAATGCTGCAGAGCGAAATGTGTAATTAACACTGTTCATTAAGAGTTTAATCACCAGCAATGGATCCATTGGTTCTTCTGTCCTCATTTTATTAAGCCAAACCAAGACTTCAGGCTTTCCATCACTGCCATTCTCGAGGGCCATTGAATACATTCACTGTAGCAGTATGAGGTCACTTCACTTCATTTATTAGAAGGGCTGATATAAGGTGTGACCGTCAATAATTGCTAAAATTTGAAAGTGAAGTTGAGTTTGATGAATGAGCCCTGGATCGTTAATATATAAAATTCAGAGTTCAGAAAGTAAGTGTTTCAAGAAATTTTAGACTGCATGAGCAAGTTGACTGTTTCTCAACATGTTTCCAACATTTCTTTTGTGGCAGAGGGCCTTGAGTTGCTTTAAAAAAATTAATGTTTTTAAAAGACTTTGAAATGTCATTAATTTCATTGATTTCATCTCACTCAGCGTTAATTAAACCGAGAAAACACACAGTGAGTGCAGTCCTAATCTCCTCTTGATGTTCCAAAGGGAAAGTATCAAACAAACAAGCAGAATTAAGCAGAATTTATTGTCTCCCACAGTGACTCCTTCAGCAGGTCAGCAGAGCCAAGTTCTTTTGGGCCTGCAGCAAATTACCTCCTCTCACCCTCTTTTCCAAATGGGCTCCGATATTGAAATTGGCATGTAGTGTAGGTCTTAATTCTTGGAAAATTATATAAAACTATGTGTATGCTTGCACTTTCCTTGACATGCTATGTAAATTCTTCACCCAGTGGCTGAAGCCAGGTCTGAAATCCCCATTAAAGTGCAGGTGCTGTATTTGCACATCCTGTTCTTCACAATCATTAGCGGATTGGCGAAAGAATGATTAAACGCACGCACACGCCTTGTTCTGATCGAGTCAGATTTGTGTCTTACCCCTTGCTGGCTTTGGCCATCTGTTTAGTTGTGAATTGGAAATAAAGCTTCACATTAATTACCCAGCAGCAGGGGGTCCATTACTGTACCACATCAAGAGGTGTCTGTACGTAGAGCACATCATGATTTACACCACGAGCTGTCAGCTTTCTTTTCATCTTTGTGTACTCGGGACAAACAGCTTTCTTTTTTCTTCATCACTCTTACATAGCTTTGTAAAATCTCCAGCTCTGGACTTTTTAAGCCAATCCTTTGTACAAACCCTTGCAAAGATGTGGAAAATGTTTTTGATTCTAGCACACCTAATGCTTGCTCTAAGGTCACTTAGGGTCCAATCAACTGCCTCCAATTTCTTAGGATTGTCCTTTTAAAAAATTCAATATAGATTGACAGTCAATTACATTTGGTTGAAAGAAAACATTAAAATAACAAAAGTCTTAAAGTTAATGACATTTGCACTTTTGCTTGTCTTCACATTCAAATGCTATATCTGTTGAAAGTGTATTGATCAGTACTGCTATACTATCAGTATACTATTAGTATATACTATCAGTATTAGTACTGCTGGGAGAGAGAGAGTCTATAGATTCACTATAAGCTCCTAGCTGGACAAGTGGTAAAAGTGCTGTTATAATGCTTTAGGCTTGTCTGTGGACGTGAGACTAATGAGATGTGGTGTTTGCTGGGAGTTGACTCTGGGTCAAGTCCAAGAGCTCCACTTTGAACATGAACTTGATCACGTCCAGCTAGGATCAGGCAGGGTAAACACCTCTACATCTTACTACATCTCACTCGCTTGGCTGTGTTTACTTATTTCTGCATTGCTGGCTGGTCAGTGTGCTTAGCAATAAATGAGACACATTTGGGAAATGACAATGGACCACCATTCCAAGAACTTCCTTTGCACAGTTTCCACTACAGTGGACCCTAAGTGTTTGAATGCTTAAGCAACACAAAATTAGATTACAACAAGATATGAGACCAAGTGGAAATAAGCAAATGCAAACATTTGGAAACAAATGATGCTAATACTTTTGTGGTTATCTGAATGCTATATTTCATGTCTCTGTTATGTTTATAGTAAAACCAGGCTAATGTTTCTATCCCCTACCCACAAAGCTAACCCTCACACAAACCTGTTCATCACATTAACATGTATATTTACACGTTAACATGATTTGGCAGATTTATGAGCTTTTCTATGAGGGAGAACTTTATACAAAGTCCTCTGACCATTTTGAACTTCTTCAAGTAAACAAGACCTGTAACACTTGTGAAGAGACACATCTAATTGCTATCTCTTGTAATTAGGTTTTTCCTCTGAATAATACATAATAGATAAAAGTGTGCAGCCTTGAATCCACAATATGTCTGTCTGTCCTTACCTCCTAGTCTATTGTTGTCTCTATGATATGTCTACACTAAAAGCCAAGTGTATTTAGTTTACGGAATAGTGCCTGTGACTGTTTTGTGATACAGCAGATCCGTGCAGTGTTTTAAAGACAGCGTGTTGAAAGCTGCTGCATTTAGAAGCTTGTTAATATACACAGAGCTGTCTCATCTCTGCCTGGGAGAGCTCATAACGCTGTTACAGTGTACATCTGCAATTGAAAATTGATTATTGGCTCACTCAAACCTGACATGCAATTTAAGAACACAACAGAAAAGCTTTCCCAAGCCAGTGAAGTTTGTGAACGTCTGAGAAAAAGACAGATGCAGTGTTTTTTTTTATTGGTGTCTGTGTTTGTCACATCCTATTAGCCACAAGTTGTGAGCTGCAGCCCTTTTAATAGTCTAGCTGTTACATGGGCAGCCACATGGGCCTCTTATACTGCAGGAAGTTGTGTTCTGTGCTTGCATGTGCAAAATTCGCAGCCACAATATTAGGGTGTGGTGGGTGGTTGCCAGGTCAAAACAACCCACCCCGAAAGCTCTATGATGTTGTCTGAGTTGTTGTCCAAGTGAGTTTGTGTGTGTGGTTATTTGTAAGTGCCTGATGTCTGTGCTTTAGTACTGTAGATACCCTCTAAAGCGAGAGTGCACCTGTGTTTGTTTTAAGGGTCTGTCTATGTGCTGTTTATAATTTGAAAGAAACTACATGTGAATGTGTGTATGTATGTGTTTTGTTCTCAAGTTAAACAATCCCAGGCTGAGGTTCACAAAGCAGAGCAGCTGAGATACATATAAGAAGCCAGCATTAATGAATTCTCTCAAATATTTACTTAGCCAGTCGCCTCAAACCCTCAGTCCACCTCTGCAGGCAACTGTGCCTCTCCATCTCCCACACACATAAAGTTGATATATGGCCCTGCCTTTCCATAGAAGCACTGACATCCCACTAAACAGCAAATGAGAAGGGAGGGTCTGAATATTCTCAACACAGTTATCTGTCTTTTTTGGGCACCATGCAATTGCGTTTAAACTGTGTAACAATGCAAGTCAGTTGATTTAAATTGTGATATTTTATTGCAAGAAGATAGACCAGAGAAAAAAATTAAGAGTTTGTAATTGTGATTGTCTGATGTGACCACAAGTTTAGTGTGTGTGTGTGTGTTTCTTTTGTTTTTTTGATCAAGAGTGGTGATTTGTTAATGATTATATGTTGTATGTTCTATGTTGTTAATGTTAGTTGATGCCAAAATGTAAACACTATCAATATATGTATTTGTTTTAGCAACCTGATCGATAAGATCTGCAGAAAGGTCTGTAAAGGTGTACTTTTCGAAATCAGTTTCACTTTGATTTATAAACTTACCTGGCCCTTTCCACAACCTGAAACCCATCCTAACTTTTTCTGATGGTCAAAAACTTAGTGTTTTGTATATTGTGTAAGCACCATTAGGCTGTAATACACCCTTGGATTTATCTAATTGCTCAGCACCATCTGTGTGGTGAGGGCAGGTGTTGCAGTGTTTTTTTGAGGGTGAGTATTTCTGGCTGGTGGGCATGCTGTCCCATGACAGTTGAACCTGCCAGATCGACCTTTACCCAGGACAAAACATAGGGTGAAAAAGCAGACCTCCAATTTCAATTACACGCCAGCACAGAGTAGAGTAACACGTGACCATAGAGTAGCACATGCTTTCATCAATACTCAAAGGCACTCTGTCCGGGTGGAGGCATTCCCATGGTGCAGTGCTAGGCAGTGGCACAGAACATTCACATTACCTTTCAATGCCGTGGATTTGGAATGGTTCTGTTTGGATGAGCATGCTGGGCAATGGATCTCCAGCAGCCAGCGGCCCCAGAAATGCAGTTGTTGGCCCAGCTTGATAGACAACCAGAGGAACACGTCTAGTCATTAGTGGTTAAGAAAGACAAATAGATCACTTTCTTCCAGAGTCAAAGGGATGTGTTTGAATGTGTATAGTGATATATTCAGAGTTGGGTTTAGTAGTTCAACAGTTCATTGGAGATATCTGTCAGATTTGTGGCATTCTGCCAAACAACCAAGAGGAAGTAAGCCTCATACACTCTATTCTGCTCTTGGAGTTTAAAGTGGGGATTAATTTATTCATTGGATTTGCTTTTGTCAGAAATCACTAGAAATGTTTGAGTCAGTAGTATTCTTATTAGTGTCCAATCGATAATTAACTTTCAGATGGGCTTTTAAGTCTTTCCTTATCAGTAAAGATCAATTGAGTCTTGGACTCCTGGCTGCATGCTGAATTAACGGTTTGACATGGGTGTCCTACTTGTGTAGATAAATAACCCAAGCATGAGAGTTCTCTCTTGGTGGAGCAACATGGTCCAGACTGTCTAATGATAAAGTGAAGAAGGGGGTAGTACAATCATTTCACTCCTTGTTTTTGGATGCATTGATCTTCCTTATCGCCAGTATTTGCTGTGGAATGTGGAATCAGTCATACAGGTTTACGAAAGCATGGAATATGCTATCCAAATTTTCCCAACGGGATTATATTAATAACTTTATCCATTCATAATCTTTGACTCTAGAGTCTACCGAGCCTCTCTGAGAAAAGTAGACACAGTCAGGACATGGGTAAAATAGTAAAGAAGTTATTTGATTGTTGCAAATGACCATCATAACAGCTCATTGAACTGAGGTTATAAACTATCAGTACTCATAGTTTATACTCCTAGCTATTCAGCCCATTCAGGATCCAACATATTTGTTTGGTTTTCTAGAGCCATACTTCATAAATACAACCTCAACTCCCACCGAAACCTTTATCCCAGCTGCCCAGACTTTCAGCTTAATTTGGTTAGAGAGAGAGAGAGAGAGAGAGAGAGAGAGAGAGAGAGAGAGAAAGCACAAAAATTAAAAAACTAGTTCACCCAAAAATAAGTTCTCACTCTTACTGTGTCATTCCAAACCTGTATGATTTATTTTCTGTCATGGACCACAAATAAGTTTTGTGCATCTTTTCAGTATAGCGAAAGCATACAGTGACCAGTCTGTCAAAGAAAGAAATCCCTACAAGGAAAGTCTTACAATAATATTTGTTTTAATGATTTTTTAAATATTTTTTAAAGAAATTTGATAAGTTTGAATGATCCCAGGTCTCAGCGTGTACATTATTCAACATTTCTCAGACAAAACAGGCAGAACAGTTAATAAATAATGACAAAATTTACATTTTTGGATGAGTTTTTTTTTTTTTTTAAAGAGTTTTTCTTGTGTGGTCTTGGATGTTTCCTTTCAGATGTGCATTAGGTAGCATAACTCTGTGTTAGTGAGTTGCTCCTCAGATTTTTGGTTTGTTTGGTTTGTTTTCTTTATTTTTGCTCTGTCTCTTTATCCCTACAGAAGTGTGAAAGTGCTGTTTAGCTTTGTGTAAACTGGCTATAGATGTGAAAGTGAGTCATTGTGCTGTGCCTGAGCAATTTATCAAACACATACACAGACAAGCTCCTCCTGTGTGCACCGCTACACACTGTGCACCTGCTCCTCAAACCTGCCCAGACCCCCACTGCATGAGCTCCTCCTATTGGGCAGTCAGCTGGTGATGTCAACGCCCTCATATCCAATTTGCACCCGTTCATGGATACATGAGGAGCGTGTCTGCCTTCTGCCCTTTTCAAAAGCAAAATAATTAGAGAGGCATTTTTTCCTTCTCCTTTCTTTTTGCTCCTGGTTTTGTATTGAATGAAGGACTTGGCATGCAGTGGTTCCAAGTGGCTGCTGGATGGGAGGATTATTATGGTGATGTTGTGGTAATTCCATCTCTGCAAGGTGGCCCCTGAGGGTCTGCTGCAGATTCCCGCAGGTGAGGGCCTGAAGCTCAGGTACTGCCCGTGTGCCACCTGCTTTGCCCTCTTAGCCTCTCCAAACACATTTGATCTTTCATTCCTGCCTTCTGTATGTTCAGTGCTTGCCTTTGAATCACTTGTTCTGTTGCCCATCTCTCAGTTCTTTCAGGCTATTGAAACCAAACCTCTCAAACTCCTTAAAAAACACTTGTTGGAGACATTTAACAAATGGAGTGTAGTTTCTTACTTTCAGACAGTGAATCTGTTAGCTGGAGCTTTTGTCTGCAGTGATATATGGTATACTTACAATTTTCTTTTGGAATTTTATACTTCATTGGGTGCAGATTTTGAAAAGAGTGCATGAAGTTAGAGAGGACATGTGGGCAGATTTAAACTTACATCACCCACATGAGCACCACAGCTCAGTATTCAGTAGCAAACAGTTAGACCTCAGCTCTGACATTTTACAGTACACTTATTACGTAAAAAGTCCCCTTAGGGGATAATACAGGGTTAAATGTTTTGTTCAGTGGCACAAGGGTTATATGAATTGGCTCACAAATCTTTCCTTGTCGAATCCAAACCTGCAACTGACAGGGTAGCAAATTCACACTTCGGGTCCTAACTAGACCTGATGTAAAAAGAATCCACTGACAAGATTGGTCTATCCACACTGTGACGACAGCCACTGGCAATAAATATTTTTCAATATTTTTTTTTAACAGTTAAACATTGATTCCAAAGTGTTGAGCAGGACTTTGGAACAGCAAGGTTTTAAGCCTGCCTAAATTCAGCTGATGTGGGTAAGGATACAAATCCAGATTTACATGTAAGAGACACTTAATCACATCATGTCTAATTTATAAATTGTACATTTATAAAGGCCAGAGGTGTCTCAATGTGTTAAAATCACCAATAACAAAATCACTGACTCTAACACACACTTCTTTCTTACTCAGTCTAATTCAGAAACCTGAACAAAACTCGTTTTCTCCAGACACTTTGTTGTTAGAGTTCAGGGCCTCGTAAGGTCCATGGTGTCAGGTTGGCCTGTAGGCCTCTCGTGTGGTCAGATGGCCAGCTCTTTAGGTCTCGCTTGTTTACAACACGATTTAATTTAGGATTTGTATCTGCAGGGTCAGAGGTCAACTTGGGATTGGAGAAAGGTAACCTTAGGGGCTTCTACAGTTTGTGAGGGGCCAGTTGTGAATTTTGTGAGTGTATTTGAGGTATTTCACTAGCTCCTCTATAACAGACTTGCAGTTGGAAAAAAACTTTGATTCTTGGTTTTGTTTCCACAGATCTTCTGTATGAACTTGAGTTTCTTAATGTGTCATCATCTAAATGTCATATAGGTATGACATGATAAATTAAGACAGAACAAACTTTGATCTCTCAAAAAAAGCAATTCATGCCGATTAACCTGAGGTGAGCATAGCCAACATTGCTTTAAGTGTCAGCAGGACAAGTGTACTGTATATTCACACACAGCACAGTCTGTTTCAAAAGCCTCAAAAACTTAGAGGCAGGTCTTTAACATATCGTTTTGATTGTTTTAAAAGAATGAGTGAGCATGCAGTGAGTAATTACAGTTTTTATAGTTCTCAAGGCATACAGGATACTTGTTGTGGGGGATGGGAAAATTGTTCCTCTCTTTGCCAGTAGGGGTCAGTAGTGCCTTAGATTTTTCATTAAAAAAAGGAATTTTAAAATCCTGATTATCCAGATCTGAAAAAAGTTCTTTGCAATTACTTGCACCTTAAATAGAAAAATTATATGGTCAATCAAAATGTCTGTCAATCACAAGCACCAAGAAAGTTTATTGGTCAAAAAGTGTGACAGCCCTTGATACCATCATTTTACTTTGGTAGTGCAGTACTTTTAAAGGGAAACACTGTTAAAGACTGACAGTATTTGGACATCACACAAAGAAATCTGTAACTTTCTATTTTCACTGACAGCAGGTCAGAAGTGTCAAAGTTTAAAATGGCAAATTGCCTTATGTTGCCGTTAGCTTTGTTTAGATATGTGTGTGTGTGTGTGTGTGTGTGTGTATACATTAATATTGTTTATTGTTTGTTGAGGTGAAACTCTAAGCATGTGTGTAGAATTTGCCTGTTAGAGGGAATCCCTCTCGCTCAGTGTGTGTTTACCCAACAAGTGTTTGTTTATATTTGCGTTGTTTGTGCGCATTTGCCTCTCCCTCTACTGAGCACTTTGAGAAAGCATCCCTGCTTCACATGCCTGTCAACTGCTGCATGTTGATTGGAAAGGGATAATGTCAGCGTGTGATTTAATGCTGCCCATCATAAATGTGTGAAATTAATCTTCAGCAAGAGAGGAGGGAGTATGTACACACGAGCACACGCACTCCAGCACTGACACTGTATGTTTAAAGAGCTTTAGCTCTCTGCTCCCAAGGGATGAAGTCAGACACACACATCATGTGGTTTAACGGACCACGATGTAAAAAGTTTAATGGACCATGATGTTTTTACAGAGACATAGTAAACATTATAACACTCATTTCTTCATTCATACAAATTCAATTAAAGAAACAGCTGACCAAAAAGAAAATGAAAATTCTGTCATCAATTGACTAATTGCCTTAATATAATCCTGTTAGTGTCTTTTGTGGAAGTCATATAAAGATATAACATTTAGTAATACAGGTTTGTCCTGCCACAAACAAAGTGCTCAGGTAAAGCAAGTAGAGGTGTGTATTGTGATAGCAAACATGCATTGCATGTTACATTACCAATAATGCCTTTTTCCAGCTGTGACTCGACAGGTCAGGTTTAAAGTCAAAACAGAACCTGAGAAAGCTGACAGGGAAAATCTGGTGTGATTGGCAACTTTCCTTTTCCCAATAAAAGACTGACAGAGACCTGTTTGGCGCACATTGTAAAGTAATTAACAGTCCATTGGTGGTTATTTGTACATGCTAAAACAATCCAATAGCATGAGAAGACATATATATATATATATTGCATCAGATTAGATATTGCACGTCAAACTTGACTGATATAGATATTACACTTTATTATATGCTGTTAGTTTGCTCTCTGGAATGCTTGATTGTCATTGGTCAATTGTTTTGTATAATAACAACTGAACTGTGTAACTGACTGATGTCCTGAATAACTGATTTCATGTATTGGTATGATAGCTCATGTTTCTTGTTTCTCTTGTGGTTTCTGTTTTAAATTTAAATGATTTGAATTTAGATTTCATGGCCATTTTTTTGTTAATTTAGCTTGTTGCTGGGTAAATCGGGAGATATTTTACAGTTAGTTGGTCCATGTTGCAAAATCAATCCTGTACATTATTGCACAGTGGATGCCACAAAATATTCTTGCCAACATGCTTTCCTGCTTTAGTAGTTGGACATGCTCTTGCATGCCTCAGATGATATTCAAGTCACAATCTTATCTGTTGTGTGGGTTTTTTAATACCATGTCCCCTGAATTGTGTCTTTGGCCTGCAGTCAGAGAAAATAGCTCCTCGTCAAGCAATTAGCATTCCAGGAAATTCGTTAATGGATTAGCTTGTTAAGTTGGCGTCTTTTTTTGGCACTTCATTAAAATGGTGATGGAGTGGCCTGCGCAGATGTGACAGGTATATATGAGGTCTTTGTTTTGTAGAAATGAAAATGAATCGTACTGTACGCACACACACACACACACACGTTTCAATGCAAATGTGTGTTAATGAGATCCATAGCTAATGAAATGTTGACAGGGCAATAGTTCAGAGCCGCTGTCGGCTTTGAAGTGTGAGGCTGGCACGCGTTGGAGAGAGAGCTTGGAGAACATCATGCACATACATTTCCTGTGTAATATTTTATATAACATTAGCTGTAAATGTATCATTTAAGATTATTTGCCAAATATTTTTCCCTTGTTCAGCTGAAGGGAAACATTTATTAGAAAAGTGTTAGATTTATGATAATTTCATCTCTTAAGCTGTAATTAACTGTAGCCTGTTTTTGCCTGGAGCGCGCAGAGCATGATGCTGACATCTTTCCCTCGTTGACAGGACGAGACATTTGTGTAGCATCTGTGAAGTTTGCGATTGGTTAATGTATGTGACTTGTAGGCTGGTCTTTAATCCAGAACTGTTCTTGCACAGAAAATGATAGACAGACAGACAAACAGACAGAGAGAACAGGAGAAGTGTGGAGTCCACTGTCTCTATAGCATGTAAAGAAAGAATGAAAGGCAGAGTTTTTTTTAAAGGAACAGTGAGATTCTTTTTGAGTGTCTTTTTCGCTTGTGTGTAGTGCAGTGTGCAGTAGTGACGTTGTAGCTCTCCCCATAGAATCTTCTTTAATCTTACTCTCTAGAGTGTTTATTTCCTCTAGGGGCCTCGCAGGAGCTGAGCTGGACCTGTATGGGTGAATGGGACAGCTGGTACTGACCTACACATACCCTCTGTACACACACACACACAGATACACTTTTCTTGCACTGTAGCTCTCAGGTGCAGTGGATATATATGACAGTAAAATTAGTACTTGTTCATTTAACCATACCATGAATGAGAAAGTAGACTGTCATTCAGAAATACCAATGTAAAGGCCATAAAAGACAGTTTTTCTTCTGCTGTTGACTGAACACATTAGTTAGATTGCATATAGTGTAAACTTTGATCTGTATGCACCTGCTGTTTCATGAAAACTGCTTGTGTATAAGTAAACATGCTTTGCATGTGGTGGAAATAAAGATAAATGTGTGTGTGTGTGTGTGTGAAAGTGTTTTAGGTCAGTAAAGATCAAACGTCGCTCTATGTTGATAACGGAAAGGTGAGGGTGTTTCCATGTTTTGATTTTCCACATCCTGCCTCACACACTCTTTCTGGCACTCTTTCTTCTGAAAGACTGTGTTTGCATATGTTTCTCATGTGTAACTATCTTGCAGACCTCATTTCACCACATTTCAGATATAAAATAAAAGCTGTTAAAGTGAACATAGTTAACACCAGTCCTTAACACTCAGGATGTCATATGTTTGAAATATTGATTGATTCCTGTCATCTTCGACTTTTCCAGATCAAAACATTTCAACAATCGCTTGTTTCTAATGTAAGTTACAAAAAAAAATCTCCTCATCACTTTAATACTTTAGAACTGGTAACTACAGTTGGATTTTTTGAATAGATTGTGGTTTCTGAGCAGATGGGTGGCAAATGTTTATTGGTTATTACCCCCTACTTCACACACATCCTAATGTATTCATACAAACAGATATCACACAATATGCACACATACACACAAACCCCTGCCATTCAGATAACATTGTTTTATTCTAAACAAGCTTTTCTATTCACAATAAATAATCCTGAAAAGAGGTTGAATCATCAAAAGATTTATCAGTGAAGAAATTAGTAAACTCTGAGCCAGTTGTTTTTTTTTCCTGAACTCAGTTTGCCTCTGAATGCTCTGTTGAAAATCTAATTATTTTTGTATTATAAAGATACTTGTATTAACCACCAAACAAAACCGTGTTTATGAGATGATACAGGAATTACACAGCAGTGCCCTACAATGTTGTTAACTCTGTTCTTTAGCTGAATGTCACGTTTTATCAAGAGTAGCATCATCGAGTACACACACACACTCCAGCACTCTTAGCCCTCCATTGCTCAAAAATACCACATTCACTTACATACCCCACAGAGGTGTGTGATCTCGTTACCTCCAGTCCAGTGTTGGTATCACCAGTTGCCCTGTGCAGGGGCTTTGATTTTGCCCAGAAATTCAGGCCCTGCCTTAAGTCTCACTGTGGAATGTAAGAGAACTGTCCTTCAGGCTGTGTGAAAACTACTTTCAGGGCAAAATTCAGTGCAGCAACACGTGGGGCTTGTGTAAGCAACCCTACAGCTCTAATGCCTGAATGTGTTTTTGCTTTTCATGAACACTCAAACTGTAAACTGCCCTGAGTCCTCCTGTAAACAATTCCTCTTCCTATCTGCGCTCTGGGTTACAAATGGCATTGCTTTTTGACAGCCTTGTTTTCATTTCAAAACTAATGTTTACAGATATCTGCGTTTCTCTGGATTCATGGTCCGAGGCGATAAGTGCTGATAAAGATGAGATTTCTCAAGCCAGATTCATCACTGTGAGGCTTTTGCAACCTTCACTGAAAATTTATATACGTTTGCTTATTTCATCGGGGCAACAAACAATAAACAGTGAAAATCAACAATCAGTGAAGAAGATTAATGATTTTCATTTCATAGGTAGAGAGGAAGTCAGACTAGCATCATCTGACCTCTGTAGGGAAATGTCTTTGAGAGGCAGTGAGTAGGTAGTTTGTTGGTAAATGGTTTATTACAAAGAGATATCAATCATGTTTGGGCCGTGTCAGTGGTTTGAAGGGGGGGTTTAAACTCTTATTCTTAATAAAACTTAATTCTGAGGATTGAACTTTTTCTACATGCATAAATGATGCTTCAAATTGTGTGGCTTGTTGTGGAGAAGTATGCTATTACTGTGATCAGACTTAAAATATTTTTTCCTTGGCAGAAATTTTTTTCACTTTTGAAATTCACTTTTAATAAATCAAAGCAAAAAGACTGAAAACATCTTTTGTACAATTCATACGTTTTCGCACAATTTCCGTTTTAAAGGGCTATATTGAGAATAGGAACTTTGACCTTGATGTTGGATTCTGGCTGCAGTAAGAAAAGACCAGGGCATTCAGAGGATTGTGGGTATTCTCTTCAGTACTTTGCCCTCTGACTGTAAATAAATAGTGCTGGATATCATACAAAGACTTTGGATTATATTGCATTTAACCTTTTCTGTTCAAGGTAAATTTCAAACATTTTATTTAAAAGGTAAAAATGGGCACATTTGGTGCTGTGTGTCTCTGTGGCAGCTGTTTGAGAATGACCTCTTGTACTTAGACCACTGACCTTCAGTACATTTAGATCTGTGCTTTCAACTGTTACCATGACAGTGACAGACTCCTTAACAGAAATGAAATGTTGAAAATAAGGAGAAAGTGAAAGATTAAAAGCGACATAAAGAGCACAATCTATTTCTCACACCCATATGATAAGTTGGCTGGTGAAGTGAGGGAGGGGTGAACAGGTGGTGGTATAGATGGTGCAAATTTAATTTGCATTTTATCCCAGGGGCCATTTTTCTCTGCCTCCTGGGCCCTGTCTTTTTAAATGGCCTGAAGCCTTTCACAGAAGATGCCTGCTAGAGATGTAAAATACACAACCTACGATGAAAAGCCAGCTTTAAAGACATAAGACTGGACATTGAGAAGAAAGAGAGAGAAAAGCAAGTATAAAACACACTTAAAGTGAGGCCCAGCTGCTACACGAATGGCCCTGAGAAACATTTATTCAGTTTTTTTATGATGAAAAGGAGAAACAGTTTAAGATTTTGCAGAGAGAGGCAAGGTGAACCTGGCCTTGGGTAAGACAAAAGCACACATTTCACTTCTGGCAAGGAGCAGATCGCCGATTATGTGTTTAGTCAGCCTAACACTTGGTAAATGCAGTCACACAAAAGTGCAGGTCACTTCAAGATGCTTGGCTGAATCTCTCTCTAATGGAAATGCCAAGCAAATCAGTGTTTGGGTTTGGATCCGTTAAGTGAAAACAAATCAACGCTCCTTCCTCTAGACAGAAATATTATTGTTATTTTTGATCAGATCTGCATCTTTTAATATTACAAGGTTTATAAACTTGCATTTCTGTCTGCTTGGATGATCATATATGTTTATATACATATGATCAAATACATATATGGATGATGCATAAGTTGAATGTACACAGGTTTTATAATCAAAACAATGAAATGCCATATAAGTTTACAGCATCATGAATTGGCAAATTTGACGTGTTAAAAATTGGTCTTGTGTAGTTAAAAGTGTTTTTGTACTTGAGTAGTGTTTGTCTCAGGAGTACGATTTTCCCGAACCCTTTCACATTATAGCCAAAAATATTATTGTCCTATCTTTTTACAACATTAACTTATTTGGTTGTGAATGTATTAAAAGGCAAGTTAATTACATTAACTAAATGCTGCAAGTCTCATTAATACAGTGTGATGTAGACAGACTGTTCAAAAGTAGATTACTTGACCCTCACAGCTGATCCACGTACATCAAACAGGATTTATGTGTATGTAGCACTAAGAATGTTTTCTGAGGCGGCGACAAGGGGTCGTTGCTGCAAGCACAGTGATGAGTGTCTTAGATGCAACAAAAGTGATTTAGCCTCTGACACTGTCCTGAGAGAGGGCGAAGCACATTCTCATTTTCCAGACGCTGCCATGTTATCTTCAGGGAATGTTGTGGCTGGTAACGGCATGGAGAAGAGAGAGAAGGGGCTGTGTGACATTTCATCTTCTTTCCAGCTGTGGTAAATGTCACTTCAAGTCTGAGGAAAGTTGTTCGCTTGACTAGGTCCCCTCTCGCCACATTTGTCAGGTTTCTGAAACCGCTGCCTTTGATTGGGAGAGGAGGGTGACCTCGGGCACTGGACCCCTGCACTGCTGCCTGTTCAGTTAATGTGGCCTGAAACATTGAAGGCGACTTTCCTTCGATGTCTGTCTATCAGTGACAATCGAATATTCTTTTGATTTGTGTCTCGCTCTCTCTGTCATCTTCCGTACCAATCAGCATGCAGGACTCTAGGGCCAATCAGCATGACTTTAAGGTTAAGCCAGCATCCTCACTGAAAGAAAGTGAGAATAATGCATTAAGAGATTTTGAAGGCTATTGCTTTGTTCCAGATGGTGTAGGTTAACTGCAACTGCGAGCTTCTGTTTCAGTTTGTTGCACAAACACGCAGGTACGCCACAGGTTTGCTGTAACTTCCGTTGTTGGCCTGAGGTGATAACCGTGGCTGCTGTTTTGAATTCACTTTGGTAGGACGTTAATAATCTACAACATGAGCCATATTGCTCACTTCACATAGATTAAACAGAAACAATATAGTGAAATGTTTAACAGCCTTTTACCTCTCGACTTTTCAAAATCTGATCTACCTTCATGCAAACCATTAATGCAAGTTTACTCTTCATCTGAGTTTTTGGTTGATGATGTAGATTGTCGTTGTTAGTGATTACAACTGTTTTGCTGGCTTACTTGAACAGTTCTTCACACAATACCTGTCTGTGTTTGTGCTGTTTTTTTATGGGAAATTCAACATAAGCTCCTCATGTACCACAACCCAGTTGTTAATATTTTGTTGACTGACAGGTCCCGGACGTGAGATCCCTCAGAAAGCCCACCACACACCTGGAACCCCATTAATCCATTTGCCAACTTTAAATTACCGGCTATTCATCCAGTTTAAACACCCCCTTCTCAACATGCAATATTTATGGCAAACGGGATAAAGGGGTAGAAAGAGAGAAGTGGAATGAGAAAACGAGACAGCCCTGGATAGTTGATATTGACAGGTAGAGGAGAGGCCCCAATTGCCAGCTGATTGACGCTGCGGGGGTCCTGAAAGGCTTTAAGTGGGTGCTGCAAAGGGCATAGTAGCCACAGGGAGGCACCGACTTTAGCCAGTCTCACCTCTGCAAGGTTTTGCCAACCTGTCTGTCATCTTTATGGTCCAACACCTTCCATTTAAGCCTATTTGCAGGTACACTGAAGAGAAAACATCTTCAGCGTGTGTACGTGAAGAGAGGTCACGTGCGTGTGCCCCACTAATCAATAATTTAGTAGAGTGACATTTTCACATTTTGAAGTGCTCCCCTGCTCCCCTGATGGCTCTGAGAACAGCCCAATAGTGACAAAGCAAAGTTTAGACTGTGATGATAACCAGAGGGGTGTCCATCCAAATTAAAGTTACAGTGATCACAACAATGTGAACATGATTTCTGGGCTGTTGTTTATGTAAAAGACAGTTAAGAAATTTACAAATGTTTGCACATTCTTTCCCTGGGATGGCAAGCACATCAACTTGGTGTATAAATGTCAATGTATAGTTTATAGCTCAGACCTTGGTAACCAACTAACAAAATGAATAAATAAACCCTCTGCTGGGAAACTTGAGGAGTTAAGGAGTCTGTACTCCAGATGGTGGGAAAAAATCACCAGAGAATAAGGAGATACCCACCAAATGAAATTGCAGAAATTAGGTCAGCACTTTTAAAAACAAGCCTCTGTTATCTCTCATTAGAAGATGGGCGATTCAGTATAGATGCTTCTGGGTAAAGGAGCAGAGAGCAAGAGAGGATAACAATGAGTTCTTTGACAGTTGATATTAAACATTAACACATCAATGAATTAAATCAGAGATTGTTTGCCTATGCAGGCTTGTCTCATCATTAGAGGATCTATGCATACTAACAAACACCTGCCCCTTGATCATAAACAGACATACTTAAACAGACATACTGAAACCCCCCTTCTTCAAACCTGGAGGCACATGTCTGGAGTCCACTTTTTCCACATTGGTTTGTATTGGGAGGTGAGGCTTGTAGCTTCTAAAGGAAAAGTGGATGGATGAGTTCTTGCCTATGTTCACAGTTTACCCTCAGTTCTTTTTACACGGTTCCTGCTCAAGGCCTGAGCTCATACATCATGCTAATGAACGATTAGATTAAGGAATTAAGACAAGGTCTGAGGAATCTTAGCTGCTGGCTTAATTGCATCTCCTGCTCTTTTGGAGACGTGAATAATGTGAATAATGCTACCGTGGTTGCAAATGGCCTTGGAAATGGTTAAAGATCTTTAGATGCATGCTAAAAATAGAACCGTGAAGAGCTAAAGATTTTAAATACATTTTCAAGCATCTTTCAAGCATCAAACTAATCCATTTCTGAGGATTCCTTGAGCATGGAAAACCAAACCACAACCGTTGTTGTTCAAAATGATTTTTTTTATTATCGCAATTAAACTCTGTGTGGTAATTAGTATGACATCATTTACAGCTGCAAATTTGAGATTAGTTGAACTCTAAGAAAATCTATTCCCTCAAGTGAATGCGACTCAATCAGTGTTGGCGTGTTTGTTTGTTTTGGAGGAAGCATGTATAATGCGTGTCAAGTACGAGGGAGAGATTTTTCCATGCAAAACCAGCTGGGTCATCATCTCTAAGCCTAGGGCATCAATATATCGACATGCAGCGATAAAAGCCAGGAAAAAAGTGACAGGTAATTAAATTTGTTTGAAATGGAGACTAATCAGTGGGCTCTAATCAAGGCACACTTTTCATTAGTCACAGGGGCTTCAGACAAACGAAACAATTAGCCTTCATAATTGTTTGCCAA
The DNA here is from genome assembly GCA_036877525.1 of Chromobotia macracanthus. Taxonomy (NCBI): domain Eukaryota; kingdom Metazoa; phylum Chordata; class Actinopteri; order Cypriniformes; family Botiidae; genus Chromobotia; species Chromobotia macracanthus. Next base: position 4,931,211 of record JAZGTH010000027.1, on the reverse strand, counting down.
ACATTAACAAAATGTGATTCCAATTCCAGTCACAGTGATATTAGTTAAGATGTAATGAAGCTAATATCAATTGCATAAACATTTTGTTTAGCTTAAGCCTGCATCAAGTTTACATTAAGTTCTCTATGTGCTTTATAGTCTTTTCCACTCTGCATTTCCAATGCAGCTTCAAGTTTTTCCCACTTTTACATATTTTGACATTTATTTTATATTTAATATTTAAGTGACATATTTCTGGTCTTGCATATTATCATTTGATTTCTTAGAATAGTTAGTGAAAGGCTTGGGATTGCATTCTCAAGGTGCTTTCAGCCAATCAATATTGTCCTCACATTAGGTCACCGTGGATTCAGAGAAATTATCTGCATGTAATTTCTGGCTCAGGTGATTGGTCCAAAACCAATTACAGAACTGAGCAGCCATGATATGCCTTTTTTCAGTCAGCTGCATCATTTGAGTTTAAAGGGAATACTTACCAATATCTTTCTCCTTATCAGACCTCCTTGATTTGTATGAGAAGCACTTGAAAGTCCTGGTAGAGCAGACTGTGGTTTTCTCAGCACACAGGCCCTATCTGAATTAGCATTAATTGTCTGGGAGAAATGTCTCTAAGTAATTGGAATGATGGGAGATGCTCTTGAATGAGAATGGCATGTCCTTAAACACAACGCAGTGGGGCTTCTTCTTAGAGAGCTTTTCTTCCAGAGCAGGTTCCAGATAATCACACGAATTGCTTCATTCTCTCTGTTTATTCTTTTGGCCCACTGCTGTCCCTTGAAACCCCCTTCACATTTTCTCTGTCTCTTCCTACTCAAGAATCTCTCCACTGGTGCTGTTGACATTTGCCCTCAAACTCCTTTCTCTGTCTGTGGGCAGAAAAATGTGCAAGAGAAAGAGAACTGGGGGCCAGAGGGAAAGGGAGTCCCTCAGAAGGTCAGACGCAGCCTAAGCATCCTAGCCAAAAGCCTGAATAATTATGAAAGTTTTATTTTTCTTTGGAGCTAATGGTGTCTGTGAGTTTGACAAACATGGTCAAAAAGGCCCTGGGAGACCTTGTGTAATTTGTTCTTAGTCATTAGATATTTGTGTCTCAGAATCACACAGAGGGGCCAGCGGTGACTCTACTGTAGGCTGCACTCTAGCTGTTTAGTCTCATTGTAGGGGCATTTGGGCTAATGTGTTTTTAATGACAACCTTTAGATTAGCAACTGTAAGATGCATGTAATCCTGGAGAATTGCTTATAGTCATTTTTTAAAATGATAAATTAATGCTAAAACTGGGATTTCCACACAGTGCTTCAATTTTTTTTCAGTATGTTTATATAAATTTGCATTAGCAATTTTGACACCCAAGCTCTCCCTTCATTGCTCCATCCTGAAAATATCAAACACAGTGCAGCACAGGCAACGACTAACAGCTGGTGAATATGCCATGTATAAAGTTGTGGTGATCTGTATGATCTGTTTTGTTTTTCTCCTATATACAAAGCCAGGACTATGTGCAAACATTGTTTTTTTTTCAACACAGACATTTAACAAATATTCTTAAAATTGTTTGTTTGGATGTTAATTTAAATTTAAATTTAAGAGTGTCTGAAATTGCTTAATGCACCTTTAACACTAAATAATTAAAAGATTATCATTGATACTCTATCATTAATAGCCACGCTCAATTCCCTAGCATCGTGGAGACAAATTTTGCATTGACAGCACTACTTGGAAATTTAGTTTAAAAATCTACTACCATAGAAATGACCTCTTTAGATGTTTAATGGGGTCTAAATCCTTTTTTGAAACTCTTTAATTTTCATGTGTTCTGTGAATTGGACAGTTTTAATAACTGTATATTCATGTGGAAAGGCTCAGTTCGCAGTCAGTGATGAAAGGAGTTTGTCCTTGCTGTTGCAGCAGTGGAAATTACAGCTCTATGAGATCGCACAGAAGCATTGAAAACTCTCCCCACTCCCCTCTCTTCTCCAACGCAACCTACCTCTTGCCAAACTTTCACTTCTTTTACTAGCCTGCATAAGGATTTGTAGAGGGGGGCTCCTTTCCCCATTTAAAGGCCACTAATAGGCCCCATTGTCCGGCTCAGCACTCAGCAGCTGCTGCTTTGTGCCTTCATCCTATACACTGCTTAGTGCAGAGTAAAGAACTTGCTCCAGGTAGTGAATAGTCAAGGGTATGGCTAATTTACCCCCCAATCTCTCCCTCAGTCAGGTTGTTATCTCCCTCTCCCTCTTTCTCTTTACTCTTAGACGCACATTTTCTGTCAAAGCTAGAGAGAAATCCTTTTCGTTTTTCTGTTAGTTGCCTCTGTTGAGATTAAGAAAATTTCCAGACCAGGATTTTGTGACTCTGCTTTGTTAGGCATTAAACCTCAAGAAGTTTTTTTTTTTTTTTTTTAACTGTTAAACAGCACCATGCAAATAACATAAAAATGGCCCACATGACTTGTCCACTAATGTCCACAAGTCTTTAAAAGCTATAGTGACTGTAAGAAATGGTCTGAAATTAAATTGTTTTTCCTTTTGGCTGTACCTCTTCAATCTCATTTATGCCTGTGTCAAGTTCAGGAAGATAAACTTTGCAACTTTTAGTAGCATGCAGGCTTATAGATAGTCTCAAACTAGTTGGCATTGATTGAAAGACACAAAACTTTGTTTTTCATTGAGTCTTTATGAGATTGTTTTTATTAAAAATGTATTTGATTTGAGCTGCTGAATATGAACATTCCACAGGCTTGTGCAGCTGACATCTCTTTTGGCATAGTTCTGAACAAGAGGCAGTTAGTTGGTACAGTCTATGCAATGTCTATATTTTATTTATTCATTTTAGTACAAATTTGTCTGAAATGTTTAAATTATCATTTAGCTTCCCTCCCACTTTCCTTAAGACAGGGATGACAAATGCAGGCTATCACAAATGCAGGCTATGAGTGATTTATAACTCAATTTCCTGCTCTATTTTTTGATCGCAAATTACAGAGGAAATAGAGGGAATTAAATGTCCCAGAGTTCTGTGCTGCGTATTTCAGACACACACAGCAACACTGACCCTGTCATTTATACCTTCAATCTCTTCAGCTGCTTAGAACATGCAGCATATATTTAAACTCACTTCAGTTCATGTTAAGTGTTAATTGAGTTTTAAGTAAATATTTAGTTTGCTTTCTAGTGAAAGCAGTTTCAGATTGTTGGACCTTCTGGTTTTCTCATGGTTGTGTTGTAAAACTCTCCTGGATTGAATCGATCTGAGAGAATGCTTGACAGGCATTCAGTGTTGCAGGCTGAAAGAAAGGATGTCAGTGGGTTGAATAAGCCGGGCCAGTGTTCAGGTCGAGGAAACTGTGGGCTAAAGGTCAGGGATGAATCGACAGATTAGAGTTTAGTTCTGAGGCCTGTCATCACTGTTTCCCAGGAACACATTTCATAAAGGCTTGATTGAATTTGTATGTGGCTCTATGGATCACATCCTCAGACAGTCAAACCTGTCTGACCTTATAGATTGTAACTTCATGTTCTTAAATGTTGGATACATTGATCCTGTATGTAAATTGCAAAACAATGCATCAACTTATAAGTTGTTTATATATGTGTGTGTCGTGTGCATATATCAGCGTTTTTACAGTACTGTTTATCACAGGTCATCCAAATTATACTCAGAACTGTCCATTTGATGTGCTTGCAATCAACAATCTACTGATGAACTATATTACTTAATATTATTTATTCTGATTATCACAATTAAAATTCCATGAGTTGCCAAAGAACATCCCATACCCATGTTAAAATTCCTGTAATGCATATTCACTTGTTGCTTGCACTACTGGTCAAAAGCTTAGGATCACTCATTCTTTATTTATATTTTTTTACATTTTAGAATAGTAGTAAAACCATCAAAGCCATGGAATAACTCAATGGTAACTGTTGGAATTGTTACTAAAGCATTCAAAATAAATGAACTATTATATTCTAGCATTTTCAATGTGTAGTCACCTTTTGCCTAGAATTTGCAAAATCATACACTTGGCATTTTATCATCCACCTACTTAAAGTCTCAACCTGGGAAACTTTTTAAACAGTATTGAAAGAATTTTCATCTATGCTGGAAATCTTCTTGTCTTATTGGCTACTTTTTATTCATTGTTTGGTCCAAGTAATCCATTTCAAAAATATTAATCCAATAAAAGAAACTAATATGTTGGCACAATTATATTCCTTTTTTTTAAATTACATTTGTCAAGTGATCCTAAATGTTTGCCTGATAGTTTATATAAGATGAAGTTTATATACTTAAGATGAAATTTATAACTTAAAATTATGAAATTAACACATTAAATTAAATACTTAACACGTTACATATAATGTCATTAAAGTTCCGCACATTATTTCATACTCAGTATACTCAGTATACTGCTGATTTGCAAGCATTTTTATAATTTTAATGACTTATTCATGGGTTGTCATAAGGTGATAGTGATTATTTTAGGGAAAAGCAATTTCCATCTTCTTTCATAGAAAGTTTTTCTTAATTAGTTCCTTTTCAGTTTGAAAAAAAAACCTTATACCTAAAGAGTTTAAGAATCATTTCATTATAAGATTATCACTTTTGATTGCATGATAACTACACTTTAAAACAGTATGACAATGATTAATAAGATATTTCATCTAGTAAAAAGAAATAAACACGCTGGAGGACACACTAATTCACTTGTAAACGCACTGCTGCTTCACACATACGCACTTGTTCATAACTTATTTAAATCAGTGCTAATTATTACAGCTAATTTTTATGCTAATTGCAGAGCCACGTGCATTTCTTAGCTATTTAATTGCCTTGTAAATGAGTAAATAAAAAAGCATCGCCCAGTGGTGCATTTACAGAGTGGCACAGAAAGCACTGTTGTGAGAAGAACCTCTGCTCAGAGAGGATGAAAAGTTTTTACAGTGCTCTGATCTGTTTTTGGAGATGTTAATGGCCTTTTACAGGGAGCAGATGTTCTAATGCAGAGGGTTTCAAATGGTTGCTGGACCTTCCTTGTATTACACATGTTAAACGGCTCAGCTAATGGAGACATCTAAACTGTTCTAGGCCCTAGGAACCTCTTCCAAGATGGTGTTGTACATCCCATTGGACAAATACAGACAAATCTATCAGCTGTGATGAAACAAAATATTTCAAAGACTGTCAGGCCATCTTAATATAATATTTTCCTTCATTTTGTTTCACTATCATTAACCCTGTAAAGGTGGTTTTGTTAGCTGTTTGAGTATTCAGTACAATTAGTTTGTTCAGTTGCATCACACCATCCAAATGATCATGTCAGAGAGAAAGCACTGGTCTGTTTGTGTCTGCCAACTCTAAACTCTCATCTATTTCATCTCTGTTTCACCAAATCATTCACTCCTGTTTTTCTCTGTCTCAGAAAAAGACACTGTCTGACAAAGACTTTGGCCATAACTTCAGTCCCTCTCCAGCTCTGATGCATTACATAATGAATCGTAGAGAGTTTTTCTCTCTCTCTGGGTGCTTTCACACTGGCAGTTTAGTTTGAAATGGGGCAAGGTTCACTAGCTGAGCTTCCATTGACTAACTGTGCACATCACATGCCTCATTGGTTAGCTTTGTTAACAAATATGGCAGCAATCAAGTTTTGCCCAAATTTTGTTGTTTTAGTCTAGTCCGACAGTTATGCCACCACCTGCCCTCTGATGTTAGCAGTTCCTGGTTCAAGACCAGCACAATGCCTTTTCTGTGGTGGAGGTGTGCAGAGTCATTATAGAATAGGTACAGACTCGGGTACCATCTCGCCACTGTGTGACTGCGGCATAGTATCAGGTAGTCATGGTGGGGACTTGACTGTCCTTGGTGCTAGTACAGACCTAATGTTGGGCTGGAGCTCTACTTCAGCTCTGCTCTTCAATCCAGAGCAAGCACTTTACTGTGTTTGCACAACACAACTTTGAAAGCATATTATAAGTGATATTAATTATTCACACTCTTGGGCTTGACAGATGAAGCATTGTTTTACAGCTTTGAATGAGTGCTTTAAAAGCCAATTAACAATTTAGCTTTATTTTTGCTTGCTGCTTGAAACATTCCTTTTAAGTATTCAGTGCATCGTTTTAATATAATTCCACCCTCCACAATGCAGTTTACTAAATGTCCCATTGAGATAAGCTGATTGGCTCAGACATGTCAAAGCGTGAGCTCCATAAAGCCACCTTCCCCTCAGCATTCAGACTACAAGAAGATCGAGAGAACAAGGTTTCTGTAATGTACTTTATGCAACCAGGTTTAGACAACATGCCACGCAGAGCGAAAGCAACATGTGTAGCATTAGGGATTTGAGATATAGCATGGGGCCATGCTCCCATAAAGCTCCCAAATAGTCTTTAATGACACAGTGGTGGCATGCAGCCCTTGAATTGTCAAATTCGGACACTGTCTGCCATACACAAACTTGCTTTGGGTTTCCCGCAGAGTTGGGCCAGCATCAGACAGATACAGAACAAAAACGACAATGAAGCACTTTTCTGTGCAATAAAGGTAGCAGGACTGTAGCCTACACTGGTACACATTACAAATTTAAATCCAGCTGTTTCCTGACACGGCACTCACTTCCACATATTCAAGCCGCTGATGTCCCAGAGCAGGGACACACTTTCCACACCACTCCCATTCAATACCTCACTCGCTTACTCTTTCCCCTCCACTGTTTCTCTTTTGCTATAGAAAGGAATTGGCCTATACTAGGATGACTCGATCAATACATGACTCGTGCCGACACTGGAAAGAGCACATTGGTGTGGCAGAACAACATTGGGCATGTTTAATGAGGGTTTAGATAATGGAAATGTGCCTGGGCCGAGTGTGCATCCTGTTTTGAGTGCATACTTGCTGACAGCCGCCCTGCTGCGTCACTTGGGTTAATTGACTCCGTTTTGTGAGGTTATGTGATTGCATATCCCATGGTGCCATGCCCCGCCCTGCGCGAATCTGTCGCCAATGACGTGATTCATGACTGTGGCATTTTTCTGACTGCATTTATTGCAGTCAACATAATGACCCTTACTTGTATAGGTGAAAACCCTGTAAAAACAGGTTAAACATGGTCTCGGTCAGTGCCTGTTGATAGCAGGTTTATTAAAGATGTTTCTTAAAATGCAGTATAAACATGCTTTTCCAAGTTTGTCGTTTGGACACTTTTCTTAGACCCTTGTTTTGCCTGTTTCATCATGGTTAGTAGGTGGTTCTTTACTGTTGTCCAGGACACACCAGTGTTTACACACATTTAGGTCACATGACCTCCACTGAACGTGGTTTAAGTGATCGAAACACAAAACATTGTGGAACCTGATTACACCGGTCTCTAACACTGTTCACTTGTGATCGGATCTGTCGGATGCGGATGTTAACACCAGGAGTAAACGAGGGCCACAAATATGTACAGTAGCAGCTACTGTCATCAGTTCTATGCAATATTCTTAACAAGATGGCTTTTTACATGACAAGTTTAGTCCCAGTGAAAGCTGTGCAGTAAAATTTAGAACACCGAAACTGAGCAGGATGAAAAGGTGTTGTATTTATAATTAATGCTAAGTGTCAGCAGTCCCTTGTTCAGTCACATGTATGCATGCTAGTCTTGTTACACTTGAGAGTGTGAGAGAGGTACATTGTTTGTAGAAATATTGATGCTACACCGATTCCTGTGAGGGTGGGCAGCATGTAACTTTCTCATTATCGCCTTACCTGTGCTTACTGTGAACTGAAGGCCCCTAATATTCACCTTAATATCTGTGCTGCTGCTCATCCACTCCCTATTAAAGATTAAAGTATCCACCACAGAATAAAAGTGTTAGTAATGGTCATTTGCTGTCTGCCTCCTGTAATGATTCCACCAGGGGTTTAAGTGGTTTACAGTAAAATGGTGTCATAGTACCCTTTTCCTTGTCTCTGAGTCTCTGGTTTCAAAAACCTAGTTGGCTGCTTTGTCACAGACTGTCTACAGAGGTAGGAAGCTTTTAAATTTGAAATGAACCTCATGTGAGGCTTTAGAGTCTCTACACATTTACTATCTTTTCTGTACATCCAGAGGCAGAGAGCAACTTGACTAATTAAATGTTATATAGTAAAGTAACACAGTCTGTTTCACAACTCCTAATAACCCTGATAACCTCTAAACAGAATGTCAAAACAAAACAGGCCATAATGATCACTTCTCAGTTTGATGACTTCCTGTCATCTCGGGTAAATCATTGGCAGCATACCTAAACTTTTGCTGCAGTCAAAGGTCTCTCTCTCTGTTGACACTCAATCTGTTTGTATCCTTTTAGAATCAGTCCAAAACATTCAGTTCTTTTAATGCTCATTTCTTCATTATCCATACTGTAGATTCACTTTGATTAAGTCAGTGAAGCAACTCTGAAACATCTATTACCAATTTAAATGTTTTAGATGGTAGCGGAAAAAGACAATGGCTTTATAATGATCAGGTGATGTTCAGTAAGTACTAACCTTCACTTTCCATTCCCTAGCAATAGATTAATAATGAAGGCTGAAGGACACCCATCAGCACTGCTGCTAATGATCTTGATCTGAGCAGGTCTGGACTTGACGCTGACTTCCTTTCTATTATAAACTGATTCACACGCTCCCAATCGCTCAGAGGGCTTGCCGTGACCAAAGTGTCATAATGGCTGTGCTGTCCCTGATGATATCACTATGTATTAAGTCTTGTCCAATGCAGCCAAACGTCAGTTGTTTTCCAACCGGATGATGATGGCCAGTCAAAGACTCTGTATTAGGCTTCTTACAACTTGTTTAGGAAAGCTCAGAAAATATATCACTCAGCATAGCAGCATTCTTCATTCACTGGTTGTCATGCTTGCTCTGGAGAACAAGAAAAGATACACAGGGGTTGAAATATATCTGCTCCTATTTTCAAAGGTGTTAGAGCAAAATTTTATTTTAGACCTGTGCTTACTGGGTGAGGGCCTTGATGGTGGTTTCAGTTTGTGGACTAAATGGCACTTAATGGAATTAAAAGTTGAATGTTCTGAATCACACTTGTTGAATGCTTGTTAGTTTGTTGGATGCTATACTCTAGGTATAGAAATGTACAGCACATACAGTGTGTAAAATAGTTTAATTAGCTAATGTTTAATTGGATTAATTGGATAAAACTAGTAACTAGTCCTTATTTATACTTTCTGGCACAAAAATATATTTTTCACCTGTGCCTTTAACTCATCCCAGTCAAGTTTGAAAAAGCGGTAAGTGCTGATCTTCTTGTCTTGCAGAGGGTGTTTGTGAGATCTGGTTAACTAGTGAAGACACCGGAGCATATGGCAGAGATATTGGCACCGACTTGCCATCTCTGCTCTGGGAAATGGTGAAGGAAATACCAGAGGGAGCAATGCTTCGCCTGGGCATGACCAACCCCCCATATATTCTTGAACATCTGGAGGTAAGTTCTAATGTTATATCGGTAAATAGTGGGGTAGAACAATTTTTTTAATTTCAGTTGTTTATTTGTCCAAACATTTATGTGTAACACAACAATGTAAATGACATTTACTAATCACATAAAATGATCACTAATCACATTTAGTGATCATTTTATTTGTATACATTTGTGTTGTTCCTCTCATTATACTCACACTTAATGTAAACAGTTGTCATTTGTGTCCTTGTAGTTGTTTTCTAGCACACAGGACTTCTAGCACACAGGTCCTTCCAAATTTACACTGTGGCCTCATTGCTATCATTCCAAAACAATACCCAAAGTGCTGTGTTTCCTCACATGCTGAAGACATAAGTAATCCCTCAGATGACATCGAGAAGTGCTGAGAGAAGCAATTTTAATTTGCAGAGGGTTAATTGAGGTTTTAATTTTGTCCCCCCGTATAGGTTACGCTTATGCTCTGTCAAATTAAAAAGTGATGATTTTCTTTTTCCTTAAATGAAAGAAAAATAACAATTAAATGCTAAATAGAAATGTGGGCGCACTTGTATACATGCATGAGGACAGTTTTTCCTTCTTATGTGCTAATTAGATTTTTATAATTTGACTGTTGTCCTTATTTCATATTTTAAATTGCATGCTGTCGCTTTGATGTATCTGTTTGTCTTACAGGGGACACTGTACTAGGTCAGTGCTTCTTCTCTTTTGCCAAAGATTGACAATCTTTATTGATTTCCTTTACATGAACAGGTTAAATTGTAAAGCACTCTTTCACAATTGAGTGTGTTGGTCTTAAAGGGAGTTAAGAATAGTCTTGCTCTCAGGGCCTCATGTATTGCGTCACCCGCTTTGAGGCAAAATGGTTTTCATTGGTGATGAAAATGCCAAGTGCTGTCTCGAGACCACCTTCCCCTCACATACAGACAGATGGATGATATGACACGTTTTCTCTAAGCCCACTTGCTATTCCACCTGGCTCACAGTCTCATACCTCTCTTGTCTAAATACTGTACATTACGCCATTGTTGGTGCACTCACAGTGGTTTGATATATGTTTTTGATTATATGTTCCTGGTTTAATACACCTTACTCTCAATCGATAATGACAGAAAAGTAATTGTGACTCATGCTTTACTTAAAAATTACAATTTTTTCAAAGCAAAAATTATTTACAGGGAAAATAATTGGTGCCAGGATTTAGTGTGTTAGGCTGTGTTTTTTATGTAATGTAACCACCTTTTGCTCTTAATAATAATAATAAATGTGGGGACTGTTTTTTTTCTCTGTGGTAATCAGCATTATGCCACAAATTGAGCTTGACATGTTAAACCCGAAAAATTGCTTTAACCGTTCTCTGAGCAACTTTTCTGTTTTCACTGAGCAACTTTTCTTCTTTTCACATCCCCTTGACTTCATAGCGATATATCTCTCTTACCTGTCTAGCTTTCTGCCTGCCCAATTTACTGCCTCTTAAATGTTTTTTGTGGTGCTGGAGAGGTTTTGCAAGGGTGCCAAATTACTGTGCGATTTGGGAGGTTAAGGCTGGATTGTGAATGATGTCTTACACTTTCTGAGGAGTCATTTAGCAACATTAGAGGTGCTTAGCGGAACAGATGTGTGATTTATACACCCTATTCCTCACCAGTTTGAAATGGCAAAAGCACCTGTCAGACTGGAGAGTGCTGATCACCACATGAATACGAGTGGCCTTGCATACAGCTTGCAAGATTTTAGATCTGATTTTAGAACTAGATTTAATGTTTATTTTAAAAATGCAAGCACCATTTGATGTGCGCAACCTGCTGCCATGATGCTGGAGTCTTGTGGGTAGTAGTTGTATGGTTGCTAAGGTATTCTAAATGGTTTTAATTACTGGGCCAAGTCAAAAGAAGCCACTCCCTGGTGTGTGATAGTCTGGCTTCTTTCAGCGCATGTCAATGGATTTCAGTTACAGTTATATCAAAATTACACCTAATAACTACCTCTTCTTAACAAGTTAAACATGTATATAGTGCAGTAACATTGCAAAAATGTGTACATAGCCACTGTCACATCCCTCATACTCATTGTTTTCTCCTGGGATGATCTTGTGAATTGATCAATGCATTCTGGACATCAGATTGTTTTTTTTTTACAGTATGTTTACAGTATACTTACTTTGTACTTACCCAACAAAATACTGGTAACCACATGCTCTTAAAATGGGTAAGGTTAGATTTACTCTAACCGTAGTTACTCTCACAACAAAAAATAAAATATTCGCAAAATAGGACCAACATATGATTTTAAATTAGTTATAGATATACAAACTAGTTTGAAAAATGCAGAATACATTTTATTCACAATTTGACTATTTGTTTTTAAATTTGTTAAAATATGCTTTTAAATGAGCAGCAGAAATGATCATTTCAAAGTTATTAAATCATGTAATTGAGCAGCTTATTACTACTTTTCTTAAAGTGACAGACGTGACATCAGAATTTCACCTGTTGTTTAAAGGTTAACAGCCCGACATGTTACAACAGTATTTTTGTAACTTCTTTCATTTTCATTTGTTCAGGAAATATGGCCAGTCAGGTTAAATGTTATCTAGAACATGTTATTAAAACATTACAGTTGTTACATGGGTTGAAACATACCTTTAGTAACAAAAACAAACTTTTTGAAAAAAAATTTACACTGCAATGTGCCAACCAGACAGGCCACCATTATAGAAATGTTGTCATGCTGGACTCCCTGAGTTAAAAGTGAGAAAAAATGCTTTCCAGATAATCACCAGTGTTTGTGACACGTGTCACCATGGGTTCTTACGGGGACAGAAGTAATGATGGTTTCCTAGGTGTCAGATTACTTTTGATAGGTTTTGCCTCTTCAGATAGGTTTCACTGTTAAATTAAGTCTGATTAATAAAGTGAGTTAGTGGCAGAACCCCAATTTAAATGCAGAAAAGCCCAGTATTTCATAGTTCTGGCTCAAAGTTAAACTTTTTACTTTTTTGCATGTTGCATTCATTATATGGTCATAAAATTGGACTTCCTAATTAACCTGCTGCAGATTGCAGTGCATCATACGCAAATACTGTGAGTTCTGGAGCTAGGGAAATCAAAGAACAGGGCTCTCAAATGACATCTTTTAAACTTAGACACAAGCACCCCGTGCACACACTCGATCCATATACCTGAGCACCATCCAAGCTTTGACCTCCAGGCCAGTAGCATCCATTTGGCCTCATGCTGCAAGTGTCTACTCTTTTTCATGTACATTAGCTGCCTTTTTACTTTTTCTTTGAAGAGCAGTTTAATTGTTGGCCAGCATCTCTATAATTCATCAATGCTTCAATTCCTGGGGTCACAGTGAAGTCACTTCATTACAGCAGGCCTTTTGAAGAGTAAAACAAGTGCGTTTAACTGTAATCTGAGTGTATACTTTGGTATAGTGGCCTTTTCACTGGTCTCCTCTCAGGTGAAGCACCCTCCACTGACAGCCTGCGCTGTGGGCGGGGGCTGATTAGACCACAGAGGTTCTGTCGGTGACTTGATAAGGAGGTCGGGCCACATCCTCTGTAATGGCCATCTAATGAAACGATGACCTGTGTGCATATGCTCAGGTTCCTCATCTGTTACTGTTTATTATAATGAAAATGATTGTAACTGAATCCTTGATATCTACAGCCAGAAGAACCAATGCCCAGCAGACGGCTGGTTAAATGAATACTTTTCCTCTATTTTGTGCTTTATCGTTTTCTTTTCATTTACATGATGCTAATAATTTAATCTTTTTGCCAATTTTGTGTTTTAAAATATCTGAAGCGTTCACAGAACAATTGATTAAAACACAAAGAGGTCTTTTAGTAGTTCACCCAGAAATGAAAATGCTTGTATTACTTAATCACTGTCATGTCGTTCTATACTCGTATGACTTTTTCTGTTGAACACGCAGACAGATGTTTAGCAGAATGTTGATGCTGATTATTTTCATGCAGTGATCAGAGGAAGTTCCAGAATGAAAAGCACTGTCAAATGTGTTTTTGTTCTAACTTTGTAGCTTCATGTTACCACAGCTTTGTCATCATTAACTTAAATTGTATGAAAAGAGCAACAGGCAGTCCTAAACTTTTTCGGTTAAAACAAAACATAAAAAAACAGTTATATAGCAAACACATAACAGATCAATGATCAAAATGTTTTCCTTATCTTACCCCGATTTGAAACAACTTTCAGAATAATGATTTATAATTTGAACTGTTGGGTCTGATTTTGAGGGCTACTATATCACGTGTGTGGGTACTTGTCCTCAAAGTTAAGAAAATAACTGCAAGTAACTTGCAATTTTATGTTTCAAACATGGATGGGTGATAGAGAGACAGAAGGTACAGATTTCAGCTTTGAGTTCTCATATTCTTATTGTCTTTCTGATTCAAGCACATCTTACCTTTCATAGAACCCCAAATAGTCTCTACATTTGACCCTGTGAGGAGGGGGATTAGGTTACAACAGCATGTTTGCCCCAATTCCTTCTCCATCACTTCATCCATTTCATTTCTATTTTTGTTTTGTATTTGCTCTCCTTTCTCCCACACCTTATTTCACGTCAACTTTTCTCTGGCCTGTAATCTGGTGGAAGAGGTGTGTGAACATTCACAATTCAGTCAATTATAGTCCAGGCTCTGGGGAGTCTGCCACAATTTGTATTTGGAGCAGCTGCTAATTTCATCCCAAACACAGGCCATTTTCATATTAATGAATCTCGCAGGACTTTCTGTCCATTAGAGGCTTACTGTACAGGACTGATACAATGAATCTGTTTAGTCTGTTTGTGTATGAAGGATTTTTAGAAAAGCTGTCTGTCTGGCTTTAGATCCATTGAAATGCCTACCAAATGAAGGAAGGCAATGAGGCTTATGAATGCAGTAGGAAAATATTGTATTTCTGTATTAATATTGAAAGACCCGAAGTTGGAGTCATAGGTTCTTAGAGGTGAACCAATTCTGAAGGTGCTTATGCTCAGCTAGTTGGGTACACTCATTGGGTATAAATGTGTGTAGTAATAAGATGTGTGTCATATAAATGTGTGTAGTTCTGCGTGTTGTGTGTATATCTACATTTCAGCCTAACGTTTTTTGTTAGGGCTGTAAGTGTGGTCTTACTGAATAATAACTCTTTGTTCAGACATTCATTGTCATCATAGCTCTTTTGTCATCTTTTTCCTCCATCTATTGATCATCATTTCAGTTGATTGGTTTGACTTTCTTTATCAGGAGGTTTTGGTTGTTCTACAGGTGAGAAGAGAAGCTTTTATGGCAAAGTGATGCATCTCCCATGAGACACAGAGCCTGAAATCACCAGATCACGCTTTCCATAATCCACACTGTCTGTGTGTTTGTGCATGCATGCACATGAGTTTACTTGACCTTAAATTAGGCACACATTTGTTCCCAAAAGTACTGACAAAACCTGCCAAATTTGAGCAAAGCCTCCTTTTGGGGACATCTTCATTTGTAAAAAATGCTAAAATATAGTAAAATAAAATTTATATTAAATATTTTTTATAGTAAATAATTTTTTTAAATTGTAAAAATGCAGAAGCTTTTTTGTTAGTTAAGTTTAGAGTGTGCGTTAGATTATATTGTTTAAAACTAGCTGTGTATAAAAACAATAGAAGCCTTTGGAATATCCCCATTTGGTGTGTGTGTGTGTGTGTGTGTGTGTGTGTGTGTGTGTGTGTGTGTGTGTGTGTGTGTGTGTGTGTGTGTGTGTGTGTGTGTGTGAGCTTTCTCCAGTAATTGGGTTTCACTCTCACATACCACCTGTCAGAGCTCTCCTCTCTAATCCTGCGGGGTCTCGTCTTCTGGCCATCTTCGACTTGTCAGCTTTCACAACTTATGGCAACAGTCACGTTTTCAGACATTTATTGTTGGAATTAGATCCCTGTTCTCCTATTACCCCTTTGCCACACGCTATGCATAAACAGAGTGAAATTTTAGGGACAAATTAGTTACAGTCATATGAGTTGCACCAAAATTTTGAAATTGCTTTCTATATTAGGTGTTTTCACATTTTTTCTATATAACGTAATCATGACCTATATAATAATTTCCTATTTCCTATTCATAATTTCCTTAAATGTTATAACTTTAAACCGGAATTATATTGTGTGACAGTTATTTTAGTATAGTGTTTTCTGATTGGATAAGAGATCCAAAGTGTTGATATGAGCAGAACAGCAGCTGGACCAACAGCAGCTTTTTTTATTACCCCATCACAGTAACTATTGTAATGATACACAGATGCTCACTCTCTCACGTGTCCTGTGTTCTTGCTACTTCAGTTATGTCTTAAACAATACAAGCTGTTGCTAGTTCTGTGATGTTTACAAAAAATAATTAGCACTCTGTTATACAACATTTGTTTTGTGCACAAAAATAAAGTATAAAAAATTGCCTATGAATTTATACTGTAGTTTTAACCTGACCAAAACAAATAAAATAAATCACTCTAGAGCCAACTCTGAAAATTATAAAAAAAACCCCCCACAATAATGACATCAGAAAATGTAAGAGTTCAAAAGGAATTTAAGAGGTATCAAGCTTTTCACTTGTAAAGTGACTTTTCAGCTAAATTTAGACCAATGATGGGATCTTTACTCAGTGACTGGCCTTCAGTTCTCCTCCATAGCATATGCAAAAATCCATCCACACTGTGGAGAAAGATGAAGGTTGTCATTTATAAAAAAGCTTGTGCTCTTGAAAATGGGAAGCGGAACAGAGCAGCAGCTGTCGATCATTGACGACTGCGTGTGCTAAATAGAGCCCTGTAGCACCTAATTTAATGGATTAATTATCTTCAGCAATGCAAAATGAGAGTAGATTTTAGGAAGGGAGCTATCTGTTCAACAGCTTGCCTCTAATCTGATTGTAAATGAAGCCTGAAGCATTGACCACTGTGCATGTGCAAGACACTGATACTGGTCTTCTCTTCCTGAATGCTGAGAGACATGAGACAAAGATCTTTTTGGGTCAATCTTTTTCTCATGAATCCTCCCAGCAGGCCAAAGGATTTGAACTAAACATTGAAGAATGAGTGTCGAACAGAAGAGTTTGTTGTATGTTAGGTAGATGATGTTAATGTATGTTCCAAGAATGTATATGCAATTGATGTAGTTAACATTAACACATTTACTTCCTTTTTAAGGTTACTAAGTACTACAGTCCAAACACATGCTCTGTCTATCTGAAACAGCATCAAAATAAACAGGAAATGCAGTCAGAACTTAATGAAAAGCTGGCAATCTAACAACTTTCCCACACATGTATCCCACTCATACATGAACAATAAAAAAAAGATATTTTTTGCTCGTTTCATTTTTGAAAAGTATCGTTTTGATCATATGCTTGTGGAACATTTGTAATAAATTACATTTGTCATACAAAGAGTGAACATTACTTGGTTCCAAAAAAATCTCATCCTATAAATAGTTAAAACGTCAAATTTGATAAATTCTTTACAAAACACATTTAATGAATCTCAGCTGTCAAAGACCTTAACTTCTGTAACACTGCTTGAGTTAAGGCACTAAGTAAAAGCACATTGTCCAGTTCAGGTACCAACATCTAGGGAAATTTTACCGATATACTATACAGCTCTACGGTTAAATCTGTCTAGAGTAAAATATGTTTTAACTATCAGTGTTAGTATAATATTATTTATTTAATAGTATTTATTTATTATTTAATAGTTTTCTTATATCAGGTCCAATACACACATCTGTTTTCTGTATTACATTTTGCTGTTTGTTCATTCAGGTTTCTTGTGTTACAGGAGGAATTTTGTTTATGAATATTATTTTATTATATATGTGTGTGTGTTATTTTAGGAGTATTGCCCTCATGATTAGACAGCTGCTCTCATGGACACATATGACATGTTTCTTAACCCTGATCACCTCATTCTTCTGTTCAGTTTCAAAGTGTTTGGATGCTTTGACACTTTTCCATTATAATATCGATAGAAAGGTGCCTTTCATCATCCCATGGTTCTCATGCTATTCATGTTGTCTGTGCCAAAGCACATGTGCATGGCCCAAAGAAAACAGCAATTATCTGAGAGGCACAGATTCACTGGCCTGCTTGAGAAAAAGCAGAGGATATCATTAGAGCACTAAAGTTATTGAAAGATAAACTCCCAATAATCGTCCACACATCACCCATGGGTGATAGCATCCTGCATCATGCTGTCTCTCCTGAAAAGCCATAATGTGCAGTCTTTGAAGGTTTTTATGTTTTAATGCGTTTCTTATGTGCCATCTTATCTGGTGCATCTGTTAGCTATCAGACCAATTGGCTCCACGTGTTTTCCGTGCCAGGCTGCTTTGGTTTTATTTGATCAGAGGACGATGAAAGTCCAGCTCTTTCTCTGCACCTCTCATACTAGGCCCGGTGGTGCAAAACCACAGCGGGATGTTGGTCTTACGTCAGAGACGATCTGGATAAGGTGTCGCCTGGCTGATATGTCAGCAGTGCGCTGCCACACCACTGGCAGATTAATTTCATCAACACTTTATCCATCTGGGGTCACATTCCCGCAGTGCAACACAGTTTGCTGTTTCAGAGTCAGAACATTCTATAGCTGGCTTACAATATCACTGCAGACATGAAAAAATCAGCTCCCGGGTCAAGCCACGAAAATGCTTTGTGAAACGTTCCTGCTGTTGACGCACAAACAAAAGCTTTTCAACACGTGTCCCTTAAACGTGTTTGTGCTTGAAGGATTAGGTCACTACCATGATATTAGGCAATTAAGGCATGCTGGTCAATTAGTTGTACCCATAAAGTAAAAATAAAATCCAGAAATATCAATGACTGCTGATGTTGTATGATGTCCGGTGGGTCACGTACAAAAGGTACACATCAATTCGCATACTATTTGACTGCTTTTCTGGACAACTGGTCAATTAAATCAGACATTAAATGTTCAGTATTTAAACTAAATTTCAAATCACTGACTACTCTAACTTATATAAACACACACTTTTAATGGTTTTAATGTTAAGTATAAAAAGTGGGACATGAAGAAGATCTCCAGTTTGAATTTTAACATGTTTTTAATTTTTTCATGTTTTAAATTATTTGAATTGTTCTCCCCATGTCAGCATGGGTTTACTCCAGGTACTCAGGTTTCCTCCAAAGTCCAGGTCAAGTCTTGTTAGTCAGTTTCCACATACATCTAAGGCTGTGATAAGGAGCCAAGTCAGAGATGAGGTCTAGCTGTATTTATTGCTCTGTTAGGATGTAGGGGTGACATAATGTCTTTAAGTGCAATGTTATGGCCTGGCCTTTGGGATTCGCCCTGACCACTATATGGAAATGTACAGTCATTAACAGGTCTCTGTGGCATATAACAGGCTCCTTATAAATGAGACTCACAGGCTAGAGAGAGATGGAAGGCAACCCATCTCTGTATAAATCTTCTTGTCCTTTCTCTCTGGGCTGTCACTCAGCTCATATGCCATCTGCCAGCATCTTTCCCTTTCAACACACATGTAGACGCAGGATTGGTTTATTTGGAATCATGGGAAGTGCCTTATTGTCTATCTAATGAGGTCCTGACACATATTACTATGGCCACATCAATGAATATTTACCTTGAGTAAATAGCATACATATTAAAAGATTTTGCTTTGGGCAATAAGGTGTGGGTATTCAGAAGACAAGAGAAACATGAAGAATAATTACTTTTTTAATTAACAGTTATATGTCTTCAGTTGCAGCCTGATCAGATCTAATATTCCAGAACAATTTCTGGTTTTGGTCGGAAATTAAAGCTGTGTGTGAGCTTTTTTCTTTTAATAGCCACATCTTTACATTGAATATTCAACACTTGATGTTTTTCTCCTCCCTAACCCTTACTTTGGTTGACAACCAGCAATCTGCATAATCATATCTTCCACATTTGAGAGGATGAAGTATAGTGACTGCACAGTGAGATTTCCAGTTTAATGATAGACATGTATTTAAGCATGAGTGATGGGCTTAGATTGAATCATTATTGGTTCTTTATTAATTTATTTATTGTGGTTTATGAACAGAGGATATTATTCTTGCTATGTTATGATCTATAACAACCCTGGCAAAACCATTGTATCTTTGTGATCAGATGTGTTAATCTTTGTAAGTCTGGTCTAGATCTGAGGAAACAGACTTTCTGGATAGCGTTACATTTTAATGAAGCCTTACTGTTAATCATATTTTGAAGAAAAGTGTTGTCATTAATCATATGTTAAATTTTCTGAAACACACCTTATGCAGGTGATCAAGGGATTGACCCTCACACTATAACACAGACTGAAATATGGAAACTTGATCTGTCGTTGTTGAAACCACATGGATTTGCTCCAATACTTTGCCATTGTAGGCAGTTAAAGTTTTGTAGCAGATGTATTTCATTTAAAGGGTTTGGTTTGGTTAAATTCTTATTTTATTAAACATTTCAGATTTATAACTATTTACAACAAAGCCTAAGATCTGCCTAAATGACAAAAACAATAATAGAAATCTCAAAATAAAAAAATCTTAAGTCCAAACCGAATTGTATTGTCCTCCTGCTGGCCTTGTGCACTTTGGCTATGGTACGCCCAAATGATAGACAAGATGGTAGATGATAGATGGACAATGTCCAAAATGTATTTTTCTTATTTTGATACAGCAACATTTTACATTCTTCTTCCCCCGTCCTCTTTCTTTTACTTTTCTTCCTCTTCCTTTTCCTTCTTTTTCTTAATGTAATTCCAGTAAAAAAAACAAACGTTCTTCTAGTCTTGGTGGCTTATGTGAGGTTTGGACAAGTATGGTGCAGTGTTTGGTGCTGACCCTCCCGTATGTGCGATGTGACACGTGTGGTGTTAATTCAGTGAGATCTTTTACATGTCCTACTGCAAGTGGGCCCAGTTCATCTCCTCTAAATAATCAGCCTCTATTCTTTAAACTCATTAATTCTTTTAATTTTGATGCTCTAATGTAGCACCCCATACCGAGAGGCACAAGAGAACCAGATGAGACAGGCTGGGCGGGGGGTGGGTAGTTGGTTGGGGGGGCAGGGTGTGGGTGTTGGCTTCTGGGAGTGTTTTTTGGGCTTTGCTAACACAATGGGTTTTAATTGTGATGATAACCTGCAATCAACAATTTCTCAGAAAAAAGACTGAGGATAAAATGTTATGCTTTCCCCTTCTGTCTCCTCTTCTCTGTTTTTTTTTTTTTTTATTCCTTGAGTGATGATGAGAAATGCGTAATGACGTTACGACAAATTTTAAATGGTGATTATGGCTACCAGACAGCTGTAATATGCTAACAGCTTCCTTTCTCTCAACTGGACTTGTTTAAGCTCAGGAAATGAATTCAGTTCTGCCCTGAGACTTTACCTCTGTCTCATCTTTCATTCAATCTGTGTGCATGTGCTATTTGTCTTTTAGTTTAAATATGTATTTTATAAGATATCTTATATAAGTTAATGTAGAGCAACAGCTACTGATACTAACAAGACAGTCACCATTTTGTACACAGTGTACAAAACATTCTTATACTTGTATGTTATGTATAGGCTATTATTAAAACATGTTTGGAGCATTAAGCAAAGAATGTAATAAAATACAGAAAATCTTATCCAATTAATTAAGTAATTGTTAACTAATTACATTTTCTTTAATCTCAACTTCTCAGTCAGTCCTTTCACATTTACTGGCAGAGTGAATGTGCTCTGACCGACCGTCTCTCTCTTAGTCTGGCATGCAATTGTCTTTCCAGGTGCCACATTTTGCTTTTGTGGGAAATGTTCATTGTTACCAGTAGACCCCTGGGATTCAGATAATTGAAGCAACAGTAAAATCAGGCCTCTTCGGCTATTATAGACTTCATAAGGAACGGTTTATTGAAAGAAAGACATGACATTCTCATGTCACAGGTCCACAAAATTTTAAAGCAGTCAGCCATTTCTTTCTTCCTTTTTAAATTGCTTTTGATGTGGTGTCTGCATTGTAGACATTTTTCTGAATGCTCACAGATGATTTAGTGGTCTTGAAATAACATTTTTAACATGTTCCACACCTCATGTTGCAGATGTATAATGACTGGGTTGGATTGTCCAGTGAATGTTATCTTACATTGAACCTAAAACTTTTCTTACATTGAACACAAACACATTGAAGCTCTCTCTGGTAGTCAAATGATGCTTTGGTTCTGTTAGTCTTGTCTTATGGGGTGAATTTTATGTTTTTACTTTGTGTTAGTTTATGGGCAGAGTGTCTATTCTGCTTGTCACTAGGTCACTAATGCCTTATTTACACTTAACAATTTTTTCCACCAATATGTGACTTAGAACAGATCCTGTTGCCTGCATATGAACTGAAACTGCTTAATAGATTATTTATGCATGTTTGGACCTCTTTCAAATGTGACTGATATCTGGTCATCTGATCTACCTGCTGATTAAAGCACAATTCAGACTAGTTTTAACATTGCAGTACAGATAGATTTGAGCAGGAATGTACTAATCTGTCTGCCGGGTTACATTTGGGTATGTATAAAGTGTATGTTAACAGACAGCATGAGTGTCTACATAACAGATTTGTGGGGGACATGCAGTATTAATGAAGTCTTTCAGAACTTTATAATTCTACTGTATCTCATTCACCTCGAATCACATAATAGTTGTGGTTTGTCTTTCTCTCTCTCTCTGATAGGAAATGGTAAAAATCTTGAACCACCCACGTGTTTACGCCTTCCTCCATGTGCCCGTCCAATCAGCATCTGACAGTGTCCTGATGGACATGAAGAGAGAGTATTGCTGTGCTGACTTTAAACGAGTCGTGGACTTCTTAAAAGAGAAGTAAGTACCTTTTATTAGAATCCGCACAATAACCTAGTAAAGTGCAATGTTACAATGACTTAAAATGCTTTTGGAGGATAGATTATATCAGCCCCTGGGAATTAAACCCATGGCCTTGGCGTTGCTAGCGCCATGCTCTACAAGTTCAGTTACAGGAAATATTGACCAATAATGGACCATGTGTATGTGTTCATGTTTGTATTGATCAACCAGAAGAAATTAATTTTATTAGGGCCGACAACCCAAATAGATTGTGTTGAAAGATGTGTTGGGTAACTTTTCCACCTGGAGAAGTTGTATGGATTAAATCTTGACATTTTGCAAATGCCAGTTTTTATGAGTTTAATAAGATAGAATAAGCTCTTCATTAATGTTTATGATTATTGTGCTTAGGTGCATGTTTGAGAGCAAATCAATGACACTGGCTTATGTGTTGTCTGAAATGCATGTATATATGGAAGATGTTTTATGCAATCTGTTGGTCAAGTATTGATTTATGTGGTTTACAATATGACAAACACAAATAAAATTATTGTTTATCAGGGTACCATTTTATGAATAAAATACATAATGTATTTTCAAGAGTGCGAACAGGAAGTCCCTTTTTTCACATTTTGACAGATTCACGCACACAAACTTAGTTACACATAAACTCAGTATGTCTGATTCCAACTCTGATGGATCATTTGTCTGAGCCAATGTGTGATGTGGTATATACCACTGTGGAAAGGGAGGTGCTTCCCTCCAATGCCTGTCTGTCCATCTGATAAATGAATTATGGCCATTGAAGGCCTAACAATCATCAGTCTATAACATGCGTATTGTCATGCATGTAAACATACAATAGACACGTGTAGGCCCGAGACATCTTGGGACCAAGGTTTAAGATGCAGTTTTACAGTAAATAATTGTATCTTGAGTGTGACTTATGTGTATGTTTTGTGAAGAGTAATAAGGTGTTTATGGCAGAGGAAGCTGAGAGTGGAAAACAGTGACCCGCAGCAGGGCTCTTATTAGCCTCTATGCACAATTACCACAATTTGGTGTGCGGCAAGACTATGGGCTGCTGGTGGAATGCGGATGTCTGGCTGATCTGTGCTGTGGCATTGGGTATATAATGCCACATATGATTTAAAGGTTCACCAATAACATGAATGTTATTTATTTATTTTTTTTAGTTTAACATTGTCAATTTATAAGAATATCTGTGTGATTGTCTAAAGTTAGGTGTATATTTTAGATGTTGTGACAAGATACCATTAGTGTTTTTCTCCATAATTTAAAGCTGCAATCTGTAACTTTGGTCTCTGTATGACCAAAATTGCATGGTACTGAAAATTGCATGGTACTTTATGTACTGTTATTTACAGTTATTTATGTTGAATATTGAAGTCAAACTGACATTTCCTGTGAGACCCGACCTGGCAGCTCAAATTAGAAATCATTATTATAAACATACTGTTGTGAATTGGAGTACAGTAAGGCGATCATGTCATGGATCTGTCATGTACTTGCTCAATAACTTGCTAATTTGTTTGTTCATTTTTAAGCAAAAAAAGTTATGGACTCATTTTGAGTCTCTTTCATTTGAGGTTATAAAACCTCAAATAATTATAATTATAGAATAATTATATAATAATAATTATAGAAAAATTAGGAAAAAACCCTCTGCATGTCAGGCCATTTGTCTTGGTTTCACTGGCTTGTAGCAGAATCTGAGTGAGATGTTGTCAATTTAAAACCTTCTCTGAGTTTTTGGTATAGTGGGACATAACAGTAGACATGCAGGCGTGAAGATGAAGATTGCTGGTTAGGGCTTATGATTGTCATTGGTGTTTTTTAAAGGCTCTGTAGTGGATAGCCAGATTTTCCTGGTTTATGTGAATTAAGTCATAGAATAAAGACATGCCATCACAAAACTGGCTGTCATGTTTTACTATAGAAGACACAAAAACATTCAAGTGTAAACTGTAAACATTTGCTTGAAACCCTAAATGACCCAATATTGGTATGTACCACCATAGCTGTGCCATAGCATATTTTTACTAAAACTGCAGCCTCGTGCCATCACAGAATTAGGACATGTACCTGCATATAATCTGTCATTGAGGATCGAGTGTATGTTTGTAATACTTCTGGAAGTTGACAGGATTATCACGTTACAGAGGTTGATTTTTTTTGTCCTTACAAGTCTGTTTTTGGATCAGGATAAATGTTGTTTGCCATGTTCGAAGCATTTAGCTGTGTTGAGTCGAGGCTGTTTGTCAGAGGCTATTACACACATTTTAGCTGATGTATGGAATGTCTGTTCATTCATTGTGTCATACAGCATTAACAGCATTTACATAATCATTTATTATTGAAAATGATTAATATTTGAGTCCTAGACACAAATCTATAGAACATTGAATGTAGCCTTTGAAGTTGCAATATGTGACTTTCAAAAAAATCTGTTATTGAGCAAGTACATAACAGATCATTGGTCTATTTGATAAATAATAGAGATAATAAAATTACATTGCGATTAAAAACAGGCTCTAACCATAACATTGTTTGCCAAAATATTGGTCACCAACATCAAACTAAAGCTTTACCATTGACATTGTCTGTCAAAAAAACATTCATGTCAGTCCAAACCTGTATGACTTTCTTTGTTTTGTGGAATATAAAGATTTTTAAGATTCTTTTTATATAAAGAATTCTTTTTCCCCCACAATGCAAGTCAATGGTGATCAAATGTTGATCACTTTTATTGCATGGGAATAAAATGGGTCAGACATTCTTTAAAATGTATTCTTGTGTTTTGGATCAAGGTCATCCACGAGTGTTGCAAGATTATAATTTAAATTGTTGGGTGAATATCCCTTTAAGCAGTACAGTGGCCTCTGTGTTTTTGTCAGACCGGTTTTGTGAGTTAGATCTAGAGTAGATTGTTTTTAACACTGCTTTTGTCATGTTTTCCATAAGCATGTATTAGTGTGTGTTAATCTTTATTATCCATGTGAACAGAAGCACCTGGACCCTGTTCCTCTGTTAGTCTCTCTCTCCCTCTCTTTCATAATCCACCAGAGTGATTAGTCTGCCCCATTGCTTTAATAAACAAACGTTTGTTTCCCGTTTCTCAAATGATCCACATGACTATAACAACTCACGATGTTGCTCAATTGATAACACGCATGCATTATCACTATGCTTTTGTGTTGTATTTTCAAATGCAATTTGTGCCTAGGATGATGGATCATGAAGTGTAATTGTAAAAATAATGACCATTTTCAATTTGGTTTCCCAAAACTCAGTTTTTTGAACAAGCAGGTAGTCCCGCCCCAAACTCGCTGTTGGTTGGGCTTTCATTGCGACATCGGGTTAGGCAACCATTTAAATTTAAATTAAATTTTTTTAAATTTATTCTCTCTCTTTCTCTCTCTCTCTCTCTCTCGCTAGCTTGCTCTAACTTTATCATTCAATCACACATACACTTCATTTGCTCACAAATACAGACTATAACTCTCCCACTCACCTGCTAGTTGTGCTTTGACACCAGAAATTGCTGTCCAGACTCACTGCCTCAAGGGGGTCTGTGCTTGTTCTCCATGCCAGCAGTCAACAAGACAAAACCTATTAGTGCACTAAAGCCCTCATCATAACCTGTGACGCATGCTGACAGCATCTGATGAAGTACAGTACCCTCAGTGTCTCGCCATCTTCCCACCTTCATTTAGTTGAGAAAAAGTTTAGTTTTCACATTAATTAAATATTTTGATTTATAAGTAAAGTGGATCTTCTTTTTCTTAGGTTCTCTTTTTTTTTTGTGAAAAGTTGTTTGTCAAATGCTGAAGCTTACATTTTCAGGTCTGTGCTTGGATACACTGTAAGCCCAGACAAGTTCATTCAACAAAGTTATGGAAACTCATGCCCAAAAAAAGTTAATTTTGTCAGTTTGAATTTTATAGTTTTATAATTTTAGTTTGAGCAAACAAAACCCTAACACTCGCTCTGTCAGTTTTCAAACATGTCAATCAACAGGCTAAAATATGCTAATATAAAATGATTAAACTCAAATTTTGTAGTAGATAACAAAAAACATGCAAATTGTTCAGCAAACTCAAAACATTAAATAATGGATGGAAAATGTTATGGTTTATGTTTAGTGTACTTAATTTATTTGGGTTAAAACGACATTAATTTTAACAGTGTAGTCTTTCTTGCATACCATTATCTGATACATTGTGATATTTCAGGGCGCATTTCAGTATGGGGTTTAGTATTCGATTTGTAGTATTCTCATATTAGACAAGACTGATTTGAACCAAGCAAGGATTTGGATTTTATGTGGGATGTTTGTAGATCTCTGTAAGTGACAGGTTTTCCAGGTTTGCTGAACTTTCTGCAAAAACAGACTCCTTGTGGGTTTGTCACCAGCCATTCATCCTCAAAACAGCCATTCAGTCTCAACAAAAAAACTGTGCCCATCACAGTGTTTTCCTCCAGTGAAGAGAAGTCTCATTTCTCTAGGAAGTTTCCACTCTAAATGCTGGCATTTATTTCAGTACAGCTGTTTAAAACAGGACTGTTTTCATTTCTGCTCCCAGAAGGACTCAGTTCGGGCCAAGGTTCTAAGTCACAGGAGGTTAGCCAGGCCGTTCCTTCTGAAGTCACAGCGTCTTACACAAAGCAGCACTTTCCCTGACCCACGTTTCAGAGTGTGATGGCTACAATCTCTCTGATAACTCCTGCACAAGGCAAGGCAGGAATTCTAAACCCATTATAGGAGTGTGCAACAAAAGCAAACGATGCCTCAAATCTGCACTAAAACCCTTTAAAGACCCTTGACCAGCCTGATTCTTTTCTGAGACTTGTTTTTGAGTGTTTCTGCCATCTTGGTGTTAAGGTAGTCAAAAAACCTTAATGGAGATCAGATGAGAGAGACAGACTAGTTGGAGGAACGCATGTTGCCAAACAAATACTGCAGAACAGTTGGACAGATAATGTTACTGATACTGTTTCTATGACTCACTTTGAGGGGCTGGGTATAACTGTCACTCTGTTCAACTGCTTTTCAACAGATGGTGATTAACAGGTGTGAATATCACTGTTTATTTAAGTAAGATGTGCGATTAGTCATGTCATAACATCTTTTGATTCCATTTATACAGTTGATAAGGGTTCATAAAAGACTAATGGGAAGCGAGCACAGTAGACTTCAGCCACCTGCCAGCAGTGTTTGCTTCTCATAAATAGGCCATACTTCTCTTAGTGAGGGATTAACTTGTGTAGCTTCCTGTGTAGCTCAACATTGAGTTAAGGGATGACCATCTGTGTATGCAATCTCTTAGGATGTTTTTGACTATTATGTTGCTCTATAATTGAATTTGAACATTAATGTTTATAAGACTTTCATATTTCTGAAACTTTATGTTTCTGGTCTTTTTCATGAGAGCTCTGAATGCATCTGTATTGCCAGCAGTCAGAAATGAACATCAGAAATGTCAACACACAAAACCTGATTATTACCTAAAGTTTTTATTCACATTTAGGTAATGGTTCGAATTATTCCAACACATATCATGTTCATTGCAGTCAGTGTTACAGAAGGACTTTTACAAGGGTTTTCAGGTAGAAAAAAATCTGTAGCAAGTATACACAGTAAACGGTGAAAGAAATCTTTGTTCATCTTCACCATTGCTGCCCCTGTAATGATGCACACTGTTGGGTAATCACTTGCTTCATTTTGAAAGGTCAGCAATAAACAAAATCACAATGGATGTTTATTCAGCTTTGAGTGTTGTGTTACAAAGCTTTATCTGCACAGAGAACCATGCTGGGGGTAATGGTATAGCTTAATGTTTTATTGTTGGTTATTGTTAATTCCATGTTGGGCCATTCATATGTGTTGACCCTTCCACTGCTCATTTTTAAGACCTATAGAGAGGTCAGGGCCGGCCATCCGTAGGAGGCCCAGGAAGAGACCCTGGCTATGGGTCTTATCTTTTACACAGACTGCCGGCTGCCCCATCCACCTCTGAGACTCTCTCTACCAACACCAGCAGTGGCGCACAGGTCATGGAGATCAAATGCCTTCTGTCTTATCAGGTGACACAGAGTGGCTTCAGCAAACCCAACATCTCTTCCCTTATGATGACATCAGGACCCTGAACATAACTTTGCTCTTGTGTTAACAGCAGAAGCTTTGACCCAAGTGTAGTTAAAAACATAAATGTGAGGTCATATAAACGCATTTGAAAAGTTACTGTGTATGTGGCTGAGAGATCCCCGTTGGCCTGGCTTGACAGTCGTGGTGAATATAAGATCTAAAGGCAAACGTTCCCACATGACACTGTCTGAAAGCGGTTACTGGGTAAAAAAGAGACTCGTGGGAGGGATGCGAACTTGGAGGACACCGTCGTTCGGACATGCAGTATGGTAAAGGAATAATTTGTTCTGCTGGGATGAAGGCATGTAAACAGAGGCAGTTTATTATCCTGACTTATATGCATTGTTGCAACAGGGTGCAAGACAGGACACGTATGGGGAAAAACAGTGTTTTGTATGAATGGCACATCCCTGCTTCATATTCTTGCAAATGTATTTTTTTCTCACTCAGGTTGCCAACAAACTACATTTTTCTGCTTTCTGTGAACTTTCTAAAAGTCATTATAATACAATTTTCACAATCTAAAGTCATCAGCTCCGGCAGGCTTGTCGTTCTGTCTGAGAGGTGTTTAAGCCTCACCAAGTAGGACACAAAGCCTGGGCTATTACAATCACCTTCTTTCACGCTAAATTTAAGTGATTTGAACTCCAGTCTGGAGAATAGGGCTAATGACACTAGTGTGTGATGAATGCAGAGGTAATGTGGAGTAAGTGGCCTCAACCGGTGTAGAATGAGCTCAAGATGAGTCTGCTGCTCCGGAAATTACCCAGAATTCATTAAGGTGTTTCCGAGCTGAGTGATCAGTCAATTTTTCTAGATCCGTATTCATTAACACCACCACCCATAATTCCATACCACTCATGTGTTGTTTATCATAATAGCTAATTTACTTAGCTTTGGGAAGTAGGCTTTCTCAATCAGTTACCATGTTATTTTAAAGTGCTCACCACAAATTAATTTCAGCAAATCCTATTACACATGAAAATCCTAAGAAATGAACATCATCTGATGGAGCATGTGAATTCATATGTGTGCAAATGTCCTGTCCTACGGCTGCAATGCTTTGTCAGCCCTGAAGTCTGTGGGGATCTTTCAAAGTTGATAGCAATCCATTCTTGGTGGAATTGAGGTACAACATCATACCTCAGATTGGAGCATTGACACTCCAATCTCAAAACAAATTGTACACTTGACCTGAAGAGAGGAACGCAGAGCAGTAGCAACACTGTTTATATATTTGGTAAACTCTCAGAAGGCCACTTCCATTCCACAGTTCATTTCACAAGTCCTGAAAAGTCGCTTGCGTGTCGTTGTCTTGGAGGACATTGGCAAACATTAGCAGATGAAGTAGCACCTCAGGGCTGAAAGATTATTAACGTGGGGGCCACCCTATGCAGCATCTCATGGGCCTCTTGACAGGATGTTCTCAACAGGCCAAACAGGTTCATTTCCCCTAGGCTCATCTGGTGTTCTCTCTTTCAGTTGTGGAAGTCCAGGCACAGCTGTGCTAGCACAAGAACCTCATTTACTGCGTGACAGACTCAAACTTCACTCTGTGCTTTTCTTGTGAAAGGCTGAAAAGTTTCCTTCAACTTGATAACCTGTGAGTCAATTGATAACCTTTAACACTAGCATGGCCACCTGTAAATGTTTAAAAGCATGAGACTGTTATCAAAGGCTTGCGGAAGGAACAAAGTAGATGGGGTGGATTTTTTTAACATCATAAAATCACTTTGAAACCTATGTCCACTCTTTACTTAATTGACCGCACAGTTTTACACAAAAACTGGTTTTAACAGCTATAAATGTTTAAGTCTGGATGAACATTAGTCATGGGAAGCAACAATAACGAGTTCTTCATGAGCGATCATCAAAGAGGTATTTGTTGAACAGATGCACTTTAGACAATGCCAGATTTTAGGTGGTCTCAGCCTCCTTAACAGATTAAACAGGCATTAAAGACGTCAATAAATGAAATAAAAAAGTTCTTTCTTGATTTCTAGATTGCAGTGGGGAGGGTGAAGATAAACTATTATAAAACAGCCATAATTGCATTGTATTATTTAAACAATTTACAGAAAACAGTTTAATTTATTTTGTTTCATTTATTTTCAATTTATTTTGTCTTTCATATTTTTATTCTCCGCAGAAAGTATTCTTCTTAAGGTAATTAAAAAATACAGTGAGAATCTTAGATATTTTTTCTAGGTTTTCTTACACTAATAAAATATATAGATGTCTGAAAATCTGTAAATGTCAACAGATCATGGGCGCATGTGAGTGAAGTGCAGACAATCCGCTTCTGTTGCAGACTGCAGGCAAATAACTGAACATGGCCCTCTGCCAAACAACCTGCTCTTGGTAACACTCAGTAGCAGTCTGTGCTCACTCGCACAGACTAACACTTTAATTATGCTGAGAGGTGTTGAGGCAAGTCTCTGTGTGCAGATGAGAGAGATATGTCTGGACTTCCAGCCTGATATTTACAAAGCCACTCTCTCTCTTTCTTTTTCTGTAGCCTGTTGCACTTACTAGACAAACAAGCGATAATGTATTTGTAGTTAGTCATTATGTTTATTAAGTACTTTGTGATCTCACCAGCGTACCTGTCCTTAGGCAGAGAGGCTGCCATCCTTGTTACCTGTTCTCCATTTGGGCTCTCATTGATGTTTAACCCCTGACATTCTGTTTGCTTAATACATTTAGTCTCCTCATGTCATAATTCATCTTCCTTTATCAAGCCTTATACCGTGGTTGCCGTCAAATCAGTTAGGCCTTTCCTTTTGATCTCCTACCTCACGTATTGCTATAATAACATGCTGTCATATGCTCTGATCCTGTACAGTTCCCTGCTTTTGTTGCGTTTTGGTTGTTGATTGGGGGAAATTAGGTTTGTTTTGCTGTGCAGAGTGGCCCAGTCAAGCAAGAAAACAGAATTAATCTATAATGTGATGCATCTCTCAGGAGAAATAACATATGGGAGAGAAGAGCTTACTCAGTCAAGGGATGTGTTTTTCTCCGGCAGCAATTTAGCAAAATGTTTGTTTTTCAAGGAGCTTACTCTTACTTTCTCAATACTACAGTTCAGTGATATTAAATGGTAATATGTTTTTTACATGTATGTTTTTGTAATGAATTATTACTATATTCATAAATCATGGTACCTGGTATGTGAGCATACATCCGAATATGTGTCAAACCAGGTTTGACATCATTAAACGTGTTTCTGACATATTTTGTCTTCGTTAAACCGAGCGTCAAACTTCTTCAGGCATGATTGATCATAGCTGTTGGTATATTGCAGATTATAACACATCTAAAATGCAGTACTGACCAATCAGCTCCCTAGACTGGATATTTTTGGGGTTAACACTGTTTCATAGAGAGTGTTATTATAAGCACCCCTGAGTGCTGGTAAAAACATTCAAAGGGATTTGTTTCTTATGCATTTAATGATTCACTTCCTAATGTTTGCCTGGTCATGTGGTGACCAAACACAGTTCCTCCAGGTTAACTGGTTTTAAATTGTTTGACCATGCATAGTATTCTTTTTTTTAAAGCCACCTTGCATATGGTTATCTGCCTAATTTTGCTGGCTCTTACTACGTGACACAATACTAATTTTGTTGTCAACTACATAAGATATGCAAATCTTTTCGTCCTCTTTTATTGTTTTTCTTTTATTGTAAGTCTGTTTATTTTACTATCCTACTTATGCACTTTATGCATACTGTAGTTGTTATCCTAACAGTTTTTTTTGTTATTTACATTTTAACATTGATTTTTCAGTTTATTGGAACAAACCTGTGACCCATTTTCACATCATAACCCACCAGCTGAAAACCACTGTTTTAAAGCACAGATTTAATATCTGTTACATGTTTTCAACACAGGGGGAGCCAGAGCACTGAGCCCTGCGTGAGTGTGTCTACACACACATGCTTATATGTTAATGTTTCACACGTACACAGGAGACCAGAGAGAAACCAGGGAGCAGTGTTCCTCAGGGAAGTAGAGCAAGACAGAGGGAAAAGGAGAGGTTTTGGCGCTCTCACGTCTAACTGGCGGGACTTCCCACTGCCTGGCATATACTGAGCTCACATGCAGCCCTGACTCATACTGTTTGTATCCTGAAACTTGTTGTTCCTCCCGCTCAGGTTCCCGCCGCACGGCTGCCCACCTCCTCAGCTCTGATTACAGCACAGATTAGAGTCACCCTGCCTCTCCTGACTGTTTACATCCATGTTTCTCTGTCACCGGCTGTCTTGTTAATCTCTCTGTTTGATGTGAGTCATCATGGTTTCGTCGAGTCGATGCCACACGCTGACTCACAGCACACACAGACACACACGTTGTCACATTTGTATAATAATTGGCCTGCAATCTAATAACATTCACTGTCACGCACATGCACCCCATAAACAGTCCCTCTCCCTCTCCCTCTCCCTCTCCCTCTCCCTCTCCCTCTCCCTCTCCCTCTCCCTCTCTCTCTCTCTCTCTCTCTCCCTCTCCCTCTCTCTCTCTCTCTCTCTCTCTCTCTCGTTTCTGTGTCACGTCATTACTTACGACACAAACTGCTACAAAATGTTTACCGCCTGAGTGAGAACTCTTTGCGCAACCAGTTCTAGGTGTGTTGTGTAGGAGCAAGATGATGGTTTGTTTCCCCCTGAGGGAGGAAACTTGAGCAGGTAGTGGAGAACCATTTCTGGTAGAGGTGGGGTAGGATAATTCTGATGATACAATATTTTCTTCTTTCTCAGCTTTATCTGGATAGATATCTGTACGCAAGACAAACTATAGGTTGATTTTCCAGCAGTAAAAACACTGTCTCTGGGGTGCTTTCAAAACATTGCTTTTGTTTTGAGCATCCCAATCAGCACAACCAAACCAATGGTGAATGTTTTTCCAATCATTGGGGTATGGGGAGTGTTTTACTTTTTTGCACAAAGAAGTTGTTATTGCAATTCCATTTATTGACAGCAGTTGCACAGACTTAACATCGCACCACCTGAACCTGTCTGGTGCTGTCAGCCTTCAGAACTCATGTCTTAGAGTTACATAAGTTGCATAGCAAAGTAGTTCTCTGTTCATGCCCAGCAGCTACACTGCCACCCACCCTTAACAACAAGGGTAAGATGTGTTTGAAAGTATTACAAAAACCTGTCAAAAATGGAACATGATGAGAACATGACCTCATAAATGAATTTGAACTCAAAAGTTATATTTGTTTAGTTATCATTTACTCATATAATTTTGTTTATAAGTTGTTATTTCTATATATTGACCAATACCTTAGTGACAGAATTTTGTAAAGTCAGAATGAGTGAGTTATTTTATTAGAAAAATATCAGTTTTCTATTGAAAGAAAGTGCCAGCAAAACATTTTAAAAATATGCTGTTTAAAAATAAGCA
Source organism: Chromobotia macracanthus (assembly GCA_036877525.1). NCBI lineage: Eukaryota > Metazoa > Chordata > Actinopteri > Cypriniformes > Botiidae > Chromobotia > Chromobotia macracanthus. The sequence goes on along the minus strand of JAZGTH010000027.1, from coordinate 4,897,304 downwards.
ATAGGGTAAAAGTGGATGAAGTTAGGTATGAGAAAAAGTGTAGTAGTATTTGTTTCGCAAGTGTCACATAGTATAATATTTTATCTAATGCAGTAAATGATGTTCATACATTAAGTGTGGAAGACTTTATTGGACCCATGTGTGGCTTAGCTGACTTGGCAGAGCAATATGAATCATCCACAGCCTTCAGCAGTTGTTCTGAAGATAAATAATACACTATTCAAATATATTGAGCTTACATGTGAGGCAGTGCTGTATGTGTCCTTGCATTTCACCTCATCTGCTCCTGCTGTGTCCCAACAAGTCGTGTTCAGCAAAATGGTGGCCTGACAAAAACAGGTAGTAGATAAAGGGTGGGTCGTTACCCAGTTCGTTGACCATAATGAAGCTTCCCTTTGAAAACACCAGCTAATAGTTCCCTTTTATTGATTAGTTCAGAACAGAGGAGATTCCTGTGCTATGCTGGACTGGGATAAACTGGCCTGTAGGTCAGGGACGACCACAGTGATAATGGTTGCTGGTACCTTTACTGGATCCATTAAAAGCGGGGAGCTTATTTTCAAGATAAGCTATTTTTTTCAGACTTTAATAGACACAAAGTAGTGTTTTTTTCTTTGTTTATCTTGAGATGTGCATCAAGGTTTCTAGTATTGGATTGCTGCAGTTTGTGGTCCACAGATTTGTTAACCATTACTATGATAAGGCTGTTTGGATGTCAATTATGCATGCAAATCTTATAACCGAAACCACAGGCACATCAGTGATACTTGCTGACATTTCTTTTTGTTTGTTCTGTCATTTACAGTTGTTTGCTAAACCTGTGCACACCTTCACGCCAACCAGAGGATTTTTGAAATGTGCTTTTAGGGAAAGTATCATGAAAACATTATAAACTCAAAGTTTAAGTATGTCTAAAAGCTCCAAAACATCCTAATATATAAAAGTGTCGAGTACAGGTGTTTCAAGAGATTTTTTGAAAATTATTCATTGGCGCAGACAGACCCTACATACATTCCTTTGAATGTATCAAGCTTTAAAGTGCTGTATTTATCTCTGCCCTTCCTGATGCTGCCTGATCTGCCATTAAACAGCTCAAGTTAATTTCATTATTAAGATTGAGTTTCAGAGCACACTAATCTTGAGCCGGATTTCACTTGCAACAGAGATACGTCACTCTTCTGTGTACCATGAGGTCTCCCAGCAGGGGCCAGTGTCCAGAATGGCTTCTCCTGAGACATGGATAGGTGAGATGCTGGGATAAAGTGAGGGGCCTGGAGGCGTATGGAGAACGAGATACTCAGGAGGGGACAAAAGATCTCTGTGCGAGACCAACAAAAAGATTTGTTCCACAAACCAAAGTCCTGATGCAGAGTCATGCATTCCTGTGTGAATTAACCTCTGTGGTGTCTGCTTTCACTGCCAAGATCTCTGTTTCATGAGTCATGTAGAACAGCCAAAACAGAGGCATGTGTCAGCCAAGATTTTTTTTTTTTTTTTTTTTTTACTGGGCGTTTTTACTACAGAGAGTGATAAACCAGATGTTGAGAGGACAAATCTAATCAAATGTTACATAGTTTATGTACACAAAGAGATGTAAACTAGGACGATACAATCAAATTGTGATTGTAATATGTGTGTTCAGTACCTTAAGACTGAATTTAATAATTAGGCTTACTAATTAAATAATATTTTAATAGCTTGTGTTTTTAATATTAAATGTGATGTGGTAACTGGCATAGTTAGCCTCAATAACCTTCAATATTTGTCAGTGTATATTTTTTTTATTATACTACTGTACTGTAAACCTGCAAATGCTGAGGTATTGCCCTGAATATGACACAGATATGTGAATAGTGTCATTGTGAGTTTTGCAGTGTAATTTGTCATGAGGACATGATATGCAGGGTGAGGGATCATGTAGACTCTGTGAACCCTACCAGTGATCTTTATAAAGTCTTTAAGAGTTTAAGCAAAGATAGAAACAAGCTATAGTACTCAGAGGCAAAGACTTAATTGCAGACGTTGCCATTTCAAAAGTTCACTGCTTTCGTGCATAGCAGATCTTTTTCATTCTTTACTGTAATACACTATCCAAACCATGTAAGACCTACCTAAGTGGCACCAAGAAAAGTAGTCCCTGTAAAAGTAGCAGTTCTGGTGTCAGTTTTCTACTAAGATGTCTGTTTGTTATTCACATTTGAACTGATTCTAGATCGATGGGATGGTGTCTGATATATGTTGTTTAGATAGCAGTTACTTTGATACAACACTGTACATGTGATTAATGTCTGAAACGCCAAATTAAATTACATGGAAGGTGCCAACAAACCCTTTCAGAGCAAAAAAACTGTTTATGTAAATGTGTGTAAATGCGTAAATGTGTGTAAATGCATTGCATCTCGTTTGTCCATGTTATAATGACTTGTTTATGAAATGTATGAAAGCAGAGGTTGCATGCAGGTTTATGTAGCTTAAAAGAAAGCGTAACTGTGCTTTCGGAAAGTGGCGCGCTTGAACAAAGTTCACCAGCGTTGTCTGTTTTTCTAATGATTTAGTCATGGAGCAATCGCATACTTAACTGCGACTGAGAGGAAAAATATCTGGTTTAGTGTAACATTTGCATCGTAATAAGAAATGCAGTATTGCATGCGTGTGTATTTTAGGGAGCGTGCGGATCAGTAAATCTCTTATGTACAGCAGGTGTTGGGGCCTGTGGACTATAACAAATTGCATTTTACAGGCAACGAAAACAACAAAAAAAGTTTAGGTTTGATAGGTAGCTGAGAGACAGTTGTGTTTAATGAAAACACAACCCACTTGTAAGTCTAAAAATATCAGATATTCCATCTGTTGCAAGAGTTTTCTTTGGAATGCATCTTAGCGTTTGTCTCATTTGTAATTTAAAACATAACAATGAGAATGTATGGAAGTGTGAGGGAGTATCTGTGTCTGATGCATCTCTGTCTGAATCGCTCTCACTGACCTGCCTTTACAAACTGTTGAAGTTCAGACAGAGGTCTTCTGCTGTGCTGGCCAGGAACAAATGAAAACATCTGGTACAGAGAGTCTAAAGGCTGTTATTGAGAGCTGCAAATTTCAAACATTTCAGAACAACGTTGAAACTCAATCCCGTGTCACATATGCTTCACATGTGCACTTAAGTAAACAACAATATGCAAAGCAAGCGATACACACACTGACCTCCTTTTCGGTTGAAAGAGAAGCACATTTCTGTTTGAGAGCTGACTCTGAACAGCCACAGGTGTTGGTGCGCTGTGCTTTTTACTTCAAGTAATTTGCTTAATTTGTCTTATTGTCACTTGAGTGTATAAAGGCAGATTTTTACTCTGAGGATCATGTACTGACTCTGATTGCCACTGAAATTGCCCGATTTCTCTCTACCTCATGTAGTAGATAGCACATGTTAGAGAGGTGGATTGAGAGCAATGAGACTGGATACCAGACATGAAGAAGGCAGGGTTTACCTGAGGCAGCCCAGGTGTGAGGAGGTGAGGGCTTGTTGAAGTCTCAGAAGGTCATATAAACCTTCTATCTCTATATAGGGGGTGCCTTTGTTGTCTTACAGAAAAAAGCAGCAGATTCAGATTAAGAGATTATTTTCTGTGTTCTGAACAAGCTCTTATTTCCTGTATTTTCAAACTGGTCCATTTGTCTGTCTTTCCTCACTCGTTTGTCTCAACTCAAATCAGACACTTCCATGTAAAGCTGACAAAAACACTGCTGGGATGTATTTCATAATTCCTTATTCCTGATTCCATAGGCCTTTCGAATTGAAATTGTACAATTTATTATGTAAAAATATATTAAAAAGCTCAGATAACTTAGTGGCATATTTAAAGTGGCACGTCAAAGGCCAGATCTTGCTTGAACTCTCCAAGTCATTTACTTGATTTAATTAAGGTCTCACCCTTTTTCTCTGTGAGCTAGTGTTAGCTATTCTTTTTCAGTATTAAAGTTCTTGTGGCCTTTGGACTTGATGTCTAATTGCTGTAAAGTTCAATGATAAACCAAATTGACATCATTTACATCTTATACTTTGAGGCCCAGGTGCGTTGCTGTTCCCCAGGGACCCATATCTGTTCTACCTGGCCCTGCACTTGGTGCTCGCCGCAAGAAATGCAAGATCACGTAGTTGCACATCTCCCGCATTTAATTCATGTTACAGGAGGCCAGGCATGACCCAGCCACCCACAATTCTGCATACAAAACAGGTAGGTAAAGGTAAGCAGTCCACTGTCTCCAGCTCTGCCTGAGACAGAGTTTAGAAAGGACATACAGAAGAGAGACTGAGCTAATGACGTCCTGTGGGAAGATCTGCCCTTTGTGGATGGACAGACGCCTTCCTGAGGGCAGAAAGGTCTCCCCTCCTTCTCTTAAGTGTTCTTGCCCTCCATCCAATAGGGATAGATTTGAAATATGCTGTGGTGGCAGAGAAAAATATCAGACAGAAGATTCAACAGCACCAACCCCAGGGAAATATCCTCAGTCCTGCAATAATTGAAAGCGAGCGTATTCCAAAGATGAATTTAATGATTCCATATTTACAGACAGGCTTTGATTTTTCTTCTCTTTCTTTTATCCTTTATTTCATTATGCCTGCAAAAGTAAGTTATGTATGATTTCCCTCTGTACATTTAATTTGTTATGGGTCCATGGGTCAGTCTTGCTGTTGTTTCTGTGTTATTGAAAAGGTTGTAAATATATTGCCCGGAGACTGAGAATGAGTTTTGATTATATTTCACGCTTTGGCTCTCCTGGTCTTTAAACAAACAGCCAGTGTTTAGTTCAACAGGCATGTTCCTTTGTTATCACTTGGGTGCTTTTAGCTAACTGGAAAGTGTGTCATTTCAGCTGTTATGATTACGGACAGGGTTTGGTTTTGTGTGCAGGGGTGGAGGGACGGTGAACATAGAAGCTCATTTCCTGATAGTGTTTGAGAGCCATGCGTGGCACGTTGACCTTGAGTTCTGCCCAGCAGTGCGTCACTGCTCTGTTTCTAAAACGCTCAGCACATACATAGCACATGGCGCTGTTGTAATCTCGTCTGTGTTTGTTTTCTTTAGTTCCCTGATCCCTCATCAATTTAAAATCTAAACCGTTCCAGCACAGTGTTTGCGTAGTCTTGCTAGCTCTGGCTCTGAGACCTCAGCAACTATTGAGAAGCTGGACCTTATCTCTTTATTTTTAGAAATTTCCTACATTTTCTATAACTACAATTTTTTGCTTTACTACAAAACACTGGCATGGATCCTGAGTGTTTTATAGCAGTATTGTTATCTGAGGCAGTGTGGGAAACAGATTTCTGCGGAGATGTTTTTTGGCCATGTTTGTTCTTTTGAGGCCTACGAGGCCCTGACTCTACCAGGTGGTGGATTAGCCATGCCAATTGTCTCTTACCTGCTCCACCAGCTCACCACCTGTGAGTCTGAAAATGCCAAGGTGTTACTGGATATCATCCCTATCTTCTGATCAGTGATCAGTCTTGTGGTGTCACCTTCTCCTGATATATTCATAGCAGGTTTATGCTAAAGCAGCATAAAATAGCACTTCTTACTGTTCTCCAGCCATAGAATCTGGAAGGACACTCTCCCTCTCCACCTGCGCCATTAAAGTTCCACTTATTGTCCTCCAGCTCTCTGCTCCGATGGCTCAGCTGCGGGTGGGCCGACCCATCTCCCTTGAAGCCCATTGCTGACAGGCCATCTGCTGGGCCAACTGTGCTGAACTGGACTCCAGAGAGGCTGGTGGTGCCACTGAGCCTATGTGCCTCCTGTGCTCACAAAGTGCCTTGGTATGAGCAACCAGAAATGATTTTGCAAAACTGAAAGGCACATGCCTTGGGTTTTTGTTTGTGATGTTTGTGGATTTCTTTCATCTAGACTTGATTATCAACCTAAAATCCACTTTGCCGCTTTGAGGTCATTTGATCAACAAATAGATAAACTGATCAACCACAAATAATTTTTCTTTTTTTAATACTAGACAGAATACTAGACTGGTGTGGAAAAATGTAAAATAGTACAGGAATCCTATTATTGTTTAAAGTTTGAAATGTGTAGAATAGAGATTAAGTAACACTAAAAACTAAAACACAAAATTTTTACATTTATTACAAAAAAATATATTCAGTTACATTCTTGGATTTCTAAGTTACTTTCTGCTAAATGCCTCATATCAAAACGTATTATTTCAAAGATTTGATTCCACTATCCTGACTAACTTACATAAGCCTAGTGATCCTACAACCCCAAATCAGAAAAAGTTGGGACAGTATGGAAAACACAAATAGAAAAAGAAAGTAGTGATTTCTAAATTTACTTTGACTTGTATTTCATTGCAGACAATACAACAGCACATTATTTTGTGTTCCTCATGATTTTTGTTTTTTTCTTCAAAAAAATTTTTTTCTTAGGAAAAAAGAAAAAAACAATTTAGGAAAAAACAATTCCTAGGAAAAAATAGGAAAAAACAATTCCTATTTTGGTTCTTGCAACACATTTCAAAAAAAATTGGAACAGGAGCAATTTAGGGCTAGTAATCAAGTAAATTGGTTAAATAATGATGTGATTTGAAACAGGTGATGTCAACAGGTGACTGTAATTATGATTTGGTACAAAAGCAGCATCCAAGAAAGGTCTAGTCCTTTAGGAGCAAAGATGGGCAGAGGATCGTCAGTTTGCCAACAAATACGTGAGAAAATTATTGAAATGTTTAAAAACAACAACAATGTTCCTCAAAGAAAGATAGAAGACATTTGCTTATTTCACCTTCAACAGTGCATAACATAATTAAAAGATTCAAGGAATGTGGAGGAATTTAAGTGCGTAAAGGACTGAAAGGGCACAAGCCTAAGCTGTGTGGCGCTTTTTGAAGCGCAAAATGCGACAACGAAGACCCCGGACTGTTGCCCACCTTAAGACTTGTTTGCAGCAAGAATGGGACAAAATTACACCTGAAACACTTCTTCACTTGGTGTCTTCAGTCCCTAAACGTCTTTTAAGTGTTGTGAAAAGGAATGGCAACATTACAAAGTGGTAAATGCTTTACTGTTCCAACTTTTTTTGAAATGTGTTGCAAGAACCAAAATAGGAATTTAGTTTTTTTGAAGAAAAAAACAATAAAAATCATGAGGAACACATTAAATAATGTGCTGTTGTATTGTCTGCAATGAAATACAAGTCAAAGTAAATTTAGAAATCACTACTTTTTTTATTTGTGTTTTCCATACTGTTCCAACTTTTTCTGATTTGGGTTTGTAGTACATCATCTGCATCTTCCTCAAACTCTCATTGTTTTAGCTTGGTACCTTGAAAGCACAGCTTTTCTTTCTTGTAGACGGAAAACTTTTAGACAACGTTTGCTATTGTTTTGTGTCCCATATTGCTGTCACAATCTACATATTGCTGCCTCTTTCTTAGGTAGTGTTGACTTGTATCTATGGATTGCTAATCCACATTTAGAACAAATAGGAACTTACCACAAGTTGCAAATTTCAATAAGGCTCACCTAGAAGTTTCAGTATTTCACTGCAAGAGATGGAATTCACGTATCAAACATTTTAAAGGTAACAAAGTCTAACTTCCCCAGCCATGTAGTGAAAAAGCAGCTTTCCTTTAATCAGAGATAGAACTTGTGCCTTCTTGTGTGTTACTTGTGTGTTAAAATCTCATCCCCATTTTAAAACATTGACATTAGAGCTTGAAGTTTGAGGGAATGAGCCATTTGAACCTAGATCTCTTTACAAGCCCCAGGGAGCTCATAAAGCCACTTAGGAATTGACTATGAAGCACCTGCAGAGCCTGGTGGATCTGGAACTACGTGTTTATGAGTGGGAGTGTGGAGTTTCCTGTCATGTGACCCACATGCTCTTAGAGGATTATTTTTAGAGCAGGTTCACTTTTCAAGGATCTTACCCAGAAAGTGATGATTTCTTGCTGTTTGCTTGCATGCCTGCTTTTACATGTGTTCAGGTGTGTAAACTAGCTCTCTAATAATAGATGTGAGTGTGTGTATGCGTGAAATCCATTTGAAGAACAATGTTCTTCCTCCTCGTGTCAAGTGAGCCAAAAAGACCCTGAGCAACAGGAGGCATGTGTATGTGTCAGTTACATGGTATCTCAGTGTGGAAACTGGACCTCCAGAGATTAAGTTGACTTCGTTTGCACACTCCTAGCTTCTACAGTTTTGATTGAAGTTAACAGGCTTTTTGTGGCCCCATCACTCTCTCTGTTTACAGACAGCTGGTATAGCGATCAGGAATACTGCAGGAGCATGTCTCATATCTCAGCCAAAACCAGTCTCTGTAGTCCGCAGTAATGGACTGGCTGCATCTCATATCAGGATTTCAGGCCCAATATCACATCCACCTGCAGGCAGAAAGTCCGCACAGCCAAAGTTTTAGATGTTAATTACAGACTCAATGCAGACTGGTCTCAGAAGGGGCCTGACTTATGAGTCACACAATTTTCAAAATGAATAGTGTTGTTGGAGCCATGGCTTAGTGGGTGGTGCACATGCTTTAGACATGTTGAGCTTTGATGCTCATCTGGGGGCAAGTTTAAATACAGCCTACATTGTGTTCGGCTCCTTCAGTTTTCCTATAGGTTTTGCCTGAAAAATGATAAAACCTAATGCAGTGTCCTTGCAAGTTCTGCATACATAAGAACCACTTACATTTTAGGCAGAAAATGTAAAAATTTTGTTTTAAGTACAGTGCATTTTCAAATTTGAAAAATTCTTTGTGCACACTTATTCAGTGTTCCAGGCGTATTTAAGCATTGCATTTTTGTACTGCACTTGAATTAAATAAAATTAATAACATGTAACATTATTATAATCGAACAGCCCGTGACCTTCTCCAGAACCTTGCATGTTTTCCCGTCTTTGTGGATTCCAGTGTAGTTTCTAATGCAGTGCAGTGCAGCTCTGTTAAACAGGATTCCTGTTTATGATTTGAATACAAATCATTCAGCAAAATATCCATCAGTCGTGTAATGTTGACATGTCAAACTGATGTCTGAAAAAGGCTTTGACCTCTTTTGATGAAGGAAATGATAAACAAATCTGTTCAGGTTCCCCTTGTCATGTCTGTATTGTGCTAGAGTGTCTGTGTCATATACCAGAGAGCACATCATTTAGAATTCGGAGTCTGACCAGTATCATTAAAGATTCCTATTGTTGTGTGATCTGTTCTCTCCTACGTGACAGCCGAATTGGTCAATGAGGGTCCAACATTAATTGCAGTCAAAATGCAGGAGGGTGTGTGTGTGCGCGGCAGATGTTCATACCACCAGACAATTTGGGTTGCAGAGTAGGGGGTAGCTGGCAGAGTGGACTGCTATTAAATGAAAAACAAAATGTTTTTCTGGCATCATTAAATTACCCCCCAAACACTACTTCCCCCTTTCCTGCAGTCACATCAAGAGATATTGGAAATGTTGTCTAGCTTGGGGTCTCTGAGGGACAAGGTCTTTTGATTGGCTAATAGATGCTTCCTCTGTAGCTACACTGTCTATGTGGTGTTCATTACCCAAGGATTCTTAAGGTGCATCCTTGATTTGTCTTTTGGATTGATGTTCAAGCTCAGAACAAATAAAAGTGTGTGTGGTATGAATTAATGTGTCTTGTATCGATCCAGGTGGATTAGATGAAAGCTTTGTTGTACAAAGAAATATAAAAGAGCTTCATGTTGGCCATAAACCATTTATTAATGACCTTTATTTTGGGAGGCAATAAATTCCTGACATGAATCTGCTAACTTTTGGCCACTTTCATGGCTGCCTGCTTGAAAATCAGATTTATGAAGAATTTCATTAACTCATTAATTTTAAGAATTTCATTCATTTTAGATTGTTGGCTAGAAACTTTACAGTGAACAAACCAGGCACAACGTGACATGTTTCCTTCAACAAGTAATGTGTCTGTCCACTTTGAAACCACAAATGATGCACAGTGTGATGTAATCAAAACTTTTGGACCAAAAAGATTTCACTGTGGATGGGAAAATACGAACCAAGTGCCCGATGCAATGTTTTAAAGATGTTTGTGGTCATGGCTGATTAGAATAAAAACCACATAATCTCTTCCATGCCTTATGTGCCAGGTTACTGTGTTATTTCAATTACATTAAATCACGTTATCATTTAAAAACAATAAGACATAATAAATGATTGAACTGGTAGAAAATGCTCAGAATCCAGAATAGGCAGTCAGGAATATCAGCTGCTGTATGTAGGCCTGTATGTCAGTTATAGCCTAGACATTTCCCTCTACAATGGGCTGTGTACATACGTCTGGCTCTGAAAGAGAGTACAGAGATCATTACTATACTAATAGTCAAAACGTTTACACGCAGAGCATATAGCTGTGTCTGTCTCAGTCTGTGAATGGGTGTGAAACACGTATATATCATCTCTATCTCATTAGGAAACTCATTAGGATAAGTCTATTCCGGGCCCGTTGTAAGCTCTGTTTGTCAGAGACTTTTAATATTCCCTCAATAATCTCCCCTGCACTGCACTGGAGGTAACACACGGGTGTTAGCAGCTGAGTATTATACTGGAGCCTAATTTTGTGTTGTGTGTAAATTATATTAAAAAATGTTGTGTATCAGATGTAGCAGTTTTTTTCTTTTTTAAATTGGACTCTTTAAAACATGACTAAAGACCAAAGATGCCACACAAGTGTTAAATTCTGTAAAAAAAAAAGCAAAATTTATGTAAATTAATTTAGCTAAATGTCAAAACACAAACAATACACGACATTATGCTTTAAAGTTCTACATCTGCTGTACTGTCATACTACACACTCAAAAATATGTCGTATGCAAATTGGGACGTACAGTGGGGCGCATCATTTGGTTTTTCTGTAAAGAGGGAGATGATTCTCTCCACACATTTGTCCAGACAGTTTGTATTTGGCAGTTTATGTCCTACCACTTAGATCCGAGTGAGTGACAGAGGTGAGAGTGTCGTGCGTAGTTTCATGGAAACTACAGGAAGTAGTTTTATCTCAGAGGGTTGTTTGTTGCCACTCCCAGCACAATGGTTTTAATCAAACTACACTCTGTAAAGCTACCACAAACTCTGCAACGCACACTTTTATGATTGTGACAGGCACCTACTGCTCAAAAGTTTGTCATCAATCATTATTTTATTTGACTGTGCATCAAATGTAGAACACACTGATTTCCCTGAACTTGTTTGTCAAGTTGTTTGTCACTCCTGTGAAAATGTGCCATAGTTACAGGGGTTCATTTTGCATATGATCCTGAGTGGAAATTTTTTGCCCTTATTTATTTGGTCCAAATCATTGTGTAAGTAGTGCTGATGAGCACCATGGACAGTGAGAAGGCCCCATGGGTCATACGGGAAATAAGGTTTTCTAATCGGGGGTTCTGGGTCACCCAGCCCGCTAATCGTAGTGTGTGTGGAAATGGACAACTTTTGTCAGATGTAATGAGATATAGGTCATTTATTTAATCTGAGAAATGCTCTGCTTATTGCTTTTCAATCAGGTTGATGGAAGTCATGCATGGTGTGTGCTGAGAGTGAGGGAGAAAGGGCAGATAACTGTGGTGTGATTAAAAGGAAGAAAGAGTCTCATTGCCTATAACTCTAATAGAGGATGGAGATTTTCCTCGCAGAGACACCTTTCACATATTAAAAATAATCAAAATGCCCAATAGAAGAAATGTATAGTTTCCCCTGTACAAGCTAGTTTATCAGCGCTGTTTGCTAAAGTAAGCATGGTTATTGTGTGTTCTTGTATTCTAAATCATCTGGATGCAGTGCAACGAAAGCTAATTCAATGCACAGTGCTCTTGAGGTGAAAGGCAGAAAAACATTCAAAGATGTCCAAGTAGCACATTTACTAGAAAAGCAATAAAAAAAGTAGTGTGAACAGAAACAAATGCACCCTGTGTAAACAGTTGTTCACTATTGCTTAGATTTAAGGTGTGTTTCAGAACCAGGGGACCAAGTTACACTAGTGGGTTGACTTGCATACACATGCATAATTTTAGTAAAATTGTGTTTGTTTCTTTTCTACACACCGCTGTTGTCTGATAAATATTTTTTCTAGTTATTGTTGACTCTGCTTCCTTTATATAGAGTAATATCCAATAAATGCTTCTCTAGAGTAACACTCCACAACCTTGCCCCATCCTCATTTATCCAGTCAGTGTTTACTTCCTGTAAGGCTTTCAACGATCCTCACTGGCATCCCAAGCCAGAAGCTTTGTCACATCACAAACACTTTCATCTTTCTCAGTGAGGGCAAATTGAAAAGCACGACTCAAGTAAAACAGTCGCAGAGCTCTTATGAAATTACAATAAAGAGATTCTGCAGACTTTTTACGCATGACTGGCTGGAGTGCCACTCGTTTGCTACGTTGTGAAGGGTGATGAGCTGTCCAGTTTAAATGCAGCGATCAAGGGTTTATGTTCTCTCAAAGCCTTGGCGGTCAGCGGCCCAGCTAATTGAAAGTATATATTACGACTGTGCCTCCCCCCACCACCCAGAGCTGAGCTGCCCTCATTATCCTCCCTCTGGCTGGGCTAATGAAGCGTGCATTGAGCGCTGTTGAGACCAAGCTCCTGGGTTTTCATGAAATGGTAAACTTTACTGATTGCTTTCAGCAGTTAAATTATTTAGCTGTCTGATTCTGACCTCTGCACTGTAAATCAAGAGGAAACATTGCAGCCAATATAGATCATCAAAGATGAGATGTTTGGAGCACATTCTCAGAATGCCTAACAGACAAAAATGTTTTTCAGAGTTTAGCTCATTTTCAATCTAAATGACTTTGACCTTTGAAAATGAATCTGAGATAAAGCCTTTTAAATCCTACAGAGAGAAAGACATGCAAACATACAAACACACCATGGCAAAGAAAGAGCTTTTCTATTGAGGGATGTTTTTGTTGTTGATTACTGCTTTTGATTTTTTTTTTCTTTTTGGAGAGCAGTCAGATGTCCTTGAAGCATAAACTTTTTTCTGTTTTTGCTGCCTATTGTATTTAGTCAGTGACCTCAAAAAATGTTTAAATCTTTTTCCTTGTCTTTCTTGGAAAAAATGTATTTTATACTTTCATAAGCATACAGCACCATTTTTGCCGTAAAATACACAGACATAAATCTATCCTTCCTTCCCACACACCACCACCAGGCCAGACGGCAGTGGTCAGATGGGAACATCACGGTGCCAAACAGCTATGGTGGAAGAGAGCACAAAGCAAGCATGAAGGCAGGTTAAATGTGCTAGCAATAGAAGACAGAAACCACAGGATAAATCCCTGCTACCATTCCTTCAGATACACCACACAGCATGTTGTGTTTTTTTATTAAAATATTCAGATATATACTCTCCACGTATCTGCACCTGACCTCCGTTCCAGTTTTGGGGTGCAGAGACTCTCTGGCTGAGCTCGATCCATTTGCTTCAGCAGTGAGTGAGTCAAGAGGCCTGTTCCTGGTGACTCTAATGTCATTCTTGGCTCTCTAACATTCATTTGCTCCCTCTGCACTGGAGGGGTTCTTAAAATGTGTGTAGCCCTTGAATACGAAAAGAGCTTCAGATCACTTCTGGACCTTGAAAGCTGAAATACACTGCATTAGTTCAGAATTGCTGCTTAAAAAAGTGGCGTGGGTCTGCAATTCTTTGCATGTCTATAATGAACAACTCTCATCACGCTGTCATAGGACATCAGGTGTTGAGGGAAGACGGCATTAGGTGGGAAGCCAACAAAAAGTCCATTGAGGGAGCCAGCACCTGTGAATGAGGAACATTTAATAGCCCTGAAGAGCCTGGGCCCAAATGGAAAAGTGCACTTGTCAAGAGGATCATTTTTGCAGGACTGCCTGTCATCTGCTCTGCTTCTATTATTCTTTAATGACAGCTGCCTGGCGTGGATGCCTCAATTTTCCTCTTCTAATTCACCTCAGAAACTCTCACACACTTTGATGCACCTCTTTTGAGGGAATCTGCTGCAGTTTTGGCCATGGGTGAGAAGCTTTAAACCCAGCCACTGAGATTTTAGGGATAATAAAAACCTTTCACAGACATGTTGTCATACTTAGAAGCAAGCTTTTAAAAGTGATGTTTCTCCTGACAGGGCTGATAATGTTTCCTCTCTCATGTTGGGCACTTCAGAATGTGACTTGCCATGGTGTGAGAACTTGACCATTGGGAGGCGTTTACAGAGTACAATGAAAAAACCATGACACTATATTCTTGGATATGTCTGAAAACCAGCAAGGGTCAAGTTTATGTAAAACAGGTTTAGCTCTGCTAACAAGGGTGGGACAAAAACAATTGGAGCTGTTGACATGAAAGACCACCAGATAATGCCCAGAGAGCTTAATATGTAATAAGAAAGGCAGTTTAGGCAAAGAAACCGCACACGAAGCGCAGGCTTCCCTCCTGATATCACCAGCGACTCCCTCGCACAGATCTTGCACTGGCCACAGAGAACAGTTTTTGGGAAAGTTACTTTAAAACTGTTGATTGCCAAGTCGTCGGGTAAGTTACAGTCAAGAAGCAACGTAAACATTAAGGAATTTTTGAAGCACCATTTCAGGTTCCTTAGATGTCATGCTGACAGATCCCTTTAAAGAACTTCTAAATACCTTTTAATGAGTCTCAGAAATCTTATTTATTTAGTAAGTTAACATTAATATACATTTAAAGTGACTTGAGGCTTTTCCCTTTTGGTGCTTCTCGACATTTAACATGAGCATTTTACTCCCCAGCACTTTGAGCAAGACAACACTAGAGAAGGTGAAGGAGGAAAAGGGACAAGTAGGCTGTGTTTTGGGGGCAACAGAGTGTGTTATACATGTTGCCCCTCCCCACAGCAAAGAAATCAATGTAAACTTTATTTTTAAAGCTGACATTTCCTGCACCCATCTTCAAACCCCCAACGTCCAGTAATGTTTTTCTGCTTCTCACCTGATCCATTTCTTCTCATCACTCCATTCTCACCACATTCAGAATCTGCACACCCCTGCCAACAGAGTGGCTGCATGCGTGTGGACACAGAGAGATGTAATTTAAACACATCTGTTCAGATATGCATTTCAGATCAGGCCCTTGCCCTGCTGCTATACAGCCCAATGTTTGACAGGTTTTGTGTCCCTGAAGTCTACGGCAGATGGTTTTTATTATAGTGGAGATGGAAATGTTTGTTCGGAGCTCTTGTTTTGCTGATTACAGAACACTGTATTTGTGCTCATCTGTTTAATTGCTGGAATGTAAGCAGAGGTATAATTACAAACAGTAGCCATAAGCACAGTAGATCAATTTACAAAAAGGAGAGAGTAAGTGAAATACAAAGTGAAGTGTATGATTTGGTTTTATCCCCAGATTGAAGGAATATGTAGTGGGGCAATATTATTTATTTTTCCAGGGTGGAGTGGGAAAGATTAACTTTCCAATCTGGATTCTCCGTGCAGGCAACAGATTGTTTAGGCGTAGAGCTCTGTGTGCCTGCTTTGCCATCACACCTGGTGGGCTTGTATGTTGTGTGTGTATTGTCTATGTGAGTGATTTGTTGCTCCCTCTCGTAATTGAGCAGTATCACATAAGCAACAGAGCTGATGTGAAATAACAGCTTGATTGTGTGATACCGGTCAAAAAGTTAACGGAGAAACTTATTTCAGATAAGATATTACTGTTAATTCTGTCTGTATTATTTCTCTACCAGCGAAACAGAGTCAGTTTTAATTGGAAGTGATTGCAAGTTGAGTCCTTTTTTATGTGGTGTGATTGTGCAACATTGTAGAACATTTCTAAACAGTCACCCATGAGGTTGCTTTACGATTAATGTGCTGTCTTAGAAGTCAGAGTAAATGTGACATATCTGCTATAAAAGGTGGGCAGACTTTTTTGTCCTTTTAACCTACAAAACTTGTTTCAGTTGTATTCAGTTGAAATGTCACTGTTTAGAATGTGCTGCTAATAAGCCCAAAGGTAGCAGGAGATGCTGGAAGTGCTGTAGGCCGTGTTTTACTTAAATCACCGGTGTGTTTTACATAGCTGCCAGATGTTCTTAGCTCTTTGGCTGGAGGGTATTTTCAGTGTCACTTTCTCCTTTTTCAGTGTTTTCTCGCAGCTGTTCTCCGCTCTCATTTAACACACCTCTTCTAATGATTCAACAATGCAATGCTGGTTAGCCCACAAACCCTTTCCCCCTCATTTTAGTCATTTTTAAAGCTTTTTTAAAATTTTAAAGTCATTAATGGAGAATGAATTGAGTTGAAAGCAGTGTGTGTGCATATGTGTTTCAGCGGCTTTTATATTGATGTGATGTAATTACACTTTGTATGTATTATGTTCATGCTTACCAGGTCTAAGTGATTTTTATAAATGCTCTGTGCTTTCTAGGTCGCTGCTCTTGCTACAGTTTTTTCTCTGATGATGGTCAGATCTTTTCTAATCTTGTGCAAATAGTTAATAAACAGTCTGCCCAAAACGGGTGAGGTCAGAGCTGAGGTGTAATGGTTAGCAGACATGTCTGATGCTCATTGTGATTGAAGCTGTTTTTTCCCAAAACTGAGTTTTTATCATTATCAATAAAAGTGAAAAAAGGCTCAGAAATAATGTTCATCAAATTTTTCTTGTAACTGCTGTTTAGGCATGATGTGACACTGTAAGTATGGTTCAACACTTGAAGTTGCATTTCTAAATGAATTCGCTTTAAAGCACCACTGCTACAGCAATCAAAGCACCACTTTCATTGAAAATTCATTGTCTTCATCAATATATTTTAAGCAATTACTTTCAAACTGGAATTCCATGCGGCTATTGCATGATCATTTTGTGTATATATACATATATACATATATATATATATAATGTATATGTAATATATATAATGTAATATATGTATAATATATATATATATATATATAGTACGTATGTATGTATTCCGTGTGTGTGTGTGTGTGTGTGTGTGTTTTTATATATATATATATATATATATATATATATATATATATATATATATATATATATATATATATATATATATATATATATATATATATATATATATATATATATATATATATATCGTGAACATTGTCAGGTGAACATTACCCCATAACTCAGCCTAACTGTACTTTAATCATTTAAACCAACTATTCACTGTGTCTTCCAAACAGTTAGTTTTATTTGGTGTTTTGTAGATCTTTACTGACAAAAAAAAAAAACAAGGAACAAGGATACACATTTCATTTGTGGAAACAGCTGGTTTTCTCATACTGTGTACCTGATGGTTTCCAAGAATTTTTGTTACCCAAAATCATTATAGATAGATCTCAATAGACAGCAGCATGTAAAAAGCAGCCAATTCTCTGAGGAATTGCATGTGTGTGTATTGTGGTAATATAGAATTATAGACTGTGCACAAATCCAAATTACACTGTCCTCATTCTTTCATGCGTTTAGTTCGATAAATTGCACATACCCTGAGAGTGATTGGATCAATCTACTGTCTGGGAACGGTCCATAGATGACTGAATTATGAGATTGGCCTGGCTCCTCACTGCCTGGGGATCAGACACTTCATGATAATTGATACCTCATCAGTGCCGTTTGGAGCTCACAAAGGGAAGATATGGAAGATTTATGCTTGAGAAGTAATGTAGTTTTTTTTTATTTGTAGGGTAGAGCTTTAGACAGTATACTTCAAATGTGTTCAAGTAATACATTTAGACAATCGACTATATTGAAACAGAAAAACATACATAGACTATACTGAAACAGAAAACAGACAGTACAACAAGTGCTATTCACACTGTTTGAACAAACAGCATACATATATCTTGCTATGACAGAGGGTCCCCTTTTTGTTTTATTCATGCTCCCAGGAGGATGTTTGCTCTTATTCTAATTCTGATGATCAGATGGACGTGCAAGGAACAGAATTCTGAAATTAACTTGGTTCTTTGGTTTATACTAATACAAGATTTGAAAACCCTTGTTTCATCCGTATTTAAAGATAAATACTGAAACGGATTGCATAGGTGCCATAGCTCCCACAATGCTCTTGTTTCTTGAACTGGCAAGAAACATTTAGGTGGCAGGAGTAACATTTAGATTTAGAACATTAGTAAGCATTTTAATATGACTTAAGCCCTGTTAAGGTCAATATACATCTAGAACTTTTTTTAATGTGTTGGGCAGACCAAAAAGTTTTTTTTTGAATATTTTCCAGAGGGTTGCATTTCAATAGATACTGTGTACGGTTTGAAGTTAAAAATTGTATTACAAATGCTTCTCAACTGTAGCAGTTGTTTGGCTGTTGTCAAACTACTGGCCTTAAACTGTCCTGAATTATGTATTTTCCAGTTCCAGCAAACGTGTAACATATTGGTACAGTTACACTGCAGTTAAATTGACCAGAAGCTGCTGTTGACGTATTTGGGCTGTACTGTGGAAACTGCCCACTTGCTGTACTACTTGTATGCTGTCATGTTTTTCTTGGGCTTCCTATATATTAACCTGATAAGTAAAGATGTGGAAAATTGTTGTTTAGACATCAGCTAGAAACATTCATTGCTACATCTGTTCATTTGGTAGTTTGAACACACAGTAGCTCATTCGCATGACATTTTATCCTCTAAAAGTTTAATTCTTACAAATGGAAATTCCTACACCTTACTCACACTCACTCACTCACTCAGTTACTAGGAGACCAAACTTTCTCTGAACAGAGAATAGCAGATTCTCATTATTTTCATTGCTGAAGAGGCGGTTATCCTTCAAGATGGCTCACAGTTACACTTGATGTTTATCTACTACTAAATATTTTTTATACACCACCCACAGCAGTAGTGAGAAGCTTCACATTTCCACTTCACAGTGTGGCCCTCTCCACTCTAGCTGGGCAGAGATGCAGGAACTGGCAGCACACAGATGGGTAGCAGGGACTTCCTGTGTTGGATGAAAGCTTAATTGTTTACCTTCACAGATTGCTCTGTCTCTGTTTATTCCTACTTTTATTTCAGTTCAGTTGTCCTGTTGTTTGTGCCTTCATTCCGTCCCAACGTGCTCAAACATCTGTTGTGTAAATACACGTCTCTGAAAGCAACTTCATGCCAGGAGAAGGATATTGCACCTTCTCATACCTTCAGAGCCTCCACAAACAAAGAAAATAGAATAATCCACTGCCTAGAATGAATTATTCTCATAAACCCTTCTAACCTCAGATATGCCAATCTAATTTTAAAGTTTGACAATATCTAGTAGATTTTAATTAACAGGATTTATGCCCCCTGGAAAGCGTTCTGTGGCAGTTTTAAATGCAGGTAGAAATAAAGTGTAAACACAATAAATGGCACTACATGCAGAGTGTATTTGAGAAGTTCTGATTTTGCTCTTAGATAAACCTTGTCTGCATCATAGATTACCTGAATGAAAAGAGGTTTCAGGACTTCTCATGTTTCCTCTGTTGGAACAAATGACCTGTGCATTCAGCAGGTAGGTCAAGTTTCAGATGTGGTAACGTTTAGTATCCAGGCTAAATATGGTGTTAAATGCTCATGGATTGTCATAATTCATTACACTTGCAACCAAAAGTCTGAAGGATCTGGCTGTCAAGAGTGACATGGGTAGTTCACCCTTCGTAACGTCTAATTCCAGCTAATGCACTGGAACTTTCTGCAAGGAATCCACTTGGGGGTGACCCAGCTGGAGATCATCAGAGGATGAAATAGTCCCGCCTAGCCTAGCCTCCTATTGGTCCGTCTATGCTTCTTGCTATCCATCTCAACCATAGCACTGTTCACATGTCCAGTGTGAAGACATTGGTCTGTTTATAGTGTACCACATAAGATACAGTGCTAATGAAGAGGACTCCTTGGAGACAGTGCTTGGTACTTTATTCATTCTTGCTATACGTTCAGTTGAGCCAGGGAAACAGTGGGAACTCCTGCAGTGGGGATGAGCTCAATGTGTGGCTTCTTCCATCTTCATGCCAAACTGGATAATTGGATCCACCGCATAAACAAGGGCCAAAAGGTTCTGGCACAAGAGAAATTGATAGGCTGACAGTTGCTAGATAAACTGTTGGCCTATCAACCCAGCCTTGACCCCAAAACACATATTAGGACTTCTTAAAGCTCTGTGAAAATCCCATTACTCTTTTCTGCAACAGAGCTAGAAACTGAAAACCAGAGACTGAGTCTCAGGTATCAGTTTGTTTTTTATAATCATTTGTTTCAGCTGGCAGCCAAGTTCCTGGAGTCTGGTTTGCCTTGGCTACATACTTTTCCTTTTCCCTGAGAAGTGAGCCTATGTGTCATGTCATTGCGTGGAGTGTGCTAAAAGCATTATTTGTGCATGTCTCAGTTCTTTTTACTGGCTTTTGGATAGTTACAGCCTTGTTAACACATACAGAGAATGTGCCACTTCCATCCTCATCTCTTTTGGTGCCACAGT
Organism: Chromobotia macracanthus; assembly: GCA_036877525.1. Lineage (NCBI taxonomy): Eukaryota > Metazoa > Chordata > Actinopteri > Cypriniformes > Botiidae > Chromobotia > Chromobotia macracanthus. The sequence goes on along the minus strand of JAZGTH010000027.1, from coordinate 4,876,841 downwards.
TCACAAAAAATGCCAGAACAGTCTTTGTGCAGAGCCCTTCCTGTGGGGGTTGCTGTTTATTTTTCAATGCATCTCATTGACTGCTTTGCAACATTTGTTTTTCTGGATCTCTGCCAGGTTGAGACCTTGTCAGCATTTTGTGGGTCAGGTCTGGTGCACTTGCTTGGCTATAACAGACCGTACAGAGGCCATAGGAGCTGTCATCAGCTGCAACCATAACCCATGCTTTCTTATAAGCCCAATCACGTCCGACAAGCCAACAAAGCATCAAAGGGCCTCCATCTGCCAGCATGCACAGGCAACCATTGTGGAGTCGCAGACACTCAAAGTGGGTCTGCACGCTCTAGAGGGGAACCAATTCTGTCATTTGCTTTCTTCTTTTCTTTAGTCTGTTCTTCTCAACAGAGGGACAGTGAGGCTAAAGAGCTGGGAAATCATAATGGATTTAAAGTGAAGTAGCCCATCGCATGTTCACTCTCTGCTTGATGCTTTTCTCTGTGCTCACTGATGAGCTATCAAGCTTTCTTCACTTCAGACTGGAAAATGAGGAGACGTGCTGCATCTGGTCTAATGCACTACCAATTTGCCTTCCTGTGTCTTCCTGTGTCTAAGGTGTATCCTTATGGATACTATTATGTCTTTAGTAACCACACATTGATTTCTTAAAGGCAAGAGTCGTGCACTTCAGTTACATCAAGGCCCATTTGTTCTGTTAGTTGCATTCAAAACCAAATGGACCTGATGTCTGTGTCACATCTTGAAGAGTGCCTTGCATAAAATGTTATTCTCACAATTTGTAACAGTTTTAATGCAATTTTGTCCAATTTATCCATTTTTAAAACTGTCAATTCAATCTCCTCCGTTCTTTGATTCTGGTTTAGGCACTTTGTGCCTACTTGTTGTATATGCAAAAGCAATAGGGTCCTTTCATCTTAAAAAGCCATGCATTATGCCATTAAATTAGCTTAGTGTCATGATCAGAGTCTCTCCTCTGCAGTGCCGTACATTTTCCAAGCCACAGCACATCAATTAATGCAGTCTTGACGTCCAAACTAGATGTTAACAGATATTTATACAAATGCACATTGGTGTGATATTTCTTAATCTTCCTAATGAAACAGGATAAAACACTAGCAGAACATGTCTTTGAACACTAACTAGTCTCAGAACTTTACATATTTTGATATCCTGTTTTTAACATATTCAAAGATACACACTCACAAGTTTAAGTGATAATATTTCCTTAATATTGCTATTTTATTCCTCAGGCAAATATCTTCTTCCTGGAATTGATTTTCATACTGCTCTATCAATACTATTTTCTGAAGCTGACTGTCTTTCAATCGGATATTGACTGTGCACCTATGTAGTAGGAGGACCCAAGAACAGCCTACTTCACCTTACTAAGGCTTTACATTTTAATTTTCCTCTGTTACTAAAGCCTTGCAATTTGCTTTGAATTAAGGAAAAAGAGAAATGCAAAAGTAAAAGAAAACCAACAGAATTTATATTAGCATGCCCTGCTAACACCTGGGCCTCCTTTACTGTGCCCAGCAGTAACTCTTCCATTTTTAAAGGGTAAGGATACATTGCTTGAATATTCTTGAATATTAATGATGGCCAATGGTAGAGATATATGTCAATAGGTCAGGGGTTATCAGGCCAGAAATGTAAGGATGAACTTACCATGATTAAGAATGCACATTACGGTAGACTTGGTCAATAAGTGGAGATAAATATGTGTGGTGGTGAAGGTTATGAGTTATGAACAGTTATGAGAACTGTGTGCCTGGGTAATGGAATAATGTAATGGAAAAATAGAATCTGCCGGATATCAGGAAATTGAGTGATTATGTTTCATTGATGGCAATTTTAGTAATTTACTTCACGTTCTGGCTATCCAGCCTTGAAGCTTCAGATGTCTTGTAAGGACAGACATTTTGCACATTTGATCTTTCTGATCTTTCAGATTTTCAAAGAATTATTTTAAACATTAACGCATTTGGCAGATGCTTTTGACTTGGTGTATTCAAGTGTAGTTTATCAGTATGTGCTCCCATGGGAATCGAACCAGCAATCTTTGTGCTGCTAACACAATGCTCTACTAATTGAGCTACAGGTACGCTGTGTGTAAATATTTAAAATCGTTTTGGTTCCATGTACCAGTGGCAAAGATTCCTATTGTTAGCTGTCATACATTTTAGATGGCTGATAAATCTTTTCAAAATATTTTTTCATATCAAAGATTGACATGAGATGAAAAGATCCCAGAGAGACTGCACAATACTTTCTGTGAGAATGTCCACTGTGTCAGACTCATCCTAGAGCTTGTTTTGTTTCTTGTAGGTTAAAAATCAATAATCACAGAAAACATGCAAAAAGAAATCAATTCCTGTGCAGGGGTTCTAATTTAATCAGAGCAGGGGCCAATGGTCAATGGTTATTGAGGCTGCTAATAAGGTTCTTAAGAAGACTGATGCACACTTTGGCATTCACTTTCTGCAGTGGTTTTGTGTTGTTTGTCTGATGTGCACAGATGACTTTCCAACTTGTTCATGTGTTCAGAGTTCATGCTTTAGAAAGTGTTGCTTGCTGGATAACAATGGTTTTATAACACATCTAGTGTTTATTTCTTTGTTATGCCGTTGTTGTGTAAAGCATAGTTTGTGTCTGTTTTGCATAGGGTTCCAGGCATTACTATTGCCACTGACATTATCTGCGGGTTCCCTGGAGAGACAGATGAGGACTTTGAACAGACGATGGAACTGGTGAGACAGTACCGCTTTCCCAGCCTCTTCATCAACCAGTTCTACCCGAGACCTGGAACTCCGGCTGCCAAGATGGAGCAGGTTCCAGCACAAGTGGTGAGCTGTTGTTAACACTTAGTTTTGAGTTGTTTAGAACACCTAAACAATAGACTTAATGTCAACAACACAATGTCAACAAGCTGCCTGCACAGCTAATATATGGCACTCAACAAATCCCAAAAGGTAGGCCCCACCACGGACCTGCATGAAAGAAATGACTCATCACTGAGCTTTTGCATTGTTTATACTTTTTCCCTGATGTCATGTGGGTTTACCATGACTCTGACTCTGATTCCTGATAGTAGAGGTCAGAGTGACAGAGCATCGTGGTTGGTTGTGGCCCCTGAGCACCAAATACTGCAAAGTTGAGTCAAGTTCAAACCAGTTCAAAACATGACATAAGAAAATCTCAGCTACCTGCCCTGACAGGATGAGTAGCAGGGCTTAAGTGCCCCAATATTTTTAATGCTAAGGTTTTTAACTATTAATCATATGTAGTAATGCCTGGTATTTAAACATCAGGCTTTTCTCTACAAAGTCTGGTTCCAGGAAACAACCAATCGACCAATGTCTGTCAGTGACAAATGTGAATGGAAAATACTCCAGTTGTCACAATTGGTGGTGCCTACCTGCAGCTAATATGACCCTTTGCTAACTTTTATTTCCCTTCATTTTTGAAGGTTGGGGATAAGTACCTTCAAAGAGGCTAATATAATGTGCACTTCTTGCCAGAATTGCTAACTGAATTTATAATCACTTTTGTCTCAGTATGCTGCTTCTGTTTCTTTTCCCACTCAATCATCTCTCTCTCTCTCTCTGTCTGTTTCTCTTTCTGTAGCTAAATGTTCTTAATTGATATTTAATCTTTCACTTGAAATCTTGAACTTTAATTCTATCCACTCTTTTACCAGTTTAGCATTTAATAATAAAACAGGCTATAAAAAGATTATTAACAGTCAAGTCAAATATAGAATGTGCTTCTGTCTGACATTAATTAACAATGTCCTTTTTTGCTAATGTAGCATTAGCTTCTACAGTATTAATTTGATATAGGAATCTATACAAAAAATTGACGACTTGTTTTTGTAATTGTTTAAAAGGTGCACTATGCAGGATTTTCCAAAATAAAGTATGAATTCATACAAAAATAATCCTTCTCAATCATTACTTATGATCCACTTGAAGTGTGTGGTTGGTGTCTGCAGGAACACTGTCCTCAGCTTGTATTTTCATATTGTATTGTTTTGGGGTGCTTGATGTTTCTAGGAGTGAACCTTTGGACCATGTAGCCCCCAACCAATACCGGGGACCAGGGGGCATGAATTCTACATAGTAAAAAACTTAAATGTAATTAAAACTTATGATAAACAGGTTTTCTTGTTCTGTTGAAATAAAATAGGCACCATGCACTGCATACAATAAATATTTAGTGATCCTGATATAGTGTGTGTTCTTAGTTACCATAACCTTGAGTCTAAACATGAACTACCCTTAAAATTAGAGAGACATGATTCAGAAACCTTTATTGCATTTCTGCCCTGAGCTATGCTCAGATTTCGCTTGACTGAGGTGTTTAACACCCACTTGGGTAATCTGTATAGACATTAAGTAGTAGATTTTTAGTAGTAGACATTAGTAAGTCTCTGACATTTACACTTTTGCTAGAGCCAGACCAACAATGACAGATCTGAACAGCATAATACAGAAGAGCTGTTTCTGGTTCAGCTTGCCTTGTTGGTCTTAGATAAACACCACTAGTTACAGTACTAGAACTCATAATCAATCACTCTTACCTGTTAACAAATGGTTCCAGATGATGGGTAAATTCAAATCTTCCTGTCGATTACTCTTCATTATGTAATGCAGCTGTAGGCAGACGTCTCCCAGATGTGATTGCCTTATGGAGTTTCTCAGCGATTAGACCCAACTGAAACAATTAAACTGACTAATGAAGCACAAAATGTTAGAAGAAGAGTGGCTGTTGGGCTTTACACTCTGGGAATTAATGCATGTGCAGGTTCTGCTCTCCACACTTCAACAATTTTATCACCACAAAACCGTTAAATGTTGAGAGAAAACTGTATGATATTCTATGTCATTCTGTATCAGTTGTTTTTCTGAAATGCTGCCACTGTTGCCATGGAATATTTACAGATTCAGGGAGTGCTACTGTAAATATGTTGTCCCCAGACTTCCAAATGTAGGAGAACTTTCACCATACTTTGGTTTGTTTGACTTGGTGATGGCTAGTTATCACAGTCCACCTGATTTCACCCTTCAAGATCATCTTTCATCAAAAGTCCTGCATGTTCCTTTTATAAAAGCTTCTTCATATGCTATTCCTTTTGTTGATTTTCTCACACACTTGGTAATCACACACTTCCTCACCACCATCTGAGCCTCACCTCCCCCCAGCCCACCACACATGGGCCCTGTTACTGGACTTTTAATCAGGATGAAATTTCACTTCTCTGAAAATGTGGATCACTGATTTATAATTACTAGAAAGGAATATTCAAATTATCTATTAATTAGAATGGACTTGTAACAATGTATTTTGCACTGTTGAAAGAAAGTTGATGCTTGCAGTGAGAGATTGCTTAGTTATATTTGCTCATTGTTCAAATAATTGCAAAAGCATATTAACTTTTTAGCTTTAAGTTCTAGGTATAGGCACACGTTTTTGTTTCATTGTTTTTATTTTTATCCATTTCATGTGGATCTGATGTTGTTCTTTTCAGGAATGACATTTCTTTGATAAAGAGAGACAGTTTCTAGGTTCCTCAACTCATTTTGTATCTGCCCCTCCTTTTCCTTGCATTATCACAAGGAGAGTACAGGGAATGGTACTACCCCCAACAGCCTGGTTAAAACTGCTATTATTGGGGGAATGTGCAGGTTTTATAAGGCGTCTTCTTAGGGCTTCGAAGATCCATCTGTAACACCTCATACAATCATGCAATAGCATCCCTCTACCATGCTTGTCAAAGATGGTCAGCTCTGGTGGGAGTGTGAAAGTGGTCACACATTAATAACACTTTCAGATGTCTGCCTGAGACCTGGCTTCAGTATGAAAAGTCTGGCTTCAGTATGCCTTGGTCTACGGGGGTGTGGACGCCATGGTTCCGTGGCTTGGCTGGCTTTGGCACTTTGGTTTCTCAACACATTTATCCTATCTCATAGCTGAGGCCCAGCCGCCACGGCATGATGAATAGGTGGTGAGCATAATGGATTGCCTTGTTTTATCACCGTCTGATGGTCGGTCAGGCCGAGTTGCTCTGGCACGGAGGCAGAGCTGAAAAAACTGGGAGCTTTCACAACAGCATAATTACTCCCGAATGAGGGAAGAGTTAGTAGAGATAAATTGAAAATGATCTCCTGGAATGTTGCTCTTACTGGCCGGACAGGTGTTTACCTTGACAGCACGTCTGCCTTGGCGGCACTGTCTTTAACCAGGGGAAATTAAGAAGGCATCCCAGAATCAAAGTTAAGGAAGATGTGGATACAAAGCTTCTGTCATTCCTGAATAGGGTGGAATCAGTATGGAATTCTCAGCACATGTGAAAACAAATTCATCATCAAGACAGATAGTACAGGGCTAGAGGTATAATACGAAAGATGACATCACTGCATTTCCACTGCACAGTGGAGACAGTATTTGATTTCAAAAGTATACAATTCAGATTCAAGTGCCCTTTTTGCCTTGCAGGTAGGTCTATATTCAAAATGGAATATTAACATACTCTATAATTTGCAATATATTCTGCCTGCAGATAAACATAAAAAGCAGTATGCTACATTATCCCATGACCTTTATTATATTTGCCACATGTCCTCATTACATGCATGTTAAATTCTGCGAGTCGTGTTGTATTGGAAAGTAAAACAGTTCCTATACTTTTGTAAATCCAATTTTGTCTTCTGAAAGCTTAAAAAAACATAGGAAAAAGGAAAAAAGGTAACTGAAATGTATTTATTTGTAACAGCAGTCAGGTGCTTTGCATTGTGGGAAACAATATTCCTTTCAATATAGTCTGTATGTATTTTGAAAAATGCAGTAGGTCATCTTGCATACAGAAACTTTCCATGCATACAGAAAATTTTGCATGCTGTGTACAGAAAGAATATTGTGGTAATTTGCTGTTCTGAAGATGGTTGACTCCTTTCTGTTGGTGCTTCTGGTTTATTTTCCAGATGTGAGTGGCACCTCATCACAGTGGACGGATGTGTCTGTTATGTCATGCTATGTGTTTGTTTTTCAAGCAATAGAAGGAGCAGATGGACCATCTGTATATGAGGCACCATCTTTCATTGTTGTTGAGATGACAGATGTATGTTCATGTAGAATGTATGAATAGCAACATGCTTCTATATTAACTCCATCTGCCTGAGATGTTTTCACAACCTTGTGCAAAGCATAAATGCAAACAAGCATGTCCACCAGATTATCAATCTCTGATCTGTTTGTGTTGGATCACAAGGATGTTAAATCCTTGTCATGGTCTGCTGAGGTTATATTCTTTTTGGAGAACCAATTAAGCTGTCTTCTACCAAAAGGTCTTCCTACCAAAAACTTTCCAAAGTCATTGACTTTGGCTGTAAAATCCAGTGTTCCTGAGCCCATGAAAAGTCACCAGTAACAGGAAAGATGAGGTAGAGAGATGTATGAAAATGGAATGATTCCCTAATGTATGCCATCAATACATATGATTGGGTCATTTAGACTTGTTTCAACCAAATGTAAACTCATCCAGAACTCTGCAATGACCTTTGTACATCTTGCTCTTGGATGTAATCTGGAGGACTGAGTTATCACTTTGAATAAAGAAAAAAGTGGCTTTTTGACTTACCAAGATTATTTTTTACGTTACCATGCTTTGGGGCTGGTGCAGTCTCAGGACCCTGGTCCTAATAGGCTGCAATACTGAGTCCGCAAAGGTCAGACTGAGGTTAATTTTTTTTGATCAGGTTGTGGTTACTTATTTTTTCCCCCAAATAAAGATATGTGATTTGAAGAAGGCTAAGCACATTCTCTTAAGGCCACAGAGCTGCAACCTTGCTAACTGCTCTCTCTCTCTCTCTCTCTCTCTCTCTCTCTCTCTCTCTCTCTCTCTCTCTCTCTCTCTCTCCCTCTCCCTCTCCCTCTCCCTCTCCCTCTCTCTCTCTCTCTCTCTCTCTCAGAAATGAACATTCCATATTTGATTGTGTGGATTAATCTGAACATCTTGGCTTTCTGGTAGTTTCTTTTCCTGCCCTCCTCCCTCACCTGTGGGTTGGGGTGGCTATGTGGTATGAATCAGGCATTATTGAGAAAATCCTGCTAGGAGCTCATTGGCTGCATTCAGGAATGGTAATCCTGAGGTTGTGCGTTCTCCATGTCAAGACACCCCAGGTATGATTAGCAGAATTGATGTGGAGACAGTGATGAGAAGAGGGAAACGGAAGAACATGGTATCACAGTGGACAGAGAGGAATCATTAGACAGGTCTGGACATGAATTCACTGTCCAATCCTCATGTCTTTCTCCACGTGAGAGCCCATGGTCGTCATCAGGGCTGAATGCAGCTGCATATATGTTGAGTTTGTTTAGGAGGTCTGTGCACAATTATAATGGTCTGTGTGTATTTTGTATGCATTATTTCTGGCCTCAGTGTGACATCTGTACCATGTCCAGAGGAGGATTTTAATAGTGTGTGTGTGTGTGTGTGTGTGTGTGTGTGTGTGTGTGTGTGTGTGTGTGTGTGTGTGTGTATGTGTGTATATGTATGTATATATGTGTATATGTGTATATGTATATATGTATATATATATAAGCTAAAGGCACAATGAAATGTTAAGATGTACATTAAGATCTGCTGTGGTTGTGTTCATTACTAGTGATTGATATACAGTTGATTTGATTGACAAAATCTGTTCTTATTTTTAGCAATTTACAAAGTCTGCGCAGTTATTTGTTATCATTGTCTGACAATGTGTTGATGACTGATTTCACAAATCACATAAGTACTGTACATTGTATATTATTTGTATCTTATTATTTGTATATTGTGTTGTGTATATTGATATGCAAATTATGTGAACTGTTGTATTGTTGTGTATAATTGTGTGCAAAGATATGTAAATTATGTTGTTGTAATCTGATGTTTGTTGTAAATTGGTATTTGTCTCATTACTGTCATGTCTTACCACTGTCATAATTCCTATGCTTCTTGGAACTGCACACGTTTTTACACACACAGTTGCACTTGTGTATATGGTTGAGTGACAAGGGATTTAGTTTTTTTGAAAATCTGTGTATATAAAATTAAGTACAATTTTACAGCAAGGTTACATCTGTTAACATTAGTTAACTACCTTAATTAACGTAAACTAACAATTAACAATACTTTCACAACATTTAATTAATCAATAAATTTAAGTTACTATATCGGTTAACAGTCTTAACATTAAAATAATTAATGGTCATCTGTTATGTATCACCAGAATTTTAATAGTATGTGACACTTGTTCATCTTACTTGTTTCTCATACTCTCGTTGTTTGTAGTCTGTTGCAGTCCTGAATTTGGGATATATATAATTGTTTGCTGTTTTTGTCATTATAAATTAAGTCCTAGAGCAAAAATCAAATGTGTTTGTCATTGTAAAAGTGTGTTTAAAGCATTTACTTTAGGGTTGTCGTGAAATCATCTGTAAATCATAAATGTGAAGGGTACATTGTCAGCTGCCTCCTCACTTGCCTGTTGCTGTGAAAAAAAACCATGACTTCTTTTCAGCTGTACCTAGCATTATCTTAATTTGCCTTTAGTATTCATCGACTGTCTCATCGACTGTATGCAACTGCATCAAAAGCCATTATACATTTCCTTGCAGCTCAGTGTTTGCGTTACATAACAAATTAATATACTTTTATAGGTGCTTCTGGGAGAAACCAAGAGGTTTTGAGTTTGAGTTTGCTTTCTTCATGTTGTTGTCTGACGGCTTCATGTCATTTTTGCCTTCAGAACACAAGATCATTGACATTATTCTTTCTTTTGCTCTTTCTTTCATGATATGCAGTTTCATCAAATTCATGCTGGCATGTGTTTTTTTCCTACACAGAAAAAGCAAAGAACCAAAGAGCTCTCCACGCTTTTCCACTCGTACAACCCTTACGACCACAAGGTAAGACATAGTCGTGTGTGTGTTTTTGGCATTGTATTCTTTGGAGGGAGTGGTGTTTTGCTGGAGGCTTATGTATTGTACCGTATTACTAAAAAGGGGAAAAAATAAATTTATATTAAAAATGGAGAAAGAGGATGAGAAATAACCAAGAGTGATGTTTACACGAAGAGGAAACTGTTAGCCCCTCGAGCTGTGTTTTAATGACATCATTAATGTTTCAGCAGAGTCAAGCTCTTATGGCTCTATCACAGCACCCCATAAAAACCTTTGTTATTCCAGTTAGCAGCTCTGAATCCTGCATTCACAGTTCTGACATTGCATTAAATAATTGGAGCTTTATGCTGTAATCAGGGCCAGTTCAGTTGCCTGTAAGAACCACCCAAGAGGCCCTTTATTGCAATAGTAGGAAAGTACAGAAAAATCTATTTTATCAGTTAATTTATGGACCTTAAATGCAAATACATGCTATAGCAACGATTCCCATGTGATCCCACGTGGGGGGTATCAGCTTCTCCATTGTCTTTAGGAAAGGTGCCAGAAGGAACCTCTGAATCTCTCACTCACTCTCGCACACCAAGACAGTAATCACTGACCATCCCAGATGTGTAGGCGGCTGTCTGATTGTCTAATTTAGACTTAAGGATTGACAGCTAATAATCACTGTATAATCCTTTTGTAATGAAACTTAAGCCTGAATGCCGCAAACCTGTGATAATCATTTAAAATGTCTTTAATTGACAACTTACTGTCCCTATTTTAACTTTGTGTATTGGAGCTTATGCTCTACTGAATGGATTTTCATATATAAAAAATGAATAACACGTAGGTAAATGAAGATTAGGGTCAGAATTAATAATTTTAGCTTTAACAGGAAGGAGATGGAGAAACCTTTTCTGATGTAGGTTAATGGTGCAGACAGGTGTGTAAACATCCTCAGTTTAGTATAATCTGCCACTATTGCATGGCCTAGGTACTTATTGACACGTTTGGACATGAATATATCGCCAGACGTGACCAGAGTGTGTTTTGCTTATAAAGAAGATATGTCACATTTACTCATTTATCTGTTTCCCTTTCTTTCTCTCACTCTGTCTCATTGGTAAAGAGCCTCTCTGACTGAGTGTAAGTAAAAGAAAAGGAGTGAGATCACAAATCCTCCATGTGCCGCACCAGTGCCACCCACACACAATCAGATTCATCAGAAAACTGTGATGGGAGAATGAATATGTGTTAGCAGTACTCTGCTACTCTGTAAAGAGGTCAGAGGTTTCGCTGTCTAGCAGAGCTCCTAATTCAGAAAACGCAAATCCACGTTAAAAAAAAATAATTAAACCTGATTTCCATCCATTCCGTCATCCAGGAGCAGTGATATCATTCTTGTATCAGGCATTTGTCTCAGTTGCCAAGCACCACTAAGACCTCATTATCTGAAGTGATATCTGCCTTTAAAGGGCTTCAACCAATATCCTGATTGCTGTCTAAAATGTATGTATTATGCCAGTATGCGTATCTATTTCACATTTTGCACAATATCAATATACTAGATAATATATGAAAGATATTTGTATTGATACATTTTAATTTATAAATGTTAATTTTTTTATTTCTTTAAATTCATGCAGATTTACTTTTTATTGAAATAACGCAGTAAGCATTATTTTAAAATTTGCTTTGAACAATAACTGATGGAATCCAATAACCACTTAACCACTGTGTAATTTGATGTTTCTGTCTGATTTCCCTATGTTTTGATTAATCTCAAAGAGATAGCATGTCAGCGTTTGCTTTACTCTGTATTTTTGATCCATTCTTAATGCATTTTGCCTTAGTCTGTGTGCATATGAGGCCTGTGTTGGTTTTGATAGAAATTTGCATGTAATAACTAATCTTCATAATGTAACTCCGCCTCCAGCTCCCTGTGGTCAGCCATTGCCGTAGTAATTACAAAGACTGAGTTTGCCTGTGTCTGTGGCCATTATTGGCTGCTTGTTTCCTGAGTCGTGCCTAAAGGAAACCATGCTATAAACAATTCACATAGCAAACCTCTCGTTTAATTGAAATACATACAAATCATTATATAAATACAAACAAATCATTTTTTCTTTATGAAAGCCTGAAAACGCTGACCCTCAAAATCAGCCTAAAATACTTGGAGTTTATTAAATATATATGTAGGTATGTATTTATATATGTTTATATTGCTTCATACCTTTTGCCATTCGCTATGGAGACATGCTTTAAAAGCTGTCTAGGTAGGTATCTCACAAGATCTTGGAACAGAGCCGAATATTTTTTTTACTGTACTAGGTTGGATTTTTTCGGTGTACTTGAAGGAGGAATGTGTTTTTCTCTATTTCTCTCTCTCTGGTCCAGGCCTGGAAACAGACTTTTCTGTACTGCGCTCTTTAGCTAGCACTTTGCATCTTCATGGACACATTCATTGAGGTTGTTCTACACTAGCAGGCACTCACTCAAGAACCTTAAAGCCCTTGCCCCTGACTGCCAGCTGCTCTGTGCTTGTCTGTGTGTGTGGTTTCCCAATGCCAAAACACTGCAGAGACTCCCCTTTACCTATTTACGATGTGTCAGTAGGGAGTGAGTCTAAATAAAGGGATGTGTATTGTGTAAGTGTATGTGTGTTCCAATGTGATTGTTTGGCAGGGCTTTTAACTCCCCAGTCAGCTTGGCCTGTTCAGCTGCCACACGCACAGATATAGAGTGAAAACCATCCACTGGGTTTTGGCACTGCCCGTTTGGCACCCTTACTGCTCAACACACTCTGGTTCATTTAGGTGCATGTATGTGTAGATATGAGTTTTGCAGGGTCTGTCATCTTGAGTGATGTTCAGGCCCCCGTGCACCCTCATAGTCGCACAGAACTCTTCTCATTAGATCTCTGCATTCTGTCTCCTATAAATGGCCTGTAAAAGTGTAGATCTGCCTGTAGTTCTGCTTCAAAACCTAGTATGCTAGTATGGTTTTATTAAGGGTAGGCAGTGACATTGGGTCATGCTGACCTATAAGATAAATTGTATTTGCCAAAATCTAAGGCAGCATCATATGCATCCTTCAGAGAGAAGGCAGTCCCAGAATTCATTGCAGCACAATACGAAAAATCTACTACAGTTTATTTTATCATGGCCTTTGTTACAGTGTAATTATACATTTAAGTAAGTAATAATAATTAACGACATTAAAGTAATGTTTGGGTTAGGATTAGTTGCTTGTAATTATTTATCATTACTTGAAACATGTAACAGATACTGTAAAATAGCGTTACCAAAAACTGTTTAGTGAGAAGAAAAGGCATTTAACATGGCATGCAAAGGTTCTGCCATTGAAAAACATTCTAAATTAGGTTTGCCTTTAAAAATAGCTGTCTATTTATTGAGTAGACAGCAATGTTTGTAAACAGATTTAAAGAGTTGATTTAGAGTTTCTTTTGAGCTTGACAGAATGCTTTAATCACAATTATATTGTATAAACCAATTATTTTTATTTGTTTAGTGCTTTTTTCTTAAGTGTAAACTCTTGATTTACACCGTGTTGTAAGCATCTTAAAGTGAGGATTATTCTTTTTGGCAGCACAGGTTCCTCACTTCTGTTCAGCACTTGATTAAACACGTTTAACACTATGCCAGGGTTGTTTTTGTCTTCCTGTTTCCCCACTTCAGACTTTTGCTATCTCCCTTTCAGATTTCATAGATGTTGTATTAGATTCAGCAGTAAGTCAGTATGGTTTGTAATTAAAAGGGTGTAGCTTGTGAGTAACCCAAAAGTTTGATGATAGCATGTTACTAAACTTAAACGCAGTACTCTAAACAAGCAAATACATACAGTAACTCTCCGATATATGCATTTTTTTTTAACTTTTTTAGATAACTCTCAATGCTTCATACTTAATGAGACATCGCTCAAAGTGCTGCATTCTGGATTTGCCTTCTCTGAAAAGAATGCATGTAATGCGTGCGTTTCTTATTATGGTGTATTAAATATACTTACCTTATTGAAAATGAGTAATTTGTGTGGTGTCCACAGACAAATGACTGACACCAATTTAAACAGCTCCCTTAGTAAATGGAACAAATTTTAACTTAATGAAAATAGGAAAGAAACAAACTTTATTTGTTTCTTTATTTGATTATCCTAATAGCAAACAGCATATCTTGTCTACTCAAACATTCTATGCCGTCTTATTTCTGAAACTTCAGTAGCTACCACAAAACACAAACGAATGCCATAAACCCATCCAGGTGGAGGGCATGGCAGATTCAGTTACAAATCAAAAGAAAGACATTGAGGGATGGATGGAAATAGGGAGCAATTATCACTTTATCGTAGTGTGTGGGTCCAGGGTGTTTCTAGGCCCTGGCCAACAGTATTTGGCAGAAGCAGGGATAACTCATCTCAGCAATAACGCACAGACATGTCCTCTGCCACACTGAATAAATTGCTCTTTTAGCTATGCCTATATCCTGTGCTCTGAATGAAGTAATTACACCACCCTTGCGCTTTCAAAAAGCTGTAATTACAGCCATTCATATGAGAAGGGGGGCGTTTGTGGAGACAGAAATGACCCTTCCTTTTGTCGATGGAAATTTTATGTTGTCTGTCTTTGTGTGTGTCACTTATGCAAAATTTTAACAATCAGTGGCATATCTGTACTTTCTGGGGACTTATTTTCTGTCAACTCTGACGAAAGCGTGTTTGCCTTTTAATATTCAAGACACCCGAGCAAGTATTAGCAGAAACGCTCTTGAGTGTGCGAGATAGAAAGAGGGCCCAGGTGCTTTGTTTTGGAGTGGGCGTGTGGCACAGCCTGGGTAAACCTTATCCCCTCCAATTCACCTTCTGTGTGTATTAAGATCTTTTCTGTCTGGTCCAAAGAGGCAAATAGACTGCTTTGCATGATTTTTTTTTTTTTTATTCAACCCTGGCGGTCCTTGGTTACATGGTTGCGTGCTGGTCCTCTAATGCAGCGAAGTCTGGACAGTTGTGAACATGGGCATAGGAGTAGCGAGGCATGTGTTTACAGCTTGTGGCAAGCCGGACGCATGTTGCAGTGAACAGGCACTGAAGGGGGCTTATATTGTGTACAGATGCATAATAAATGCAGGAGCCCACGCTTCCAGCCCCTGTGTTTCGGGGCAATGATTTATGTGATCTATCTGTGGCCAGATGGCAGCACACAAGGCCCATCAATCAAAGTGAAAAGACTTTTGAGCAACCCTTACAATGCTTTGGGTAAGGTGGAGGATTTGCCTGGGCCCCCCGCAGATGGGCACTCCTCACAGCCCAGGATGAGCCACCTTGCAAGGACAGTTGAGAGCCAACAGAGCAGGAAAAAGTCGGGTAACTGGGTCTTTGTGCTTTACCGCTGACCGCAATAAAGAAAAGATAAGCTATGGGAAAAGCCAGTTCTTGTCTGGGCTAACCCACAGATACATGTGCGCACACGCACAAACAGATGTCTGGTGTCACAGAAGTCTCTGTCTTAACTTGCTTTGCACAGCAAGACTTCCAGCACACAGTCTGCTCTCTGTCTTTCAAGCACACGTCCTCCTCAGAGAGAGCGAAAAAAGCCATAAAAGATGACTAAAAAGAGATAAATACCAGACACAATACTATGTATTAGTTAGGGTTACATGTAGTGGTCTACCATTTTTTCCCTGACCAGTACGTGTAAAGTACGTAAAGTACTTTGGAGAGTAATGGTGTTCAATCCCCCCATAATTTTTTTGATGTGGTTTTGATTTTCTAATATATTTTAATGTGACCTTCGTTCTTTAATTAAAAAATAAAAAATCAGTAGAATTTTTTAGTAGAATCTAAAAAATTTAGTAGAATTTTAGTAGTATCGTCAAATATGCTTCTTAGTCTGCTTGCTTCTTCTTAGTGTACTTACATTTAGCCTGAGAATCTCACTACTTTACACTTCAGCATGATATTTATTTTTATTTATTTTTACCTTTACACAATTAATAAAATGCATGTCTTTCAATACAAGGCACATTAAGATTAATCTGTGACTAAAGCATGTTATCTCTGTTTGTCTGTAAAATGATTTGTTTCCATGATGTCTCTTTGCAGATATTAGTGTTTCATAGGGAGGAGGGAAACTGGTTTGTACTCCATGCTTGATTTTCTGCACTCCCTTGATTAATTTGTAGTTTGATTTGGACACCTACTGCTTTCTACAGGCTCCCTGGATCATCAGAAATCTCTAACACTGAGCCGCTCTTTGTTTAACAGACGCACCTTGATTTAGACTACATTTTAATTAAACCCACACAGGAACAGCTGGCTTTATTTTTAAGTTTTAAATTGGATCTGTAATCTGTTTTCAGATCAGAACATATGACTGCTGAATCAATTAATTTGTAATTAATTAGTGCAATTAATTAATTAATGAACTATTAGATTTACTTGATCAGTTGAATAAGGCTTTAATTTAACGTTCATGTTTTTAACCAATTTTCCTGAATTTTCCATTAATATGTTAACTGATAGTCATTCCAAACATGTAAATAGGTCAATATGTATGTATGTGTGTGTGTGTGTGTGTAGTATGGAAAACACAAATAAAAAAGTAGTGATTTCTAAATTTACTTTAAACTATTTTTGAAATGTGTTGCCAAGAACCAAAATAGGAGTTTTGTTTTTTTTGAAGAAAAAACAATAAAAATCATGAGGAACACATTAAATAATGTGCTGTTGTATTGTCTGCAATGAAATACAAGTCAAAGTAAATTTAGAAATCACTACTTTTTTTATTTGTGTTTTCCATACTGTCCCAACTTTTTCTGATTTGGGGTTGTGTGTGTGTGTGTGTGTGTGTGTGTGTGTGTGTGTATATATATATATATATATATACACACACACCTATGTACTTCCACCTATTTTTTATTAATTCTGTATTTTTTTTACAAGTATGTAAACTCTTCCCCAGTTTCATTCAGTTAAGTTGTAGAATCATTGTTATTGACATTAATTACTCTCATTTGAGCATGAATCTATTTTTGCTTTTTTGCCTGATTACAAACAGCAAAACTTTTCATGAGACTTGCATGACATTTGCTGTGTATTTGAGTGTTCTGTACACCCCTGCTGTGTGTTAACACTTTTCAAGAGGAAAACAGATGAGGTGGATCTGATCAGCCTGTCCACTTTCTACTGTTGATTAATAACATGAATTGTGCTGGTTGACTGCAGACCAACAGTAAAATATTTGTACTGGGCTACAAGTGCAGTTTTAGACATATTGGGGTTACCCCTTTGGAAAACAATTATGTTATTGGGTATTGGAAGTGATCCTTTTGTCTGTAGCGCATTCATCTTTCTCTAACTGTCTTGGGGAACACTTTTGGGGGAACTGGGAACAAATTTTTTGTTATAGAATGAAAGAGGAGATTGTAGCTTCCTATTTAAAGACACATTTAGGATTTTTTTTGTCTTCTTGAGAGATAAGAGAGCCATTATAATAATATGTCATTGTTACAGAGCATGATTTTTTTTTTTTTTACAGCTGTTTGGCTTGGCAATGACCAGCCCCAGATGGAGTCTTTGGACAGTTCTGTACACTTATTTTGAGGGAAAATATGCAGTGTTTGCAGAATGGATTTAAACAGTAAAATTTTAAACAGAGCAGAGAATACTGTTATTGATATTTAAAAATCGTTATCAGTTTAATCCAAATATTTAATAAACAGACACATAAGGTGCGGTCGAATGACGGGTGTTCGGAAATCTGAGAATTGGATGCCAAATGTGGCTGCTAGTAACTCTGGACAATAATTTTGCCTCAGCAGGCATTTACAGTCTGCAACTGGTTATGCAAACAGGTATCCTCACCCCAAACTAATGCCATTGGTTCCACCAGAATTCGACATGTTAGGTTGTTCAAACAAACAGTGCTATTTTGGAGAATCAATCTACAAATGTTTTACAATACAGTTGTCCTGGCAGATTAAGCATGGGGAAGGAGAAGGTAATCACATTTTTTTTGTAGTGTCACTAATTAAAGGTTTGTGCTTCTGAACATCTTTGTATAAGTCACTGAGTCCTTCTTTCAGACACTAATATAACAGTGGCACTATTATTTTCCAGTAATGTACTTTAAAAGTCAGAGGCAACAGCAAAACCCTCCATTAAAAATGAATCAAACAATGTGTACAGCAAACTACCTCTTAGTCATAAAATTAAAAACAAAACAAAAACCCTGCAATCTGTTTGAAATTATCTGTTGCAGGTCATCAGTACTGTTTCCTTTCCTCCCTCAAAAAATCACACTCACACAATTCCCCTTACAACACACCACAGACACACACGCTCTCCCCCAGCACATTGCAGCTCGTAACAGGATAAGCAGGCTGTTGAAGATTGAATAAGTGCAGGTTTGCTGGGTTGTTTTTGGAGCTGCATGCATTACTACCAGAGACAGTAGAGAAAATGCAAACCAATTAGAGCCCCTGTCAGCCCCTCAGGGGACACCACCGTGAAGAGCAGCAGAGGTTATGGTGGTCGGCCACATCCTCCAAATCCTCCATGTTATTAAACCAGCCATGAGCAAATAAAAAAGAAATCAATCAATACATAACCGGAAATAGCCAGCATCCTGATTCTTGTGAATTGTGACTAGTTATTTGTCTGGTGGTAAGCTTAGTGGTGGGTTGTGAAGGAAAATAATTATTTGCCTCATTTGTCCCTCTCATTAAGATTTTTAATAGTTGTCGTGGCTCAGGAGTGGGTGGCTCAATAAGTGTGTCTTCAATAATGTCTCGGGTTCGAATTGGCCACCTTCTCACACCAATTATCACATTAAGGGCAGAGATCTTTAACTGGATTTTTCACACTTGATCAGGATAATTACACCTGCCATGAAGCTATTTAAGTGTCAGCAGTGAGCAAGGTTTTGTAATTACAGCTGAGGTCACATTCTGTGGTGTTACCTTTAGGTTTTGCTGAGGTTTCACATGGTTGCACGGGGGACCGCTTGAATTTCCTGTTTGTTCCAGGGGAGTGAGTACAGGTTTCTACAGAGATGAGGGGAAAGCAACAGATAAATACTATTCTATATCTGCAGGATTTATTGCATCTTATCCGCTCATTATATGTGTTCTCTTCTAAGTGCTTGATGGGAAAATCATAATATGAATCTAGTGAGTGTCAAGAAGCCCAGTGTAAAGTACAGACACTGTGTGTTTGCCCAACAAATTTAATGCTTTTGTTTGCTACTGTATCTGTGCTATATACCAACACCAAAAGCCATTTATATACTCTTGGTTGTTATACCTCTTTCAGAGCTTTAAAATATTGTAAATCACTAAAGCTTGTTTTGTTGTTGTTTTTTACAATGAGGTAAATGAAACACTTCAGCTTTAAATCTTGTTGATAAAATAATTCCAATACTATAAATAAATTGGATGTTAATTATTTAAAATTTCCTCTTAGTGTTCATTAGAAACGTCACATTTAAAGTAAAAGCTTTTTTAAAGCAACTTATGTTAAAAGCAACAATAATCCGGATTAGACTCTTGTCTCTTGTCTATTACATGTTTAACTCACTGGTGCTGTCATATGCTTTATAACAAGAGAGATGCAAGTTCTTTAGATCTAGTCACTCTGCATTGTTCATAGACTTAGAAAAGTCATCCTACTCTTTCCACAGGAGAAAAGTTACCACAGGAGCAGATGTTACATAGAAAAACATCTTGAACAGCTGTTGAACTGTTCGATCTGTGTTTGTGATGGTTTTAAATGACTCATCTTCTCTTTGAGAGAACTCTTCAAACCTAGACTACTGCGGTTTGCTGATTAAACATGTAGCTACAAGTTGTGGTTAGTTTAAAAACATATGGTATACCCATTAGAAATCCAGCATCTGTCAGTTCTCTTTATTTTCCAAAAACTTTTTGAGTGTTCTCAGAGGTGACCTCATGCGTGCCTGATTTAAAACAGAGAGCACCAACTCCGGCCATGTTCCAAACAAATAGCAACCCTGACATGAATAACACAGTTTCTCTTGACTCCTTCATTTTGAATAGATTTGGCAAAACTCCTCACAATGCATTCTGATATTCCTCTTAAAGGGTACATGTGATGCTGCCTTAGAATTGCTGCCAATGTGAGATATCCTTAAAGGCAGCATGCTGCTTGCCTACCTTTTGGGACATTCTTTGTGCCTGAAGCGTACATTTGATGGCATTAAAATACACAACACATTAAAAAAATTATTGCATAATATAATGCTTAATATCATTAGTTATGAAACTTTTTCATATGTAGAAGAACTTGAGACCTGTTTAGCATTTATATTTGTTAATAACTTGGTAATAAATTATAAAGTGTTACCACACATTCGACACAAAAAAAAAAGTGAGTTCAAAAAGAAGCAAAGCCTTTCTGAACCTCCATATACCTTTAGGGCAGCTGTGTAGGCAGCAGGCAGAACTGTGCTGTTTGGTGTGGTTTTCGTATTAATATGACTAAATTGCCTTGTATGCTTTTCTCCTGCTTTGCATTTTCTTTATCTGGGCAGGCAAGAACATCTATGGCCAGTTGTCACGAACCTTTTATGTTTAAAAAAACATTCAGCAACATTCAGTCCACTTACACAACAACATAATCATATATAAACACACCACAGGCCTTTTAAATTAGATTAGATGGCTTTTGTTGTCAAACTACTGAGCTATGACTGAATAACACTGTCTAGATTTTTAAGACTTAATTGTGTTTCATCCCACAGTTCTGGGATAAAGTCCAGGGGGACGTCAGTACAGTAGCATTCACTGCAGTGCTTTTTGTTCTTGCAACAACAGTTTTGCAAATGCTACTATTAAACAAGATTTTCTTATGTGTACCCACATTTCTTTGAAGCATGTTTCTGTTGATAAGATCTAAAGATGCATGTCACACAATGATTTTCTTTTATGTGAAAACCATTTTATTTCCTCTTAGAATATCAGTCTGCAAGTTTCCTGAAGTGTACTGAAACTGTTAGGAAACGTAACCATTAAACATCTGTTATGATGTTAAAAATAATCAAATAATTGATGATGCTGTGGAAACTTGGACAAAACATTGGACAGAAAAGCAAAACAAATGACAGAGGGCTTTAAATTGTTGTTTTGACTTTGCCTCTCTGTGTGTAAAAACAAAAATTCAATAAATTCTGAAATTTTCATTTCTTTTACTGTTTTATAATGGCAGACCACATAGAACAAAATTGTGACCAGTACAAATCTATATTCAAATTAGTTTTTATTTTTGTTCATAATCTGAAGACCCAAGGAATAAACCTTGCAAATGAGATTTGAGAGCTGTGGTGTCAGGGGAAGATATTAGAAAAGATTTAAATTCTGACATTCCTTGTTCCTGTTCCTTACAAAAAGTGATATAACCCACTGGACAGCCATTAGTTACTACAAGCTTTCATTGCAAAAGAGCAGTTTAGATATTCAGCTGAACATTACCTTTTGTGTTGCCCAGAAGAAAAACAGTCATATTGGTTTGAAATGATATGAGGGTGAGTAAATGATGGGGAAATTTTCTAATTGTAAAATACTCCACAGCACTGTCTGGCTTTGACATTCTACTGGTTTCTGTTTCTCTGTGGACAGCACATAAAAGAAAGTGATTGTCAGGTTTCTCTCCATCGATCTTCTCACACAACATGTGATCGTGAGCTTGAGGGGAACACCTGATGATGCCCAGTCTAGCAGAAAGCACAGAGTGCCTGGGCACTGGCTGTGCTTGTGTTGTGTGAGTGTGTGAGTTTGCTTCAAGCCATGGAGACTAATGATTGGTGCAAACACATCTTTGATGTGTTAGTTCTGCCTCTCTTTTACAGCACCCGGCTTTCCTGGTCAGGCAAAATCTCACACTTCTAGGTCAGAACTTCCTGGGACTTCATTTAGCACACAGAGCCAGGAAACGCTTCACATAATGTAACTCTCAGGGAATCCCACATCTGGACTGCTGCTGTTGTTTTGTTTCCAGACTAAACAAGTCCTTGGTGTGGACAGGTTTCTGGTTGGTTGTGTGGAGTGGCTCCTTGTTGTGTGGATAGGTCCCTTGTGCTGGAAGGTTCCTTGTTTTGTTGACATGTTCCTTGTTTTGTGGACAGGTCACCTGTGGTGTGGACAGGTTCTATGTGTATACAGGTCCTATGTGTCGACAGTCTTGTTGTTGTGTGGACAGGTTCCTTTTGCTGGGGATGTCCTGTGTGCTAGAAGGTTCCTTGTTGTGTGGACAGGTTCCTTGTTGTGTGGACAGGTTCCTTGTTGTGTGGACAGGTTCCTTGTTGTGTGGACAGGTTCCTTGTTGTGTGGACAAGTTCCTTGTTGTGTGGACAAGTTCCTTGTTGTGTGGACAGGTTCCTTGTGTATACAGGTCCTTTGTGTGGACAAGGTGCTTAGTTAGGACAGGTTTCTTCTTGTGTGGACAGGTTTCTTCTTGTGTGGACAGGTTTCTTCTTGTGTGGACAGGTTCCTTGCCTCTGATAATATCTCATCTTGAACAAGCAGATTCAACACAGCAATTGGGCAGTCAACCACATTTTTTCAAATTTGGTTGACTGCCCAAAAAATTTCAACTTTTTATTTGCATTTATTTTTATGGCGTTAGGGTAGAATAATCAGACAGTCGATCGCAAGACACATAAGAACTGCCATTAGTGTGATGTGTCTTGAGGTGCCGGTGTGATTCGGTAGTGCTGGTCAGGAATTGTAGGCTTCAGTGTTGCTTTTGTTTTTCATTCTGAACCTCCCTCATAATAATATGATCAGTGCCTATCTACTACTTACAAGCCATAGCCCACAGCAATCAAAAGCTTTACTTTGTTACTCGCTGTGAGCCTCCCGTCATCTCTCTCTTTCTCCAGATCTATTGCTGTAATTGCTTGTTGATTGCTTCCTTTTTATAGCAGGCAGTTGCAGAAGCCAGTTAACAGTATTCCAGCTCTGCTGGGCTTCATTAATGCAGTGTTAGATTGACACCTGAATGCAGTCAGCCTCATCTGGCTCCACAAAGACCTTGCTCCCAGCTCTAATACCCTGCTTTTACCCATCATCCCCTGCTACAGACCAGAGGAGCTATTACACTTTACTACTTTTAGATGGCTTACACAAACAGTTCAGTGTCTGTTTGTTTTAGTGAAATTGTGTTATACATTAGACCTTTTTACATGTACGCTCTTTACTGGTAAATCGCCATTAACAAATCTTGTGTGAACTGGACTTGGTGTAAATGTACTGGTAAATCAGTCCTGGCAATTTATCAGTAATAGAAGTTGTAACATTGCCAGTAAACCAATATGATGATGTGTGTAAACACAGAGCAGGATTACTGGTATGCGCGCAGAACCCCTTGACGTAAAACTCTGCTTTGGGCCAGTCATATTCTGACATATACAATGCTCTACAATGTTTATGAAAGTCAAAGAAATAATGTAAAACGATGTTGTTGGGTTTGCCACAAAAAAATTAAAACATCAGCAAAAACATAGGCCAAAATACCAGTCCAAACACCATCATGTTTGTCAAACACAACACAGAACATGTTTTCAAACAACATCATGGTGTGGCCGTTTAGAATAGTTTACCTGTATTTTGGTACTTATGTGTGAATGGTACCTTACTGGTAAGAATACGGGATGTGGTTGCTTGTGTAAACGGCACATTTGTGTATTTACCCTGCCGTTCTGTACTAGGATCACTGTGTGAAAGGTGATATTATTATTAGCTAGTTAAATGACATTATTAAAGTGACATTATTAAATGGAAATTTTCTCAGCATTTACTCATTCTACTGTTGTTCCTTACCTGTATTACTCAGCCCATATGTGGAGTGCACAAGATGATGCCTTAAAGAATGTTCACACTTCTCCTCAACACAAAAATTGTTCCTTTGATCTAGCACATAAAGTTCGCAATGTCTAGTTAGATCTTGCATATATTTGCAAAAAACAAAAGATGCTTGTTTTGACATGTCTGTCAGAGTATTGATGTTTCAAGGGCTTAATGTGACTGTGTGTGATTTCTACTGTTGGACTGTGTTGAGAGATTTTAGACAGTTAGACAATTTAGACAATTGTTTTAAATTAGACTTTGTTCTATCGGATATATTCTCATGGCATTATTATTTATTATGTGTTAGTGTGTGTTTTTGTATTTGCCTTTTAGAAATCCAAACTTAATTTCCAGAATCTCCCACAATCCCTCTGTGCGCTGCCCACCCCAGTGTGCTTTTAAGGAGGGATTTGAGAGGAGCCCTTGCCTCTGACCTCACCTTGTCTGCATCACAAGGAGTGCTAGCACTCTGTATCCCAGCGGTCTCAGCAACTTACCTTATCTGCGCAGCCCACATTGAAGAAATCCACCATGTGTGTGTGGTGTAGGTGTGTGTTTTGACATGCAGATGTCTGCTAATACACATTTTAAACAAGGTAAAACCTGGATCTTTTTTGTATTACATTTGGTATTGTCATATGAATTAAGTCAGGGTTCAGAAGCAGTTCAGTGTTGAGTTTATTTCCAAACAGCAAAGAATTTACTTCAATAACAATTATCATTAAGGTGGATTGGGGTCCCAGCTGTGATTATCTATTATAAATAGCATTATTAGCCCAATCTCACAGCAGGTTAGGAGTAAAAAGGCAATTTTCTTTTGATCATTGATCATGTTTCTCTAAAGATTTTGTTAGTATTTGCTGTTGCTATTTTGAAATGATTACTTTAAAATACTTCGTTTGGCAACTGGAGATAACATCAAATGTTTTGGAACCAACAAACAGTTTGTTGTCATGTAATTATATTATAACTGTTATTTTCGTGTTCCAAAAGAAATAATAAAGAAAAAAATTTTCTTGAAGTTTTTTTCAGTTTTCCATATTATGAAAGCATATAGTGACCATGGATGGTCCAATTACAGAAAGCTTCATAAGAGTAGACCATAGAACTGCCATATGAAAGCTTTGTGTTAGGAAAAGATTATAATTTAAATTCATAATTTTTTTCCACAGCAGGAAGAAAATCATGCAGGTTTGGAACAACAAGTGAACGTTATTCTGTAATGATACATATAGTAGTGCTTTGCCCATTTTTCTTTGAATAACCTAGTAATATTTCCTAGAATCAAAGCAGTGCATGCACTTCCCGGACAACATTTCAGGTGTACTGCTTACATTTTAATGGCCAGAAAGGATTACATCATCAACAGTCGATTACAGTTAGGTAGAAAAGGGCAGTGTTGTTTAACAGGCTGACAGCTGTATTTCTCTAGTTCTGAGCCCTCATAAAATTGATCAGTCTCATCCCTCATCATTTGCTTCTGTCTGTTAAGTCAGCAAGATCAGTCACAAACATACAGGCACAACCCTCTCTCACTTATAGTCATGCAGGTTATAGATACAGTACAGTGTTTAATATTGGACAATCATATGTGTAGGAACAGCTTGTGTTATGTTTTAAATAAAGGAAGTGCTGTACACCAATGGACATTATTTTACAGATATTTAAAAAATACTGAATCAGTGACTGATCACATTTAGGTACAACTTGAAACTATCCTTTTAAGATAAAGTTACAGATAAACTATCTCACATGTAATAAAACGAATAGTTCTGGTTCTTGATCCTGATTGGTCAATACATTTATTTGTTTAATTAATACATCACAGCTATTACAATTATTGATCTACTGTTTGTATGTTAATTGTTACAGTTTACATTTCAAGGACTATATCATTTAATTGATGCATAACATTTAATTTTATTTGTAAACAAAAATGTACTTTTATAAAGCTCTGAGGCACTCAGGGCTATATTATATCGTAAATATAATCATGGATGTTTTGGGGCATGTATAGCAACACCCTTTAACCGTGACTATATTTATAATATAGCGCCACCTCTCATACTTAATTTTCTTAAATGCAAAGTTTCGTACCATCTGCATCTGGTTTCAGTTCACATCTAGCACAGGATTTGCATTACCCACAGACCTCACAGGCAGATGCAGATGAGTTGTTTTTGTTTGCTTTGAGGTGCATTTAATGACATGACCAACTGCTAATGAACATCTGCAGTCAGGCACTTTCTGCTGATGAGTTTGCACTGTCTGCAATCAACAGAAATGGCCAGTGTCTTCTCTAAATTGAATCTTGGGTCGTATTTCCTCTTGGAGGGTAACTGTGCCTTCGGACAATCACATTTTGTGTTAAAAACACAATATAGAAATGTTAAAATTCAAAATGATACGTATATGTAATCCTACACTGCCTTGAAGCCGCCCTTAATATTAAAAAGTGGGGATTTGTTGTGCTTGTCCAGAGAGGCAGAAGCATCTGCAGAATTTCTAGCTGTTTGTTATCAATAGATTGTTGTCTCTCTGGGGGTCAGGGCTGCAGATTCAGCAGGTCTAGGAGGGAGATATGGACCCACAGAGACCCTGGTGTAGAGGCAAAGCCCCTGGTCCTCAGCCCATTGGGGGAAACCCAGGCCTGACTGGTGTTTTTTAAACATTGTTCAGAAAGCTTTCTGGAAGCAAATATGGCTCCATGCCTAGAGGAACATTAATTCAGCAGGATGAAAAAGCAGAATGAAAAGATGTCTAAACACAAGAATCTGAGCTACTTGTCCCACACTTTCAACAGTCCTGATTTTTTTATCTTCATTCCCTTTCCTCACAAATTGTCCAATTCTGGACTGTGTTATTGTAAGATATCTTTAGACAGTGTACATGTGCAGTGTTGTCTGGTAGAGTTAGAAGCTTTCCTAAAATAGAGGTTACTACAGATCCGTTAAGCAGAGGACTAAATCTATTAATTTTACGTACTTGCATTTTTGGCTGCTGGTAAAGCTGTAAGTATTATGCACGGTTTAACGTGGTTAAGAGGTATTGTTGGGCAATACTCATACTTGACTCAAAGTAGGATGCTTGGATGGGGATTGCTAGCTCCCCCACAAGGCAATATCCATTGATATGCCCACACTTCAGTGCTTATGTGTACATACATGTGCATATATAGCTTTGAATGTGTTTCAGATTTTCCAGATGGAATATTGTGTGTGTGACATTTAATGTCAAGGTAAGCTCTTTTTGCCTGTTCATACTGACATTTCATGTAGTTTAAGCTTTGCAAGATATTATGAAGCTCTGAAGAAGGCCATCAATATAATTCTGAATAATAGAGGAGAAAAACCCCAGTCTCTGCTTAGTTTCTGAAATTAATGGGTAATTTATGCACAATACTGAACAGACTTGTCCTGTGTGTGTTCGCTGAGATTGTGTGCCGCTTGTGCCTCAGGCCCACCTTTCCTACATTGGTAGTGTCATAAGTGAGTGGAGATCTACAGCAGTTTGAATGGCACCGTGCAAATGTGGTATGATGTGTGATGAGTCTTACTATGAGTATCATAATAACTGTAGTATTTCTCAGAAACAGTGGTTACAGGGGAATGTTTTCTAGGAGTGTTTCAGGGATTTTAAGAATTTTGATTACTTGCCCGTGGAAAAACAATGCCATAGAAATGTACATCTTTCCATTCGTGCAATGACTGGGTTAGCAGGGACATGGGATCTGGCACCTTTTGAAACTTGGCATGTATGAATATGCCTGTTGTAGCATTCACTATGTGACTATTTATTAATATGTTAAAACATACTTGAGATTTTAATATACTGAGATATTAAGACATAGTTGCTTAATAGCTGTAGGTCCAATGACAATCCTATAGACAGTTTTTTTTTACTGTTTTACATTTGTACAGCAGTAATGCTAATTAATGCAAAAAAGTGAAGTGCTACAGAAAAAAAATTAATAAAATTGAATATATTATATATACTGTCTTATCAAATAAGTGATGACACGCATCACATTTAAGCAAAAAAAAAACCCAGCATATCTTAATTCTGTAAAGCACAGCAAAACCAAAGTTACTCAACCATAATAACGAAATAAAGCTAACCTTGGCATGCGATTCCAGGCCCTCCTGCTCCATGAGTTCTCTCCAGGGCTGGAAAGCTACTCTAATGTGGGTTCAACCTCTTGCCTGCGCTTAATCCTACTTTTAATGTTAAAATCCACCAACCTTTTTTTTTTTTATCTCTTTCTGTAGTTTTTCTGTTATGTCCGTCTTGTGCACTGAGCTCTGTCTCATCCCCATCATTAGTACTGCTTTTTCACCCTTACTGCTGATTGGCTAAAAGAGTGTTTTGATGCTCGGTCTGATACACTTTTCAAAATCGTTTACTGCACCTTTAAATCTGTAAGTGACTTGAAGCTTTGTGCTGCAGCAGTTTTACAAAGGTTAAGGGGCATTCAAAAAACCCCAAAGAATGGTAAAATGACTCTAATGCGCAGCCTCCAGTCACTTTTATTAGGCAGCTGCAACCGTAATAAACATCAATGTACAATAATTAAATTGGATTATAATAATTAGAATAAGCAATGTTTTAAATAATGACATTTGTAAACCTGTAACTGTAGGCTGCTTACAGTTCCCAAGCAAAGTAGCAATTTACATGGATATATAGAAGAGAATTAAACTGTGTTGTCACAGGTGTGTATTTGTCCATTTGCAGCAGTTTCAAATGAGCCTCATTCCAAATGAGACTCATTCCACCAGATAGTTCAATTGATTTTTTGCACAAAAACATTTCACTCCATGATGAATGTTTCACACCTATGTCACATGGTTACATTGCCAGCACACATTTTCTCGTCATGGTTTGTACACTTACATGCTGAGACAAAGCAGAATGATGATGATGTCTGTCATAGCGCTGAAGGCCTCGTCTCATGACCATGTTAATATCATTATTCTGTCAGAACCCATCAGACAGACACAAACTCTGACACGCTCACTCCGAGAGGCCCGACAGCCAGGAGTGGGAGAAATATGACAGAGGAGAGCAAAAGAGAGGGATGGTTTCTGTCCTCCACATGCAGCTTCTGATCTTTTCTGCAACACAGCTCTTCAAAAGGCTGTAAAAACATCTGCTTCATTCACTGCTTTCTCTTAGGACACAACAGCAGTCCTGAAATATGGAGGAATATGACAAGCCCAAAAACAGGGAGCTTTGTTTCTTTTAAGAAACATCCCGTCTAATCCTAACAGATAAGAGCAGATAAAAAGGAGGACAACAAACACTTGAGCTGTTTGGCACAGTGTGACTCTCAGAGAAGAAAGGATGGAGGGAAGAGTGTGAAAGGCAGATTAATGGGAAGGCAGGAGATGGAGGCTTGCGGAGACAGTGCAGATGTGGCAGGGAGCCAGGGCCTTGTTGTAACTGCTGCAGGTTCCCCCACTGATGTTGTGCAGCTGTGATTGGAGCAACATTAGCCGGAGAGATCTGAGATGTGCAAGTAACACGCTGTAAGTCATTACGGTTTTCATCACAGTTGGATCAGTGGAGGGACTTTCACACTGTGTTTGTGGTTGTGATTCCAATCTAAGCTGAGTTCTGGCTGATACTAAAGACATTGGAGAGAGCTTTTAGGGAATGCTTTTATTTTGCAGTTTATTACCTCTGCTGTGTTTCAGATTGGCACACAAGTCATTTCCCAGGGTCAGAAATGAACTTTTATATTAAAAGGGATTTTTTCTAACCTTATATAAATCTGATAATAAATTATCAGTATAAACAAGGCTAGAACTGAACCAACATCAAATAAAAAGTAGCTATAAAAATGCATATCTAAAAATGCAAATAAAAAAGGTATCTTTAAACACTGAGCATTTTAAATAATTGTCACTTTAATAGATTCCAGCCATTTATGAACCATCTACAGCTCTTTAATGTTGTGATAGGTTTTGATATAATTGCGTTGTGGAAGAAATGTTGGCAATGTTTCTTCTTGGTTTTTGAGACTGCATTTATCAACGAGCATTTACAGTTTCTGGGAGGTTGAAGAAGGTGTGCAGACGTTGTGTTATGCATTTGCTTATCTTTAAATTTGAATGTGATTCACACAATTAGCCTGTAACTATCAGGTGTGCTCTGACAGTCAGACAAATGTATATACTTCAGTCATATTAAATTATAGTCCATGCTCTCTTTGAAAGTCACACCTTGGCTAAAGGCACCTACTATGAGCCTGCAGATGTGGTTCATTAAGATATAGGAGGAGGGGTGGTATCACATTTCTAATTGTTACTTTTGAAAACTCCATGTCCTGAAGCTGAATCTCTTCAAAAAAGAGTAATCAGAAAAGAGTGTTCTGTCGCTGGTGTGAGAGATCCAACAGGGAAATTTGGTTTGAATATGCAGTTGTACGGCTCCTGCAGATCTGTGCTCTTTTATTAGCGGCTAGTGCTGTGAGCACCAGCTACTGTCTGCTTGAGCCTGTTATGCAGGTCCACAGAAGTGTTAGAGCCTGATAAGACTGGCACTGCTTAACCAATTTATTCTGGCTCTGCTTTTAATATAGAATGTACACTGGGCAGTGAAATGTCAGTTTCAGATTCACCAATTATTGGAGGATTAGGAGATTAAATTAACGAGTTTAGACGCCAGTCTTGCCATTGCCATTGTAATCTTCTTACTTAAGTCACAGCAGATGACTGGTGAATTAGGGGAATGAGAGAGAGAATGTGATTTTTTTCCCTTTAGGACGGCATCATGAAATTCATGGATATCAGGAAAACATCACCCCTTAGCAGCCAATAGCAGGAATAGTCCTTTTTTTTGTTAACACTTTTTAAAAGTTCCATTCGTTAACATTAGTTAATGCATTACATGAACATTTCAACATGTACACTGTTTATTAATCTTTGGTATTGTTGCTTAAATACAGTTGTTCTTTCTTCGCTAGTTTAATGTACAGTGCCTTATGTTAACAAATGCAACTTTTGATTTTAAAAATGTATGATTAACTGTTATAATTAAAAATGTCTGTTCATAACAAACAATGACTTATGAACAACAATGACTTCAATAAAATTCTCTTGTTCTCTGAATGTGAAATTCTCTGAACGTGTGATATTGGAGCTCATGATGAAATCCGCCTCCTCTTCTGGACAGCTGATCTCTGACAGGGATTTGTGTTGGCAGGTCAGTTGTTGTGTGACGCTGCCATGGTATGCATCATTAAAGTTACAAACACATTTGCATGTGTTTGGTTGAGTATGTGTGGATGTCCAGGCAGCAGCACATTCAGAGGTGAACCAAAGACCAGCACTGAGAAAACAAACACATTCCATCTCCAGGAGCTCTTCTTGGAACTGCGCAGGGTCACCGTTATGCTTCAAAGCATTCTGATTCAGTCTCAGCCCAAGCGCATAACTGCTGAACCAGTCAGCCAAAGCCAAGTGTGACCATACGTGAGGATGAAGTATATAATACTGTGAATAAGTGTATAAATAAGTGAATAAATGAATAAGTTATAAATGTTCCCGTGATACCTGTTGCATGTCATGTTTCTTGAGAATGACCAGCCATTTGGATCACTGAATCAAACTGTCAGGTTTGCAGGCTTGATGAAATAAAATTCAATGATAAGCCCTCAGAGTCACCTTAAACTTTGCCAATGTTAATCAAAGCTTGCCTAGATTTTTATCTATTGTGTGCAGGAATCAATAGTCAACACTGACCTGCAATACCCTGTGAGGCATCAAGACACCTGTGCACCATTTCATGCTATTTATACCAATTCAGATTCTGTACTACCATTCCAGTGTAAAACACAGGTTGATTGCATGTCTAATCTACCTTACAACTATTGCTGTTAGGTCATAGTTCTGGATTTGATTCAAACAATTCTCTCTCAAGTCAAGAATACAAAATAATCATCAGAACACAAAAAATAGGCAATACTTCAGGTTTATGAACTATTGAACGGTTTTCAAGAATTTATCCCGAGACACCGTTTTCAGATTTACCAGCCCCTGAACATCATGTAAATAGATGAGATGGTGACTCCACATATCAGTCAGATCATCTCTTCATGTTGGGTGGTTCTCTGTCAGTATAAACTGCAACATGGGTCAAAATTCATGTCAACAGTCAAAAGTATGGTCAGGCACTAGAAGGCTTTTGTGAACTGTCTTCCTCTGGATGCTTTAGATGTTTCTAGAAAACACTCATTCAGCTCTTGACCTATTTATGCACAGAAGTGTTTTTGACATTCCAGTACATGGAGAGACTGACGAATAGAATATTTCAAAGAGATGAAGGAAAGTCTGGTCTTATGATCTGGAGAAAGCAAACGATACTCTTCTCTGATCCCATGCCACTCATGTGACCCTCTAAAAGAAGCGCACATCCTGGGAATCGTCTAGCTCACAGCTCAGTGCAAGAGGCATATCGTTCGACTGACAGTCTCTTAGCATGAGGAAAACAGATCTTATGCATTATAGATGTCATTGGAGCACTGCTCAGCATCTGATGATTGAGATGGTTCGAGGCTTTAGAGAAGAAGCTCCTGGGTCACCAGGCCTAAACTAGCCACTTGCTACTTCTGTTGATTGGAGATTGTCTTATATATGGTTATGTAAGAATTTAAAGAAGATGGATAAAGGTTATAAGAAACTTACTGCTCTTCAGAATTATCTTTTGTGTGCACCCTTGCAGTTTAAGCACAATTGTAGATGTAAATTTGTCAGTTAGTTTCTTCCACAGTGGTGGAAGTGAAGATCTGTGAACGTCATAACCATAAAATTGTGTCTATCTCTTACTTGGTTGTTTTATTTGTGTACCATGATTGTATTTTTGTTCTGTATTTGGCAGTAAAATCATTTCATAAAGTTTGATAGCATAAGTTGCATGGCTGTAATGGTTTTGATTGGTTTGTTTGAGGTGGTTTCCTGTCCTCGGCAATAGGATAAGGCTGAAAAAAATGCTGTCTTTTACTTACATTTATTTATTTATTCTTGCCAATAATATACATTTTTGTGCTGCAAATTTTGAGCTTGTGCCCAGCAAAATTGTACAGGCTGAGGTGTTTGTGATTTTGATCTGGCTATTTGTTGTTACCATACATTCACTTCCCAACTGTCCTGCTGACATCAGTCACCTTTAATGAAGCCTTTTGATTGGTCCCAATGAAGGCCTCTCGTGAACCTCTAATCATTCAACCATATGCCACCTCCAGCCCTGGCATCTGTTACTCTGAAATTCACCCTGATGCTGCTGTTTTAGTAGTTAATGCTCAGCTTTTTCTCCCCTCTCCGTCTCTGGCTTCGCCCATCTCATTTCTCTGCCAGTGGTCGTTGATGAGATTTTGTTGTGTGACCAGAGAGTTATTTAGGAGAGTTGTGAATAAATCCAGAAGAACAAGGAAGAGACATATTCAAATTATAGCAAAACCTACTAAAGGACATTTATTTGCATGTCTTTAGTAGGAATTGAGGTACATACAAGGTGACGCAAGGCCCTGTTTCTACCTGGTATTAAAAATCTCAGGTGATCCTATCAATAACGGATAGCATAAACAGTACAAAACTGTTTATCAACCCAATCACTCAAGCCTTTATCAGGTAGTAAAATGAGGCATAACCTCATCATGCCTGTATTGCATCTGAGACCAGTGTAGGATTCCCTACTCACCTAATCGTTGTACCAGGCTTTGTGAGCTACTCTCTAATAGAAAAATTTTGGATGTATACTTTCAAGAAAATATCGACCCTCCCCCTAACAAAAAGCAATCTTACAGACACTTTTGACATTCATGTTAATACCAGGTCTCTACTAACCACTTTTGATTGGATCACCCAAGACGGGTGGTAATGGCAGGTGTACACAGGACCTGAATCTCTGATAGGTTCATTCAGTTACTGGGGTTGATAAAATGTGACACAAACAGAACACAAACACATCTGAAATTAGGACTTTTTTTAATAATGAAAAACTGACTGTCCTTAGCTCAAGGTGAACACTGATTGTATGTGCGATTTGTGATGAAAACCAATACAGAGAGCATTTTGTGTAATTATATTCTAGAGATATAATTTCCATCTCCTCTGTGTCATTATGAAAGAATATATATGTGGTTAAATTGGCTCCTGGACGCAATCAGCACACAGGCTTCACTGATGAAGCAATCAAGCATTACCTCCCTCTGACAATCATTTACTAACAAAGGTCTGTCACCAGCAATCAGGTATTCACACACACGACTACTGAGGGATATGCAAAGGCCTGTCACATATTGAGGGGGAAAATAATGCTTTCTGTGGAGCAGAAAATAGCTGTTTGCTTTGAGTTTCTCAAAGTTTGCTTGCGCTAATGTTGTTCCAAAACCGTATGACTGACTGGAACACCAAAGGGTTGTTTTGAAGAATGTTAATGCAGTTCTCATCTCTGGTTCACTTTCCTGCAGAATTTAGCTCCAACCCTGATCAAACTCACCTGTAACGTTCTAGTGATCCTGAAGGCCTTGATTAGCTCCTTCGTGTGTGTTTTATCAGGGTTGGCACTGAACTCCCTGGGACCCTCTGATGTACAGCATATTTTCTAAAAGCATGAAGTGATCTCTTCTGTCAAATTCCAGAAATTATGAAAATCATCATAAATGCAATCTATACTTCTACAATCCATATGTAATCCATATCATACACAACTGCTATGTTCTATAACTGCTACATTCAGAATACTCTGAAGCTAAATGATACAGTAGCTTTGTGTAAAGAACAGACTTAAATATAATTACTCCATAATAGATCTCAATCTCATTTGCACTTGTGCACATTCATATTTGCCACATGAGGATGTTGCATCAGGTTTGATGTGATTGTTGTAATGATGAACATTATTCATTCTTACATTTCATAATTGATGATAATCCACCAAGGTTGAATATAAAATTTGAAGCTTTAGAAGACATAATTTAGCATGTTTAGTGTAAATTACTTTTAGAATGCCTTTGTGTCATTTTTGGAGCTTCACAGGCTGTGGTCACTATATGGGTTTTGTTTATGAAAAGCTGTCTGAACATTCTGCTCATTTTCTTTTGAATAACAGTTGTTTTATTTTTGAGTATTTTATTTTAGGTTCTTGGTTAAAAATCTCTTCAGCCAATAGGTATTGCTTGGGAATATATTGTGCATAAGCGACTAGAGGATGAAACATTTTAGGAGGTTTTATGTTTTATTTACATTTTCTCTAGTTTCTTGAAGAAATCCAGTGTGACTTCACATGTCCCCACACAGAAACACCACAGCTGGCAGTAACTGGCAGGTTAATTATTAATGAATTACTTATATAATAGTTGTTTCATTATGTAATAGTTTTGGTAAAGTGACAAAACTGTATTTTGAGGTGTGTCCAACTTCTGCAGGATGAACAGACAGACAGACAGACAGATATGTGCTTTTTTTGAGATATATTCTTAAAAAAAAAATTCTTTAATGTTTTGTTTACCTGTATTTTGGCTGTGTAGTGGCTAGGGTAAAAAGAGAGAGCTGGTGTGAATTTCAGCATATGAAAACTGGACCTCCGGAAGTACAGTTTTATGTATAGATCATGGTTGCTGTAACACACCAGTATTATACAACTGAATGTATAGACACTGAGAGAGAGCTGTCTGTAAGTTTAAGCATTCATCTCAATGACAGTCACTGTGCTGGGACATGCAGCACTGGAAATGTGCAACTTGCACATGATTCTGCTGTCTTTGTCTTATGGGCACCTAAATTTTAGCTATTTAAGTTTTTGTGGAGCCAATTCCATACTACTTTCTTTGTATTTTCTGCACAGTGGAGTAGTTACAGCATCTGTCAGCAGGGGCTAACTGCCAGAGCTAACCACCAGAATCTCGTGGGATCTGGCACTGTAGGGTGGGGTGTGGACAGTAACTCAAACTGGCAGCAGGTCACAGATCAGCTGAAACTGAGCAGCACGTGACCCCAGTCAACAGAAACCAGTGCCCCTCCCACTTTTCTGGTTCCTCTGTTCAGTGCATTTGACACACAGTTCATCATGTTATGCTGAAGAAGAGCTCTAGTCTTTCTGCTGCAGAAGATGACACCTGCTCCGTGTCCTGTTGAGCATACTTGTATGCAACACATTTCTGCTTTTATTGACCTTGAATCATCTTGTGTTGTCAAGGGTGTGACATCAGGTTTATATTGTAATATTGAATTGTAATTTTATATTGTATATTGAATGTAAAACATCATTTATATGTTATATGAACATCTGGAGTTCTTTGTACAACATTAAAAGATTCATCTACGGCACTTGGCTGAAACCCTATTTGGTTCAGACAGAACATTTATTTCACAACAAAAAGCAAGTGATCTGAAAACCCTTGTAAGGATCAAAGATAGACACACATTGAAGAACCAGCCAGCATGGACACGCACAAATAAACGAAGTGTTTTAGACACTTCATCTCATTAGCAGGAGCTCACAATGTAAACCAAACAGACAGATGTGATTAGACAGGTTTAACTTTACAGCTTCCTGTGCATGTTATTGTTAAATATTTGGGATTGTAATGCATGTACACCATCATTACTGTCATGCATTATGTGTAATGTGACGTGCAGTGTAAAATAATCCAGCTGGCCGTGCGTGAGCTGGACAAAACAACCCAGTGAGAAAACAGACAATCGGAAACAACACAGCTGTGGTTGCCCATAAAATCAAACAAAAGTTGTTATACACAAGTGTGTTTTATGCACAATGCATGCACTGATTTTATTCAGAACTTCTCATCATATGATTATTGTTACTTATGCTTTTGTCAGATCTGTGTAATCTGCAAGTTTTGATGTTTTCTGTATATTGTTCAGACTGTTGAACTTAGGGGTTGGGGGGGGTGGTAGTGGGAGTGCACAACTTATTTTATGGAAGAGGCACCAGAGGCAGTCCTGCAGAGCAGATATAGTATAACTAAAGACAAAACAAAAACTTTTTTAACAGCTTGATACCTTTGAAAGAGTGCAAATTTTTTTTGTCTAGTGTGGCAATTTTCCATTAGAATGCAAACAGACCTGTAAAATCACATCCCTTTATACTGTATATGTTTATATTTATAATGCTGCAATCCATAATTTTTGCCTCTCTGTCACCAACATAAAACATAAAAAAGCAGGTTACTTCAAATACATTAATTTACATATGTTGAAGTCAAACTGACATTTCCTGTAAAATCAGTTTAAATTATAAATAATTATAAATCAATTATTATAAACTATTATAAACTTACTGTTGTGAATCAGTGTAAGGTAAGGAGACCCTGATCTGTTATGTGCTTGCTCAATAACTGGATTTTGCTTTTTTTTAACAATAACGTTATGGATTGCAACTATAAAGCTGAACTTGACAACTGGTATTCACCATCCAGTTTTGTTGTATTACATTACAAAAGCTGCTTAGAATCTTTTTCTTCTGAGTGACAAGGATGGGTTGATAATTACAATTGTCAGTTTAAACCAAGTGCTCTATGGGAGGTGTCGATTAAACTGACCAGATTTCTGTGTTAATGATTGATGTCATGGTCCATGTATGTATGCTTGTTTACACTTTTCACTTTTGGAATAGCTTATGTAAACACAGGAAACCAAAGGAGCCCTATAATTCAGTCTTCATTGTGTTTAGAAGGCCACATTCTCTACTGAATCTGATTTTAAAATGCTGCCATCTTAACACTTAGTCACTCAAGAATTCAGAAAAAAAAAGCTCTGGGGTTTACATATGTACTCAGCGGGCTGTAATTTTGACTGAGTGAAGCGTTATTCGCTGTGAATTGAATAGTAAATTACACTGACAATGGTGAAGGTTTGTTGAGAGCTGGTCTAGATGCATTGGTTAAAGACATTATTTGGAATCAAATCGTCTGTGTGGCTTGATTATTGAAGGGCTGTGATTTTTTTTTTTTTTTTTTTTTTTTTTTTTTTTAGAAAGCGAATAACTGTAAATAATGAAAATAATAAGTTTCTTCACAGAAAAATGAGAGGGGTGGTACTGAGGAGTCTGTGCAGCTGTTAGGTGTAGTAGAGGAGAAAGTTGGGATGCAAGGTGGAGGCTTGTGGAGTTGTAACATCCAGACTGACATTGACAGTATGATAGTACTCTCTCTTTTTTTCATGAGTTTCATGTATAAATCTCTTTACTAGCCTTGTTCAAAGGTACTAAATCAAAGGAAGCTTATTCGATTATGGAGTGTCATATGACTTTGGAAGTGAGTTCCAGGTTGAGAAGGCAGCAGTTTAATTTGATTCCTTAAGCTACAGTGATCTGGGTGCTGTCTGTTTTTTTTTACATGTGAAAACTCAGGTGTTGTTCCACTGCTCAAGTTTTTAATTTTTTTTATATATATATAAATACATGTCAATTACATTTGTGTGGGAGGTTTTGCCAAAAGTATATTTCGGGGAGCCTAAAAACACATTGCTTTGGCTGAGACACATTGACATGAAACATGTGAAACAAAGCTTTCCAGTTATTCTGCTTAACTGCTGCTTTGTTAAATCTAGTTATTAGGGTGTCCCTGTTAGGTTTTTTTTCTCTCTGTGTGAGCATGCTTGGCCGGGACTCAGCTGTGAATGACATCTCTAGTATAATGCACTGCCCCCTCACTGCAATAAAGCTGCGTGCCACAATCTGAGTGTAAAGACTGGCCTCTCTCCAGAGATCCAGCACAAGCCTGAGAAGAATAGAGACATAAAATTAAATAGAAACTATTCCTGTTTAAAGTAACTTCAGGAGAATTTCACAGGCTGGGACTGGCTCAGAGTAGTCATGCTACTCTGAAACAATCAACTAGTTAATTTGTAAAGTTGACTAGTGTATCTAGATATAGATATTATTATTATTTATATTGTTCCAAGCCCATGTGATTGTGTTTCTTCTGTGGAACACAAAAAAGTGCAAAAAATGTAGGAACTGACAGCATCACCTTCATTGCGTCTTTTTATAACTAAATGTTGATTGGTGATCTGTCCCGAACATTTTTGAACATTTACTCACCCTCATGTCATTCCAAACCTATATGCCTGTGGAACACAGCAGCACAAAATATATTTCAAGAAATGTCTCAGTGGATTTATGTACACACAATGAAAGTAAATGGGTGCCACTGTTTGATTACCAACATACCATAGATTATCTTCTTTTGTGTTCCTCAGAAACAAAAACACCATACAGGTTTGGAATCGCATGAGGGTGATACATGATGGAAGAAATTTCTTTTGAACTATGCCTTTAAGACCAAGTAGTCCTGCAGGCAACACAACGGCTAATCGATTAGGAAAATATGTACTGTATGAATCCACAATCACAACATTTTCTGATGTGCAGAGACTGACAGGGTTATACATAAATTATGAACAGCCCAGAAGACAAAAATCATTACGCTGAAAGAATAAGACAAATGGACTCCAAAGACTTGATTTAATTCATTATGATTGTTGTTATTGATTTATTAATTATCAATCAGAGCTTAATTATAACCATAATAGTCCACATTGACTTTTGTGTATCAATGTTTGATTGAATTTTCCTGACAAAGAAAAATCCCCATTAAAAGATTTGTTTCCAGGCATTCCAAAAAGAATCATGACTTGCTGTTGATAAAACCATTTTACCTCTGGAGCCTGGAACGTTTGAAGATTCAAGATGAGAAAAAGCACACCAGAGATTTATAGGAGTCTTTATCTCCTGAAAGGCCTGTATGCATATGATGTGAATACTCCAACTCCCATCTCGTCTGTAAATCCCTGTAGATTAGCAGACTTGTTTGTACTGGACCTGTGTAATTATTATTGTCTTTTGATTCAAATCCAGCCAGGCTCCCATTTGTTTTTACTCATGACAGCACTGAGGAGGAAATTCCACAACTAATATCCTTCTTGGCAATAGTGTTCTCATCTTGCGCTTTTAAACAATTGAATTTATCCGTCAGGTGCAGAATCCTGGAGAAACATAATCCCCCACTCTTGGCTCTTCATTGGATTTGTTGATGTTGTCATCCCACAACCTAGATTAGACCCAGTTAAAAGTGAACATCACATGTGTTGTGAAGCCAAGACTCAGACCAGCATTTCCAAAACAAACTCATTCTGCCTTTTGTTGGATGTTGGAAATTCTTTAGCACTAATGTGATGCATCAGTGCTTGTGAAGTCTCCTGAGGCCTTCTCTGTTGTTCTCAGATGTATGTTTCAGCACGGTGATAGGATCAGTTCTTTTTTCCTTTTCCCTGCTGGCTTTTACTTCACCACAGATGAGTGAATTGCTGATCATCAAATCAAAGTCTGCCCAAACCTCCTCTGTAGCTACAGTCATCACTAACAGTGGGTGCTCTCAACATCGCATGATGCTAGTTCCATGTTAAAACACACCTGTGCAGGCGTGCTGACCGGCTTAAACACGTGCATATAAATCACAACTTTTTGCAAAGAAGCAGGTTCACATCCAGATAAGTTGCCAGTGGAATAACATGGTAAGCAGCTTTCTGTACTGCTGATCAGGCTTGTCTTCACTTTTGTTGGTGATTTTTAAACAATGTCTGGAAACCCAATGAAGGGGCTGCCTTTGATTGCTCAGTGCACCTGTCAACCAGCTTTGAACATTAACAAGACATGTTCCTCTCTGCCTCAGGGTGAAGTCAGAGAATCTCCTACATTTTCTTTGAAGAGGAACTTTTGGAAATCCTGTATACCCTGTATATATCATGCAGTTAAGCATGTGCAAGCCACTTGGGGTAAAATCAGAAAACATTACCCCAAGGTTAGATTTTGGTTAGATTAGGGTAATGTTTTGCTTGCTTAACAATGGTTGATGATATTTTTGTGAAGTTTATGCCACCTGAAACTACTTTAAACAACATTTTCCTGTTTTTTAAACATATTTGTGCATGCAGCTTTCATGACCTAATATACTTTTGAGAATGAGCTATTTGGTTAAAATGATTAAAAATCACACTGTTAAAAAAAGCACATGAACATTTTTCATCTCATATGTAGAATGGCCTGTATTAAAAAGAGGCAACAGCAACTTCACACCAATGTTTAATATGTGTTTGTGTTTTTTTTTATCTCACCAGACTCATTCAATAAGATTTTAGAGTTACTGTTCTTAGTTCTGACTGTTTTTTATTCAATAAAAAATGTTAATGTTAAATGTTAATTCCCTCTCATTGAGAAAAAGTAAATTCATTATTAGATCTTGTATTTTTATGCAAGCAAACTACCCTGCTAGCTTATCCCTGAAGACTGCGCTTAAGCAATATTGCATGTCATTACTTTTAAGGTTTCACCTGTGACACAGTGACTGTTTATTTTCACTCATCAGCCTTCTCTTAACATCAACATAATGAGTGGTTTGTTCTAATTGCTTTTCATGCATGCATTACATTTACATGCATAAGCTGTGATTGTGAAACAAGCTATTTTTTACTTAACAAATGGCTTTAATGTGTTTTTACATTCAGAAAAATTATGGCCTGTGTACTTAGAGGAATTGTGCTCTGTTCACTGTCAAGACGGTATAATCCACTTCATAGAACACAATCCATGTAATTGCATTTACTGAGAAACTAGAATAAACATGCAGATTTAATTGCCCTCACCAACCTGCCCTCTAAAATTGACCACAGACTAAAGTCGGGCCAACACGTAAAATATTTCTATAACATTGCTGTGTTATTGTTATTTGGTATGTGTCCTCAGGAAAGAAGCTCTCAATGCAATTTGCATCGCCATGAATTAAATTTAATGTTAAATTTACTTTATTTTTAAATAAATGTTTATTAGGTGAAACATTTAAGTAGCACTGGTAAGGTAACCTGGATGAGCAGTCCAATATCAGTTAATCCAACGAATTAGAATCATGTGACCCATCATATGTTCTACAGAGAATATAAATAAAATACTTTTTGAAACATATGTAAAGATGTAATAATTTTAACAATGTCATGCGAGTCTGTTGTTTACAAAACCTGTGATCACGAGATTCTGAACAGTGTCTGTAACTGATGAAGCAGCTTTTGTGTTCTAAAGGTCTCCAACTTTCCTTGAAGATCTGTATTTAATCTTCTATGGGAGTTTGAAAAGTAAGAGCATTTCTGTCACTACCAGCCATATGGAGGTCAGACGCATGAAAGGTTATTTTTCAAAACTTCAGTAAATTGTTAAACAGCCCCCGACTGCAATAACAGTTCTCACAGTGAGCATGCACTCCAGTGAACAGCTGAGACAGGGTTTCATTCCAGAGAGCCTTGCAGGCCAAACAATGTGGATTTAAACTTCAGAATCCTCTGCTTGAAGATGAAGCAGGCATTTGTCCAGCAAAGCGGCTTAGTTTCTCAGGCATGGAGAGCAAATGGCGAAGGGCGACCTCTTCCCAGCTGCTATTAACCTTTGACCTTTAGCACTGACCGCATGACGACTCACTGGACTGTGCCACGTTGTGGAGTATCCTCAGAGGGGAATCTGTTTCGGACTAGAAGGTGGCTGATTGTGTTTTTGATACCCGCTGTGAAATATCAGTGAAAATAATATCACTGTGATTTTGTGCTTTTCATTTTATAGAAAGATGGATATATAAAGTGATTACCAAAAACACATATAAACAACACTTATATTTAAGTGTATGAAAGTCACTAGCATGCTTTTTCATTCTGGTCAACCATCCCATAGCAAAGTCATGCAACACCACAACAGTTAGTTTGCAAGGCTTAGATCTCAACTGCATGTTTGTTTCTTTGGTGTGTTGTTTGTACGGCTGGATGGGCAGGCACATTTTAATAAGCACTGGGGTTTAACAGGCACAAAGCAGCCGACCGCCTGCAACTGCTGTTCAGATACAAGAAGTTTGCCGTCTCTTGTTTCTGCAGTCGGCTTTTCATCCAGAGCAGGCTGAGGAGCCCCTGAACAAAGAGAAGCCCTTTCACAGGGCAAGAGGCTCCACAAAGCACATTAAGTTAGTTGTCATTTCAAAAGGCCAGATGCTCCCACTAAACAGAATCAGGGCAATCTGGATTTCATGAAGCGTCTCTCTGTCTCGCTACACACGTCTTTCAAGAACAACTTTCCATCTCTTTCACTAGAAAAGCTGCTGTTCGCCAGGCCTCAGACAATTTACACACATT
This sequence comes from Chromobotia macracanthus, assembly GCA_036877525.1. Taxonomy (NCBI): domain Eukaryota; kingdom Metazoa; phylum Chordata; class Actinopteri; order Cypriniformes; family Botiidae; genus Chromobotia; species Chromobotia macracanthus. The sequence continues at coordinate 4,833,835 of JAZGTH010000027.1, read as the reverse complement.
TGTTGCCTCTCTAAAATCTTATTGTGATTCCGTGTGTGTGCGACCATGTGTGCATGCGTTTGCATTTGTGTTATTTGCCCAAATGTCTCTCACTTTTAAATCACTTAACTCGGCTTTGAGCAGAGAATCACTAGTTACCACACGGAGCCTTTTGAAAATATATTAAATACACTAGCAGTCACACTTTTAAACAGTCTGAATGAAAAGAGGTTTTCAGTCATAAGATAATATGAACTTGTCTCCCATCACTACAGTCACAGCGGTGATGTACCAGATGCTACATCTCTGACTGCTGTAGTCTTTTTATTTCCCCCAATTAGCACATATTAATGACATGACCAGAAAGATCTTCCTGCCTCTCTTTGTCTCATGCTTGGGTTAAATACATCTGTACAATTTATGTGCTGTACAAATGCCATCTGTTTAACAAGCTGATAAAATGTTATGTCTTTTTAAATTTGAAGTCACAATGAGCAGCACAATATTATGCAAAAACCTCAATTTATGGTATTTTTTTATAGAACTTCAGCTTTTTTAAAAATGAAAAATGTTATCACAATGTAAGCATTGCTGTTTTGGTTGTTTTTAACGCAGTGTGACAAATCTCTTAACTGCCTTACAGATTACATTGAAACTGATTACATTTACGCATTTGGCAGACGCTTTTATCCAAAGTGACTTACAGTGCATTGAAGTTATAAATTTTCTTAGTACATGTACTCCCTGGGAATCGAACCCACAACCTCTTGCGCTGCTAACGCAATGCTCTACCACTGAGCTACAGGACACAGCCAACATTTAAATAATCATATCTTGGCAAAGGTTTTGAAAAATACTTATATGATCAGAAATCCTGTCTATGTATGATTTGTTTGTTCCTTTAGATATTGTAGAATGACTGAATGTTACAGGAGGGAGAATCTGTCAGTCTGCTGTTTATTGTGCTGTAAATGTCTTTGTGTTGTCTTTTCACAGGTTGGAGAAAGACAGCATGTGCTTGTCACTGAAGAGTCTTTTGATTCCCAGTATTATGTTGCCCACAACAAGTTCTATGAACAGGTACGAGTAGTTCTTTGACTTTTACTTAGTAGTAGTTTTATTAATAAACCTTTGCTGTAGTCAAATAAGCTGAGCTTTATTTGTAATCTTACTGATTGCTAACAATACATGTGCTTAATTTAAACTTTGAACTGCATCCAGTAAATATTTGATTTAAAAAATTATAAAACTGTGCATATGTATGCTTGTATTTCTGTTCATTTGTATCCAGTTTTGATCAAATGCACAGATCGTCTTTGGTTTGCTCAGGTATTCTTTGATATCTGATGAGGCTTCACTTCAAAAATAATAAGAAATGATTATGTCTGTAATAAAGAATTCCTGTCTGCATTTGACTTCAAAGCAGGTGTGAATTTTACTTTCAACTGAGGCAAATAAAATTACAAAAATGTAAATATCTTAAAATAAATCAAGTACATAGCGTTGGTTATCATCAGCTGTGCATTTGCCATTTAATTTCTTACTTTGTTAAAAGAGTTTAGAGGCTTGTCTTTACGCTCAAAGCTTTACTATAGTGTCACTCTTGTCTTGGGTGCTTGTTCAGATAAATTTAGTGGTTTGATCATACCAAGCATATTTCTCTGTGTGAAAGAATTTGCAAGATTCTTAATGGGTTTGGGGCTTTTCAGATCTAAAGTCTGCATCATAGTTGAGAACAGAACAAGGAGAATGAAATGTTAGCTTTTGTTTAGTGCACACTTAAACCTGCAGTTTGATTGTGAGAAGAACAAGGTTGTAGACCTAAACAAAAATGTACAGAAATGTTGGCTTATAGTCAGACCAGCCTTCACCTCAAGACATATTGCATAAAATACGAACTCACCAAGACTTCAATACAACCACCCCAACCGTTCCAACTGTAGAAACATTCCTTCATGTTCCAAAGCTTTCAAAGCAAACTCAAGTCTCTGTGATGATTGACGTTCCATTCAGTCTCAGCTGGTCTTTCAGTCTCTCTTGCTGGACTGTAATTGCTTGCTAGTGTTTACTTTTATACCAGCTGCTTCTCTGAAAATTCTTTTGAAAGCAAAAGACTCTCACAATGGAACCTTTAGCTATCTTGACGCTGTTAAGAAATTAGTTATGTTAGTTTACCCAAAAATAATTGTTTTTGAAAATGTTTGAACACATGACTTACTTTCTTGTTTACACACTTCAAAAGTGATTTGTTGTATGATTCATCCAATAGTTTTCCAATTCATCCAATAGTCAATAGACTTTCCACACCTCCGAGTCACACAGATTTTGAGCACAGACAAGTGCAATTCTTAGCTTCTCAGGGAGCACCCAGCCAGCCAGCCACCATTGATCTTTCCATTATAATACCCAACAGAAAGCCATCTCCAGTGCCATTGATTGAGAATGAGGCTGCGCATTAAAGGATGCAAGCTCTAATCTGGGATGCAAGCCTCTGTTTTCCTTTCCTCCTTTTGTTCTCCTCCTTTTTCTTCTTGATTTGGAGACTCAAAGCCGCTGTGCTCTCCAGAGCCTTTGAGACGTGACTGACCATCCATCAGAGAGAGCCCAGCTTTTCTCAATGGCTTGTCATGTACATGGCAACGATTAAGAGCTCAGCACAGGTTGTTTGGAGCTTAAGCTCAGCCTGCATTTAAGCTCCCAGCGTTGGTGTCAGAAGCAAAATTGAAGCCAGAACTGCACAGACTTGTTAAAGACTTACAGCAGCTAGCAGATGTTTGCTTTATAGTGTAATTTCAAACTCTGAGACATGCATATACACGGACTGCAGTACCATATAATTGTGCTCCTAGTGCAACATCCAGTAAACTAAAAAGTTTGTTTTATTCAAATCAATACACATATATACTTTGTGGCCAGTACATTATTCACTATGCACTGTCCCCATGCAGTTTTGTGTGCATTCTGTTGATTGTGTGTGAACCAGCAGGTACGCTAAATAATTTAACTTCCTATAAGAATTGAGCCTCAATAAACTTGACTCTGCACAAACTTCCTCTTCCCTCCACACATGGAGTATCCCAACTCACCTGTTCAAGAACACACTTTGGTCTACAGCATGGTGCTGCATGAGACATACTGCTTCAAAGCAACTCAAGAGGTTCAAAGACATAGGACCACTTTATCTGCCACTTAAAATGTTAGTATTTGACCTTCAAAGGTATGTGTAATTGAATGATAAAAATAAAAACTCGTAATAGAGAATTAAAATTCATGGCATGCATTGACCATGGCATTGATGGAGGAAAAGGAAAACACATTTATTTCCCCAGCGTAATTGAAAACGTATTCGACAGATCCTCTGATATGTTGGAGTTCTGATGAATCATAATGCGCTTTAAGCTCCCTAGCATGCCTTTCATGTCTGGGGAAGGTGGTTTTTGCACTCTGAAGTTATCTGGCGCTCAACATAATGAAGGCAATTTTAATGTAAACCCCTATACATCCAACTTCACCGCTTTCTAATCCAATTCAGCCCCCATGCCTAGACTGATTCATGTCCTTTTAGACTTAATGCAGATCTGAAGCCCTAATCTCTCTAGGCCTCAATGCAGTGTGTCTGACTTACCAGAGGATATGAGAGCATGCGACAAGCCAGTCTTGTCTTGATGTCCACATGCATGATAAAATAAGGTGCTTGTTTGTTTTCTGTTTTAACCACTTGAGAAAACCAATAAAAGCTGCACCGAATAACACTGTTGAAGATGGTACGTGGCACTCACCAGATCAAAACAAGCTTTTTATGGAAAGGGCTTATGAGAATTTTTTAATGGCAAGTTTAATGTTTAAAGGCAAGGTTTGGAATTTGCCAATGCACAGAGTGGATAGTAAAAGGCGCTCGAAAGCAACGGTCAATGGCACAATTTTCTGAATCTGTCAAGTGCTATTGATTTGAGCTGCAGCATTATGCTGATAGTGAGAAGATCAATGATGTTTGGTTAGGGCTTGAGGATTCAGACAGAGGATGTGTGAAACAAGTCATGTATGTGATGTGTTGTCTGAAGTGCAGGCATCACAGCAGTTTCATTTGTATAATATATGCACGTCCAGATTCCAGAAAGATTACCTGTTTAATTAGAGTTTATTTTCTGTGGCTCGTGTTGATTTAGTGTGCAATTATTTTCATGTTAAATTTATTAATGTAGAATATTATTTGAATCTGTTTGACATAATCATTTATCTCTGAACTGAAACTCTTCAGTCTTATATTGTCTTTCATGCTTTTGCAGGTGCTAGTGCCCAAGAAGTCAGAGTTCAAAGGGAAGATGATTCAGGTGGATATATATGAGGCTGGAAAGCACTACATGAAGGGCCAGCCTGTGGAGGATTCCCATGTCTTCACTCCTTCTTATGCTCAGCCTCTTCAGAAGGGACAAGTGTCTGGACTCCCTCAGGTAAGTCTGAAGATCTCAAATGTTCAACATGTTCTTTTACATGATCCTGTTTTAAAAATTAGACAATGTATTCTGGCTTAGGGCTGATTTTGTCCACCCTATATATTGTTCCATAAATCTTAAAGTAGACATTGACCCAAAGATACATCAAAGACCCAAACGTTGGTTTGCTGAGCCATTTTTGGTTGTAATCAGTTATTCTAGTTCACAATGGTCTATTTTGAGATATCTGTTTTGGTTTGTTCTGGATTTAATTCCCAGAGTATTGTAAGTTCAACAGTGTTGAGAAGCACCACATGCTCCTCCACATCTTAAGCTGCAGTTCATCAGCACATGAGCTGGTGTAGTAATCATAGGATCTTTCAAGGACAAACAGAGGATGTTGGCTGATTGGTTGTTTAGTCCTTGCTAGACCTGATGGCCAACTGACCACTCAGCTGCCAACAAGTCTGTCTGGAAGACAATTGTCAGAGCACCAACCCACCCAATTATCTCACTCTTTCACTCACTCTGAAGAAAGAGACTTGACAGCTTGGAGGCCATTTCCTCCAGCCAAAAGTCCAGAATTCACACTCTATTTGCAGCCTATTTTACATTAGGAGGAAAGTGTGAACATGCTTCAGATTTCACAGGTTTTTTCCGCTGATTATAAATTAAACCTCTTACAGACAAGAATGGACTATTATAGTTTAAGCAAATTGGATCCACTGTACATCCTTTGCTAGGTGACCTATGCACAGAATTTATAAGAGAACTAATAGAACATTTGGTAATCTTTTCATGGTATCACTTTATTTGTTTAACAGTTAGTTTAGCTCTATAATCTGATTGGGCAAGCAGCATTCCTTAAATGCTGGTATTTTGTATAATAACACTAGAAACTTTTAACTGCTCCACACCATGATGTGTGAGTGTTGCCGAATGGAAGTGGAACACATATTGTATGAGTTTGCCTTGAGCAAGGAGCAGGTTAGAAAGTCTGTGTGTCTGTTGGATCTATAAAAACTGACTTATACAACAGAGCTTCTGTCAGAGTTGGAGTCCTTTTCTTGAGGTAGTTCTTAGTGTTTGTAACTAATTTTGCAATAAATTGAACACATTCTCCATTTCAGTTCATTAACAACAGCCTGGTTCTTGAAGAGACCTCTCTTGGTCTATCTTGGAGTTCACAGGCTGGATTTGTGGCTCAAGTGCCTCAAACCTTTGTGATTACGTATGCCTGAATTGATATAATGTGCAAGATGTTCAACTGCTCTAAATGGCTCTCCGCACATTTCATTGCTTAAAACTCTAAAGTTGTTAATTAGTGAACTCAGTCACATCTAAAGACCGAAGATAGCCACTCCTTGGACACTCTATTCCACACCATTACCCTTCCCTCTATAAAACTCGAGACCTATATAGACCCTAGGCTCCCCTCTCCTGCCATATGAAAAATATCACAGCCTCTGGGTTTCACAACAGCTACTTGTCACTGTCCTCCCAAGTATACCTTCTGTCTTATAGAGTAATTAAATCCTGAGGAGAAAAGGAGTTAGATATTTGTACTTCCCACCCCCAGAAGGAAAATGTAGTTTAAGGAAAATGTAGTTTAAACTGTAGATATCTCAAGATATTACTTATTGTAAACTCAAAAACCCATCTTTATATACTTTGTCTGTATAAACTTAGGTAACCATTATTGCTCTTGTCCTTTCCTGCTCTTTCTCACTCCTCTTCCACTTTATAGTCTGCCAGGGCAGGCAGTAAAATCTGGTGGGGTGTGAAATTAAAATGTGTATCACATTTTGAAACATCAGTTGATGTCCTCTGTTTGGATGCATGTTCTCTTCCCCATAGAAAATTAATGCAGTCACAGATTAGCATAGAATGACAAATAGAGACAGTTAAGCCAGCCATATAATTCCTAAATCACTCAGAGAGAGAGCACACACTCTTCTCTCATTCAAAACCAACAAACAAATGAATTCTTAGCACCAGTAATGATTATTCCATGTTATTGAAATGTATGATCTTACAGAGTTTCCCAAGTTCTGTTTAAAGCAAATATTGTAAATATGAAATGGATGCATTTTGTAATACAACAAAATCATTTATAACAAAGCTACTACAAGCACCGTAGAAGTAGTAACTTGTGAACTGTATTTCTCAACCTCTAAAGCCATTTGACACTTTTTGTGTGAGAAACATGACCTGTGGAGAGTAAGGTATGTTTTACACAAAAGCTGTCAATGGCTTCAGAAGATCAGGAATGCAGTTCACAAGTAGTATGAAGTGTCGTTGTTTTATTTATTGCTTTCAGAATTTTTAAAATACATATTTTCCCAGATTTGCTTGCCCTGAGGTCAAACCTTGGGCTGTAGCATTAGGTAAAATGTTTCTTTCATATAAAGTAATATTTTTTTTAACATTGAATGGTCGTTCAGTGTTTTAAAAGCATTTGTATAGTACTCTACTATGAAAGCACAGCAAAATATGCTTGTTCAAAAATTTAATTTCCTAAAAGTTCTGTGAAGCACTACTGTGCACCAAAAGAGTGCTTCTCAGAAGTGTTTCCAATAAATGCATTGCAACATTTTTTCTGTTACCCACAGTCATTTCATTTATTCCTGGTTTTACCTTGCTTTTCAAAAGCTTGCGTTGCTTTAAAAGAGCAACTCCCACTGACACATAATTACACACAGAAGAAGGAGAAGAAAAAGGAGAAGGCTTTAAATATGATTTATTGAGTTTTGAATTCAGTGAAACAGAAGCAACTGACAGGAGGAGAAACAGCAGTCTGGCACTGCAGGTGAATATGGATGTCTTCTAGTGTTGTATTAAAACTGCACCCAATAAACTCTAGCACCTGCTCGGGTGAATTGCTGGTGACAGTTGAGGGGCAGAGGATGGTCTGTGGAGTGCAGATCTGTGATGAGGAAGAGAAAGATACATAGAGACTGTTTGGGGTCTTATATCAATGTATAATATCAGACCAGGTCATGGTAAATGTTTTGTCAGGGCTTTTAGAGCATTTAGCATCTGTGAGTTTATGCCTCAGTTGTTTTTTTGTGTAAAGTGATGTGATCAGCCACTTAAACAGCTTGTAAGCATTTTTATGCTCTAAAGTATGAACAAACACATTCAGTGGATGTGTTCAGAGAGACTGGGATTCAGGCTTCAGCTCTTCAGTACTTTAATGCTGGAACATGACTGTGTGTTTGAAGTGTTTCATTTTAAGCTGAAGTGTGTCATTTAGAGGATGTTAAAGTACTTTTGACTATCCCTGTCTGGGATGTCCATCTAACCAATGGCAGCTGAGGGGCGTGTCCCTCTAGTTTAAAACTGTGATTATTTTTGCAGTGCAGTAAAAATTACAGTTCAAAAATTACAGAGCCATAATGTGTTTGTGTAGTTCCTATTTACAAGGTGAAGTTTGGTCATTGTATTATAAAAATAGCTGGGCTGGTTAGTCTGTCAGGTTTTGTGATGGCTAATGGGTGGGAGGTAATACACATGATCATGGTCTATAGCCATTGTATTACCACATCTACAAACTTACAGTATTTTCATGGTTTAAATTTAAATAAATACATTTTAAAAATTCTTACAAAGAGTGCAGATTCAGTCATTTGAAACCACAGTAAAATCCACTGATAATTTCCTCTCTGAAATCAAACCACAACATCCTCCCCGTCTTTCGTGACTGATTAACCACTATCTCTTATACCAAAACAGCACTGTTTCATGGCTGCAGTCAATTAGTAACTGTTTTTCCCATGGCCCTGCGTGTGTGAGCATTTGCCTTGTAAACATGGAAATAGGACCTGTATGTTTGTCAAGCATCTAAACAAACTTTTCTGTGATGACGTACAGAGACTGTGAAATGTCACTGTGTGTGTGTCCTGTGCTGCCCATGGTAATGATGTGGAACACTCCAGTTCTGGGATTATATTTTAGTAGTCTAGGTTTGAAAAAAGCACATTGAATATTTTATCCCATGATAGAACCTTTGCTTGTTTATTTTTACTGCTGGCTGATTAGAATTGCTGGTGTTAATTGATGTTAATTGATAGGTCGGAAAGGACTAATTGGAACTCCCTCAACATTCCCCAGAGTGCTTGCGTGTGTTTGTGTGAATAAGTTTATAAGAAGAATAGATCTTGTAAAACGAGTGTGCAGTACTGCTGTGTGCCCACAGCAGGAGATGGAGAATACACAAGCTATTATTTGCCACAATCGCTTATTGCATTACAACTTTCACATGCTGTGGTCCTAATTATTGCCCTGTCCACCTAGAACTAAATACATTCACCAACAAGCAGATGCTTTGCATTGATCCAGAATTATTTTCATCTCTGCCATATTTGTAGCTGGTTATAAGGTATCACTAATGTTTTACTTCAAAAGGTGGTTAATGAGTTTAATCATTTTATTTACAGAAGTTGTCCATTAAGAAGATTGAAAGTTGATTTACCTTCAATTTTTTTTATGACATTTAAATATTATACAGAGCAGTTTCTCAGTACTCTGTAACTGATGTCATTAGAGTCTGTTAAAGAACATAAGGGCTGTGTATGTTTGACTTACAATAGGCTGTTTGTGTTGGTTTGTGAACTCCTGCCTGTTCTGCAGCCTGTGCAGCAGCTGATTAGCATCTGTGTTAAAACAGTGAGAGCGAAATCCTCCAAAAAACATTCACTCATGCATATGCCACCAATGGCTACCTCACACAACCCCATATCTCTTCTCCTTATTCATCCTGTCCCCTGTTATCTCATTCATCCTCATCTTGTCTCATCTCTGAGACATCTTTTGGTCTCTTTTTCCTCTCTAATTACAGCACTTGTCTTTTGCCGTTTCCTCTTCTGGTCTAATCTTTGTTTCTTTTCATTTTGTTTTGCCTTTCTCCTTTCGGTATCTTTTCTTCTTTTTATATGCAGCTGAAACACAATAACCGCAGTGCATTATGTATGTCAACAACATGCCAAGCTGACAAATTAAGGTGCCATTAAGGAGTGTCTTACGGAGCGCTTCCCGCTGCCTCGGCTCTGCATTAATTCATGCGCTCATAATGCCTTCATAATTCACGAACAGCTCCCCGAACACCTGGAACTAAGAATTAAAGTATCTTAGTGCTTAATAGTACCAAACTGTCCCTCTCTAAGTGTGTGTTTGTTTGATCAGGTACCTCTGTCTGTGAGTGTGTGTGTCCCACGGCTCTTTTCCTGTGGCATTGTGGGATTGCTGGCCTTCACATCATCTAGAGAGCCCGCTGGCCAAGAATTCCCTGCTGAGACTGGCTGTTTCTCTGATGTATGTGGAGACATTATGTGTCCTACTGCTGGTTTGCCTGCCATGTGCATGAGACTCTAGATATGTAACATCCTGCAGGCAAAGATATCGAAAAACAATAGTGTAATAATAGGTAATTAGATACATGTTCTTATAGCCTATTGTTTTGAGGTAATGTTGTTCACAAACTTCTCAGGGCTTAGAAAACCTGCCGAAAATGCTGTTGTTCATGCAACAGAACACTGCTTTATTTTTACAAACGTTCGTTATCAGATAATGTGCAAATAACACACCGCATTTTTATCCGAAAATCTGGATAAACAGGTCAGACAGTGTTGTTAAGCAACACAATGTCAAACATGTTTTAGACACCACAACGAGCTTTGTCAACACATTATTCATTCAGCACTGTCTTTAGGTTATTGCATTTCTGTTTTATTGACTTTCATTAAGACATTTTTCTAACATTTGTATTAGTAATGCAGTGAAGAGCAGTTAGCCCAGTTGACCAATCAGCATCCATGACTGGAACTATGAATTTATAAAATATCTATAATATAAAAAAATCTGTCTCCCATTATAAAATTTCCTTGCCTTGATCTTGTTCACCTTAGATATCTATCCACTTTAATTAGCCTCTTACAGTCATAAAAAAGTATGTGCTGTGATGTCATTGTAGACTATAACTGTGTTGCATTTACCAGCATTTACCAAACTAAAGAACTATCCGTTGAACTTGTCATGCCCCTCTCTACTTAACAACAAGTGTCTGTTCATGAACTGAGCTCTCTGAACACAGCCCTTGGTCTGATATGAGACTGACTGGCTATATAGTTAGAGTATGAAGATATCAGATAAATGACAATGTGTGTGACAGCAAGTCAGGTGACAGTCTCTTTGCAATTGCTTGCCTTGAAGATAGCATTTACACTAATTTACTGATGAATTTAAAACCTCTTCACCCATTAAGGCAAGAAATATTAACTGTTTGTACCTTATTCACATTCATAACTTATTCACATTCGGGGCTTTGAGGGATAGAGGTGCAATTTCAGTCCCTTGATCGATGATTGGAGCAGATTGATTACCCTGATGGAGACTTATTGGATGTCTGTTGTCTAACTTGTGGAGTGGAGTGATAATATATTGCATACAATCTCTTGTTGCCATCGGCTTCACTGGGTCTTTTTCTGCACATGTTGAGATGAAAGATCTGTGATAATTTTCCATGGGGTTTCTAAAGCAGCAGTTTATGCTAAAATACCCTAATCTTATTTAAATCAAGAATATTTACACTGCAAGTTCATTGTATCTATGACTATTTGTGGGCATATTTTTAACTGTGTAATCGCATTGTGGTCCTTCAGAATTGTTTCCTTTGATGCTGAGATCTTATCAGCCAGCCTCTGGCTAATGTACAGCATTTTGCACACTTGTTTTCACACTTGTTTTGCATTGCCTTTGCATTTAGACATTAAAAACTTATTTCTGTGCTTATTGCAAAACTAAAGAGAGTGTTTAAACTAAAGAGAATCGTTGATATGTGTGTGGGATGTGGAAATTACATGAGCTTTGACCAGCTCTACCTCTGGATTAACGGGGGTGGTTTTGTTTCTGTGGTTATTTTTTAAGGGGGTGGAGGGGGTTGGAGGGAGGGGTGTTGGTTGGTTTATTAGTATAGTTTGGTATTGCAGGACTTGCAGTTAGTGTGCTTGTGACACATTGAGCCATGATGCTAATGCAGGCAACACCATTATGAAACCAGTTCTTGGCATTTCACCCCCTGCCTTCTACCCATCATTCCAGTCTTTGTACTATACCTGTTACTAAAAGTAACTAGAGTAAAGAGAGTGGAAAATCTCAGGAAATCTTTGCCCCGCCACCGTCTATCAACGGCCACTCATTTGATTTGTGTGTGTGAGAATGACACAGACATGGATCAATGCGGTGTCTGGCCACAGCACGCACTAGCGGTCACTCTAACTGACATTCATCAAAAGAGGAGAAAGAGCAGGAGAAAAAGGAAAAAAATAGTGGCAGACGGCTAGAGTACAGGGAAAATGAGAGAGAGAGAAGAAATAGTCTTTTAAACCTGCTCTCTCTGCTTAAGCAAGACTGTCTGCATTAATAATTTGTAACTTAGTTGTTCACAGAGGTGAGTATACACAACAGTCTGGTATTCAGTGGGAATACCAACATATGATTTAAAAATGATGAGCGCTTGTGCATTTCAGAATGTGGAAATGGGTTCAGAATGAGGTGCCAGTCAAAACTATATGAATATACATGGGGAAAGAAATGTCTTAGTCTTTGGCAGACTGTTCCTGGTAATTTCCAGGTAATCCCTCAGGTTACCTTGATAGTTTGACCTGTCTCTGTTTTCAGGTAGAACATGCTAATATCATTTTAGTGAAAACAGTTTCCTAGCCATCATGTAAACTGGAAGTTTTACAAAATCTTAGGACATGTACTACTACACTTTTGGTTTTTCTGCACTCATAAATGTAAATTTTGTTCCAGTCTTGTAAAGAGTGTCATTTTACCACCTTACTGTCATCACCCTTAGCTTTTAACCAAACACCAGCCTGCCTGGTGGGAGGACCAGCAGTCCTATCAGCCCCAGCTGCACAAAGGTTTTGCAAAGTACAGAATACTGAAATCCATTCTCCTGATTAGCCTCTTAAATCCTAGAGCAGAATATTTGATGAAAAGTGGAAGAGACAGAGGATTTGTGGAAGGGGTTTCTCTGCATATTCTACAATATGTAATGCAGCATCAGCGGATAAATGGAACTCACATCTCCAGTGCTAAGAAGATATTATCCAGTAAGTCTCCACCCACATTCATCCAAGGCTTCTGATGGCCTGCCCAAGATGATACGGGTGGGAAGTAACTACACTGAATATCAGCTCAAGAAACTTGATCAGTACAAAGGCATTCCCCGCACAGCCAATAGTTTAATACGGTCCAACTGGTTCCTCCCTGTTCTCCCATAGTGAAGTCAGAGACTCTGAGATACATTACTCAAGTCCAACCTCATGTTGACTTCAGACATTCCTTTGAGCAGAACAGCGGATTATATTATTCATCATGGGAGACCCCCAGGGTTCTGTTGTAGGATCACTGATGTTGGAGTGCATACTTGACAAACCAAGACATTAGTGGCCCAGAAAAACATTTCACTATTATTTTGTTCCTTCTTTATTTTTCTTCTAAGGATATTCATTACAAAATAATTTAGGTGCTTTTCTTATGTCTTTAAATTGGATGTGTCCAATATAATATTTATTAGCAATATAGCAGCCCTGAGCTTGCTTTTATAACAATTCGGCAATACAGAAGTCTGGTTTTGTCAAAGGCCTGCTTTCAGAATCTCTCAGTGTAGATTGTATGGTTTCAAAACGCTTTCAGTTGCTATATCATGTAAGCAGGATATTTATCTCTTTAACTGTAGCTGCAAACAGAGCTGTGATTCAGACACAGCCAAGCATGTTAAAGTCATGTGGGAGTCAAAGGAGAATGCATTGAATGGCTCCGGCTGCTCCCAAGAATTGTAGGACATGATCCTAGAGGTGAGGTGGTGTTTGAATGGGACACAATGAGTCATGTAGGGCATCTGTGGGTGGAGGTTCGACAACACAATCCCAGTCTTGTAAAGCACAATGACAACATTTTCCATTCACACTCATACAGTACCTGACAGAGGAAGACACCATCTGGAAATCACACCTGTGACATGATTCACACTGATACACACAGGTCACTAAAAGGGCTGTGATACCTGCTGCTCCTACCACCCACATGTATGATAAATGTTCAAGTGACCCATGTGCTCATTGAAGGCCTCTTCAGTGCCTCTTCAGTATCACTGACTTTCTGTCAATGATACATTTAAGCATGTCATTAAGTTACCCTTAAGGCTTCAAGTGAGATAAATATAGTCTTCTAGTACAACAGTAATGACATGTTTTTTTAATTAAATTTAAAAAAATTAAAAATAATAAAAAAAAAAACATTTAAAAAAATTTAATTAAATTTTCTATTATCATTACTGGCGGAGATATGTGACAGTTAGTTTTAGTTAATATGCCCATGGGTCACCTACAGTCCATCTGATTGTCTGATGCATATTGCACATAAAAATTGTATCTGATTGGCTGGCTTCTAAGTGTCTTGCATAATGTTTAAAATGTTGATACAATATTCACTTTTTGTAGGAAGCGTATCACAGGATTTGACAACATTTGACAAGATTCGTTTTACATCTAATCCTTGTTTGAGGCACTTAAGCAAGTAAACAATATTCATGATATTCAAGAGGAGAACTAAATATTTTACTGTTGGTTTATGTGAAATGATCTGCATTGTTTTTCATTAAACAGAAATTCTGATCACAAAGTCCAAGCAAACATCTCATTTATTTATTTTCAGGATTGTTACTGTGGATTATTACTCCTAATCATTTTTGATTGTACATGACCTTAAAAACATAAAATAACAAACTGCTTCACAAACTGCTTCAATTCTATAATCTCTTACTGTGTAAGTGTGCCCCTAATGTTCAACCCTGCATTCCACATGTAGCTGTGGTTTTCTTTTTGCTGTGGCTGATCAAGACAAATGTTCCCACCCAGTCAGTCTCCACTAGTTCTGAAGAGGCGTGTGGGGGACATGTAACCCATATAGAATTAGTGACCTTCCAATTCATATAAACTCCTCAGATGGGCCTGTGTATAGAAGAGGATAAAATACATTTGCCATAAAAGAGCAGATATGATTAAGAAGGAAACATACAGACGTTTTGAAAATCCCTGTGAAATAAAGTAGAATAATGGAGGATGGGCTATCTGCAGTGTACCCATCTGGTTACTCAAATTAATGTCCTCCTGGTTACTTAAGAGGACCATTGATGTGGATAACGTACATACTCTCTCACAGTAATGGCATTTAATGTCCCAAAAACACTAAAAATGGCAGCCTGCATACATTTCCTGTCTGGCCAAAAGATGGTCCCTGGCACTTCTTCCTAAAACCACACAGTGCCAATGGATCCCAATCCCATAATGTATATCTGCATTACAACCAGCTGGCTATTACTGCCATGACACCCTGAAATATTGAAATCATAAGATAGTCATTCAGATTGAGGCTTTATATTTAATATCAGGGATATATCACCCTCTCTGCAGAAATGAACATATTACTGGGTCAGCTGTGAGGTCTGTTCTTAAGGGAGACATGTCTTCATTACAGTGTCCATTAAAGATGAACCTTTAATGTTCCAACACATTAGAGAGGACAGGACTTCCAATTACAACCATTTTACCCTTTGAGACTTTGATGTGCAAGACAGTCTTAAATCTCTGGCCATTTTAGAGCCTAACTGCCCTCTGTCATTGTCCTGTTAGTTTGATGGTTATGGATGACATCTGGACTGTACTGTGTGCACTGCCTCGTATCAAAACACTGTATCTGCTGGTCAATTCCCCTCCATGCACTATTGGTTTTTAAAATTGATAGCTTAGATTTTCCAGTCAAGTGATTGTCAATTTAACTCCATTTATTAAAAAAAAAAACATGTAACACACTTGCATTTTCACAGTATGGTGTATTGTTACTGTTTGTTAAAGAAAACATTGCTGAAAATGTTAATTATGGTGGAGATTAATGCAGGTGATTGTCAGAATTGTGCGGCCAAAATGATAATTCTGTGATTATTTACTCGCCCTCATGTCATTCCAAATTCATATGACCTTCTTTCGAAGAACACAAAAGGTGAATTCATATATCATATAATTTTCATTTTAAATGTGAGCTATTGCTTTAAACATGATTTCAATCTAACACCACATTTACATATGGAGACTTGACGTGTTCCACCTGTAATTGATGTTTTGCACAGGTGCTTTTCTTTGCTTTTAGTGGTAGAATAAAGACAGCTGAAAAAAGAGAAAAAAGCTATTGTATCATCATGTTTGCATGAGTATAGACTAGAGACAAGCTTTAACATGCTTCAACAATATCCCACTCAAAAGTCAGCAGGTAGCCTGAACAATCTGCTCGGTTAACACAAAGATTGCTTGTATAATGCATGTGGGGGTGACCCATAAATCCAAGGCCCCTTTTCCACCCACCATGAACATGTATTTTGAGTGAACAGATCAGTAATCAAATGGCACTTGACTGTGTTACAAGCCAGGTGCAAATGAACTCAAGACACATTGTGAAGGAATCACTGAAACCACATTCAAAGATGATTTAAATAGAGTGTAAGACATAAATACAAGATGCATTGAATTCACATACAATTCAATACCAAGTATATGTTGATGAGAGGGGGGGAGCAAAGTTTTTTCTGAGATTTTCCACTCTCTTTACCATTTACATGAACAGGATAATTAAATTTATCTCAGATCTTGTGTTTATTTCTCTTTTACAGGAGTTGAAGACAGCCTGTCAGAATGGCATACATGCCCCGATGGATTCCTCTGTGCTTGTGGGATGGTCTGGCAAGAGTCATGGACTCAAATTGCTTTCATTGGGACTGGCTATAGCTGCCATTATAGTGGCTTTAGTGATTGAGAAGTTCCACTGACATCAGGAATTCACACTGATGCATTGAATGAGGCCTTAAAGAGTGTGCAGTGACCCAAGGACTCCACAAACCAAAGCTTGCATGTTAATGTCAAGTGTAGAATTAAATAAAGGTAAATAAAGAAGATAGAATAGCGCAATTTCCTTTCTAACTACTGATTATGGACTTTAGTATGTTTTAGTGTTTTAGTAAGATATATAAACATATTTTGCTATTGAGTAATGTTTTAAAAAGGGTTTTTGGTTCAGTACTTTTGTTGTTTTTTAGAAATAAAGCCTCTGTACAAAGACAGCTTGAAAGCGTCTTTGGATTTCTGTTCATTTTCAAACCCAGCAGTCATTCATTTTCAAACACAGGTGTCTTGCTGCTGGGTTTGTGCTCAAAGCAACAGACTTTTCCCCTCTTTGTTCACAGCATAAAGCAGGTCAATAAATGAGACTGCAGACACTCAACACTGTCTCCTGGGTAATATTTCTGGAATGTTTTCTCCTGGATTTTGACAAGAGGAGGTCAGCCGGTTTATTTTGTGCATTTGTGAAACTATAGTGTTTATTATAGTTTAGTATGACCTTAACCAAAATGTGTGTTTTCACCATGTATAATCAGTAGCATGAATGTGTGTTATAGTGTTTGTTCTTGTATGTCAGATTAATTGGAAATGTAATACTCGTTGACAAGATGTGAATGAAGTGTTAAATGAAAGAGGTTACAGATATTGGAGTCCAAACATTACTTGCTATACAGTATAGTGACTGTAAATATTATGCCATACTATGTAAAGCGATTTTAAATATTTCCACATCCATTCAGTTTTCCTTGTTCTGCATATTGGCACTTATAAATGCCCTTGGAGCTGCACAAATGCCTTTATGGCAAATGTACAGTATGGAAATAATGATGTTGACAGTTTTCCTCACCACAAGAGTTTCTTTGTTTTATGGTATTTATTCTTTTCTCCAACACAGCAGTGTTTATACAGAGGCTTTGTCAAAACATCTCAAATGAGCTTTTCATTCACGCTAATGCAGTTTCCATCACTAAACCTGTCTGCATCACATGGGTTTCCGGCCCAGCATCCCTTCTGATGCTGTTGTGAAATTTATTAATGGCATAAGTGTTTTATACTAGTTTTTTTACCTGGCTTTTGGTTAGGCAGGGCTGCGCAGAGACAGCTTCTGTGCGTGTGTTTTGGAGTCAGCTCTCTCTAAATGAGCTCATGGAGAAACAGGACACTCAAAACCTAAAGTAAACAGGGTGTCCCGGGGCATGTTTTCAGTGCAGACTTTGTGCAGACTCTGTTAAAGCTTTTGCAAGCTTTAACAGAGCTGACGCCAGTCCACAAGGATGTAGCTGGCACTCCTGGTGTGTGCTTGAAATGAGGGGAGCAGGGCTCTTCGAACGCTCCCTGGAGGAAGTCCTGCCTCATCAGAGAAGGCTAAGCAGCCAAATGAGAAGAGACTGCAATAACCTCAACTCTGTGGAAAATCCCATTTAATAAAGGGATTTATTCATCCCTTTAAATTGCAATTAAGTTAATCATAGATCACAGCTGTCTGGAATGTCTTTTTATGAAACTACCTTGTTGCTGTTAAAGTACACTCAGCAGTGTTTCCTTAAAGTTCCCATACACAAATATGATTTGTTTAATTATGATAATTATGATTTGATAATTATGATTATAATAAATTGATTATCACTCACATATTTAAACCAAACTAACAGAAAAATGTTTGATGACAGAGTATAACAATAGAGCTGAGTCAACAGTAAAGCCAAGAGTGATGGTATGTGATCCATCAATCCAAAGAGGAGTATACAGATAAGATGAAGGATAAAATGTCCAACCGAACAGTTCTTGCTGGAGATATGAAACTTCATCAGACCATAGCTCTCCACCACAGACAGTGCAAGGACAGAAAGCTGGACATTAAGTACCGAGTACAAAAAGATAATGGTCACAGCTACTACACCACAAAACACCCGATCACAGCCACATCACAAACTTCAATCCACACCAATATGCAGTGTCTATTCAGACAAAGAAGAACCACCCAAACATAAAACAAAAAAACGTACTAAGTGCATCTAAAACAATAAAGTTGAAAGAAAACTTCAGGTTGTAGTGAATATTTCAGTCTATTCATGGGCAGCCAATTATAATGACCAATATCAGTTATATTTCTGTTTTTAATCTGTCACACATCAGATTCTGAATGCTGGCATATATCAAAGACCTTCATACACAATGTCAATGAATTTAAAGTTTTGTTTTCCCCACAGTGTACGAAACAACTTCTGTATCTCTGGGCTTCTGGGAAAGGGGGTCTTGTGTTTTATTAGGTAGAGGGGGAATCTGTTTATTTCTCAGCCTCAAAAATTATCTAATTTTTATTATGGATAAAAGAAGATGAATTCTGATTGGCAGGTTGATGCTGCTGTGTGTGTGAATATCAAAATGCTATTTGTTCATGGCAAAAACAGCCAAAGGGAAATTGTTCAGCTACAACATGACAGATAGGGAAACTCTAGCTATACTGCCTCTGTAAAGATGCACATGCATATACATAAATCATTGCTGTGTGAGTAACTTCTAACTTTCTTTCAGTGATTATTTTACGTCAGTATAGCCTAAATCTGATGACATTTAGTGACTTAGTGACTAAACCAGGGTTTAACTATATTCCATTAAAGGTTGCTCAAGCTGCTCACACTGCTCAAATTCGAATCAACTACAAAACTTTCTAAACCAATTGCAAATATAGGACATCACTATGTACTGTACATGGCAGGAATGTATTGACCTCTGCTTCCAGGTCATAGTCTTATGACCTCCACTTACTTTAAGGATAATTGTCAATTATATCAATTATATATTCAATGAGGTTTTGAATTGACATGTCAAAATGGAGTTTTGTCTGTCCACAAAACCTGGACAGACGAATCAGCAATTTTGGCTACAAGTGTGCACTTGTCAATAAACATGAATGTCTTCACACGCTCATACTAACCTTTTTGCCACTGAAACCTCGTTTGAGCTAAGTTAATTTGTTTGGCCTGTCCTCATTTTGAGTGTGCTGACCTGCGAATGGATGTGGAGGTGATGTGGTTTAATTAAGCTGCTGGCCTGAAGCATCTCTTGTGTTTATTATGGAACAGCATCCCTGTTTGCAAGTTGAGTGATGACAGATTGAAAATTGCTCCATCTCTTGGACTTCCTCTGAGCACTAGGACCTTTGACACAAGCCCTTCAAAACAACACAATTACACTCACTGCTTGCCAGTCTGATCAAGGAGCCTCAACACAGCAGGAGGATGTACAATGAACAGATGTTTGAGGAAAATATTGACAGTGGAAATATTTTCAGAGGAAAGGGTAAATGAAAACATCTTTACAGGACATTTTCCTTCCTTCATAATTCCTTCAAACTGCCTGCTAACTTAAAACATTGTATAAAATGTTGTATATAAATTTAATAGTGGCAAAAGAAACACTTTAGCTCACATAACATTACACATAACATAAAGCAATTATACTGCTTTAATCCTTATTACTGAATATTTTACTCTGTGTGTTACTAATCATTTAAGATGTTCGGAATGTTTGTGTTTAAAGCAGAAGTGTACAGTAGATGGAACCCTAATTATAATTATTTGAAATTGGTTTGATTTATTTTGTCAAATACATTTATGATCTGATCCATCCAAGATTAATAATGTTCATTATGTGTTCTAAAGATTCAATCTTTAAATTCCATCCTACAGTTTATATTTTATAAGTGTTTGTGTTAACTTTTAATCAGTAGCCTAAGGATAGATTAAAGTTTGGACTCAAAGGCATCAAACTTTAAACAGCACAAAACAAATATCAGTTTTTACATGTCAAACCTGTGATTGAGGTGTAGCATGTTACAATTGCTCCTGTCTCTTCTAATGTAAAATAAAAAAAATTGCATGGTTAATTTCATCAGTGTGTAATGTTCTCTCTTTGAAAGCATTTATACTTTGAAAGCATTGGCATAGGTTGCCATCAGATCAATGGCATGTTTACACTACATTCTAATTGGGTAAAATTCTTATTGGTCAACAAAATTCTTATTGCTTACATCAGTGCATTGGAAGAAAAGATTTCCCATGTTTTGGTCATAGAGTGGAGCAGCACTTTCTCAAACACTTCTGTTTTTTTCTACATCCCTGCAACACAATCCCTATTGAAATCATTAGAGACAAAGACATTAGGGACCACAGACCAAGTAATATACAGTCACCTTTGTCACTTCCTGCAGCACAGTGTGATAAACACTTTGTTTTCCCATAGACATTTCACAAACTGTTATCATTGCTAACCATGTCATTTGCTTACACAGATTAGCCAGCACTCAAAGTGATCCTGTTAAGTACCAGAGAGACGAAACGTGATACAGTGTAGTATGTCTTGGTCTAATCAGCCAAGCCTGAAACCAAAGGCCTGTTTATCCACTGTAAAAGTGAGACATCTAATTACCGGTGACATACAGCCCCACAGCACTCAGACCTACATCCAAATCCACCCTAATGACTGACAGCTCGGACTAACTGAAGATAAGTTACACTACTTGGAGTGGCATAATGATGTTACAGAAGCATAATGGGGGACACAATGAAATGAATGTGAATTCTGAGTCATGATTCTGCTTTCCAGCCAGATAATTATCTTTGTCCTCCATTGCATAGTCTTTGTTTAATTTACCAAAATGTTTTGCTTGAATTAAGAAACTGTTATGGTATTATGATATTATGTTATTATGTTATAAACTGAGTTTCTTAATAACAGAACCCTCTCTGTTATAGTGCATGTGGGAATGTGTTAGTGGGTAATTGATGCTATTCTAATCTTAAACCTCCATTTGATCCCTCAGAGGACACTGTATGCCAACAACACTGTAAACATTATCTTTATCTTCTACATATCTCCCTGGAACTCCCTGAAAGACATGTCGTTCATCATTATCATCAGTGCGAATTAGCCACTGATCAACTCTTTTATATTTGTTGCATTTTTCCCCCCTTATTGCTGTGTGGGACGTCTGTTGACAGGTCTCCACACAGGGGGTCCTGCATATGAAACACAATTAAAGTCATCTGTGAAGCTTTGTTGCAGCAAGAGGAGGAGAAAGACAAAAAGTATCACAAAATAAAGACGGGGAGTAGAAGTTGAAACATTCCCTGAAGAGATATTCATCTTATTCTGTACCGCACTTCTGTGGTGAAACAGTCCCCTGACAGCTCCAATTAATTTAGTCAACTCTAGACTTCAGCTCCTACACACAGGGAAGGAGAGAGAGAAAAAATGAGAGAGGGAATACTTAAACTGTTCAAGTAAAGAGACTGACAGATAGGGCTTTGAGAGAGAGAGATTGAAGGATCATATAGAGCAACGCTGACAGAATTTTACATTGTCTGTTACCCACAATCCTCCAGTGTTGGCTAGACAACCAATTACAATTTCACAGGTTGAAATTAAAATCCCCTGTGGTATGTGATAGAGTAACATACGCTGTCAAAGTGATTTCAAGCTGTTTATCTCCCACTGTGTGAAGACCAAAAACGAATTCTTATGGAGAATGTCATTCTTTCACCCACTCAATCTTTTAAAAAAAGGAATTTGAATTTTAATTGCCGGGAAGGTAAATGTGACTTGTATTGTGATGATGTAGCAAAAGGTGCATGGCAACAATCCTCTCTTTTGATACAAGCGTTTCTAGGTCACAGTGTCTATAATGAAAAATATCACAGGATTACATAGTCTCCAGAGGGCAAGAGTTTCTCATTGAAAGTATTTCTTTGTTCACATTTTTGCCTAGAGTTTATCTAGTTTCTCAAAGCCCTGTCAATTTTTAAAGCATTTTATAAAATACCCCATTCCTATAAATCAGTTCTGATCAGTATTGCAGCCCACTCTGAAAATTAAAGCTATCAGTTTTGATATTAACTCAGTAATGCATTAGTTGTAAGTTAGTTGTAAAAGATATGGGCCAAATGATTACTAACAGAAACATTTCATACAGCATTTTTAATGCAAATTGATTTTAGGCACAATATTTAAATGGCTTTACGAAAAGCTATAGTGTGTATGCATCGGGTCCTGTAAACAGGCCCATACTCCTGTGCTGTACAGCCTTGCAGTGTAACCATTGCACCAAATGATTTACATGGGACTGCTATTTAAGATTCCTTGTCTTATTTAACAACTGGAAACAACATTGTGGCTACAGGAATCTGTTGACCTTCTCCAAATGTGCACTGACCCTTCAATCCCCTTGGAAATCAAGACACCTCATGTAGCTTTGAAAACCAATTTGTCAAACTGTCTTCAGTTAAAATTATAGGCATAGCAGAAACCAACGCCATAATTTGCAGTAACTGGATTTCTATACAAATCTATAAAATTTTCCTTTATCAATCACTTTTGTCTTCTGATAATTTACAAAATACATTTTGCATAGCAAACTTGCAGACTCCAGTAATTAAAAATGTATTCAACAAAACTGTTCCCTGGCCTCCACTCCCTCATCAGAATTTGCTGACCTGCACTTTTGTTCTTACATCTTTGCAATATTAATATATGTGTGGAACAGCATTAAAGTCGTTTAAGGAAAATTAGGGAAATTGTTTCTAAATTGCCCCTCTGTTGATCAGGCCATGGCAGTACAGAATCAATGGAATGAGTAAGTTGAGACTACGCTTTGTCATCAGCCGTTGATCCCACTTTCTTCTGTTTCCTGTTTGTGTAGCAGGTGTGCATCATTAGTAAACGAGTCTTCCTTTACACAGCTCAACTATTTCTAGTTTACTGCTCTTCCTCTGTTCTCTTGCTATTCACTTGATCTGGCCTGAAATCTACTTCTGGCTCTGACAACTCAAATTGGGTTGGTCATGCACTCAGCATTTGATTCCAAGCCAGGACATTCTCCAGTGGAGACTAGAAGTCCCCAGAGCACAGTAAACCAGTTAGGCTTAAAATTCTCCCTTGCTCCAGCACGCTTCATAAGAGGGGGCACAAATTCCCCATTAGTGTCAACCTTCCTCTTGTAGGCTACCAAGGGATCCAGGCTGACTGCAATATCTTGACTGCAGTCAGTAAAACTGTGAAACAGCAGGGCCCTTACTGTCCTATTGAGGCCACCTATTGCTGATTAGCCACAGATCAAGCACAACTGAGAGACAGTGAAAGAGGATCAGAGACAGAGCGTTTGGGAGGGAATGAGAGAGAACGCCGATGTTGCATTTGCATTTCATCAGCTCACCATAACAAGAAAGGAAGTTGTCAGTTTTACACAGGCTAATGGACTGTCAGAGATGATTGTAATGTCTTTTTGCCTCTGACATTCTCCAAACTTGTTTCACTGTCACATTATCATGTAGCACGCTTCTTTCACCATCACTTCTGCCATTGACTGGCTTATCAGCACTTTTAGATTTCTCTTGCCATCTCTCCTGAAGCCTTTCGAAGACCAGGGCCAGTAAATAATGTTAATTAATGGAGAGAAGACAGGGGGAAGGAGGGAAGGTGCAGAACTCAAAGCTTCCGGTCTAACATCTTGCCATTTTTAGTTGAGGGCGAATAAAAAATGTCAGCAAAAGAGAAACATAAATGGAGAAAGTCCCAATTGGACAGACTGACAGAGGTAATGTTCTCCCTTACATTTGATGAATTTTGAGAATAGTCATAGATTTTGTCTTGAGGTAATTTTTTATGAAAAAAAGCACAGGTTGATGTAATCATTGCTCTGTGGGTGTCTGGAGATGCGTATTGCTGTTGTTGTTTTTACTCTAACTTAACCACTCTGTATTTCATCCTATTGCACTAGTGTTGGGCTCAAAACCCTAGCAATTACAGCCCCCAAAGAATAAAGACTCCAGTATAGCTGCATTTCAACAGCTGTTTAGAGTCTTTGCTGTCACACACTGTAGTTCAGCATGATGTAGAAAGCAGGTTTTAGAGTTTCAGTTAATGATTAAACCTTATTAAATTTGATTCACTTTTGTTTTACAGAATGGACGATGCACAGTACACACTGATTTACATCCATACCATATTACTTTGGTCTTGCCACAGAATTTGTAACATTTTGACATAAAAATTTAAGAAGCTTGGAAGTTCACATGGGGGTACTGGTGGAAAAGGTCTCTGATCTACACTGAGCAGCCAGGATGAAAACATTTTAGTCGGAGACCAGGCATTGCTTTCCAATAGGAATGCCTGATTGCTTAATTTTTGTGCATAAAGTGCTGTGTATCTGGTGTTTTGGCTTTTCAATTTCTCTTCGAATCACTGACTGGAGGTAACTGTATCTTAAGTTGTTGATGATTTATTTGTAAAATGTTTTTTAGATTGATATTGTCATTGTTTATATCATACTGTTTTTAGCACAAAACTACAGGTGTGCTGTCTTTTGCATTTTTTAATCTTTCAACAAAAGCATGCAGTTCTGTCAGTGAGATCATATGCAGTTCTATTGGAAGCAGTAATGAGTGGCAAAGCTGCCCTGTAAAGAAACCATCCCATGTTGGACTTTCTGAACAACATCCCAGACAGGCCCACTCTGCTGACATCTTTTATTGAGGTATACAGAGGTTAATGTGACGTGTTAGCTATTGTGCGAACAACCCACTTCTCTAAGGATGTCAACACCCAGGTTCAATGGGACACTGATATTTGATAATGACAAATTAGTCCCTCGCTGTAACCCTTGCTCCCATGTTACTGATATGATTGGCAGTTTCAGTTCGATTTTGACGTATTGACTTTTTGAACATTTCCTCATTTTTTAAACATGTCTTGTGTATAGGTGATGTTTGTCTGTGTAGGTTGTGACAGCCATTGAGGTCTCAAGAGTCTTGTCCAGTTAGAAGTTGGGGGATAAATTTTACTTTATTTTGACTGCATTGAAAATGTTTTTTGAAACATTTTGTTGAGTTGATGTCAATGTATAAATGTAAATTATTTGACTAAAGATAAGGCTTTAATTATTAAATAAAGCATTTTCCTCAAAACGACTTATAATATAATTACTGTAAATATTCTGAATATTAATCTGTTTTTAGCTTGTTTAGGAAAATCTAAATAATGTGACTTCAGATTAAGTTACTATCTAAAAAGGGATTTACTGTGTAGGTTTTTTTCTCATGTTCTATTTTATGTTTATAGGACATGAAAAAGTTTATGACAATCTTATGTTGGGGTATTAATGAAGTATTAATGAGCTAGTGAATTGACTAATTGTGTTATATTAGGGGTATATTCATGTGCAGTTTTGGGGCTACTCCAGGGCACAGACTGGGAAAACACTGTCTTATTCTAAAAATGACACTGCCTTCTTATTTCAGTTGATAACAGACATCTAGAAATACAATTAGGAGTATTTATTTTACCATATTCATTTATTGACAAATTGATTTTACTTTGTTGATTTGTAAAGCCATTTAGAACATCTGAGAGACCCTGATGGAAACAGAGCTCTGAGCTGATCGTGTTATTTCCTGGGTGAAGCCAGATGACCCTCTACACCTGTTCCCTGCCCGCCAACTCACAAACACTTTACAACATCTGCTGTTCTTCATTTAAACTCTCATACTCTTTTTCTTTCTTATAAATGCACAGTGTGACTTGAACAAAACCGTTACCATAGTAATCATGCTGTATGAGTTTCAACACAGTGGCGGGGAAATACAGGCACCTGTGCCTAATCGATAATGCAAATATTTATACTGAAAAGCCTCTTATAATCTACCATTCATTTCATTTGTGGCTGACAATCTGCATTTCATCCACATACTGGTTTATGTTCTGTTACACTAATACAGACAGATGGTTATCAATCTGCTAGTCAACAACCAAATTAATCATCTTTATCATATCTGATATAACTACTGTTTACAAAGTGGCACTTACAGTAGAAACCATATATTGTACCTGGAACTGCTAAAATGTACTCAAATGATATGGATCTTAATGTCAACACTGAGACAAACACAAATACACAAAACACTCCCCTCTCCTTTTTCAACATGTCAGCTATGCACCTGCTGTTTTGATTAAAACACTGGGTGTGTTAGTCAGGGTGAGATACTATAGTAGTAGAATCTTTCCCAGTTAGTATGAACCCAGTCTCTTGGAGTTGCAGGGGTAATAAATGCATATTGGAAGTTGTGTGTTTTAAAATATGGCTTGAATGTGATTCCTTATTTTAACTTCAGGTTTAAAATTGGTAAACCTAACCATTGAACTCACAGACAAAGTTGCATCGGCTACAAATGAGTTTAGCAATTGCAGATTGAGACTTAGAGCAAACACGTGTCCAGACGATGGTAATCCTTGGGGTTTACGTCAGCATCCCAGGGGGCATCAATGCTGACAGCTGCCCCTATAATACCCCAACACAAAGAAAGCTTGTTCTGAAGTTTAATACACTGTAAACACCATATGTAGGCAACGGCCTTGAATTTGTGTCTACACTGGATTGAAACACTTTCAGATTAATTCAAACAAAAACACTAAACACTAGATCTTTATGTCTTTGTAGATGTTAGTTAACAGATGTTAAATTGTGTCAACATCACAAATAAAAGAGATGCTAACATAACAACAGCCCAGTTTAAATTTAATTAATGAACTCAGTTTGCGCTTAGTAATAAAAGACTCAGATTGGAGCAATTGAAGAGAAAGTCACTGGAGACTGCCATCCTAATGGTGTTTTTAAATGCATGGTAATTGTAAAGAAAGTTTGGTAATTTGCTCACCCACATTTTACATCACTGTATTTTGAACACCAGGCATATTGTATTGGCAAATTATTTAATCCAGCAAGATACTTTATATCATTAAAGCTAATAGTTCGTACTTGAACTGTTGAATATAACATGAAACAAGAACATTGATTAATTGACTAAGTCATAATTAAAGACAATATTAAAATAAATAATGAAATAATAAACTAATAATAATAAATAATATTACCAATAAAATAACTACTATTACTAATAAATGGCGTAATAGTAATTGGCAAATATAATAGTTTAAAAGCACTTGCTAAGGACTGTGTTTCTTCATGTATAATTCTGTACCTTGTGGTTTGTTGAGCACCTTTTTGTGGGTCCTTGTTTAACACTATGGCAGTTAAATGAAGCCCAGTTGTTTATTCATAAACATATAATCATAAACATATGGACCATATTTATTGTTTGTATGGGGCAAAAACAATCAGCCCAGTGCTGTTTCCCACTTTCCAATGATCGATTTCTGTTGGAATCAAACAAAAGATTTGTTGAGGTATATTTTTAGGATAGCAGTGATAAATCTGCCATGTCTGTGTGGAAGGTATGGCTTCTCTCAAGGGAGAATTTGGACAGCTGAGGAATAACTACTGTTTTTATGAGAACAACAGAGCAACACAGCATAGAAACTTCTGGAATTTTGTACATCTCTTATGTGTTTCACAACATCAGTGGAGCAGACTACAGCACAGTTCCCTTTCAAGGGAACTCAACACTGTGTTTGGTTTGATGGGGAATGTCTTCAGTGTGACCGGTGTCAATATGCTTGCCAATGCTTGATGCGCATCAGGTGCACCTGCAAGTATATTAGGGCACCTATAGATCTTTTTGTCATCAGCAGCCGTTTGTCTGTTGTTCTTGTGCTGAAGCACCAATTGACCCATCTGCAAAGAGCTGCAGTGCATACTTCCATGTCAGAGGTTTCTGACACATTCTGACACATGCACAAATTCTTTATTTCTTGCTTGGGTGAAGAACATCTGTAAAACTCTCAAAGGAGCCATGTGCACACTTGGTAGGGCTTCTCACTGAAGAAGCGCTCATCTCGTTGTCTTCCTGGGTAACTCTGGGTGGATTTCCCACACATTTGTTTCCTGCCACTGCTGAGGCCCAATGGAGAATTGTCTCGTGGGGTTTTCAGAAGGCTTTCTTACTCCCCTGCTGAAGGGGGCACAATCCACCGAGTCAAAGGAAGCTCTTGTATGTGTCCTCTTATCTGTCAGATATCATCCTGTTGCCAATGAGCCAAGATACGCAGGATGTGGCTGGGGATATGAGATTGTGGGTGAGCTTTCTCAGCCGGCCTACCCCGCAAAGGAGTTGCTGTTGCAGATCATGGCACACAGGCGTAAGAAGCCAGTGATTGCTTGATGCTCTACAGATTATTTCTCCGGTCCCCCAAATGCATGGCCTCCTGCTGTAAAATGGAAGTTGTGTGGAAGTTATGGTGGCCACAAAGAGACAACTGTGTATGAGCTGTGTATGAGTCTGATATTAAGGAGAAGAAACAGAGTTTTCCTCGATTTGCTGGTTTTGCCCTTGAGCTAGTCCAAGTCCTATGTCTGAGGAATGGCCCCATAGGGCAGAACACAGAAGCAGGTGATGGCAGGAAGGAGGCTCACACAGGAGTGAGGAAGTAACTCCATCCTTATTTCCCTGTCCTGTAGTGTTGAATAAACACTTAAACAAGTTCAAGTTCAGTTTATTTATATAGTGCTTTTCACAGTGGCACACTGTTACAAAGCAGCTGTACAAATGAAAATATCCCAAAATATTAAACAGTCAAAACTGAAATTGAAAATTAAAGAGAAAGGAGGAGAGAAAATTAGGAAGAGAAAAGGAAGATACTGAGGAAGAACTGATAAAATTAATAAACAGTGATAATAACACAATTTACAAAGCAAATGTTCTAAGCTAATACCAGCAGTCTCCCAGTAAGCAGGCCAACAGGGCAACAGTGGAAAGGAACCAAAACTCCAATTATATATAAATAGAGAAAAAAACCTTGAGAGAAACCAGGCTTAGCAGGTAGGGCCAGTTCTCCTCTGGCACATTAAAGCTGCAGCCTGTAACTAAAGCATAAATTTTAAAAAGATGTCCATCACATATTCCCAGTGCTTTTGGGTAGGCCAGGTTATCACTGTAGTCATTGCTCTATGGCACAAGGATGAGCACCTGACTGTACCGGAGCAGGGGCAATTTTCAGGAGGAACTGGAGTTTGGGTAGGTCTGTCGGATGTTGAGTCCGTCTGTAGCTGTATCTATAGCAACCCTGGGATTGACCAAAACCCTGGGAAAACCAAAACAGAGAATAATTAGCATAGCTGCTCTTCATAACATTAAGAGCATAAGATTTTTTTACTTTGAGGTAGAATGAGAAG
Organism: Chromobotia macracanthus; assembly: GCA_036877525.1. Classification (NCBI taxonomy): domain Eukaryota; kingdom Metazoa; phylum Chordata; class Actinopteri; order Cypriniformes; family Botiidae; genus Chromobotia; species Chromobotia macracanthus. The sequence goes on along the minus strand of JAZGTH010000027.1, from coordinate 4,804,343 downwards.
CATTATGAGAATGCTTGGCTAAATAGATGTGTCTTTAAACTAGATTTGAACTGCAAGAAAGTAACTGAGCCCCGAACAGCATTGGATAGGCTATTCCAGAGTTTAGGAGCCAAGTGCGAAAAAGCTCTGTCGCCTTTAGTGGACTTTGCAATTCTGGGAATGACCAGAAGACCAGAGTTTTGAGAGCGTAAGGCACACATTGGCTTGTAGCGTGAGAGAAGATCAGTTAAGTACATGGGGGCTAACCTGTTTAAGGCTTTGTAGGTAAGCTGTAGAATGTTATAAATAATACGGAATTTAACAGGTAACCAGTGTAGATCTGCCAAATTTGAGTTATATGATCATATTTCTTGGACCTGGTAAGAACTGCTGCATTTTGGACTAACTGTAGCTAGTTTATTAAAGAAGCTGGACAGCCACCTAGAAGTGCAGTACAATAGTCCAGTCTGGAGGTCATAAATGGACCAGCTTTTCTGCATCAGAAGTAGATAAGATGTTATGCAGCTTAGCGATGTTTCTAAGGTGGAAGAAGGCAGTTTTTATAATATAAGCCACATGATTTTCAAAAGACAAATTACTGTCTAATATGACACCCAGGTCTTTAATAGTATTAGATGAGGTGGCGTTACAACCTTCTAACTGGAAACTGTAATCAGAGGGCTTCTGTTGACTTCTGTTGCGTTTGGTCCAATAAGTAATATCTCTGTCTTATTTGAATTTAAAAGAAGAAAATTCTGAGTCATCCAATGTTTTATGTCTTTAAGACAGTCTGATAATTAGCTAAGGTAGGAATATCATCCGGTCTTGATGTAATATATAGTTGAATATCATCAACAGTGGAAATTTATCTCACGGCTTCAAATAATATTACCGAGGGGCAGCATGTACAATGTGAATAGCAGAGGGCCTAAAACGGATCCTTGAGGCAGGCCATTTTTTATTGGCATTAATTCAGATGATTCCCCATTTAAATGAACAAAATGGTAACGGTCAGACAAGTAGGAGCAGAACCACTGAAGAGCTTGAGCTTGAATGCCAACGTAATTTTGTAGTCGATCTAACAGAATGACATAATGTAATGTAACCCTTGTCTGCAGCTAGAAGTAAAAAGGCAGTTTCTGTGCTATGATGTGGTCTAAATCCTGACTGGGACGTTTCAAAGATACTGTTTCTGTGTAAGAAGGTACACAGTTTCGTGGATACAACCTTTCATAATATTTTAGACATGAACGAGATATTTGAAATGGGTCTGTAGTTTGTAAGTTCATTTGAATCTAGTTTAGGTTTCTTTATGAGAGGCTTAATAACTGCTAACTTGAAAGGACATGACCTAGAGATAGAAAGGAGTTTACAATACTGAGAAGAAGCTCCTCAGTTGCTGGTAATAGCTCTATTAATAGTTTAGTCGGTATGGGGTCTAATAAACACGTTGTTGGTTTGGAAGTAATGATAAGCTTATGTAGATCATCCTGACCTATAGCTGTAAAGCACTGCAGTTGTTCTAGAGGGGCAATGTTTAAGAAGGGTGAATCTTCAGGTAAAGTTGCAGGTTGTGTATTCTCAATTATATGTTGTATGGCTTCAACTTTCTCTGTAAAAGAGTTCATGAAGTTGTTACTACTAAAGTTTGATGGCAACTGTATTGAATAAAAACCTAGGGTTGTTTTTATGTTTTTTTATGTTCTTTTTCTAACTTTTTTTATTTTGAAGGGTGCAACATTATCCAAAGTGGTGGAGAAAATAGAGTCCATACTGATTGTCAATTTATCTAGATCTTTAGCATTTACGGGTGTGCCAAGTAGGTTAGACATATTGAGCAGGGCATTTGAGAATCAGATTTTTGTGGCTGAGGTAATGGTTCTCCCGAGGCGCTAACATCAGTGATTTGTATTACCCATGAAATAAGATGATGACCAGTGATCTCATTACTTTGCGGTGTGACATCTATATCTGAAGGGTTCAGTCCATGTGATATAATTAGGTCTAGTGTATGATTAAAGTGATGAGTAGGTCTAGTATTGTTTTGCGTGACTCCGAAAGAGTTTAGCAGGTCCCTGAATGTAGCTTTCGCCACATCATTTGCATCATCTACATGAATATTAAAATCTCCAACAATCAGAGCTTTGTCAACAGACACCAACAAGTCAGTGAGAAAAACAGAAAATTAATTCATAAACTCAATGTAGTGCCCAGGAGGTCTGTACACAGTAGCCAGCATGAAAGAGAACGTAGATTGTTTCCTTATGTTTGGTACAGTAACACCGAGTACCATCAATTCGAAGGAAGTGAAGCCAAGTTGTTTGGTCTGAAAAACCTTTAGTATGTCTCTATAAATAGTAGCAACACCACCACCATGACCAACCAGATGGGGCTCATGCTTATAAGAATAGCCTGGTGGGGCGGATTCATTAAGACTAATGTAATCATCTGACTTGAGCCAAGTTTCAGTTAAACAAAGTATATCAGAACTGTTATCTGAGATCATTTCATTTACAATAACCACCTTTGGTGTTAGTGATCTTATGTTAAGGAGCCCAAACTTTAGGAGGTGTTTTTGTTCTCTCATGTTATTTTCTGGTTTAATCAAGATAAGCTTTTGTCTAGGTCTTGCCGCAGGTCTATTTTTTGCCTCACCATTCAGGGAACAGATGCAGTATCTATTGATTTGACTATACACACATTTTTTGTTTGTTTTTAAAAGAGAACAGCAACAGTGATGCATCTGAACTTACTAGTAAAATTGTGCGTAGTGTCCTGGAGATATTGTCCGACATAAGATCTGCTCAAGTCAGCTGGGGTGCAGGCTGTCAGGATGAAAAAGCCTTGGTCACTCCCAGAAAAGATTCCAATTATTTAGAGCAGTTTCTGTTCATTACACCAAGAGATTAACAATTAATTTAGTGCAAATAGTCTACTGAACCTTTCATTTCCTCATTGGTATGTGAGAAGTGGTCTTGACATGATGATCTTCGCTGTGGGCAATGAGCAGTGTACTGTGTCGATCAGGCTGCTAAGTGAAGTTCACATGGGCCTGTTGCGTACTGGCCCTCCACATAGAGACAGACGGCGTTGAGGTGACTGCATTGTTAGCTACAAGCTGTGGACTTACCGCGGGTCTGGGTGCATCCACGTAAGATGTTTCCAGCGCGGTTCTCTGCTCACGTAGCTGGACCTGCTTTCAGGAAGGAAACATTTGCCAATACAACGGAATTAGCACAAATTCGAATTAGCATATAACGAATGGGTAGCGAGTAGCGAGGGAGCAAGTAGCAACAGCGAAATGTAAACAACACAGGGGTAACATGGAATTGATATGGGAACCAATAATAGTAAGTAAAAGGTAAAAATCAAGTTATTACATGCAATAGGGAATTATAAAGAGTTTTTAAGATAACTTGATGGAGTTCTAAATCAAACCACGCTGCAGTAACAAACCGGAAGCGGAACCCTTGAGACTGGACAATGAGCAGACTGTTAAAATCACACTGAATGCATTTAATGGCTACCCTAATGCCACCTAAGGGTTGAGTTAAGAGCTGGGTTTAATATGGGCCCTCTTCTTCCCTGAGGTGCTTAGAGAGTGGTGTCTCCTGTGGTGTGATGGTTAGCCTGTTATTGCTAAACACGGGAGTCCTGAGTTCAAATCCCTCTATAGCACCCCTTTGGGTGCCTGGTGGGGGTCTCTGCCCTCTTGGGTTTCTTTATATAGCTGCAGCCAGCATTTTAAGTCTGACTCCTCTGGATTGACAAAGTTGCACCCTACCCCTGTGTCGAGGGTGTGGGGCATTGATACAGGGTCCTCAGCCTTTCTGCCTTCTAGCTGGCAAGTGGGGTGGCTTGTTGGACAGTAGCAGCTAGCGATCAGCTGGCTCCTGTGTGACTGCTGTTTTCTGGCTTGTTTTGTAGTTGCACCCTCACCATACAGGGTCCTTCTCTCCACGAGAGCCTCACCTTCCTGGGGTGACCAGTGGCAGTCGGCTCTTTTGCTGGCTCCCCTTCAGCTACAGGCCTCCAGGGTCAAGCACAGAGACACTAGTTTGGGAGACCTATTGTGAATCCCACATTGAAATCCTACTTGGTTAAAGCACTAATTGCTGTTGGCAGCAATTACAGCCTCAAGTCTTTTTGAGTATGATGCTACAAGCTTGGCACACCTTCTTCTTTGTAGGACCTCTCAAGCTCCATCAGGGTAAATCAGGTCAGTGCACCAATTTTTATATCTCTCCAGAGATGTTCAATCAGATTCAACTCTGGGCTTTGGCTGGGTCACTCAAGGACATTCACAGAGATGCCCCATAGCCACTTCTTTGTTATCTTGGCTGTGTGCTTAGGGTCGTTGTCCTGTTGGAAGATGAGCGCTCTGGAGTGGGTTTTCATCAATGATGTCTCTGTACATTGCTGCATTCATCTTTCCCTCAATCTTGACTAGTCTTCCAGTTCTTGCCTCTGAAAAACATCCCCACAGCATGATGCTGCCACTACCATGTTTCACTGTAGGGATGGTATTGGCCAGGTGATGAGCGGTGCCTGGTTTCCTCCAGACATGGCGCTTGCTATTCAGGCCAAAGAGTTAAATCTATGTTTTACCAGACTCGAGAATTGCCTTTCGTCATGTGCCTCCAGGCGGGCCGTCATATGCCACTGGTAGGCCTGATTGGTGGAGTGCTGCAGAGAGGGTTGTTCTTCTGGAAGGTTCTCCTCTCTCCACAGAGAAATGCTGGAGCTTTGTCAGAGTGACCATCTGGTTCTTGGTCACTTCCCTGACTAAGGCCCTTCTCCCCCGATGGCTCAGTTTGGCCAGACGGCTTGCTCTAGGAAGAGTCCTGGTGGTTCCAAACTTCTTCCATTTACAGATGATGGAGGCCACTGTGCTCATTGGAACCTTCAATGCTGCAGAAATTTTTCTGTACCCTTCCACAGATCTGAGCCTCGATAAAATCCTGTCTCTGAGGTCTGCAGACAATTTCTTGAACTTCATGGCTTGGTTTTTGCTCTGACATGCACTGTTAACTGTGAGACCTTATATAGACAGGTGTGTGCCTTTTCAAATCATGTCCAATCAACTGAAACATCTCAAGGATGATCAATGGAAACAGGATACACCTGAGCTCAATTTTGAGTGTCATGGCAAAGGCTGTGAACCCCCAAGGTACATTTCTTTTTACAGTTTTTATGTGATTGTTTTGTTTTTTAGATTTCAAACTTCTTTCACGTTGTCATTATGGGTTATTGTTTGTAGAATTTTGAGGAAACTAATAAACTAAATACATTTTGGAATAAGGCTGTAAAATAACAAAATGTGGAAAAGGTGAAGCAATGTGAATATTTTCAAGATGCACTGTATATTGGCATGATTAGACATGAGATTCAGACATCAGTCACACCGGAGGCAATCCCCATAGAATCAAACCAGACGCAGTGTCTCGTTCCCTTTCTTAGGGAACTGAGGTTACATATTTAACCAAGAGATGTTAATCTCTCAAAAGATTTTTTTGAGAGACAGTCTGGCTTTAATCGATTTAATATAAGGACTTATAGGCCAAGGTATTTTTATATGACATTACACATTGACAGTATTATAAACCTAGGACACATTATTATGATAGAATTTCTATGCATTAGGAATATCACACAATGAAGAAGAACAGTTTCTTTATGTAGTTTTACAGGTGCCAATGTTTTATTTTCCTTGTTGAAGATATTATCAAACAAATTATCATCACATCATTCACCTAAACAAAAAATCCTCACTCACCATATACTTATATCTAATATATCTATTAGACCTTCATGACTCTGTAATCAAGAGCTTTAAGTGATAGATTTTGATTTTCCACCTATGCAATTATTTAATCAAATACCACATTGGTTCTTTATACAGATTTTATGTGACCTTATGACCTGACTGAACCAGTCTTACCCAGATTGAACCAGCTCATCTATCTCAGTAAGTAATTATGCTCGATGGGTTGGTGAAAGTTGTCTGGCTTAAGCAGTTTTCTATGAGAAAGCCAATCTTACGGCTAATTATCCCTAATGCAGCTGATCATTAAATGAGCAAAGACATTAAGTGTGTGCTTGTTAATCATGCATGTTGGTTAATTGGAATACAGCTAGCAGACCACAAGCATCTCTTATTTAGAGGGTGTTTGACTGTTTATTGTGTTCAGTGTGTTCTAATTGGAATGTTTGTGTGTGATACAGAAAATCACCCTGTATCCATGTACATGTGTCAAATCTTGAAATTTGCTTAGTTGATTTCTACAGCAATTTTCTGACATGTTTTGACAGGTGAAATTTGTCAGTGAATTTGTTTAGTTTCATTTCACAGCTGGGACAATGACATTAAATTGCAGGTTATTAGTGGTTTTTAAAGAGTCCTTACTTACCTTGAGTGTCTTTGTAACATCAGCAGAGGGAGCATGAGCAGTCAGTATTCCAGTGAGGGCTCCCTCTGCTGAACTCTGAACTTTGAACTCTGAACTTACTTCCTGTTTGGCATCTATATAAACCTTGCTGCCACATGGCCACGTTGCGAAGTATTGCCAGCTTTACACCTGACTACTAAGCATTCTCTTTTACTGCCTGCTTTCCTGTGTTTTACCTATTGTTTGGTTCTCGTTTTCTGATTTTTGCCTTGCCCCTTTGTTTGACACCTGGATTGGACTGTTTGTTTAGATATTGATTCTCTGCCTGGATTTACGACCTCTGATTTACGTCTCTCCCTTTTGTTGTGTTGCATGGTTGGACTGTCTATGTTTATTACGACCCTTGCCTGTACTTTCGACTTTGATTATGGATAACCCCAATAAACATCCGCAACTGGATCCTGCTTCAGCTTCTGCCTCAGCCCCCTTACAGAATACTTCGCCTACCCTCAATCCAGAGGATGTTTCACAGCTGCAAGCTGCATTTGTCTACCAGGGAGAACTATTACGCAGCTACCACAAACAGCTAGCTAACTTACAGGCATCGAATGAACTACTGCTCCAGCGACTTTGCTTTCCTCCTTCCACTATGTCGAGCACAGTAAGACTTGCTCTTCCCGATAAGTTTGAAGTTCTGCAGAACGGTGTAAAGGGTTCATTCGACAAGTACGCACTTATTTGGAATCGTTGGGGGATCAGTCTCATGCTAGTTCTGATCAATGCGCTTTTATCATGTCACTATTATCTGGCAAGGCTATTGATTGGGCTGCTGCGGTTTGGGAGACGGACGAACAGTTTAGATCTTCACCTGAGTATTTTTTGCAACAACTCCGAGAAGTATTTGAATATCCTGCTGGGGGTCGGGATGTTTCGTCTCGTCTTTTACACCTTTCTCAAGGCTCACATAGTGCAGCAGAGCACGCAGTCGAATTCAGGACTCTTGCAGCTCAGAGTGGATGGAATGATGCTGCACTTAAAGGGGTGTTTCGGGAAAGCCTATGTCCCTAATTGCAGTTGGAGATGGCATGTCGAGGTGAGGAATCTTCTTTCAATTACTTTGTTAACATGACTGTTAAGATTGATAATTTGCTCAGGAACTCACCTAAACCCAAGCAAGCGCATGCATCCCACCTTATGTCACGACCTGCACTTCGGAGTCCTGAGGCACCATGTGTTACCGAGCCCATGCAAGTAGGATCTACCAGGCTGTCTGAGGACGAGCGTAGACGAAGGTTCATCAACAACCTCTGCTTTTATTGTGGTGAACCAGGTCATCATAAGTCACAGTGTCCTCAAAAGACCCGGAGGTCCCTCACAGCACAAGTCCGGGTGAATGTGGACACCTTTTCACAAAATCCATTTAAAGTCTTCACATTACCCGTACAGATTTCAACTGAAAGTGGTTCTCTTATGTTGACAGCATTAGTAGATTCCGGCGCCGCTCTCAACCTCATCAACTCGGACATCGCCCGGAAACATCAACTACCCACCATTCCATGCTTTCCACCTATCAGTATTACGGCTGTCAATAACCAACCCATCAAAGGAGGAGTTCTGGAACAGACCCGATCACTGAAAATGCAAATTGGGGTTTTTCATGAAGAGAACATCTCTCTATATCTGATCGACCCAAATATGAAATAATTTTAGGAATTCCATGGCTAAGTTGCCACGATCCCCACATCTCCTGGCGCACGGGTGAGCTGACCCACTGGTCTCCATTCTGTTTTAGTCACTGTCTAACCCTTAAGCAGTCCAGTCCATGTCTGTCCACAAGCATAGGGATCCCTCCGAGCCTGACCCAACCAAAGATCCCCAAGGTTTATAACGAGCTTTTGGAGGTCTTCAGCAAGGTTAAAGCCACACAGTTACCACCACATCGACACTGGGACTGTGCTATAGACCTTCTTCCCAACATGTGTCCTCCCAAAAGCAAAGTCTACCCGCTGTCACGCCAAGAAGCACAGGCTATGGAGGACTACATCAAGGAGGCTCTGGAAGCTGGCTTTATCCGTCCTTCTACTTCTCCCGCTGCAGCCGGCTTCTTCTTCGTGGAGAAGAAGGATGGGGGTCTGCGTCCGTGCATCGACTACAGAGGCCTCAATAATGTCACTGTTAAATTCAGGTATCCACTGCCTCTAGTCCCTTCTGCCCTAGAACAACTCAGGAAGGCCAAAATTTTTACCAAACTCGACTTGAGAAACGCTTATAACCTGATACGCATCAGGGACGGCGATGAGTGGAAGACAGCTTTTCTCACCACCAGGGGGCACTATGAATACCTGGTTATGCCCTTTGGCCTTGCCAATGCCCCAGCCGTCTTCCAATCCTTCATAAATGAAGTCTTCAAAGATGTCCTCCACAAGTATGTCATCGCATATCTTGACGACATCCTAATCTATTCCCTGAATGAAGAGGATCATGTCACTCACGTCAAGAGTGTTCTTTCCAAGCTTCTCAATCACCAACTCTATGTCAAGACTGAAAAATGTGAGTTTCATGTGAAGCAGACAACATTCCTGGGGTACAACATCAGCCACCAGGGCGTTGAAATGGATGCTTCTAAGGTAACCGCCGTCACTGAGTGGCCGCAGCCCTCCACGTTGAAAGAATTGCAGAGGTTCCTGGGCTTTGCTAACTTCTATCGACGCTTCATTAGGACCTACAGCTCTATTGCTGCACCTCTCACCTCATTACTCAAGGGAAAACCCAAGAAGTTGTCATGGAACGCTTCCGCCAATGCAGCCTTCCAAAAGCTCAAGACCAGCTTCACGACGGCCCCCATCCTAAAACATCCAGATCCAGAACTCCCCTTCATTGTGGAGGTCGATGCTTCTGACTGCGGGATTGGAGCCGTGCTCTCTCAACGTCACGGACAACCTCCCAAGCTTTTCCCGTGTGCCTTCTTCTCTCGGAAGCTAACCCCTGCTGAGTTTAATTATAATGTGGGAAACAAAGAGCTTCTGTCAATGAAGGCTGCCATGGAAGAATGGAGACATTGGCTCGAGGGGGCAGCTCATCCTTTTCAAGTTATCACGGACCATAAGAACCTTGAGTATGTCAAGTCTGCTCGACGTCTGAATTCACGCCAGGCAAGATGGTCTCTGTTCTTTTCACGATTCCATTTTACAGTCACTTATCGTCCAGGCTCCAAGAATAGCAAGGCAGATGCACTATCCAGGCGCCATGATCCCCCACGACAGAACTACAATCCTGAACCTATCCTAAGTCCAGCCTTGTTTGTTGCTCCGGTCAACTGGGACATAATGGAGGAAATTCACCAGGCCGTCCTCACAGAACCATCACCACCGAACTGCCCCCCTTCCAAACAATATGTTCCCCAGACACTACGTCACCGGGTCATCCAGTGGGTCCACACATCACTCAGCATGGGACATCCCGGCATTTCACGAACCCTTAAACTTGTGCAGAATTCCTTCTGGTGGCCTTCAATGACCAAAGATGTGGCCAATTATGTCAAGTTTTGCTCCATCTGTGCCCAGTCCAAGACTCCCAGGGACCTGCCGACGGGACTTCTACAGCCTCTCCCGATTCCCCAACGACCTTGGTCTCACCTCTCCATCGACTTCATCACTGACTTACCCCTGTCTGATGGTTACACCACAATCCTGGTCATCGTCGACCGTTTCTCCAAAGCCTGTCGTCTGGTTCCATTAAAAGGATTACCTACTGCCATGGAGACTGCTCAAGCCATGTTCCACCATGTCTTTCGAAACTATGGTCTACCTGAAGACATTGTATCAGATCGAGGAACTCAGTTCACCTCTCAGGTTTGGAAATCCCTTTTGTAACCTTTTAGATATCAATGTGAGTTTAACCTCTGGCTATCATCCGCAGTCAAACGGTCAGGTGGAGAGGCTGAACCAAGAGATCGGCAGGTACCTGCGGACTTACTGCAGCCGCGAACAACATCGCTGGGCTGAATTTCTCCCTTGGACTGAGTATGCCCAGAACTCACTCACGCACTCCTCTACAGGACTCACACCATTTCAATGTGTGCTGGGTTACCAGCCTCCCCTGTTCCCGTGGTCAGGAGAACCATCGTCTGTGCCTGCTGTTAACGACTGGATTCGTAACAGTGAGAGGGTGTGGGACAGTGCCCATGTGCGGCTTCAACGCGCTGTGAGGAGGCAGGAAATTAACGCTAACCGTCACCGTCGCCCACACCCTCCATACCAACCTGGACAAAGGGTCTGGCTCTCCACGAGGGATCTCAAGCTACGTCTGCCGAGCAGGAAGCTCTCTCCCAGGTATGTTGGCCCATTTAAAATCATAAGACAGATTAATGAGGTCACTTACCAATTAGAGCTTCCTGCTGACTACCGCATCTCTCCTTCTTTCCATGTGTCATTCCTCAAACCTTTCCACCGGGACGCTGACCCCGAGGCCATATTGCAGGAGCCACCGCCACCGCTGGACATTGGCGGAACGCCGGCCTACAAGGTGAACGTCCTGCTTGACTCACGGCGAAGAGGGGGTCAGTTACAATACCTGGTGGATTGGGAGGGATACGGCCCAGAGGAGAGATCGTGGGTAGCGGCAGTGGACATTCTGGATCCCTCGCTCACGGAGGAGTTTCATCGAGCCAGACCTGACCGTCCAGCACCACGTCCACGGGGATGCCCACGTAGAGCACCTGGAGGTGCTCCTAGAGGGGGGGGTTCTGTAACATCACGCCAGCAGAGGGAGCCCTCACTGGAATACTGACTGCTCATGCTCCCTCTGCTGAACTCTGAACTTTGAACTCTGAACTTACTTCCTGTTTGGCATCTATATAAACCTTGCTGCCACATGGCCACGTTGCGAAGTATTGCCAGCTTTACACCTGACTACTAAGCATTCTCTTTTACTACCTGCTTTCCTGTGTTTTACCTATTGTTTGGTTCTCGTTTTCTGATTTTTGCCTTGCCCCTTTGTTTGACACCTGGATTGGACTGTTTGTTTAGATATTGATTCTCTGCCTGGATTTACGACCTCTGATTTACGTCTCTCCCTTTTGTTGTGTTGCATGGTTGGACTGTCTATGTTTATTACGACCCTTTGCCTGTACTTTCGACTTTGATTATGGATAACCCCAATAAACATCCGCAACTGGATCCTGCTTCAGCTTCTGCCTCAGCCCACTTACAGTCTTATAATGATTGCTATACATTTATTCTTGTTGAAGGAAAAGCTCCACATATTAAATTAATGGAAAGGTGCCTATGCTTGTTTATAACATTTGGGATGCTTGTTCCTTAGTGTACCTTGTGCTAGTTATAAACTCTTCACTTTGATGCAGTAACAAAACTGTAACGTATGTGTACACACTCCATTTCATCTACATCTAAAGGCCTTGCCAACCTGCCTTTCTATGATAACTATACATATTTTGCTCTGTGTAAACTATTGACATAAAATGATTCAAATGCAAGTCCTACCTTTGTTATTTTCTCACAGCAAAGGAAAACTATGAAATGGGAATATCACCTCAAATTATTCCATCTTGACATTTGAGGCCAGGAGCCAGTTTAGCATTCTGGACCTAGAGAGGAGGCACATTTCACCCTTTTTATTTACTTGGGGAATTCTTCAATTAAATGTGACTAAGGCCACATGTGGCTGTTGCATTTACTCTGTCAGTGAAGCTAAAGTGTCCATCTTATATTGGTGACATTTTCAATAATGCTGATGTTGACCCCGCCAGTAACCTTTTCCACTCAATTTAGGATTACCCTCTCTTTTTCTCTCTCCATCACCTGCTTTTGGGCGCTCTGTGAATCTTCTTTGCTGGACAAGACATTAGTTTTGATGTGATCAATGTGGCCTAAAATCTTAAGCTCGATATTGGGCTCAACATCTCAGAGAGCATCTCCCTCTGTCTTTATACAGAATATATACTTTCGTTACACAGTCAAGTGTATACACTTCTTGTATATCAAGGGTTGCCAACCTTTACTCACCCAGAGTTCCCAGGGGTAACTGTTATTAATAACAAACCACAGACTATGAATTAAAAAAACTGTACACCATAATATCTAAATTTTTTTATAAAAATATACAGTTTATTTATACTTTTACAAAAATGTCTATATATTTTATGAATTAGTCTACAAACCCCCATAGTGACTTTAGGGCCCCCCTAGGGACTGCATAAATAGATTTCTTTTGTTGTTTTGTCATGATTTAGTGATTCCTGAGAATGCCCTTCAAAAAATGTTTTTTAAATTTCTTTGCCTCAGTATTTCTAGCTCTAATATATTCTTTTAATGAACCCAATTGCTCTCTTTGGCTCCTTTGCTTCTGATGGTGAAAAACAAATCTCCTTTTAGTCTGTTCACCAATCATCATCAATCATCAACGCTCTAGATCACAACCAGATGAGAAAGAATATTTTTCCTAGAATCCAAAGTATACTCTTGAGGAATATGTTTTTTATTTCCTTTTAAAATGTTGCTAAGTGGCTTGAAATTGTGTTGAGTTGAAAGTGCTGGCGTTTGGCAATGTTTATCACGTTACCCCATGTTCCTCTGTCCGGCTCTGCTCCGACTAAATTGAATTTTCAGCACGGTTTGAAATTGCCAGTTGGTGTGACCCCTGGTGTTCTACAGGTGATTCTGCTGTTGGCCTTGAACTGGGTCAGGTTACTGAAACCCCCACAGATGACCTCATGAAGAGATGGAGGAAGACAACAATAATTTATGTTTCTGCCAGGATTTAAGCTTCTGTATATCTAAAAGGTCTTACGTTCAGCTATTTAGATATTTAGCACAAAACAGCAGGGCTTCCCATTTAGTATTTATGTAGTAAAATGTGTGTTATCAATTTCTAAGTGCAGTCACCTGGTCATTATTGCAAATTATAAAACATACAGTGTCTGATTGGATGAGCTCTGTTTGAAGCCACAAAAATACAGATAAGCTAAATAAATATATGTGACTACTACCATATATCCAAACGTGTTGCTTGGCAACTGTAAATATTTACAGTTATAGTAAGCAAATGAACTATAATTAGCATAAGAGTTGTTTATTCCAATTATTAATAAACATTGCTGTCTTTTATCATATTGCTCATGGTTCATGGTTTAGTGTGAATAGACTCTCACAGACATAAAGAGGAGGGGTTTAGTTTTGATAATGACCGACTTAATGTACTTTAATTCCTGCTTATTTCAGAGCTGCTTACCAAATAAATAAAAGAAATATTAACTGACAGGAAGAAAAAGACTGTGAGGTATACTAGAGACAAAAAAATAACACAGCTATGAAATAAATCAGGTGCCTGGGACAACGGTCAATTACACACTTTAGTCATCATTATACAAGAATGCTTGGCCGCAGAATTCTGTGATTGGCCAAACAGAATCAAGTATTCCAGAGATCCATGTAATAAACATATTTACAAAGTAGCTTTAAGCACACTGTGACTGTTAAATATCAGGCCCATTGATGTATCTTTCTCTTTTTCTTATGTCTTTTCTCACATCAGATTACAAGCAGATAACTCTATTTCTGCTATTTTATCAAAACAGCTGAGAAAACACCTTCTCCTTTTGTCATTTCTTGTAAGCCAGGCTGTCTGTGAGGTTGTTAATTGCCATAACCTTCAATAGTACCAGCACCAGTGGGAAAACAGCAGCAGTCAGAATAATTATAAAAGTCTTTCTAACTAGACAGTCGCCTGAACTCAACGCAGGCAAAGCCATATCATTATGTTTAATGAACTCCGATCAAGGGCCTCACTGTTGAAGGAGGTATGTTATTACTTTACAGTGGTTTCAGCACTGAATTTATCTTGGCTGTTTGTGAAAGGGCTAGTCAAGAGAATTAGCACCAAGAAGATGCTAGACAATCTGAGGGGGAAAGGCAGAATGCAGTAATGTCAGGGCTATTTTGTCTTTTAAACTCTTTCT